>CM052807.1:36051049-36110702 GCA_028533885.1 Nasua narica
TTTTTTTTTTCCTTTTTTAAGGGAGAGGGACATGCAATATAAATGTACTTGACAATCACAGGCTCAGCAAAGTAATCTTCCAAAGTACCTTGAGCTAAGTTAAATTCTTAATATCTAGAGTGGGTATAAACAACAGCAAAATCATATTATCATAAACTACTGGTCAACTTTGACTTTCACTCCTACCTGAACCATTAGAAAGAAATGTAGATCATGATCCCTATATTCAAGAAATTTACAACCTACTATAATTAATTAAATGAAGGATAGTGATAACAGTCTTCAAAATATACTTTGACATTGTGGGGCATTTAAAAATCTCTCAGTATGTAACATGAAACTAAATGGAGATAAAATTCAATCAGCTTTCTTCACTGTGAGTTGGACCTAAATGGTTTCTTATGTAAGACATATTAAAGTGTTATCATATTTGTTCTTTTGCTAAGTCTCTTTGTAAACATTTCACTTACATTTATAGGCATTTATAACTTACCTCCAATATGCATTGGATATATAGCTGGTGGTTTAATTATGAAGAAGTTCAAGATTACTGTCAAACAAGCTGCCCATATAGGATGTTGGTTATCTTTAACTGAATATCTTCTCCATTTTTTGTGTTTTCTCATGATCTGTGATAATTCTTCAGTTGCTGGCATAACTACTACTTATAATGGGTATGTTGTTTTCTAATGAATATCATACTTTTAGGACAGTTAATAATGTATCTTATTCAATGATTACCCATGACCAGATCATTAGCTAATTTGAATTAATAACAATAATCTATGGTCTTTATCTTTCCTCCATCTGTCCATTATAAGCCTATCCCTCTGGGCTCTAGGCTTACTGAAGAGATTAGGAACATATTATTGGGTTAGTGAGTTTGTGACTGCACGTGTGTGTGTATGATATTAGTAGATATTAAAGTGGATATCAAACAAACTACCGATAGTTTTAGGTTGTATTAAGGTATTCGATCCATATATTTTATACTCTCATAAATGGGTAAAATTAAGAATTAACTATAAAGTCTCAATCACCTTTATTTGTTTCCACAATGGGCTTATATCCATGTGTCCTAATGAATACATGATATATTAATCCTAATACATGATATATTAATTCATGGATGTAAATTCATATATTTCATTTGTCTTATTATGCCTCTATCATTGAATAGTTTTGGATTGGTATTTGAGGGCTATCAGAATTTATAGGAAGGTTATGCATAGTAGTGTTTTCTCTTGACTTTTGATAATATATCCTAACAGATGTGAGATGATATCTCATTGTGGCTTTGATTTTTATTTCTCTGATGATTGGTGATACTGAGCATCCTTTCATTTACTTATTGGCCACCTGTATGTCTTCTATGGAAAGTTTTCTATTTAGTTCCTCTGCCCATTTTAATACTTGGTCTTAGCCAAAAGGCTGAAAAGTGATCCTCTGCCTATTTTAAAATCAGTTTACTTTTTTTGCTATTGAATTTTATTAGTTTTTAAATTTTTTTTGGATATTAATCCCTTAACACATATAAGATTTCCAAATATGTAGTCCCATTCCATAAGGTGTCTTTTCATTTGTTCATTATTTCCCTTGCTATCTGGAAGCTTTTTAGTTGATGTAGTTCCACTTATTTATTTTTGCTTTTGTTATTTGTGCTTTTTGGTGTCCTGTCCAAAAAATCATTGCCAAGAATGATGTCAAGGAGTTCACCCACTATATTTTCTTCTAGGAATTTTATGGCTCCAGGTCTTAAATTTAAGTCTTTAGTCCATTTGAGTTTATTTTTTTGTGTACTGGGTAAGATAGGGGTCTAGTTTCCCTCTTTTGTATGTGGCTGTCCAGTTTCCCAACATCATTTATGAAGAGAGTATCCTTTCCCCACAGAAAATTCTTAGCCCTCTTGTTATAATTAACCATGTATGCATGCTTTATTTCTGGGTTCTCTATTCTGTTCCATAATTTTTGTGACTCTTTGTTATGCTAATACCATACTGTTTTGATTACTATAGCTTTGTAATAGTTTGAAATCAGGAAGTGTAATGCCTCCAGCTTTGTTCTTTCTCAAGATAATTTTGGCTACTTATTTGTGAGTCCATACAAATTTTAGACTTGTTTTCCTACCTTTATGAAAAATGCCACTGGAACACTGGAATCTGTTTAGGGATTGCACTGAACCTGAAGATCGTTTGGGGTACTGTGGACATTTTAGCAATACTAATTCTTCCAACCTATGAGCATGGAATATCTTTCTATTGTGTCTTCCTCAGTTTCTTCCATCAATGTCTTATAGTTTTCAGTTAAGATTCTCACATCCTTGTTTAAATTTATTCCCTAAGTACTTATTCTTTTGATGCAATTATTGGATTGTTTTCTTAATTTCTCTGCTAATGTTTTGTTGAGGCTGAGCTTCACAAGGTGCTGAATGGGCTCTACTGTCGCGACAAGGTTGCTGGCCAGGCCCTCTGGAGGAGCGAGGCCTCTAACCGTATCCCAGAGTTAGGTGGTGCTAGAAACTGTGTTCTCTGGTTGGGTAGGATCACTGTCCACGTTCTCTCATCAGGTGAGGCTGCCAGCTCTGCTCCATGATTAGGTAGAGTCACTGACTAGGTTCCCCGCCTGAGCAAGGCTTCAGGCTGTATTCAGCAACTGGGTAGGGCCAAAGGCTGGGCTATACTGCTGGGTGGTGCCATAGTCTGGGCTCTGAGGCTGCCCAGGGTTACTGTTCAGGCTCGTTGGTTATGTGGGGCCAGAGTTTATGCTTAACAGTAGGGCAGGGCTATTAGCTTGGCTCCCAGACTAAGCAAGGCTATAGGATAGACTCTCTGGCTTAGGTTCTCTGGCCAGGCTCTCTGGATGGGTGGGACTGGAGGCTATGCTCAGTAGTTAGGCAGGACTGTGAGTTTGCTTCCCTGCCCAGATGGGGCAGTTGAACTGTCTCCACAGCCACCATGGCCTATGAACTAGGTCCCCAAATCAAGCAGAAGTGCCAACTGAGCTCCTTGGCAAAAAGGAGCCACCACTCAGCTCTGCAGATGAGCATGCAGAACCACAGACTGGGATCTGTACCTGGCAATGCTGCAAGTAAGAATACAGTCCGCCAAGATATGAGTGCTGGTTGCTGTAATCCCTGTCCCCCTTCTCCTTCTTTATCTAATTCGTAGTAAGTGAGGCCTGCAGATTCTTCCAGTGATCCTCATGAGTGAGACCTGAACGGGCCTCCTGGGAAACATTCCACAATGCTGAGGGAGCTTGATGTCCACCTTAGGTTCTCTCTTCCCACTGGCAAATTGTAGGCCCAGGGGGGCCTTCTCAGTGTGGAATTATGCTGACCTGGCAGTGGGGCAATTTGATTAGAGTGTATCTACTCCTTGTACCATTCCAGTGTGGTCTTTCTAGGTCTTCATGGTTCAGGAGGGTACTTTAGCTTCACCCCCAGGTTCTGGGATTTTCACAATGGCATTTTATCTATGGATAGCTGCTAACTGGTCTTCTTGGAAGAGAGATTGGCCAAGAAGAACCTATAGTTGCCATTTTGATGACCACTGTACGTACTTTATACTAGGAGAATGTATTTGTTTAATCAAGTAGTTAGATTTCTAAAGCTAAATGTACTATCTGCATTACACATTGAACTTACAGATTCTGATCTTCAAGACTGCTTTCAAATATAGGATCTCTTGTTACTACCATATGGATCAACCGTAGGGATGGTCAGCTTCATTTTTGAGTTCTAATGATACCTGAAAAAAACAGCTTCTATATTATAGGCACTCAGATAATGCCTGTTTATTGGCTATTTATTTACCTGAAGTAAATCACTGAAAAGTGGCTATGTGGTCACCAAAGCAGGTATTTTTTTAATGCCAGAGCTTAGTACTGAGGCCAACATGGATAATGGGAAGATTTCTGTTTCTACTTTGGGGAGGAGAGGAAATACAATTTTGGATTAAGATGAAAAGAAGAAAAAGAAAATGCTCTAACAGTCTTTCAACATTCATGCATTATTTTAAATCATTTCAGAATGCAACAAGATTTATATGTGGGGAATACCATCCTTGCTGATTGTAACAGGGATTGCAACTGTCCTACTAAAACATGGGACCCTGTGTGTGGAAACAATGGTGTGTCATATATGTCAGCTTGTCTTGCTGGTTGTGAGACATCTGTTGGAGCAGGAATAAATATGGTAACACATTCTATTGGTCTTTTTATAGAATTTGGTTTTATGCATTGCACTGGAACCTCCCAAACTGAACTGGGTCCACATTTGATAAAAGTAAAATTAAAGTCTTCCTGTATGTTCATTTGATTTACTTTTTATTTCATAAATCTTATTTTAAACCTCCACAGTGCCTGACCACTAACCTTTTTCTTTAATTAATTTTTTATTTGAGTATAATAGACACTGATCACTGATTTTTAATTTCATAGCAGTGATGTCATTACTCAGATAATTCATTTTAAAAATACTCTGGACTGAAATATTTTTATCATTGAGATGAAGTTGGTGGTTTTGATCTCAATTATCCAGCTAATTGCTTTGCCATTTTTTTCTCCTTTTCTGTATTCTTCACATTCTGACAGCTTTTTAAGAAGATGGAATTAGGCTTTTTTTTTCTTTGCTTAAATAATGTTACAATATTTAAAATGTTCGTTGGTGATAAAGTAAAATATAACTTGATTCTTATGAAAACCTGGAAACATATAAGAATTTTTAAAGGATGGACTTTACTCTGTTTTTGAAATAAACTGTATTTTTTTGCAATAAAGCCTTATTAATAAGTATCTAAATATTTCCACTGAGTGTTCTGAAACAAACTTTATCATACTTCCTCTTGTAACAAAACAGTATATGTGTTTAAGAGACATGACTTTATTGCATGGAGCACTCGGTGTGATGCATGAACAATCAATCTTGTAACACTGAAAAATTAAAATAAACATATTTGGGGAGAAAAAAAATAAAAGACATGACTTTAGAATATCTGAGCTATTGCAAATTTACTCCACATATTTAGAAAGAAATGCCATTTTTCTAAAACCATCCTTCCATGTTTTGTTTTATGGTATAATCCTGAGAGTCACCATAATCGAAATGAGAGTAAAGGGAATAGTCTCCATCTTGATCCAGTCGGCTATGTAGAAAATATTTGTGATTTGTGTTCAAAATTTTACTTTCTTAAATAGGATAATATATTATTTTCGCACAGGTGTTCCAAAACTGTAGCTGCATTCAAACATCAGGAAATTCATCTGCAGTTCTTGGGCTGTGTGACAAAGGATATGACTGTTCCATGATGCTCCAGTACTTTTTAATCTCGTCAGCAATTGGCAGTTTCATTTATTCTTTATCTGCCATACCTGGATATATGGTTCTCTTAAGGTACAAAAATCATTTTCTTTATTTGGATTCCTTTCTGGTCCTTTATTAGGTACCTTTTTCTTCAAAAGCCACTTGGACCCCATGTTATCTAAGAATTCAGTGCTTTCAGATATCATTGAATAAGAGTTTTACATTAGGAATGGTTGAATTTTATAAAATTTTATAGTTCAGGAATATGAATATTCATCTTTTGGCATTTCTCTCCCTATCTTTCCCTTTCTTATTTTTTGCAGTTAAATTATGTAAACCTCTCATTGTTTAACACATGAAGAGACACATTTATATTTTAGTGTAAACTGTATGAAATGGTCATTTCAATAGGTAAAGAGAAGTTGCTTGGCAGTCATTTCACATGGCTCAAGCTATAGGACATCAGAGTGTAAAGTTGTCGGAAGCCTTGGTAATGTCTAATGGACATTAAACAGGCACTTAATCTGAGTTTCATTTTTTAAAATAAAAAATAGGCCTAATAATAAATGCTCAACTCTTTTTACAAGGCTATCATGAGATACAAATGATGAATGGCCTTCTCAAACTAAGAAACTGAATAGCTCCAATTCAAACTTAGGTGTCGTAAACAAGTGTTCATTGAATTCCAGCATTCTTCATCCCTAGTACACAATCATAAATATTCCTAGTAAACAAAATTTGCATTTCTTTCTTTTTTCATATTTTATTGGAACTTAGAAACAGAGTTAAGATAATTGCAATTCTCAGTGCAGAGCATATTATCCTCATAGGGTGGGACAGGTTTTTCATTCTTGTTTTATTTTGCTTTTTTCATTCCATTCTTCACTTCCTCTTACCATAGGCACCCACAGGAATATGATAGCTATATTATCTTAATGGATTCTCCTTTGTAAAATGCTAATATTTTTTGTTGGTCTGTGTTTTTATATTCACACAGGAGCTGTTGTGCAATGAATCTTGTTTTGGTTCGTAAGGCACAGGCATACATAAATTCACCAAGTACTACTAGTACTTATGAGTTAAACTCATACCTTCACTACATGGGTGTTCCTACCTCCTTACAGTCTCACTAACACTTGGAATTATCTAACTTATGGACTTTGCCTACTCCAATGGGTCTAGAATGGTAACTTACTGATGTTTTAATATATGATTTCCTGATTCAGTGTGTTTAAGCATCCCTTCAATTTTTTTTTTTTTTAGCTCTTTAGGCTTCCACTTCAAGATGCTTATCAATTTTCTTTGTCCATTTTCTATTAAATTTCCTACATTTTTCTTGGCAATTTTGCTGATTACTGGTTAAATTATAAATATTAATGTAATATTGTTTACATGATACAATTATCTCCTAGTCTCTCATCTTTCTTTAATTTCTCCACAGCATCTTTTATGAAATTAAATCCTAAATTTTATTGTACTGAAATCAAACAATTTTCTTGCCTTAGGGTTTTTGTGTTGGAAAGTCATATTTTAAGTGTTTTTTCATTCCTAATTTATAAAAATATTAACCTAAATTTTATCCTATTTTTAACTTCACCTTTTACATATGGTTCTTTAAACCATCACAAGTCTATTTTTATGTGTGGTGCAAGGGAGAGAGATGTTCAGTGTTATTTTTTCTCCATATCATAAAGTAGTTTTCCCAACATTAGTATAAATAAGAGGTCCTTTCTCTGTTGACTTGTGGTACCATCTATATCATATCTCATGTTTCAATATTACACGAGTCTATTTTTTAGTTTTATTCTTATTCCAGTTTTGTCTGTTCTCATACCAGTACCATATTGATTTTATTACTTTGATATTGTGTATGTTAATATCTCATATGGTAACTCTTCCTCACCCACCCACAACCGCCACGTTAACTCTTTCTTTCTTCTTTTCTTCACAAATTGATTTAGCTACTGATGTATGGATCTTTAAACTCACATCAGAATTTTGATGGAGTTTGTACAGATTCCATAGATTAATTGGAGAAATTCTAGCATCAAATATTTGTGAAAATGGATTATCTTTCCATACATTTTATCATTTACAATTATAAATATATACATATCCATATATATATATCCACACATGGATATGTATGTTTGTATGGATACATACTTGTATGTATTTATTTGTGATTATAAGTGGCTCTATTTTCTCTTATATTTTCTAGCTGGTTATTGTTGATTTAGAGGAATACTGTTAATTTTTTAAAGTTTAGTTTTTAATCCAACAACTTTTCTTATTCTAATAGTTTGTTGATTTTGTTAGGCTTTCTACATAGAAAGATGTACGAATGTGGAGAGTTATACCTCTTCACTTCTAAACCTTACACATCTTGGGCTTTTTACATTTTCTTATTATTAACCGTACCTCCAAAACTGTGTTAAACGATAGTGGTAGTGTTGTGATAGTGAAAAGTACATACTTTTCTAATCTTAATGGAAACCATATTAAATTTTTCCATTATGATACTTGCTGTAGATTTTCAGTATATAGTTTTCATCTAGTTTTTAAGTCTTTAATAATGAAATAGGTACTAAACTTTTTTAATTGTATTTTTCTGCATCTATGATTCTATAATTTTTCTACTCATTATTTTTAGTATAATAAAATAAAACAGTAATTTTTTTATGTTAAACTGATTGCATGGATGAGAAAAACCATAGTTAGTTATGGTATATTTTTATATATGATTTAGTTTACTTAAGCAATACTTTATTTAAAATTGTTATATTAGGGCGCCTGGGTGGCTCAGTGCATTAAAGCCTCTGCCTTTGGCTCAGGTCATGATCTCAGGGTCCTGGGATCGAGCCCCGCATGGGGCTCTCTGTTCAGCAGGAAGCCTGCTTCCCCCCTCTCTCTACCTGCCTCTCTGCCTACTTGTGATCTCTCTCTCTCTGTCAAATAAATAAATAAAATCTTTAAAAAAATAAAATTGTTATATCTATCTTAATAAGTAAAACAGACCTACTATTTATTTATTTATTTATTTAATTTTTGCTTTGGAATCTTTTGAGACCCCACAAAATGAATTGATAAATTTTCTATATTTTTAAGTTTCTGGAGCTACTTATATTAAATATCTGTCTGTTGAAAGTTATATACATCCACCTGTAAAAGTATTTATACTTTGGGCTCTTTCGGACAGTGATATTTGATTATTATTTCCATTTATTCAATGTTAGTGCCTATTCACATTTTTCATTTCTACTTATACCTGTTGTATACTTGTTAGTGAATAAGTGTTTATAATATTCTTTTATCATTCTGATATTCTCTGGTGTATCTGGAAGGTTTATCCTTTTTTCTTATGTATTGTGTTTGTCCCTTCATTTTTTCTTGATCATTGTTGCCAGAGGCATATGTTTTATTTTTCTTCTTTTAAAGAGTCAGTTTTGGTTTTGTTAATCTTTATTTCATGTATTTCTGCTCTTTTTAACTTTTTTTTCCCTTTTTGGGTTGTTCTGTTGTTCTTTATCTATTTGAGTTTAATACTTAGATTATTTGTTCATCTTGACTACCATAGATAAAACTATACATTTCCTCCCAACTATTGCTTATCTGTGCCTCAACTAGTATTTTCTTTAAAGTTTATTTTTAACTATTTTGCAGTTTCCTTTATGATTTGCCCCACTAGACCAAAGCTTATTTATTAACATGTTATATAATTTCCAAATTGATTAGAACTTTCTATAGGTATCATTTTATTATTGTTATTTCATTTTTATGTTCAGAAAACATAATCTGAATGATTACAGGTTGGGAAGGTGGGATATCAAGGCTTTCTTTGGGATCTAGTGCATTTTTTTTTGAGTATTTCATGTTTTTCTAAAAAGAATGGATAACTTCTGCATTTTGAGTATACAGTTCTCATATCTCCTGAAGTACTTTATTATCGAAATTTTGTAAATATAATTCATCAGTTTTTCAGAGATGGGTGTTCAAATCTGTAAATATTTCTGATGTATTTCTCACTATAATTCTGTCAGTTTTTTTAAATTAGGTTCAGTTAGCCAACATATAGTACATCATTAGTTTTTGATGTAGAGTTCAATGATTCATTAGTTGCATATAACACCCAGTGCTCATCACAACATGTGCCCTCTTTAATATCCATCACCTATTTTTTTTAAAAAGATTTTATTTATTTATTTATTTAACAGAGAGAGAACACAAGCAGGCAAAGAGGCAGGCAGAGGCGGAGAGAGGAGCAGGCTCCTCGCTGAGCAAGGAGCCCGATGCGGGACTCGATCCCAGTACTCTGGGATCATGACCTGAGCCGAAGGCAGTTGCCCAACCAACTGAGCCACCCAGGTGTCCCACCTATTTTTTTTTTTAATTTATGTATTTGGATGCTATATTATAGGATGCAAATATGCTTTTGGTCATTATATTTCTTTTTTTTTGTCATTATATTTCTATTAGCATCACTTAATTCTCTTTATCTTTTAGCTATTTCTTTCAAAGAATTATATTTTGTTTCTTATTAAAATTGCAGTTCTGGCTTTCTTTTGGTTCATTGTTTCTGTTATATCTTTTCCCTTTCCTTTATTTTCAGTCTTCAATCTTCCTTTATGCTTCATAGATAATTTGTAGGTAAGATTTTATCATCTAAAATTGGTACATTTAACCCACTTATGTTTCTTATAATTATTGTGGTAAGGCTCTTTTTGCTATTTTACTTAATATTTTCTACTTATTTGACTTTCTTTTTACTTCTTTTTTTGCTTTCCATTGTACATGGAACCCCTTATCTGCAAGGGATATATTTTAAGAACTCCAGTGAATGCCTGAAACCGTGGATAGTACCAAACCCTATATATATTATGTTTTTTCCTATATATACATCACTGTGATAAAAATCTAACTTATAAATTAGGTACAGCAAGAGATTAACAATAACTACTAATAAAATAGAATAATTGTAACAATGAAAGTTAAGTGCATGTGGTCTCTCTCACTATCAAAATATCCCCCTTTTTTTTTTATTTGACAGAGAGAGAGAGAGCACAAGCAGGGGGAGTGGCAGGCAGAGGGGAGGGGGAGGAGCAGGCTCCCCACCGAGGAAGGAGCCCAATGCAGGGCTTGATCCCAGGACCCTAGGATTATGACCTGTGCTGAAGGCAGACACTTAACCAACTGAGCCACGCAGGTGTCTTTGTACTCACCATTTTTCCTCTTGTGATGATATAAGATGATAAAATGCCCACACAATGAGATGAAAGGAGGTGAATGACGTAGGTAGGCACTGTGATACAGGGACTGTAGCATTCAGCTGCTTTTGATCTTCCAGCCCGTGGACCATCTGCTTCTAGACTGCAGTTGACTGTGGGTGACTCAAACCATAGAAAATGAACCGCAGATAAGGGGGAACTACTGTGTATATTGGATGTTCTGCTACTGCTTTGAAAGCTGTATCTTTCAAATGGTTAACCTGATTATTGAAATTCTTAACTACATTCATGTTTTATTTATCAATTTCAAAACTTTTCAGTATTGGTGTCTACCCCCTAATAAAACAAGTACCTAATCGGGTTTGCTTCATGTTTCTACTTTCTTTCCCCATCTCTTGCCAGAACCATATTGTAGAATTTAACACCGAGGTTTTTATTAATATACTTGTGTTTGTCTCTATTTTTGTGGAATCTTCCTGGATCTCCCACCATGATGGTAAAGGGGTGCAACATCAATGGTGCTCTGCCAGTTTAAAGAACGATTCCAATTTCTCTCAGCATTTTTGCATGATTTGCATGCCAATTTTTCTGATTCTTGAGTTCTAGAAATTGATGTTATTATCAATGCTGATCAATGATAGTGTTCATAGAACAGTTTAAACTGTTTAAACAGTTTAAATAATTTCTTCATTATTAGTATTTCATGCTTCTGTGAGACCATTATGTGGTATATTATATATGAGATAGAGGGGAAGGAAAAAAATTTCAGTAAAATTTCAATGCTCTTTTTTTTTTTCAATGCTCTATTTTCTGTATTAAATGGAAACCGTGGGACTAAGAGGGTCATGCTAGGTCTCCTGGCTTTGTTAACTTCCTTCTGAGTAAATCACTGATGTTGTCTAAGTAACCTATATGTCAGGAAGATAATGTCTAGGTCAAACTATGAGGTTTTTCAAATTTAGTGAAACATTTACATTGAGAAAATGCCAACAAGATGACTTTTTTGCTAAAAATGGATTGCATGTCTTTGTGAAGAAAGCTGCTTTTATTTTCTCAGTTTTGAGTTAATCAGGAAAGGAAAGGGAATACAGTAGACCTCTCAAAGTGAATTCTTTGGGGAGTTAGCCATGCTGATGCTGGAGTGAGTGGGATGTACAAAGGGCCATTGGGGAATTATAGTCTTCATTTCTACATATAGAAATTACAGGCAACAGTGCAAAAGTAGGGAAATTTTCAGAGAAAATGGAGATATCTGTGTGACTCAAAATGATACCAAATCACATAAAATATGTTTGCTTTGGATTTCTTTGTCATATTCCTTTGAAAATTTTTATTTTTGCTTTTTTTCTGCCTTTCATTTACTTATGTAAATTCTTGGCTTTTCTGCATTTAGGCAATACAAATAAATACAGTGAGGGCTGCATAGTTTTATTTTAGGCTGAAGGTTTAATGAAGAACTGGCACTTCAATAAGTGGATATTGGGGTAGAAATTGATATGAAATATTTTCTTCTTTGATAACTCTCTGATAGAAATGAATGAGCAAAAAATGATGGGTAAAATGCCAAGGACAAGTAGTAGAGGTCCTCTGTAGGCTATATACTGGATAATTAGGCCTTGAATAACCAAAACCTGAGCATGCAAAACAATTTTCTAGTGCTTGGTATGTTACTAGCAAAAAGAGTTAAAAAAAAAAACAAAGAAACTATGACAGTGTTTAAATCTCTACTTTTCTTTTACTTGTGAATTTACTTATTTTTTAGGTGTATCAAGCCTGAAGAGAAGTCTCTTGGTGTGGGGTTACATACATTTTGCACACGAGTATTTGGTAAAAATCATTATTTTTTCCAACATCAGACCATTATTAAATACTAAGGAAATGAAATCATTCTCTCAGAGTACTAGTCTTGCAAATATCCCTTCTGCTTGCAGCACTTTGTAATTTATATGAGAATGAGGTACAATAAGACATGGAGAACTTCTCCCTTTTACTTGAAGAAGATCTATCTGAACTTAATTGTATTTTTTATATATTAGAAAATTTGAAAAGCAAATGAACAAAGAATACCTTGTTAAAGTAAAATGTACACGTGATTGGTCCAAAACACTGCAGAAAAAAGTATAAAGAATCATTAATTCAGTGTTTTTCTATATCAATTTTATGTTACATTTATACATATTATTTATCTTTTATAATTTAGAAACTTTATAGTAAAATTTATAATTTCGAAAAATAAAACTTAGAGCATTCTACTCATATTTTGTTAAACTTTATTTGTTCTACAAATAGAGAAAATTAAAATGTTTCCCAACAAAATAATACACCTTAATTCTTCCCTTGTTGATGGATTTTTCCTTCTCTTCAATTGTAGCTGGAATTCCTGCACCTATATATTTTGGAGCTTTAGTGGATTCCACATGTTTACATTGGGGAATTTTGAAATGTGGTGAGTCAGGGGCCTGCAGGATATATGATTCTACCAACTTCAGGTAAAGATAATAAATTTTTTAAAGAATTGCTTCCTAAGCACAGGCTGTAGGTAAAATGGCTCCATTCATGTGTAACATTTTTTTTGTCAGATACTAGACTACTTTTGGTTGTGTTTCCAGAATATATATTCTTTTGTTAATATAGGTCTGATTGTAAATAAAACTCGGATAATATGAATGTGTTTTTTAACAAAACACTTCCATTTTGCTCTGTTTTCATATTTCTTTTTCCTTTTGAGACCTGAACTGTTAAATATGTATTAATTTCTCTTGACAGAGCAGTAAGAAAACTCTTTCATTTACTACAAAACAATCTAGCATTCTTTAAAACTCTCTAAGGTCTTATGTCAATTAGTAAAAGGATCTATGTGAAGAACTGTGAAGGGTGCAGACAGCATGAGACTCGTGTTTCCGTTGGTTCTCTGTTTCCCTGAAACTCTGCAGGGTAGCATGGAAGTGAGCCCAGGCACATATTGTGCACGCAGTGGATTTGCTTCACAGTTGAGAAACCCCAAGGATCACTAATGTAGATTGGCCTTAGTCTGCTGCCAGGATTCCTGTTGGTAGCAGCCTTGATTAAATGCTATTTCAGACAAAATAATTATATTTGGTACCAAACTCTGCGAGATTAATTAGAGTGGCCGAAAAAGTGCACTGATGAGAAAATTCACCAGATGTTAATATTGTGTAGAAGTAGGAGGTAGGTATTGTTGGTAGACAGTTCTCCGTGAGTCTCTTATATTTCTACATATCTTGTTAGCAGAGGCTTTTGCTGTAGACTATCTTTTCAAGGATGTTTGAGTAGTAAATGACCTTGGAAGATATAGGTGATATTTTTCTATAGAGCAGAATTTGCTGTCTAGGATGATAAAAATATTAACCCTCTCTAGGGCAAAGGTTGGCAGATATGCTTGTAGCCCATTTAAAAGAATGGGATTTCCTCAACTCAGGGTTCCTTAGCCACGACCCAAACCCATTGTGTGCACAAAATCCACATAGGTCTCTCCCTGTGTGATTCCTTTCGGACTTTAAGGTTATGGAAAACCAACCTGAATTTGCAGCTTTTGCTGATTGTTGTACTGCAAGTAAAAAAGTCCTGTGTCTCTGACCTGGAAGTCTTGTATCTTGAGCCAGCATCCATGCAACTGTGGCAGGCTAACCTGTTAGCTTAAAATCCAGGTAAAATCTAGAACTCTTTTCTAGTTCTTAAGAACAGAAATACTGATTAAATCTTACCAAAAATGTAAGGATAAAAGGATAGCCACTTACATTTATTCTAAGCTACTTAGAAAGGAAGAAAAGGATTAAGGAAAATTCAATGGAACTAAGAAATAGGAAAATAAAAGCATACAAAATAAGTTGAAAAAATAAACCTAAACATATCAGGTTTAACAACAAATGTAAAGCAAATGAACTTGCTTCTTAAAAGATGGGGACTTTCATGGGAGTTTGTGTTTTCAAAATTCTAGCTATATGTTATTTAGCAGATGCAGCCTAAAAAATATAGTGTGAAGGAAGGTTGAAGATAAAGGTCAGAAAAGATATACCAGGCAGATATTAAATCAAACTCCTGTGGTTATATTAATGACTCTGAGACAAAATAGAATTTAAAGTGAAAAGGATTGGGGCACCTGGGTGGTTCTGTTGGTTAAGCATCCGACTCTTGATTTCAGCTCAGGTCTTGATCTCAGGGTCATGAATTCAAACCCTGCATTGGATTCCATTCTGGGTGTGGAGCCTACCATAAAAAAATGAAAAATAAAAAAAGTGAAAAGGATTAATAGAGAAAAGAAGAATATTACTTAATAATAAAAGAAACACTTCATCAATGATATATAACAGTAATCAACCCGTATATATCTATCAACTTAATCTCAAACACATAAAACAAAAAACTCACAAAATTATAGGAATAAATATAAATCAGAGTAGAAAATTTCAACAAACTTTCCTAACAAGTGAATAGAAAATATAGACAAAAAATTATAGAGGATAGAGAAACGTGTAAACCACCAAATTGTACAAGAGTTATCTAATAGATATATAGCAATTTAAAAAAATCCCAACCAATAGAATATATGTTTTTCTCTAGCCTATAATAAACATTTATTACAACTAAGCCTAATGCTACAAAGTAAAAAAAAGAAGTGTTGATACCCTGTAACCACTATTTTCCATCCATAATGCAATGCAATTAGAAATCTATGATAAAATGTTGCCAAAAGCTCACATTTGAAGCTACTTATAGGTTAAAGAATAAATTATAATAAAAATAATGAAGGAATTAGAACTCCCTGTCAGTGAAATCATTGAATAGGAAAATCTGTGGGATAAGGCTAAACTCGTACTCAACAGTATATTTAGAAACTTAAATGTATATATGTTTTTAAAAAGACTGGAAATTAGTGAACTCAGAATTTAGAAAAAAGACAATGCAACTTCGAATAAAGTAGAAAAATCTGATAATTCATTAAGTTATGTATTGATATACTTCCTATTTCAAATAAGAACAATAGACACAATATATATCTTTTAAATACCCAAGGGCTATAACTGGGTTTGAAGATAATACAAACATCATTCTGGACATCCAGTTTTCCTGAACTAAAAACTGAACAGAAACATAAAGGAGTAAACAGAGCTGAACACAAAGGCTGAATGCAAAGCCTCTAAATCTAGAAATGGACAGTGGTTTTTAGATGATGAGCTTCCAAAGAGAAACTAAAGTTCTTCAAAAGAGTCAAGAGATTAGATCCAGATTCAATGCTTTAATCCATGAGGTAGTGTTCAACACCTTTGGACTGAGTTGAGTAGTGTCCACTCAAAATTTCACATCTACCCATAGTCTCCATATATGATTTTATTTGGAAATAAGTCTTCGACTTACTGAAATTAAGTAGGTCATACTGGGTAAGAGTGGGTCCTCAATCCAATCATCAGGGTCCTTGTAAGAAGAGGAAAGGAGGCACAGGGCCACAGACACACAGGAAGAATACCATGTGGAGACAGAGGTAGAGATTGCAGGGCTGCATCTAAAGACCAAGGAATGCTAAGGATTGCTGGCAATTACCAGCAGCCTTATGAGCTTTATGTGTGTATGAGCATAGTTTTAAAATGAGGGGCTAACAGAAATTTTCAGAATAAAATGTAGAGCATTATGCCAATTATTTAAAATGTAAAAACATATAAAGGAATTCTATATGTTATGAATATATACATACACACTTTGTGAAACTATAAAAATAAACTAGAAAGAAAATCCATAACATTCAACATAGTCTTACGTCTAGGAAGGGCTAAAAGATAATATCATAGGGGCACACATGAGATTTTAATGTATTAGTATTTTCTTTTGAATTGGTCTGAAACAAAAATGGTAAACTTTAATCATTTTGAAAACCTGGGTGGTAAGGACAAACATATTAGTTAATTTCTTTTTTCTGTATTCTTGAAGTGTTTCATAATAACATTTTAGACGTAAAAAGATGAAATAAAAAGATGGTGAAATTAATAGACTACACACAATAGAGGTCACGAAAAAGTAAAATACTGTTTTTCAAAAAGATTAAAATATAATAATAATAACAGTTATCTGGAAAGGCAAACAGAGAGGAGGCACAAATAAATACTATGAAGAATAAAAAAGGATAGACACAGCAATTTGGAAACATTAGGGAGTTTTTTTTTCTCCCCAAATATGTTTATTTTAATTTTTCAGTGTTACGAGAGTTTTATAGATGAGTATACATTACCAAATTTTACTATAAATACATAGAAAACATAAATATTTTCATAGCTATTTAAACATATGAGCCAGTCAAAAATTCCCATCCTCCAAAGGCACCAAGTCCAGATTCTTTTAAGATAAGTTTTACTTTCAGTGAACTAATGATTTCTGCATAAAACAATTCATTCTAAGAAATGGAAAAAAAGAGAAAATTTTCCAATTCATTTACAAAACTAGTACAATCTTGATATTCACATTAGACAAGTTCAGTAGAAGGAAAACTGTTCAGGCTAATTTTACTTATAACTATGCATACAAAAATTCTAAATAAGACATGAACAAATCAAATCTAATGTATAAAACACTCACTAATAGTGTTTATATTAGATATGCAAGGATGGTTCAATATGAGAAAAATCTATTAATCTAATATACCTTATTATAACCTTATTAACCTTATTAAGGTTAACCTTAATAACCTTAATTAACCTTATTAACACAGTAAAGGGGGTAAGATCTTTGATAGTCTGCTAACTATATGCAGAAAAATAATTTGGTGACACTTTACATGTTCATAATTAAAAAACTGAGCAAATTCAGAATAGAAGAGGAAGCTCCTTAACTTGATTAAGGTCATCAAAAAAACTCCACAGAGTAGAAATCACGATTGATGGTGATTTCCTTGGAAGCACTCTTAATTAGATACTGGAATAAAACTACTATTGCTGTATTATATATAAATTAAAAGCTCTATTTAATGTACAAAGATTTAAAAAACCCAAGATAGGGGCGCCTGGGTGGCTCAGTTGGTTAAACGACTGCCTTCAGCTCAGGTCATGATCCCAGAGTCCCAGGATCGAGTCCCGCATTGGGCTCCCAGCTGCACAGGGAGTCTACTTCTCCCTCTGACTTTCTCCCCTCTTGTGCTCGCACTCTCTCTCTCAAATAAATAAATAAAAATCTTTAAAAAAAAAAACCCAAGATATGAGAAAAGAAAATAGGTGTGAATTTTCTGGGTGAAAAATTCCAAAAAGCATTAAACAAACATTAGAATAAGTGAATTCAAAAATGTTGCTTATATAAAATTGACATGCAAAACAATTAGCTGCTATTGTCCTCATGGAATGAAATATTAATAATTAAAGATATGCAATAGTAGCTTGTACTCACCACATTACGTAAGATTTACTATGTTTTAACATTTTTTTGATAGATACATCTACCTTGGCTTGCCAGCAGCTCTAAGAGGAATAAGCTATATTCCAGCCTTTTTAATCCTAATTATTTTGAAGAAGCGTCATCTACCTGGTGAAAATGTCTCTTCAGGAACTGTGCTAATAGAGGCAAAGGTTACCGGGAAGGAAAATGAGTGCAAAGATATGCAACAAAATTCCAAAGTTTTGAATGATGATGAATTGAAAACTAAACTGTAATGCCCTATTATATCATGCTTCCCAGAGTTGGAGAATTCACTACAACTTAATTGTTTTTTAAATCAATAGGGATACAGAGGGTAACTTTTTCTTATCTTTATGAACCTCAAGATTTGGTGTCTTTGTTGTTGTTTTTACTCAAGATAAAAAAATATTCAGTTATGGTATTTCTGAGGCATCCATGACACTTGAGATTTTTCTCAGACGGACATTTATAATAATTTTCAAAACAGCATATTAGAACCAGCTTTATTTTTTATGTGAAAATAGCAATTTCTCTTTAAACTCATGTGAAATGAGAGTATATTTCCCACATCTACTTTTCCAAATGATTCTAAACATTTCCTATTATAAAAATCTATTTAATTCCATTGAACTTCTGTTTTTGATACTGGGGTTATTTAGAGACTGAAATTCTTATCTTGCTTACATGAATATTTATTTTATTCAAATGTGTCACTTTTATATGAAAGAAGTCCACACCTTCTAATTCTAGGAATTATTCTTTAACTTTTCCTATTTCCTTCAGACATGATTGTTCTAAAATCAATTACTCATTAATATGCCATCACTTGCTCACATTTGTTTTATTACTTTATTACTCGTCATATATTTGCTCATTTTGTTCAGAATACTGAAAAACTGAGTCAGGTTATTAAAAATCATGTAGCAAAGATTGTTGGATTTTTTTTTAAAGCAATTCAAACCTGGTGACTAAACTCTGAAAAACAAGTGTCTGAGTCAAAGGATGAAAGGATGATATTAGAAAAACACTATAGTGTCAGATATTGTCAAAGGAACATTTTCCCAAATTCAGGAGACCTTCTGAGATCAATGTTTATCCTACTCATGGTGTCCAAAGTTAGAATACAAATATAATTTCCCATAATTCATCTTAGAGAATGATACTTTAAAAAAGTAGCTTCTGTTATGAAATTGGGTTAATAAAATTCAAGATACATTTTAAGACTACATCTACTGATATTATTATTTCGTCACTTACGGTTACAATAAAAGGATGAAAGACTTTTTTCTTTTTTTATTGTGTTATGTTAGTCACCATACAGTACATCACTAGTTTTTGATGTAGTGTTCCATGATTCATTGTTTGCATATAAAACCCAGTGCTCCATGCAATCCATGCCCTCCTTAATACCCATCACCAGACTCACTCATCCCTACTCCCCTTCTAAAACTGTTTCCTGGAGTCCATAGTCTCTCATGGTTCATCTCCCACTCCAATTTCTCCCCTTTCATTTCTCCCTTCTTTTTTTTTTCATTTCTCCCTTCTCCTAATGCCCTCCATGCTATTCCTTATGTTCCACAAATAAGTGAAACTATATGATAATTGACTTTCTCTGCTTGACTTATTTCAGTTCGCAAATCTCCTCCAGTCCCCATCCAAGTTGATGCAAAAGTTGGGTATTCATCCTTTCTGATGGCTGAGTAATATTCCATTGTGCATATGGACCACATCTTCTTTATCCATTCATCTGTTGGAGAGCATCGTGGCTCTCTCCATATTTTGACTATTATGGACATTGCTGCTATGAATATTGGGGTGCATATGGCCCTTCTTTTCACTACATCTGTACCTTTGGGGTAAACACCCAGTAGTGCAATTGCTGGGTCATAGGGTAGCTCTATTTTTAATTTTTTGAGGAACATCCACACTGTTTTTCAAAGGGGCTGCACCAATTTGCATTCCCACCAACCGTGTAAGAGGGTTCCCCTTTCTCCATAACTTCTCCAACACTTGTTTCTAGCCTTGTCGATTTTAGCCATTCTAACTGGTATAAGGTGGTATCTCAATGTAATTTTGATTTGAATTTCCCTGACTGCTAATGATGATGAATACTTTTTCATGTGTCTGTTAAAGATGAAAGACTTTTAAAAGACAAGTGGCCCTATTGATGATATGGGGTTTCTGATTCAAGGGAGTAGAATAAGGAACCATATTTATCTAATTCTTATTTTCTCTCCTTATTTCCAACCCACAATTAATAATAATCAATACATAAATCATCATATAAATCCATAATGGTGAGGAGATTACAGGAAGGGAGGGTGGGAGAAGTGGGTAGCAATATACTATGGTTATATATGTATAATATAATGGGAATGTGAATTCCTCCAGAGAGAGAAGAGCGGAAGAAGGTATAATCCAGTGTGCAGTCACAAGGAGCCTGGGATGTAGGTCGGAGCCTCTGAGTTGCAAGTTCAAATGCCCCCAGAAAAATTGGTAGCTGTACAGAAAATAGACCAGTTAATTGAAAGACTGCCTAAAGATATTTTGAAGACTAATATGGTTTCCTGAATTGTGTCATATGAGAAGATGTGTCATGAGAAGAAAGCAACTGAGAGGAACAAGACTGGGTAGGTCAGTCTATAGGAGTTAAATTTTGGACTGGTGGAGTTTGAGATTTCTGGTTATGCTAAAACCATGATTCAAGACAGAAGTATTGTTGAAACATGAGAGAAGAGCTAATCATTAGAAATGAGGACTGTCACTCAGGGTAAGAATGATTGCAGCAGTGAGGTATAGTTGACTGTTTATAGTTGAGTGTTAGAGTCTGATGACAGGAAATTTGGAGCTGGTAGAGAGGAAGTGGGAATAATCACCTGGAAGCTAAAAGGAGGAACAAGGACTTACCCTATTTCCAAAGACTTGTGAGAAAAAGGAAACAGCACCACATTAAGAAGCTTTTGGGGGGAGAGGAAGATGGTGGCAGAGGAAACCCTTGGCTCATCTTATCCCATGAACACAGTTAGATAACTATCAAATCATCCTAAATAACCCAGAAATTGGCTGGAATACAAACAGAATAAACTCTCTAAAGGGAGAGAAGAGGCCACATCAAAGACAGTAGGAAGTGCAGAGATGGAGTTCAGGGGAGAAACAGATCCCAGGTGCTACAGAGGGGTAAGGAGCCCTGGTCTCAGAGGAGGGCAAGATTGAGAGTGAACAGGGGGATGGATACATAAGGAAAATGTTTTCCCAAAGCCAGTGGCTTGGAAAATGAGGCTAAATTTTCTGCGTTTTTGCAACCAGCAGGGCTTGACAACTGGAGTTTTAAAGGTCAGAGGGTTTGGCTGGGGTAGAGCCCTGAGGGCACTGCACTACTCCTGGAGAGGAGGCAGGCAAACAACACTTCAGCAGACAGTGTGGAAACAGTGATCTAAAGAGCACCTGTGGCACACAGCGGGAAGATAATTTACTCTTCTCAGAGGTTGTCCCTGAGAGGCAACATTCATGGTTTTGCTTGCGTCTCTGGGAACAAAGGTGCTTGCTGGCATCATTTCCTTCCCCCACCCCTCAGCATAAACACAAAACCACCCACAGGAGGCCAATTCCAGGAGAACACTGGCTGCTTCTAGTGCTAACACCAAGCCTCATCCCCCTGCACTCTGGCAGGACTGTCCTTCTCAGTCAAGCTTGCCTCAGTACTAGGGCAGCAGGCCCCTCCCCCCCCCAGAAGACAGATACAAACCCCTGCCCACATCATGTCCCTGACCAGAGAGTTCTACAGGGTCCTAGTTCTGGTGGAGTTAGTGTCAGGTCTCATAACTTGCCACATTCTGGTCAGGAACCAAAAACTGCCCACAATAGGCAAGGAGATCCTCTGCAAACTGGCCTGAACGATAGAGCAGCCCAAACACAAGAGCAGAGCATACACAACACATACCTGAGACACTCCCCAAGCACCAGGCTCTGGAACCTCATGACCTCTTCATGAGGCCATTACTTTCAGAAGCAGGAGACAATTTAACTGGCTTTTCAAATGCAGAGAAGAAGGCAGAGTCTTAGACAAAATGCAAAGACAGAGGATTTTATCCCAAATGAAAGAACAAGTTAAGGCCATGGTCAGAGATCTAAGTGAAACAGATATAAATAACATGCCTGATGGAGAATTCAAAGAAATAATCATAAGGATATGATCAATCACTTGGCTTGAGAAAAGAGTAAAAGACATCAGTAAGACCCTTACAAAAGAGATAAAATAGTTTAAAAAGAATCAATCAGAGATGAAGAATGCAATAAACAAGATTGGAAACAGGCTTGATGCAATGAATAGCAGGCTGGAAGAAACAGAGGAATGAATTAGTGATCTAGAAGTCAAAATAGTGGAAAATATGAAGCTGAACAAAAAAGAGAAAGAAGAATTATGGAACATGAGAATACACTTAGAGAACTCAGGGACTCCATCAAACATTCATATTATAGGAGTCCCAGAAGAAGAGAGAGAAAAGGAGACAGAAAATTTATTTGGTGAAATAACAGCTGAAAACTTCCCTAATCTGGGGAAGGAAACAGACATCCAGATCAAGGAGGCACAGAGAATTCCCAACAAAATCAACAAAAGCAGACCAACACCAACATATATTGTAATTAAATTTGCAAAATATAGTGATAAAGAAAAAATCCTAGGGGCACCTGCGTAGCTCAGTTGTTAAGCATCTGCCTTTGACTTAGGTCATGATCCCAGAGTCTTGGGATAGAGTCCAGCAATGGGCTCCTTGCTTAGCAGAGAGCCTGCTTCTCCCTTTCCCTCTGATTGCCACTCCCCCTCCACCTCTCTCTCTCTCTCTCTGTCAAATAAATAAATAAAATATTTTAAAAAGAGAGAAAGAAAAAAATCCAGTCCTAATTGAGGGAAGAATAGAAGCAAACAAATGTAAGAATATGTCCTTTACTGCTAACTACAGACATGCTGTCAGAAGCTTGCTAAATAGTAATCGCTTTCCAATAAAAAAGAAAAGAAAAGAAAAGAAAAGAGAGGAGAGGAGAGGAGAGGAGAGGAGAGGAGAGGAGAGGAGAGGAGAAGAGAAGAGAAGAGAAGAGAAGAGAAGAGAAGAGAAGAGAAGAGAAGAGAAGAGAAGAGACGAGCTTTCTGAGAATATATTTTCTGCTCTTTTTTCTTTCCTTCCTGAACTATGGATAATAGACCTTGAGAAGCAGGAGCCTTCTTGCAACCAAGAGACAACAGGCATAGGAATGAAGACAACATTTGAGGAAGGGGGAGCAGAAGGATAGCTAGAGCCTGGCTACCTGATGTAGTGCTGAACACCTGCACAAGCAGGGTAAGGGCTAAGTTTCGTGGAGTGTTAAGCTTTTAAAACTTGAAAGGAGAGCTTATATAAGAAAAAAAAGTTCAAAATTATGAATGCAAAATGAGGCTAAAAGGGGATATGTAGAATGAGGAAAAAACCTACAACAAGGTTGATATAATATGCTTCAGGACACAATCATGAAAAAAAAACCCTATAAACATTATAGTTAAATAAGAAATATTAAAAGCTTTCCTGCTGAGGTTGAGAGTGAGAAGATAATGCTTGTTATCATCATTTCTGTCTAACATTGTACCCAATGCCCTTGTCAGGGAAATAGGAGGGGAAAAAAGAATAATAATTTACAAAGCTAAGAAAAGAAAAAAATATCATCAGTGACAACTTGTGTAAGCAGAAAATCCAAAAGTTACTACAGATAAACTGTCCAAATTATTAAGTGAATTTTAAAAAATCTCTGGATACACAAAATCAAATGCAGTTTTTCATGTCAATTACAGTTAGGAAATAATATTAGTAAAGCATACTATGTGGTATAGCATCAAAAAAACCACACAGGCAAATCCTAGGAATAAATCTCACAGCAAGTATTCAAGACCTCTACCCTCCAAATTGCATAAGAGTATCCAGAGAAATTAAGACTTACAGCATGCTTATTGGTTAAAAGAGTTACTATTGTAAGGATGTCAGCTCTTCTGAAATTTATCTACAGATTCAGAGAAATCTCCAACAAAATCCTAGCACTTTTTGAAATGAGGACATTGCCAAGATTTGTTTGTTTGTTTGTTTGTTTGTTACTTGTACATGGAAATAAAAAGGGCCAATGTAGTTGAAGAAGAAAAGATGGAAAAGCCCACCACCAGGTACTAAAATCTATAAAACCTAAGTAATTAAGGCAATGTGGCATTGGTCACCAATCTCTCATCCTGGGGGCCACCCATTCTTCCTGGTGCCTGCTGGTGACCCTTGCTCTCTCCCTTGCAGATGCTTTCTTCATTCAGAATCCAACACTATGTACTGGATTGCTCTCCTAATGGAAACCCTTCTGAAGTTCCAATAGCTAATATCAGACCTTTGTCCTGCTTCCTCCCACTGAGATGTCTTCCTCTCCCTGTTCACCCATGCCAGACACCCATGCTAGAATGCCCCGTGTGTTACTGCCCTCTTTATCCCTATGATGGTTAATGTTATATGGCAATTTGGCTAGGCCATAGTATCCACATATTTGGCCAAACATTATTCTAGATGTTTCTGTGAGGATATCTTTTAGGTGAGATTAACATGTAAACCAGGAGACTTTGAGTAAAGTAGATTTTCTTTCATAGTATGGATGAATCTCAACCTACCAGTTGAAGGCTTTAATAGAAAAAGGCTAAACTTTTTTTAGTTTAGGCTAAACTGTTAGCCAGTTTTTAGAAGAGGAAACTGTGCCAACAAACTGTCTCTGGACTCAAACTGCAGAATAAACTCTTCCCTGGGTCTCAAAATTGCTTGCCTAATATCTATGCATATTCTATTGAATTTGTTCATCTGGAGAACCCTGACCAATAATCCTTCCTTGGATTCTGGCAGCCATGCTGATCTATCCCTCTTATGTACACTCTCCTAACAGTGTTGAGCTCTTGGGCTTTTACATGCTACTGAGTTCCTTGTAGTACCCCTCAAAAGCTAACCTTTCCCCCCATCTACCTACATATCTACTTGCTTTGCCCCATCTAATGTCTCAGGACTGAATTATTCAGTTAGAAAAAAGACAAGACTAAGGAAAGAAAAGAAAAGAGAAGGGAAGGGAAAGGAAGGGAAAAGGGGAAAAACACAATTAAAAATTTGATAAATTTTGGAAAGTGAATATTATATTGGAACAACATATATCTAGAGAGTAGATGCATATTGCCAATTATATTTTCACACTAAGTTTACATCTGTCTAGGGTTAGATTAATAAATGCTATTTATTAATACTGTGACCTTGAAACGTAAGTTGATTTCATATTATCTCCTGCTCTAGACAGAAACAAAGAGTTTATTTTGTTGACTAAATATTTAAAATGATTTCACTTTGTTCAACCACATAGTAAATGCAGGAAATCCTGGATGTGATTTTAAAATTGATGATTTGTATATCTACTTTTTAAATTTATTACTTAAGATATTTGTGGGTCCAACAAATAACTGTCTGAATAGACCATTTTTGTTTTTAAACAATGAATTTACTTTACTTCTACTTTTTCTCAATGTTATAGCATGTTTAGTATATGTACATATACAACTCATGTAAGACGCAATTATAGAAATGGCCCAAGTAGTGCCCAGAGCTCTGTTAGAAACTATTTAAACTATTGTGCTATTGAAGTAAAGCAAGGTGGGTGATAAAAGCTAAGTATGAAATCTTTTTGCAATTGGCCCTAAGAAAAATGTAAACAAATGATACTTAAAAAGAAAAGAAAAGAAAATCACAAGACCCTTGTAGCACTGAGATGTGTATAATTCCTGTTGAAGTCAACTTCCAAATAAAATGATAATATAACTGATCCCAGTGACATGTCTAGTTTGGTAAATTCAAACTTCTTCCACCAATATCATTTTTGATAAGTAAACAACATTGACATAATTTACTTGACAGGGAGGAAAGGATGGCGGCAAGGTGGGGGGGGATTGCAGGGAGAGAGAGAGAAAGAGACACATTCTTCCTATCAGTAAAGATATATCTCTTATTCTAAGTTTCTTTGAATAGGCTAATATCTCTTATTCTAAGTTTCTTAGAATAGGCTAATATGTGGGAAAGAATACTTAGGTGGTTTTCACATGAGTAGAAAACCTCATTGTTTTCATAATTCTGCATGTTTCTTTAAGACATGGGAAAAAATCACTTGCAGGCTTAGTGTAGTATACACCTAATAACTTCTAACAAGTTCACCACATTGGATATGTTTGTGCAGTCTTTCAAAATATCAGCTGTATTTGCAAGATTATACATTTTCTTCCACCTTCATCCTTAATGGCGCTATTTGTTATTTTCCTTATCCATTGTTTAGAGACCTCGTATTAATGAAAAAACCATATTAAGAATATGAGTGCTATTGCTAGGACAACCTTACCAGAACTCTTTATACACAGGTGTTAAGGATAAATATTTGAATTAATAAAATTGGGCCCTATTTAAAAAAAAAATTCCAGTCTTTAAAAGAAAAAAAATTAACTTGAGAAGATAGAAGGAACTCAGTAAAAACAAAATAAAAGCCTTGTTGTCTGATGACTTGAGCTGGAATGAATTACGTTGGAAAAGATGTTATCTCTGTGGGTGCCTGGGTGGCTCAGTGGGTTAAAGCCTCTGCCTTCGGCTCAGGTCATGATCTCAGGGTCCTGGGATCGAGCCCCGCATCGGGCTCTCTGCTCAGCAGGGAGCCTGCCTCCCTCTCTTTCTCTCTCTCTCTCTCCCTGCCTGTCTGCCTACTTGTGATCTCTCTCTCTCTCTCTCAAATAAATAAATAAAAGTCTTTAAAAAAAAAAAAGAAAAGATGTATCTCTGGATGGTAGATGTGCTGAGAATTGTTTACTGAAGAGATAAATTACTTGTTATTGGAGAATCTATTGACTAGAATCACATGAAGAAAAGAAGAGAAGAGAAATACTCTCAAATAATCCAAAGTGGTCTTGAAAATTCATAGTTAATTAAAACACATTTTCTTTTATATCAAAGGAATAAAAGTGAGACTTCCAGCTTCATTTCAGGCATGCACAGAGTAGGAAAGGTGTTGTACCCACAACCCTACAATAAGAAAATGCAAATTATAACTTTTCTCAAACCCATCAATCAACCAATACTATAGGGTAAGCAGCTAACTGGAAACCTGGAGAAGGAGAGGCTCCTTCAGAGAGGAACAGAATTTGAATATTTACTCACTTGGGGCAGAAGTCACTCAGTGCCTTATAAGTTAGTAAAATGATGCAGCTAGAAATGTTTAATGAGTGGCTAATGATCAAGTGTGGGGTGGCATGCAAAGCCCCTGAAGGCAGCAGACAGAAGGGGGTTTAGACCTCTAGCAGGTGATTCCTCCATGAACCCCACAACGCAGTCTTTAGAAGCTTAGAGAGAATAAAGCACTGTTAGTGGCTGGGGGAGAAGAACAGTAGCCACCACTCAAATTCTACTCAGACCAGTATCCCCGTTTTTCCCCTAAGTAACAGCAGCCTTTCTCTCGTGGGGAAGGACAACGAGAACTATAGCTTAGGGATACTGACGAAAACTCCTGCAGTTGAGAAGGGAAGCAAGAAAGAAAAGTGTCACTCCTGTGGTCGCCCCAAGACCCAGAGTTCACAGAACCTGCCTCAGTCTCCTCTATGTCCTTGCCCCAGTGACAAGCATCTGGTAAAAGTAAGAGTGGAATATAGTTGCGGGAATGGCAAGAGACTGTTTCTGGGTAACAGGGCAAAAGGAAGAACCAAATCCGTACAGTGAGTAGAACACTAAACACAAGGTCTCTCTAGAGGAATTTGAAGCCCTTTGTACATGGAGGGTAATTATAGCAACAACAAACTTCAAACCCAGCTCTACTCTTTATACAAACCCCACACTACAGTCCTCGTAGATGGAAAGATGCACTCATTTGCAAGTGTAGAAAATACTTACCTCAGCATTGACTGTCCTATATTACATTTATGGCCTTCACCAAAAATTATGAGACACAACCAAACCAAACCAAACCCAGTCTGAATAGACAAATCAATCTCAGAATCAAGCTCAGATATTAAAGAGATTATTAGACAAATGTTTAGACAGGATTATTAAACAAATCAAGACATTTTTTTAGGGGCACCTGGGTGGCTCAGTCAGTTAAGCATCCTACTTTTTATTTTGATGCAGGTCATGATCTCAGGGTCATGAGATCAAACCCTGCTTCTGGCTCCATACTCAGTGAGGAGTCTGCTAGGAATTCTCTCTCCTCTTTCCCTCTGCTCCTCCCCCTGCTCGCTCACTTCCTCTCTCTCTCTCTCTCTTAAAAAAAAAGACATTTTTAAATGAATGTGACTCAAAGGAAAATTTTCGCAAAAGATTTAAATATATAGAACCATTATTAATATCAATCCTACACAGAGACAAAATATATTTTGGTATTTATAATCTTGCTTTTCTGTGACCTTTTCTCTTATTCTCTGAATATCCTCATGTTCTTCATTTCCACTATCAAAAACCTGCTTCTTAAAAAAGACTGGAATTTTGCTCACACTGTAAAATGTCTGATAATACATAATCTCTTCCAGTTTGAAAGGAGACCACGTCTTAATTCAAAAGAATAAACTTCTAATTGGGGCAACCTCAATTTTTGTAAATGCTTTTATTTTCTGTGTTTAGCACACAGATGGCAGTCAAAGGACACTTTTTAACATATTAAAATATATTTTTTCATTTTAAAATACTAAAGAAAATCTTCAAAACATCTGAAGCCCTCACTCCCTACCCAATTACTTTGAAGCAGCCTTTAAAATTTTTGCATGCATGTTGTTTTCAGTTCATATTTGTAACATTCATATTTTTTATGACTGGAATTTTTGGAGTTCACTCATTCATTCACTCAAAAATAACTGAAAAAACATCTGCTCTGTGTCAGCCACCAAGCTGAATGCAGGGAACAAAACAGATAGGTAAAATGTGTTCGATTCCTGGCTTCCTAGACCTTATGACTGGTGGGGGAGACTAATAGTTAGCAAATAATCACAAATAAATATAAAATTACTATTTTGTTCAGTGCTATGTTGCTACAAATATAATTGGAGGATTTTTAAGCAGTTAAGAAGTCAGAGACATTGAAGGAACAGTGATTGAGCCCGTATCTGAATGCTGAGAAGCATTTAATTCAGTGGAAAAAGGAGCATTTCAGGAGGAAGAAACATCATGGTCAAAGGCCCACTGCATGAAAATGGATGCGAACACGAAGATATGGAGTCTTCAGTCTGTATACTCAAGTTTTTCTTCATAGCAGGAAGGCATTCTGCAACTAAATCTTTAATGCCTCTTTTCTAATTCTGATTTCATCCTCAAAAATATCAGATTTCCTCGGTTGGTGCTTTAATTTGTCCTCCAAATTGCCTTTCCCCCCCATAATTTACTTCTTTATCTTTTCCCCCCACATTTTCAGATTTTTAAATGTAACTTCTTTATCAATGATTTGGTTTTTTGGCCACTGTCTTCCTTTAACTTTATCCAACGTGTGTTTTAATTACATTCTTGTATTATTTTGCATCCTTGCAAACTTTATCTTATTCATGTCTGTTGATTCACCACCCCTTTTCGTTTTCCCCTAGGATTTGTATTCCTGTTTAATAAATGCCATTGAATCAAGGATTAATATTTGCTCTGGATTCTTGGATTCTGAAGTAGATCAAATAATCTAAGACATATGTTTAAATGTTCTTTTCCTTCACTGTACATATCACATTTATAAATATAAATTTATTCTTTTAGTTTATATCATAACATTTAATAATTTAATGTTCTTTTCCTTTAAAGTGTAAGCTCCATGAGATAATGTCCTTTGTTTTCTTTACTATATTTCATTTGCCTGAAAGATATTTGATACTCAATAATTGTTGAAGAGAAATATTCAAGGTGTTGCTTTTATTTTTTTTTGCAATGTTTTAAAAAACAGCGTCATAATTTTCTCTATTTTTTGAGATAAGATCCCATCAGACTTGTAACATAGTAACCTAGCATGTTGGTGGTTTTTCCAAATCTCTGCGTGTGGGAGTAATGAATCCTTTCTCAGGGCTATAGCTTGAGAATAGTTTAATATATATAACATCTGGGCTAATTCTCAGATTCTAGCAAGCATTCATATTTTGTGATTTTGCTATACTCAGGAATATCTTCTCCTATCTTGTGGCTTTTTTTTTTCTGTATATATCTTTATCAGGGGCTCTATACAGATATTTTTTTTTAAAGGCGATATCCAGGCTGCATGACAAATGTTTCCAATCAGAAACTCTGGGTTGGGTGCACGATTGGTTTCTTTCAAAACAGATTCACGGGTTATTCTAATGCCAGAAAGTGTCTTTTAGCCTACTGAGTATAAAAACTACAAGTTTTAGTATTTAATATAAAGCCGTTGACAGCTAACAAATATTCAAGTATTTGTTCTCATCCACTCTCCACTTTTCCTAATTTTGGGGATGTGGAAGCTGTCTCTTGGTGAACCAAAAACAAACACACACAGACAACAAATATGCAATAGAGAAACAGCTGGTAAGTTCTCTGGCACAGACTCCATGTCTTCCAGGAGCAGACGAATGTAATGAAGACACATCTTTTAAATGGTCTTTGCTTTCTCAAGTTAATGTCCGTTTTCTTATTCCACTTCCATGGTCCTAAAAGAAACTTAACATATTCTGTAATATATTGTTTGGCAATCATAGCTTGCAAATTCTGAATTATTTCTATTTCTCCAGCAGTGTTTTAATGGAAGGTTGGAAGAAGATGCATTATGTGTTCCTAGTTGAATGCAATTTCAAATTATAAATTCATAAGGTCTGTGAAATACATGACTTAATACAGGAATGAACGAGGTCATGATAGTATAGTGGTTCTATCATACTAACTTCATGCTTGAGTAACATGGGTCAAACTGGCTTAAAAAAAGGTATTAGGCTTCTCTCCTTATTTAGTTTATTAATTTCTCTCTTCCCTTTTTCCCCTTCATTTTCTAGTTGCTGGTTTTATTGAGTTATAATTACCTGAGCAAATATTTTTTTCTTTTATTATGTCCTGACCATACTTCTCACTTTAAATTTGTATGGAACATGTGTCCTAATCTTCACCTCAAATGCATAGCCATATCCTAAGCAATGCATACTCTCATTCCTTTTCATTTACAGTCTGTTTCATTATTACAAATTCATAGGTGATTCGCTATACCATCATAAGGGTGGGAGAACTATTAGTGAAAGACCAAGAACTGCTCAAAATATATATCATCCTACTAAATTAACACGATATTGGTTTGAAATACAACTACCTAATTTTTTTTCTTCCCTTACATATGTGTTTCATTGTCTGCTTTGGAAGAAGGTACAAAATATCCATCATTATTTAAGGATTCTAAGTTTGCTTCATTTGTTTCTTTTCTTCCATTTTCTGATGCCTTGGTATCTTTTCCTTGATATATTTTCTTCATAGTGGAAATTAATACAACAAATAAAATAAGTGCTGAAAACCTTAAGCTCTCAATCAAGCCCATGAAGGTATTTCTGTGAAAAGAGAAAAAAGTCAATTTTCATGTTAAAGTATTTGGAACAATTTACAGTGTTTCTCTCCAGTATGCAGAAGACCTTAAAAGAAAAAAATGATGTTTGAAATTATACATAAAGATGTTAAGGCAGCAATTCTAGCAATTTTTTTTATTGACACAGAGGGAGATTTTAAAATATTTTAAAAGGACTATTAAGCCACAGAAACTAAGGGTGATTAATGATCTACCCAAATGTTTTCCATAAAAATAAGGTATATTTGGGATGTTCAACTTTCTCAAAGGCAGATTAGTTCATGTGTAATCGAAACAAATTATAAAGGAAATGAATTGACTGTGAGATCACCAAACTGAATCCATTTAGATAGAAGCCAAAGTTTAGTTTATAGGCTAAATACAGTCCACAACCGCTGTCATATGGACTACTGGAAGTTCTACTGAAACTATTAAATTACCTAGCACACATGGTCAAATCTTGTGATTCTTAGTTTTGGTTGCACATTAAAATCATCCAAGGAGATTTTAGAAATCCCATGTCCAGGCCACACAGCAATTAAATAAAAATTTCTGAAGATGAGACACAGAAATTTGTATTTTTTAAAGCTCCTCAGGTGATTATAAAGAACAAGAAAGAAGGACAACCACTGACCTAGTAGCTTAGGAAGCACTCACTGGCCTAATGACATTATTAACTAAATGTAGAAAAGCTTTAGGCAAAAAAACCCTGGAGCAATTATTAGGTTTAATAGAAGGTGAATGAGATTATAGAATTTTGAGCTGTTCAGGCTTAAATTTATTAAAATGACAATATAATGTTGTGGTGTATCAAATATAACAAAAGAAATATTTTAAAACATCAAATATATTTGTCTCATCTTTGGGTTATGTCCAGTAGTTCTACCCCAATGTTAAACTTTTCACAATTTCCATTGAGAACAGAAAAATTACTACGCACTTCTAGTTATGTGACTGTTGCTGAGAAAATGAATAAAGTGGGTTTAGATTTAGGACTGATATCATAACGTAGATTTCCATTCCTTGGAATAGGACTTGATTATTATCTGGTTACCACAAATTATTAAATCGAAAAAAATCATATGGTGACTACTTAACTTGTTGCTGTTTCTTCATTGGGGAATACACTGCGGTTTTTAAAAATTCCACTTCAGACGATCTTTAGGCAATTACTTGCAAAGTACTTTACGCAATACACACAAGTGACCAAAAGGAAAGTGATAAGGGCCATGAGAGAGCTTCAAAGTCTTAAGAGTTCTAAGAGTATTAGTTATTTGTAGCTGGTAGGAATGGTGCAAACTTTATGACAGGAAGTCATCTAGTTGGAATCACACAGTATACAGCTTTTTCAAATTGCCTTCTTTCACGTAGCAATGTGCGTTTGAGATTCTGCCTTGTCTTTCTGTAGCTTGATAACTCATTTCTTTTTTTATTGCTGAAGAGTATTTTGTTGTATGAATCTATCAGTTTGTTTTCCCACTTACCATGGAAGACCATCTTAGTAGCTTCATTTTTTTTTTGACAATTATGAATAAGCTGCTATAAACATTCATGTGCAGATTTTTGAGTGGGCATAAGTTTTCAGCTTATTTGGGTAAACACCCACAAGCACAATTACTGGACCATATAACAAGCCTATGTTTAGCTTTATAAGAAACTGTCAGACTCTTCCAAAGACTGAATCATTTTGCATTCCCACAAGCATTGGAAATGATTTCCTGTTTTCCACATCCTTGCCGGCATTGGTAATGTTTAAAAGAGCTCCTTTTAAGAGCTCTCTATAAATTCAGGATATTTGCCTTGTGTCTGGTTGGAAGTTACAAGTTCTTTTTTCTAGTTTATCTTTTGTCTTTGGACTTTGGTTAAGTTTTGTGACACAGAGTTTTAAAAATATTTAATCATTTTTTTCTACTGTGGTTTTAGAGGTGTGGGTCTTACTGAGAAACACATTTCTACCACAATTTTTTCTAGTAGTTGTAGTTTCATACTATACATTAGTGTGTTTGATTAATCTCCAATTCATTTTTTTAAGGTTAAGGTACTTTTGCAACTATTTCTTTTCTAGATAACCTTCCAGTTATTTCCATATGAGCAGAAAAATATCAAAACATTTTTTTCCCATTGACATATGACCGGAGCCCCAGCATCAATTTGTTTCTTCTTAGAGAAGCCAGAAGTTCATTGAATATATGTTTTTTAATGTTAGGAGAGATTTTAGAAACAACAAAACAAATGTTAGTACAAATCCCAGATCTTTTTGTCGTTAGCTGTATGATTTTGAACAAGTTACTCATTCTCTTTGAGTCTTTGTTTCTTCATATTTGAAGAAAAAGGAGAAAAATATCCATTTCCTGCAGTTTTTGAGTATTAAAATGAGAGACCATGTTGCCTGATAAAATACTGAATGCAAAATTCATTAGGGTGGCTATAATTATCATTATACTGGAGGTGCTGCTGGAGGGTGGCTATAATTATTATCATATTGAAAATGACCTTTCATCTTTGGGGAATTAATATAGTCAAAGGAAAATTCAATTAATAAAATATATTTACGACAACTTACCCATATAATGTGGAATCATATATCCTGCAAGACCCTCGTTCCCCACAGTTGCTAGTTGACCACTTCATACATGCTCTATCGATCAGAGCCCCAAAATATATAGGGGCTGGAATTCCTCCTGCAACATGAAACAAGAAAAGGTCAATCCAAGGAATAGGTTTCAAACATAACTGGGTGATATTCCTCATTGATACATTTTAGATTAAGTAAAAGTTGAAAATTTTGGAGCATGCTTCCACTGTTTTGATATAAATTTACTCAAGGATTGAGACTGTTAGGAATCTCAAAGGCTCAAATCACATATAATAGCATAGATATCTGCTATCTACCTCACCCTGCCAACACACATAGGGAAGAGAAGGAGGGTCATTACATGCCCATATGCTCTCTTCCTCTTATAATTACCAATTAACTTAAGCCTAACTGGTGAGAAGGAGAACGTTGTCGGTGAAACACAGAAGTCAGGTTGGTTCGTATATAATTTTCCTAGGCAAGGAGAGCTGAAAGTACGGGAATAGAATTATAACTTCACAGAGAAAGGAGAGACCTCTCGGCTCAACCACTGCAAAGTCAGGAGAGTCTTCAACCCCATTTTTAAGAAAGCTAGCACTTGCTCCTTGCAGAAGTACAGGCCCAGCTTCACAGAATATTAGGCCCTTGGCAGGCCTTCGTCCTTCCTTGGTTCAGAGCTCTACTTTGTCACGAGAGCCCACAACCTTTCATTTTCTCTCCATTGATTGTATGTTAATACTTCCCCAAAACAGCGCTGGTTGTCCAAGTTAGGGCCTGTGGCTGACTTTCGTTTCTGTTAATGTTCTGATCACAATACCTGGGTTTCTAGGGCCTAACCCAATTTTAATCTGTAGTATAGGATATTTCAGAATGCAAGACTTTTTTAGAAACACATATGTTGCCTTAATAGCGGAAGTACTCATCTGCGTACTGGTATTTTAATAAACTCTGTAGTTTATTATAGTAGATCTCTACTAGAGATCTACTATAGATCTCTAGTAGAGATCTATATTCCATATGGTAGATCTGAAGTGGTCATGATTTTACTTTGTTCTTCTTGTATCTTGATGAATGATTTTCAATTTTTATTTTGTTACATAGAAACAGTAGTGATTCATATTTCAAATTGCACTGATTCCATTTATTTCTAAGTCTCATTTTTCTAAGAATGAGAAATTGGAGATGACAAAAGACTGGGATCTGGGGCCAAACATATCTGAGAAAAACTAGTACTAAGAAAATGGGTGAGGGGCGCCTGGGTGGCTCAGTGGGTTAAAGCCTCTGCCTTCAGCTCAAGTCATGATCTCAGGGTCCTGGGATTGAGCCCCACATCAGGCTCTCTGCTCAGCAGGGGCCTGCTTCCCGCCCCCCCTCTGCCTGCCTCCCTGTGATCTCTCTCTCTCTGTCAAATAAATAAATAAAAATCTTAAAAAAGAAAAGAAAGAAAGAAAGAAAGAAAGAAAGAAAGAAAGAAAGAAAGAAAGAAAGAAAGAAAGAAAATGGGTGAGAAATTTACAGCTTTCCACAAATCACACCCACCCTTTGAAAAATGAAAAATACATGCCAATAATTTATTTTCCCCACACAATGCCACTGGTTTGACCAAACCTAATTCATTAAATTTTTTAGGTAGGCAGCTTGGTCTTAAGTCATTACTGGAATTTTAAAACTACAAATAATCTATTTTCCAAATATCCTTTTCAGTTTAATATGCTCCAGAGACCTCCTACAACTTACGCATGTATTGTATTCAAGACAACTTTTTGTGAATTGAAAGACTACTACTCAGTATGTATTTTTTCCAAAGAAGTACTTAGGCTCTACTGTGCCATCTATTGGACATATCAAAATAGTAAGCTCACATTTCGATTGCAAGATTCCCTTCTTTCTCTTTTATGTCACTAGAAGAATTTCCTCTAGTTTCAGTCTTATCTCAGCATCCAAAGGGGAGACCTAGATCCCCACATTTCTATTTTCATCTGCTAGCTTCTGTGGTCTAGCTTCTAGGAGAGAGGCATGTCCATTATATCTGGAGGCAGAGAACTGCCAGGACAGACAGAGCTGCAAGAGTAGAGAAGGAAAGAAGAGAAGGCTGGGATGAGAACTAGAGTGGAATCCTGCAGCACCTCCATCTTCTTCTCTCCAACCCCTTTGTATTTCCTCTTTTTACCTTTGAGGATCTGTGGCCTTCTCCCCAACTATACTTCTTGGACAACTTCTCCAATGCACTTAGCCAAAGAGGTATGCTTCTTTCTTTTGCTTGCAAGGATCCCAGGGATTGACCCCTCCCACTTCCTTTTCCTTCTGCCATCAGTGGTTGCCTCCAGGCCATGGTCAGTCTTCTACCCCAATCCCCAGATGAAGGATGCTCTTTTCCTACTTCCCAGGAACAAGTATATTATTGTTAATATGTCTTACAGAGGGGCATGCACAGGAGTTAGGTCAGAAGTTGTTGAGCTAACAACAGAAATCTCTGTGGTATAAATGGCAAATGACAAGGGAAAAAGGATGATTTCTGAAATCTTGTACTAACACCCCATTTGAATATTTAGAAAATAGAACTCTTACCTCTGAAGTCTAAGGTCCTACTCTTAAACAACAAAAAGCACAATATCCTAAGCTTTCATTCAGAGCACTCCCTTAGTCTAGGATGCTCAGTCCTACAAGTTTAGTTCCCATTTCCTCTTGCATTTTTAACTTCTGATAAGGATTAGCTTCCCTAGCTTTAGGGATGTGGGCAGTGGGAAGTGGGGCAGCAAAAAGTCTGCTTATTTCACGCAATCTCAGCCTGACTGGATTCCCAGGCCTTCCGAGCTGTTTTGGGCATTAACCTCTTTATGTGGAAGGCTCTCCACTCTGCCTATGGAAAGTAATATTCCTAAGTTTGAAAGTAGAAAAACTTTAGACATCATCTATCTTTGTGTTAGAAAGAACATAAAACAAATATTATGGCATCTTGTTCTAGTTAAAGACTATCTTTAACTAGAATTAATGAACAAAGTCTCTTTTAAGTTACTTAGTTTTCCTCTGTCTCATCTTTTATTTACTACCAAAAATAATAATTATTGGGGTGCCTGGGTGGCTCAGTGGGTTAAAGCCTCTGCCTTCGGCTCTCTGCTCGGCAGGGAGCCTGCTTCCCCCTCTCTCTCTGCCTGCCTCTCTGCCTACTTGTGATCTCTCTCTCTGTGTCAAATAAATAAAATCTTTTAAAAAAATAACAATTATTTTTAATTACACCTTTAAAAATTTCTTACAACGGGAAATTAATCACATCTAGTCTGTGAGCTTTGATATGAAAATTTCTATCTTAAATCTTTAATTTATATATTTAGCATACCTAATGCTCGTATAGTTAGTGAATGGAAACCCACCGCAAGGGATTTCAGTTCAGGTTGAACAGTTCTGAAATAAGATAAAGGTGAAGGCACATTAAATATCTCCAAAATACCAAACCAAGTTCAATATCAAAACATTTCTCAGTGGCATTGTTCTTCATGATCAGATGAAAGCCCTCAAGTGAATGACTGACATTATTTCAAGTTTTATTTTCAGTTGTCTTAAAAGGTAAACAGTTGAGTGGTAATAATTATTATTCTCCTATTTATTCAACATTTTGAGATTTCAAGATAGTTTAACATTTTCACATTTGATCTTTTGAAATCCTATGAGTGTGTGGTTGGAACAGACTTTATTATGCTTATGAAGAAACAGATCTCGTGTGACCCATTCAGCTGACACAGGTCATATGCTGGAGCAGATATCTTTATGAAGGTCTTGGTATGAGAACATTTTTACCATCTTATTTCTGCCATTGCTACTAACAACAAAGTTCAATAATATGAATCATGAACTATATAAGGGTCAAAAAAGTTACTTGTATTCTAGTATCTAGTGTATTTAAATGTCCTTTTAAAGGGAGCAAGCACATTTGTATCCTCTCTTAGAAATTAACTCACTTGCATTTGGAAATTTGTTCCCATAATTCCATTGCTGCGTTCAATAAGATGATGACACTACCATGTCATTCTGTGATATTCCTGTGATAGCCTAAAACACATCATGTGAAATGAATTATCCAGCAGCAGTGGCAGGATGGGGAGGAGGCTCAAACCTCTGTCTTTTTTGAAATACTCGACTAAGTGATACAAGGTGGTGGTGGTTTTTTTCTTGCGCTGTTTGGATGACTGTATTTGTTCATGGAAAAAAATTAGATTTAGTCGTTCCACAAACATTTGCAAAGTGGCCCCTGAGATATTCCATGCTAGTTCTTCTCCTTGAATAGAGAGATAAAATGTGTTTCAGATTATATAGACTGAGTGACTTGGAAAAGTCATATAACCTCTTTTTAGCACAGGTTTTCATATTCCTGGGTCGCTGGGCTCTCACCCCCACAAGGTTTAGATCATTCTTTAATCACACCCAGTCTCCAGCTCCTTTTATATCACTCAAACTTCCATTGCATTCCCTGTTACCAGCAAAATCCTTAGATCTTCTGTTCTTAGGAACCCCTTCACTTTCTTATTCTAATGAAGCCTGGCTGCCCCCTGATGGTCCTCTTTCCATACAACTCTTTGAAACAAGGGCTGTTTTTCTCTGTGATCTTACTGGGTCTCAGTGTAGATGTCCTTCTTGTTCTTTTTCTTTTAAACACCTCCAGACCCTAGTGTCCCCTCTGAAAAACTTTAACTTAGTGGTGAGCCATCCTAATATACCATTCCCTAACCTCCTGGCTATAGACACTGTAACTACAGATACTAGTATCTTCATCACATTCCCTGTGATCATTCTTTGGAGATTTTAGTACGAGGCTCTCTGTCATTTTTTTCCAAACCTGCATCTGCCACTTTTCCTAGTTATTATAGTAATCCATATAGACCACCCTCCAGTGCTCTGGCCTCTGCATTTCTTGACCTCTTCACTCTTTTGGTCTTAGCTCATCTACCGCATGGTACGTATTTCTCTAATTCTCAGTTTTGGACACTTCCTCACCAGAAGCACCTCTCAACTTTTAAATTCACTCTCTCCAACAAACCAACTCCAATGAGCCTCACCTCCACAGTGCTCTTCAGGCCCTTGAACCCCCCACTTTGTCCTAGGTCATCTCCATTTTCATGTCCTTACTCTTCTCGCCATGCTCTCTCGGAGATACAATCATTTCTTTCATATACCCTGGACTTTCCTGTCCTTCCCATCTTTTACTGTCCTAGGCAAGCAAAAATATTTTTATCCAACCCCTGCCTTTTCTGCACCTATACCTAGAGAACTGCTGGCTGGAGGAGATCATTCAAATATTCTGAATACATTCATTTGAAGCACAAACCCTCAGGGCCTCCAGTGCAATCCTACTGTACTGGAGTAGGATTCAATCAGTTCATTTTTCCAGTTTATTCTCCCAGCCTTTAAGACGACTAGTTCCCATTTCCTGATCTCATCTTAAGCCTCTTATTCCTCCTCCTTCTTAGCTGATTACTTTGATTTTTATCTAACAGAAAAATTAGAAGCAATCAGAACAAAATTTCAATAGCTTTGCATGACTAATGCTACATGTCTATCATTTTATTTTTACCCGCAAAGAAGATATTCCCTTCTATTACAGAGTAAACTCTGTGTACTTGTTATATCCCTTTTAATTGTTCCCTCTTTAATTGTTCCCCCTCTTTTCTACACTATCAATTTCCTTAATTTCTACTAGATAATTCTCATCAGCATACAAGCATGCTATAATATCTAGTATAAACAGGAATATCGAGGCCACACTCCTGCTAACTTACCATACCTTTTCTCTGCTTTTTATAACACTCCTCATACAAAGAATTTTCCTACTGGGTGTCTGCACTTCCATTCTTGCATTTCTTCTTGATCCTTTGCAAAATAGCCTTTCTCCCACCCCCCTCCAATCTTTATGCATTATTTTTGTTGAGGCCATCAGTGACAAGCACATAATGAAATCCAGTGATATCTTCCTAACCCTTAATTTCCATAACTCACCTTCTTGATTTTTCTCCAATCTCATGGGATCTCCTTCTCAGTTTTCTTCAATACATTCTCCTCCTCATCTTGGTTTCTGTAGTTGGAGTGCCTAGACCTTGATTCTAAAATCTTGTTTCTATCTTTACTCAGTCCTTAGAAGATCTCAAAAGTGCCATGGATTTAAACAACTTCTGTATCTTGCTGATTCCAAAATTTATGTCTCCAGCTCTAGTATTTCTCCAATAGGCATCTCAGATTTATAGGGATAGAACAGTCTTAACTTCTCCACTTTCTCCAAACTATCCTTCACTAGTTTGTTCAACAGTACCACCATCTTCTCAAAGCTGGGCTAGAACCTTGGGATCATCCTTAAACTTTCTTTCTTACATGGTACATTCAATCCATCAGCAAATCCTACTGACTTTGCCTTAAAAACAGAACAAAGACTGAGACTCATAACACTTTCTATTTCCTCAAACTGCCATCCTGTGAAGAACTATCATAGCATTCTGTTCTCCCTGTTTCCATCATACCAAAAACTTGTTCTCCACTCAAAAGCCAGAGTGGTCTTCTAATTGGATATGTCAGTTGTATAATTCTAATTCTCAGATGTCTCTGTTGGCTTCTCAATACAATTAGAATAAACTCCAAAGTTGTTACCGTGCTCCACAGGGTATGTATTTTCTTGACCTGTCCCCATATCAGCATCGCTGGCATACTTTTTTTTTTTCAGGTCTCTTATCAAATGACTTCCAATCACTATATCTGAATTAGTCCCATTTACTTGCCTCCCCCTCTCATATTCTTAAGCTGATTTATTTTTCTTCGTAATGCTTAACACTTCTATTTTAGACATTTACTTGCTTATTTATTTATTGTTTCTTCTCTTATACCCTGTCCAGTCCCTCATCCCTCACCACCCTTGGAAGCTGGTCAAAGCAGGAACTTTATCACTTTGTTCACAGTTCTGTCCTTAGCAGCTCTAATTGTGCCTAACACAAAATGAATAGATTGAATGAGTGAATATCATCACTCATGCTTAGTCTAGTTTTAATAACAGCCTTATGATGTAAGCATTGGAAAATCATTAACAGACTGAGATTTATATTTTTATTCTACAGTCTGCTTCACAGAAGTTTTCTTTCAATAAAACCAAAGGCTGGTGAGAGATCAGTATATGTTTTTGACAAAGGTAATGTTTATCTTAACCACTTAATACTGTAAAATATAAATGACATTAACGATGAAACAATGATCTCTAAAACCCTCTTTCACCCTGCAAAAGATTTTAAATTAAAAAGCCAAGACTTATTGAGATAAGGCTAATACAGGTTTTTGAGAGAGGATTTTTCTAATAGTTAATGAAGCTGTAATTTGGCAATTATGGAAGATCGCTTTTTGAGTAGAAAACATTTTATATTAAGGCGGAGATACAGCTGTAGAACAAATTAGTAAAAATAATTTCACAAGATTTTGGGTTAGAGTAGAATTAAACTACTGTAGACTCAGTTTACTCATGTATTAACAAAGCTTAACCCATTTGTTTTCTGTCCCTTCCACGTCATGCTGTTGGCTGACAGTGAACTTATAGTCAACTACCTAGGTCTTAAAAATATAATTTAGATATTAACTTAGGCTACCATATTTGCACATAACAACCTGTATGCAACTTTTTATATGTTTTCAGTTTTAGGTAACTGAATAATTAACATCACCAACAAGATTTGTGTTATCTGCTCCCTTCCTAACCCTCCAATTTTATCTTATGTCATAGACCTTTCTTTCACTCAGTATGTTCCACCAGCCAGTATCTTTTCACTTCTCCAACAGTCCAGATCTTTCTGGCCTTGAGGCATCGTTACCTAAATCCTTTTTCTTTTCTTTTCTTTTTTTTTTTTAGATCCTTTTTCTGTACAGTTCTTCATTTTGATAATGTTAACTTTCTCTAGACTTTTAGATTAAATGTAGATTTTTTTTTTGAGAAGTCTCTGAGTCCTCTTCCTGACAGCTCCTCACCTCAATCCTAAATTAGGTTTTCCTCTTTATTCTCTTTAATATCACTTTTTTTCCTTACTAGCACTAATGACAATTTGTAATTATGTGCTTATTTTAAGCCTAGTTTTCTTACATCAGTCTTTCCTGTCATACTCTAAACTGCATGCGAACAGGTACTTTATGTGTTTTATTCACCAGAATATTCTTCAAGCATGGTCTAAGTATTTATCTAATGAGTGAAGAAAGGAATGAATTCTGCCATTTATTTTTTTCTTATTTATGAGGGCATTTGAAAGACAAGGTCAAAAACTACTTTGAGGGTATATTAAAAGCTTTAGAATATTGTAGACTGGTTATATTCAACAGTCTGGCTCCCAAATGTTTTCTTTCAATGAAATCGATAGTTGATTCACTCTGACAGGCCCATCCTGGTATAAGGCATCTCAAAATTAGAAGTTCTTGTAGAATCTCAACAGAGATTTTTTTCACAATTGAAGCAATTATCAATCAGTCTATGTCACAAAATTCTTAGTAAGAGGAGAAAGTATGAAACCTTTTCATCGTTAATTATGACATCGTGGTATCACAATAATCTTAAGTAAATGCATTCTTAGAAAATTAAAATGTAACGAAATACAAATTTGTGTTCCAAATATATTATGGAAAATATGTACATTATTAGATGTGTTTATAGTCTACTATACATAAAAATGCTTCTAAAATGTCATACTTACTTAAAAATCAGCATGATAGTTGGGGTGCTTCCCAATGAAGAGAAAAAATAATTCACGACTTGCACCAGTGAATAAATATAAAATTTTTTTGTACATTGACTGTCTCTTGGGCATTCACCCAAAGTCACCGAATTATTTTTGTTCTGGACAGCAGTTACTTCCACACAACTACAGTTATAAAACACCTAAAAAATAGTTGTCAAAATATGCAGAATATATTTAGAAGATATGACTGGACTATAAATACATTTCATTATATTTAAAGAAGTCTCATCCATTCAAGCTAAAATATTTACAATGCTTAAAGAAAGCATTCTGAAAATACAGTTGTTTAATAGTTGAAAGGCAAAATAGTTTCTGGATTCCTCTCTAAACAAAAAAAATTCAATTCACTATTAACACTTAATTTATACCTAAATTAAAAATTAGGAAAGGAAAAATTCATGTTTGAAACTCTGTATGTAATTTCTCATTAATATAAATTCTTAATATTTTTCTCCCACTCATTTTTACTTTTTATAAAACACCTAGTTACTCTTTTTAATAATCCTACTAAGTGTCAGGAACAGGAAGGGAAGGGAAGGATTACTAAGCGAATCTAGAAAATAAAGTTTTGTAGGGGGCAAAACCTGGCACTAGAGCTACCCATTAGAATGGGGCAGAGTCTAGGAGAATGGGAGCTAGGCAGGGGTACTAGAATCCTACTTTGGCCCACAAACACAACATCCAAGAGGATAATGACAGATTATAGGATATATGATGTGATTACCAGAGAGGTACAGCACAACAGAATACCCTAATGGGCAAACCACGGAAAGGGAAAACTTAGGAACAAATGATTTTAGAGATTTAATTTGGCAAGTAGTTTATTTAGATGGTGGTGGTTTTAGTAAATTCTGTTTTGAGTCTAGGCTAAACTAAGATTTTCTTTTTTTAAGAGATTTTATTTATTTATTTTACAGAGAGAGACACAGCAAGAGAGGGAACACAAGCAGTGAGAGTGGGAGAGAGAGAAGCAGGCTTCCACTGAGCAAGGAGCCCAACATGGGACTCAATCCGGAGACACCGGGATCATAACCTGAGACAAAGGCAGATGCTTAACGACTGAGCCACCCAGGCACCCTAAGCTAAAGGGATGCTGAAACCTATTAGTACTTTATTTACTGAAGGAAGAACTGGAGAATTTGAATCCATATTTATCTGATAATCATGCTTTACTTTTTCACTAGGAACAATATGGATGAATCCTTTATGTATCAAGTCTATTGACCAATAAAACCAAGGACATAATTTTTAGCAATTAAGAAGGGATGATTTATTACTAAGGATTTGATAAAAGAACTCCATAGTTGTCCTCAAATTGTATTGTCATTACCAGTATTAAGAAAAATGTCTCCATAGTACACTGAGCTTTCTTTAGGATTCTAGTATTATGTCTCCTCCAGGCCTTCACAAATGGGCCAAATGGGACCATGGATGAAATGGGGCACTATGAGTGAAAGGTACTAGATCCATAAATATAAGATATGGGTTTTTAAGTATGGTCCTTCGGTCACATTTGTGCAAATTTATGGCCTGGCTTCAAAGAATCCAGGTGCTTTATTCTTCAAACTCCTCAGTGTCCTTTAACAATACAATTAGTAGGATTATGGAGAAGAAAATGATGGAAAAAGTATGAAAATCAAAGACAGAACTGTGTGGTAGAGAGCAATAATCGTAGCTGGTTATAACTGTCAATGTTGGTGATAGGAAAATGGCCTAGGATATGGCTCCTCAGCTTTGTGAGATATTCAGCAGATTGGAAGTGGAATAGAGAACACAATATCTGATCCCCAATTACTGTAAATAAACTCAGGGAATTAGGAAGAACCCATAGTTTGCATGGAAGGGAATATTTTGAGTAAGAAGGAAATGGTACTTCTGTGGAAAATGTTAGGAATAGGCAGGCAAAATCCTAAGTTATCCAGGATAGAAGTGCCACCGTTGGGGAAACTAAAATTTAAACCAAAAATTGGACAGTCAAGTGAGCATGAAGTCTTGATTAATTTTTTGGAAAGTCAAAAGTGTAATGAGCCTAAAGATAAACTTATCAGAACTATATGCAAAATTGCATATAGATTATTGTCCTGGAAAGGAAGGGAGTACTGACAAGTGGTTGGATTCGGACTTTCGCTTAATTTCCAAAGGGTTAAGTACCTCTAATTTAATCTAATTAGTAAAATGAGGAACTTCCTAGGATCCTAAATGCATTTAAATTCTAGAAGGTTATGTTCTCACAAACTCAAGGAGGAAAAGTGAGAGTAATCTCAAATGAGATTTAAGCAACAGAAAGCAACACCTATCTGTGTTTCAAGCAGGATTTTATGTGAGGCTTTCATTTACACAACCTCACAGCCATCACAATGACAGACAATATTAGGAGTCTTTTCCCTCCCTCCCTTCTTCCTTCCTTCCTTCCTTCCTTTCTATTCTTTTTTCTTTTTTCTATTTTCTTTCCCTCCCTCCCTCCTTTTTCTTTCCCTTCCTTCTTTTTCCCTCCCTCCCTCCCTCCCTTCCTTCCTTCCTTCCTTTTTCTTTCTATTCTTTCTTTTTCTATTCTATTAAAAAGAATAGTCTTTTTATATTCTCTTTTTACTAGAGACCTTACTTATAGAAAGATTTAAAAATTAATTGTTAAGTCAAATTTGCGATATTGATCAAGGAGAAAAAAGAAAGTAAAAACAAATACTCACCATAGACTTTTTATTGCCATTTGAAGATTTGCATCCTGCTAGACAGGGTGACATGTAAGTTATTCCATTGTCTCCACAGACTGGTTCCCAGTGATTTTCATCACAATTGCAGTCTGAGTTGCAATAAGAAAGTGGTACATTTATATGAGATGCCACTGGATTATTTCTGGAAATATAAGGTAGACATATATCAAAAAGAGAGAGAGAGAAAGAAGAAGGAGGAAGAGAGGAGAAGAGAGAAAGAAAGGGAAGGACAGGAAAGGGAAGCCAAGAGAAGGGAGGAAAAGGGGGAAGGCATTAGGAAAGAGGGAGAGGAAGAGGGAGGAAGGAAGGGAGGTGAGAAATAAGAAAAACAGTTGGGTTTTAATAGAACAGTGAAATTTGATGAGTGATGATGTCAAAATGGTATTTCTACATAGTATTTATTAACTTAACACCTCCCATTTTTAACTAGACATAAAGAAAGAGGATCCATAAGACTTATCTGAGTGGTCTTTGTGATTCTACCAAGAAATTACTCATTAAACAAGTCACTTCATTTTTCTGAGACTCAGTTTTCTCTTCAATAAGGTGATAGACTAAAGTTCCTCCCAGCCTACTGTAAAGTCCCATGAATCTGTGTTATTTAGTTCAAATTTTTAAATTTGTATTTCAACTACATAAGAATTTCAGAACCCCTAAGGATCATTTTTTTTTAAATCAAGAATAATAGAGTTAGTTGAGAAAGACTAGAAAAACTCGATACACTTTTTAAATGAAATGACAACATACTTTATAATGATTGACCATAAAACATGATGATATTTGTAAAACATAATCTTATAATATGGCTAAAATTTTAAAATGGATTATTTGTATAATTTTCTGCTTATATATTATTAAAATTCATAAAAATTCATAAATCTTGATAATAATTGAGAATTGATAAATATATTTGAATAAGGAAGTAATTTACATGAAGAAGGAGATTCAGAAATTCAGAAAGTCTATTATCAATAATTTTACTAAAATGCATCTAATACCTAATTCTGCTTGGGAACATACAACTGGGAGATGTTAAACATAATGATTAATGATTAAGTCCAGACATTGCCATGAGATACTCCTACGATCACATTAGTTCTGCCACTGCAGAGTGTTGCGACTACTCTTCCTAAAATCAGCTTTGCCATTTTAAGTCAAAGATAATAACATCAACCACAGAGAGATATTGGGGGAAAAAATTCATATGGCAGTTCTCAAACTTTTTGTTCTCAGTAGCCCTTCATACTCTTAAAAGTATTGGAGACGTCAAAGGTTTTTGTCCAAGTGGGTTATACATATTGACATTGATAGCCATATAACCAGAAATTCTAAAAAATTTTAATGCAGGAGGTGCCTGGGTGGTGCAGTCATTTAAGTGTTCAACTCTTGATTTCATCTCAGGTCATGATCTCAGGGTCATGAGAGCGAGCCCCATGTCAGGCTCTGAGCTCAGTGGGAGTCTGCTTGAGATTCTCTCTCTCCCTCTGCCCCTCCCCACCCCCACTCATGCTCTCTTCTCAAAAAAAGTTTTTTTAACACCTGAGAATATACAAGCACACATCATTAACCACCAGACTGATGTTATCATCACATTATTGTAGCCTTAGAAAATATCACTATACACTCATGAGAAAATAAGAATGAAAAAGGCAAATACCATCCTGGTATTATTATAAAAATAGATTAGAATGTGCTGAGCCTTCAATAAGGTCTCAGAAACTCCTATAGAACCCTCAGATCACATTCTGAGAACCTCTCTACTAACTCATACTTCAAAACTTACTTCATAAATGCTAAATATATCAATTCTGTAATTTGCTACCATTAAACTATGAGCTTCATGAAGACAGTGATCTCATTATTAATCTTTTTGACATTTAAGGAGGCACTCAGTAAAACTTTACTAAATGGAGAGAATCCCATACAATTCTAGCTGCTTTCTTTGGAATAGATGGCATAGTTACTATATTGTTTTTAGGCAACTAGCTCTAAAGCCCCACTCTAAACATGTCTGAAAACTTGGAAGCCCTTGGAACTACCGATGTGATGTAGCATCAGTTTGGAGCCACTGTATGACTTCAAATAAGTCACAGTTCCCCTGGTTCTCAACTAATAAATGAAGACGATATAAGAGGTTTGGGCTTCATGATCTTTAAGATTCTTTTACCTCAAAAGTTCAATGTTCTAAAGTACTCTGTTTTTACTGGAGTGGATAATGGTGGATTAGAACGAAGCTGAGAGATAATTCAAGACTAGTTTGACAGGTCTCCAAGAATAGGATGGTGTTTAGGTAAAGAAGTGTGGGGAAAATAGACAAGTTCAAACTGACATCTCATAGGATCCAGAGTATAAATGCTTAGAGCCAACAATAAGCAGCAATCATAGTTACTCAAGTGTAATCCAAAGATCTTTCCTTGTTGTCTGAATGTGAACCTTCCTAAGCTTAAATTATTGGCTATATTCAGGAGGTGATAAGAAATCTGTACCAGAATTCTGCTGCTAATTTGGGGCAGAACTGTAGTACTAGGAATACTTCATAATACTTGATAATAACACAAAGTAAAGGTTTTCTATAGTCTAACATACAATTATGTATAGGATATTTATTTACTCTACTGCTAATAACAATATTACCAGAATAAATAGTATTAGCTTGCAGGAAAGGAGAATTCAATACAATACAAGGAGTGTTTTCTTATAAGGTAGTTGTTAACCATTAAAATTAATGGTAGATAAAAACTGCTCAGCCACTTTTGGGAAATGTTATTTATATTCCTTTTATGATGCATCCAGAATTGTAGTAGTTAAGACTAAAAGTTTTGGGGTCTAAACCCCCAAATTAAGTCAGAATCTTAATACTGTTAGTTAATCTGTGTATCTCTCTAAGCACTGCTTTCCCTACCTATAAAATAGGGGTAAAAGTAACTGTCTTCATTATAGGTACCCCATAAAGGATAACTATCACCATTACAATGTATGTAGATTTTCTTTTAGGAATAAAAGGAGAACTTTTTTGAAATCTTCGGAAGTGGACATTTTAAAATTTTATAAATTGAAATTTTTCTCAATTAAAAGAAAGTTTAGCTCAGATTGCTATCTGCCTTGTTTTCCTTATAGTCTTTTACATTGGATAGTTTATGCATTTTGCAACTAATATATTGATATATACAAACCCATCATAGGTCAAAGTTAGGCCAGCAACTGATCTGTTTTCACAAATTAATGCAAAATTTAATAGTTGAACTGTGAAGGCCAATACACTGGTATAAAATGATAATTTGGCAATTCCAAGCAAGGTAAGTTTGAATTTTTTAATGATATATCCTCCTAAAAATATTCCAGTTGCAACAGTTGGTAAGGTTATGGTTCCTAGAAATAAAAGAAGAGAAAAAGATTGTGACTGTATAAATATGATTATTCTGAAATATCTTCATAAAGGAAACACAGAGTGCATCAACCAAATTCATCCCATCTTATTCCATTAAGTAGAAAGCTGAGAGTCCTGGATGGAGGTAGGACACCAGTGTACTACATGGGAGAAACAGAAACAATTTATTGATGCCAGTGCTGAGGATTTGGGTTCCTCAATAGCAAAAGTCAGTGACTGAGGATATTTGAATGTTTCAATAGATGGTTTCTGTAAGGGACTTTCTTTTTCTGGAAAACAGCAACAAAATATCATCTTCCTCTCTATAAGACTTGCATCCTACCATCTAAAATCCTTTACACACTGAACACTACATCGAAAACTAATGATGTACTATATGTTGGATAAGTGAACATAGTAAAAAAAAAAAAATAAAACCCTTTACATCTCCTCAAAATGAAGAGTTCCAGTCCTTAAAAACTCATTCCAAATTTGCTCATCACTTTAAAGTTAACTACTAGAATTAATATCTCTTCTTTATCCAAACATACCTATGTCCTGTGATGATCAATAGGCCTAAATATGGTATTAAAAATGATTGCTCCATGATAAAAATTTGCCATGTCACTGTCCTACAAGAGTTATTAAGGGTAGAGATCCCTCTAGCAACAACAAATTTAGGCTGTGAACATGAGTGGGAGTCAAACTTAAGTCTCACAGTTTAAATTTTTATCTTAACTCAATAATAATATCCAACAGAATTATTTTCTTGTTTACTTATGACCTACTCACATACTACTTGATAAATTCAGTTTAATTTATCAAATATTTATTGAGTTTCTACAATGTGTTGAGCATTGTACAAGGTAATGTACTCCTCTCCCTAGAATCTCATATTATACTGGGAGTGAGGGAAGAATGATATAAGAAAACCTTTTCTTCATAAACAAGCCTTAATAAGTCAGTGGAAATAGATATAACAAAATAACTCCTAAAATATACTTGTTTGAATTATGTAGACATCAGTAATGTGTTTAAGTTGATTTTTCTTTTGTCCTACATTTTGTAAGTAGCTGAGTCCTGATTCAAAGTGCATGAATTATGAAATTATAATGATTAAATTACAAAAGGAATTGATTCAGGATCTCAACTTTATAAAATCCAATTATGCAGATACTACATCTAAATGTTGCATTCACACACAACTTTCTCTTAGGAATTCATCTTCTCAAAAATAACATGAGAGGCAACCTCAAATGCAGAGCAGTGATGATGTTATAAGATCAACAAATTAGATAAAACTTGCAAAAGAATAATTGGAAATTTTATTAAAATATAAAATTACCTTCACAACAAAATATCACTTGAAACTCAATTACTTGGTAGTATATAGCTTATCAAGCAAATATAAACGATGTGTCTTACCAAGCAAAATGTTAGCCTCAGATGCTGACTGGCCATACTGCTGCTCTATATATTTGAAGACATAAGTAATAGCACCAATATGGCTACTGGCTACCAGTAATGACAAAAACTGTAATATAACATATAGGGGATTGGTAAGGATGCTTTTCAATGACTGGAAAAAACCTATAAAAATATAAAAATAAGATATTATAATGAAGCTTAAATATACGTTAGTATCTTAATTTTATAAATGTGATGAAAGTTAAAAAAGATTGAAATTACCTAAACATATAACACAGAAAGTCAGAGTACCCTACATTCCTACTGCCAACAATTTTTTATATTTTCCTTCATTTTTCCATATGTACATTAATATCTACTCAGTTTATTTTACCCCAAAATGAAATCATACATATATGCTGTTTTGTAGCTTGCTCAGTTCACTTCTTATTTATTCTTAGCACGTTACCATACAACTGCATATATCATTAATTCATTATATTCATTCATTCAACAAATATTTGGTTTTTAATTGGGTCCCAGGTAGCATGCTAGATGCTCAAGAAACCAAGGTGAATAGATATGCAATGTCTCTTATTTGTTAGACTTAATATTGTTATGTTAATCATCAAATTATTAAGTAAAAATTTATCTTAAAGACAGTATAATTCAAAGTTCACAGAAATGAGAAGACTAGAGTTAAAAAAATTATAAAGTTCAACTGAGTACCAGGACTCAGATCTGATTCCTGGTAGACAGATTTTCTACTATAAAATACTGTATCAGTAAGTCTGGCAGTAATATAAATCATTTTTCTTATGGTACAAGGAGAGGAAGAGAATAATACTGTTGTGTCTCAGGTGACATGACAATAATAGTGCAGCAACTTGGGCCTACAAACAGGTGTGTAAGAAATTCATAATTTCTGTTTTTGGTAAGAATTTTGTGACCTAGGTCTGTAATCAGAAGGTTAACCAACTGTAATGGAAGTTAAAAGTGGAAGGAATTTTTTAGACAAAATAGTAGTAAGTATCAGAGTCTAGTAAGACAGAACCAAATGTAGTTATTTAGAGAGGGATAACATAGACTTTGAAACATTTCTATAGATCTCTAAAGGTTTCCATCAGATATGGTCAGAACTAAGCTTTCTATCCAATGACAACTAAGAAACAGTTTCATCCACTTTCACTGAAATTAATAATTCCAAATTGATTATAAGTGTGAAATACTTACCAGTAATATTTTCACTAACATTTTGTCCATGGTTGGTCACATTAGCCATTTGAGTCTTTTCTTCATTTGTTTTGAGCAAATCCAAAGATGTTTCTTTCTCTGATTTATCCATATTTTTGGGCAGGAAAAAGAATGGTATGGAAGACATAATAGATAATGCTCCAGCCACAAGGAAACCAAGCCACCAAGCACCAACCCAACGAGAGTCCTTAGGAGTTATTCTGATATTGCCTTGAATCAAGAATTAGAAGCAGCCAGTCAAAAAATCATTTTGAAATCCAATAAATTCTGAGCAATTATGATTGCTGTCCTTCATAGACGAAAAAAGTAAACTACATTACATCAATTCTTAGATGCTATTTTTTTTTTTTATTTTGCTCACACTTCATATACAAATAGTCAGCGAAGGACGATTAAAAAAGTGAATTCAATATTTGGAAGAATGGTGTCCTGTACTTGAAAAACATTATTATGTTACCTTGTTCTGATTATACTTACTGAGATCTACATATCCAATATCCACATACATTTTAGCAAACAGAGATCCCTGTATAAAGCCAATGATTGGACCAATCATTGACACTGCATGCAGGGTACCTGAAAATATTATAAAACAACTTTATCAGATGCCAAGAACACATGGCTCTTTTTCAATATATTTTTTAAAGTAACATTATACATGTCTAAAAATATTTTGTTAGTAAGTAAAGGAAAGAAGTCATAAAATCTAGTATTTTCTGTACACTACCTAAATAAAAAGAAGAATGTCCTTCTTCAGCAAAATCATCAATGTAAGAAATCCCTAAGGGTACAATGGGGGTTTCCCCAATTCCACGGAGCATATTACCCAGGAGTACATATATCCATATATATGACCCAGATTCCTTTTCACAACCTGTGTAGACAAGATAGTGTTTTATTTTAAATATTAATTTTAGCATTCCTATTAGAAACTCAACTACTTTGACTCCTTAATTACTTCATTTAAGATTATTTGCTTTTTTCTAATTATAAGAATGATTCATATTCATGTTACAAAATTTGAAAATACAGAAAAGCAAAAAGTAAACAAGTAAAAATAAAATTATCTATAACCCCACCAAATACAGAGAGTTGCTCCTTGTGTTTGTTATATCTTCCACATTTTCAGTTCACATAAAAATAAGCATCATATTTATGTACATTATATACTTAAACATCCAGCTTTTATTATAACATACTTTTACACTTATCACCATATTATGTCAATTTCCCCATGTTTTAAGATTTCTTTTATACCAGAATTTTAATGACTGCATGGTGGTATGCTGAATAAAAGTTTTGTAATTTATTTAATCAGTCCCTTACTTTTTACTCACGAAATATTTTTCTTAAGATCTTATTTATTTGAGAGAAAGAGAGCAAGCATGAGTGGGATGAGGAGCAGAGAGAGAAGCCGACTCCCTGTTGAGTGGGGAGCCTGAGGAGGGGCTAGATTCTGGGGACTTTAGGATCATGACCTGAGCTGAAGGCAGAAGCTTAACTGACTGAACAACTCAGGCGCCCTCATGAAACATTTAAGTTTCCATTTTGTTAAACAGGAATACTACGGCTATAATTATAAATAAACCCTTGTGTACATTCCTGATTATTTTCCTAAGTCAGTAAGAATAGAATGCTGATTTAAGCATATATGGATATTTTGTTCTTTACTATATTGAAAATTAACTTTCAAAGAGTTAGAAACTTATACACTCTCAGCAATGCATAAAATGTCTTCCCCTCTACGTCATTTCTTTTTATTTTTGATAAAAGTAGGTAGGAAATCTTTTTAAATTCAATGTTTTTCTAATATGTAGAAACATCTAAAGGTAAAAAAATTATAATCATAATTTATGTCTCAATAGGTAAAAAAAAATCTTCAATTGGTATAATAATTAGTGTTTTTCATAAAATTACATTTTTTACATATTTATACCACTTCTCTAATTTAAATGCATATATTCTTTGCCAATTTCCTACTGAAATAGTCTTCTTTTCTTATTACTTCTTAAAAGCTCTTTATATATAATATATATTAACATTGTTTTTCTTACATACATAAGATGCAAATGTTTTTCCTGTTTTTTAATCACTTTTGCTAATAAATATGTTTATTTTTACAAATATAATTAAGTTGATCAGATTCCAATTTCAAATATTTATTAATGACCCTAACAATTCTTACCTTTTTCTGCTATCTCAGGTGCTGTTCTATTGAGTAACAAATTTTGATCAAATGAACAGGTTGATAAGCTTGATGTTAAATTTTCTGATGGATGAACAGGAGTTTCTTTAGAATACCTGTAACTGTAAAATATTACCAGATTTAAAATTTGCTTATCTACCGAATAGTTACACTTTCCCAGAAACACAGAGGAATTTTTCCACTTTAATTGCACAATTTTATTCTCTAAATTATCAGAATCTTTTTTGTCAATTTCCCAGCCTGAATTTTAGGGGAAGTGATGAGTAAAAATGAAATGGGAGTGCCCACTAAGAATATTCAATACTTCCCAGTAAAGGTGGAATATCACTCTAGGAGTGCTTATATTCTGTTCAAGATATGAAATACCCTGATTTCATGTTTTGTTTAAAAAAATAAAAACACACCCAACCCTGCTAACTGTGTCTATTCATCCATTTGAATTATCTTCAAAAGTGGTTGCAATCTAAACTTCCTGATTAACTTTCTGTTAACACTTAATTTTAGAATAGCATTTTACAAGTCAATCTACAAAGCATACCAATTCATCTACATTTTAAAAAAGATTTTATTTATTTATTTGAGAGAAAGAGAGAGGGAGAGAGAGAGCGAGCGAGCACACAAGAGAGCATAAGCCAGGGAGTGGGGAGGGGAGGGGAAGAGGGAGGAGCAGGCTCCCCACTGAGCGAGGAGCCTGACTGGGAGGAGGGGGTTTGCACCCAGGACCTTGGGATCATGACCTGAGCCAAAGGCAGATGCTTAACAGACTGAGCCACCCAGGTGCCCCTCATCTACATTTTTTACCAATTACCTGTATGGTCTTCTTTCACAGATACTCATACCCGCCTCCCTCTCACATACACTCAACTTTCTGAGTCTACAAAACTCAGTTTTAAAAAATTTTTGTCCAGTTTGATGAGGAAGAACTTAATAACAACAGAGATGGAGCTAGAATAGGGACAAATGCTGATCCAAAGACTCTGAGGTACCCTGTGACCTTCAAGGGCAGCCTACTGCAGCCAGGCCTTATGCTCAGCTCCAGAGAACTAGAAATAAAACACACAGCTTTTGTACTTAGGGTATTTTTACTCTATAAAATAAACATATATAATAAAACATGTGATAAGTTTAATATAACAGGTCCTGAGTTGTCACAAAGGAAAAGAGTGTGATTAGCTTTCCTTGGAGGTGGGAGAGGTGGTGGATTACAGAATTCATGATGAGGATGACATGTGAAATAAATGTTAGAAATGGATAAGAGCAAAAAAAAAATGGATAGGAGTTAATTAGGTAGACAAAGAAGAAAATTATTCAAAGTTATAGAAACACCATGTGTAAAAATATAACATATTATGGCACATTTGGAAAACCATAAGCCTAGAGTGTGGTTCTCCACCCTGGACAGCAGTGTTAGATGAATCTAGAAAGACAGTGAAGATATATGTAAATGAGTTTAGAATTAATCCATAGGCAAAAGGCATTCAATATTTTCAACTATGACCAACAATAAGAAATACATTTTGGGCGCCTGGGTGGCTCAGTTGGTTGAGCAACTGCCTTGAGCTCAGGTCATGATCCCGGAGTCCCGGGATCGAGTCCCATATCGGACTCCCGGCTCTGCGGGAAGTCTGCTTCTCCCTCTGACCTTCTCCCCTCTCATTCTCAGTCTCTCGCTCTCTAATAAATAAATAAAAATCTTTAAAAAAAAATTTTTTTTTAAAAAAAGAAATACATTTTGCATCACAACCACAACATATCCATATGCACACACACTCACAAATACATATACAATCAAAAGTTCCACAGAATAATATTTGTTCTCACATTGTATATTCTATTTTATTTTATCCTATACTCTCAAAAATTTTTGATTTTGATAATCTGAATTGATTTATTGGTCCACTCATGGTTCAGAATCTGACACTTGAAAAACACTGCTATAGGAAATTGGGAGTTTTAAGCAGGAGTAAAATAATTAGATTTGTGTTTTAAAATGAAGATTGTAGTATAGAATATGAGTTAGAATGGAGTTGAGACTGAAGGCAAAAAAGTCCAGGCCAGAGATACGGGAAGCTTCAAAGAGGTTAGGGACAATAGGGATGAAAGAAGGAAACAACTTTGACAGATAGGAGGTAGAGTAAGCAATATTTGATGATGATATGTCATGTGTGTTGAAATAATGAAAGAATCTAGAAGGAGCCCCCTTGACTTTTGTGTGAGTTCCTTTGTGGCTAAAAGAGTCATTATTGAAAGTCATTATTGAATGTGAAAAATCTGAGCTGGTTTTGGCACAGTGATAAATTTGATTTTGAATATATGGATGGGAAATTCTTATAGGTCGTTAGGGTGGAGATACCCATGAGGTGATTGATTATACAGATCCTAAGTATAAGAAAAAGTCAATGTATGTGAATGCTACATTTAATGCACACACTTCATACAAATAATCTAGAATGAAAAATGAAGAAGATTGAAGAGAGAGCTTAGGGGATAGTGACATTATGGTGTCAGCAGCAGAATAAAACAGTGGGCACGATGAAGAAGGCACAAATATATTTGAAGAAACTGAAAACAATTATATACAAGAAACTGAAAACAATGAAAATGAGAAGAAGCAGTACCAGGAAGAAAAAGTACTTATGAGGGTCAAATAAAGGGTGGGGCGGGGGAAGGGAATTACTATGGTAACCAAAAGTCATGACTGTTGGCTTTGGCAATGATTAAGTAATTAATATCTTTAGCAGAAACTGTTCACTGTCTCTTAATATCCATTCCTCTCTCCTTCCACTGTAATAGAAGTTGCAATTTTTCAATGGTCATCATCATTAGTCATCAGGGAGATTCAAATGAAAGCCACATTGAGATATCACCTTACACCAGTTAGAATGGCCAAAATCAACAAGACAGTAAACAACAAGTATTGGAGAGGATGTGGAGAAAGGGGAACCCTCTTACACTGCTGGTGGGAATGCAAGTTGGTGTAGTCACTTTGGAAAACAGTGTGGAGATTGCTCAAGAAATTAAAAATAGAGCTACTCTGTGACCCTGCAGTTGCACTACTGGGTATTTACCCCAAAGATACAGATGTAGTGATAAGGGCCATATGTACCCCAATGTTCATGGCAGCAATGCCCACAATCGCCAAACTGTGGAAAGAGCCAAGGTGCCCTTCACCAGACGAATGGATAAAGAAGATATGGTCCATATACACAATGCCTCCACCAAAAAGGATGAATACCCAACTTTTGCATCAACATGGAAAGGACTGGAAGAGATTATGCAGAGTAAAATAAGTCAAGCAGAGAGAGTTAATTATTATATGGTTTCGCTTACGTGTGGAGCATAAGGAAAACCATGGAAGACATTAGGAGAAGGAAAGGAAAAGTGAATTGGGGGAAATCAGAGGAGAAGACGAAGCATGAGAGACTGTGGACTCTGAGCAACAAACTGAGGGATTTGGAGGGGAGGAGGTGGGGGGTTAGGTGAGCCTGGTGGTGGGTATTAAGGAGGGCACATATTGCATGGAGCAATGGGTGTGGTGCATAAAAAATGAATCTTGGAACACTGAAAAAAATTAAATTAAAAAAAAAAAAAGAGTTTCCAAAAAAAAAAGAAGTTGAAATTTTTAGCTAGGAGCATGGCATCCGGAATAAAGTCTAGTTATTCCAATGTCTTTATATTTGAATGTAAGATGTAACAAAGTTCTGGTCCATGTGAAGTTAGAAATGTTATACTTCTGAAAACACTTCTTAAGCGCCAGGCAGCATGCACTGTTTCTTCTTGTTCTTCTTCCCTTCTTTTATCTTGTTGCATGAAAAACATTGCCACAATTTGGAATATGAGGTTGAGGGCATGCAGGGCAGAGAAATACGATAAAAAGAAGCAGGAACCTATCATGTCTGGTCTGGCTACATTACTATTTTATGTAGAAGATAGGCTTCTATCTTCTATCTTATTGCTCACTTACAAGAAAAAAATGAAATTTTACCATTAATTAACAGTTAAATGATAATTAATGACATAGAGCTGTTTAACACTTACTATCCCATAAAGAAATGTGGTAAAGCAGTCAAAATACTTCCAGTTCCCATAATGAAGCAACCAATTCCAATTATCTTTGGTCTGTGTAGTTTGGATCCAAAGTAACTCACAAATACAATCACGAGCAAATTTCCTAGAAAGAGAATTCAATTATTTTGATATGATTCACTATAACCAATAATGCCAGTACAATTTTGTGTCCAATAGATGGAAGTGAGCCCCAGAATGAATACAAATAGAGCACAAGACATGGTGCCTTTCCCCAAAGATCATGTAATTTAATTCAGAAGATGAAATCACCTACATTACTTAATGTAAATTTATATGGTGTGAAGAAGCAGCAGTATGAAATTTAGATAGGAAGTAAAGCACCTGAATAACTTGGCAATACTCGTGAAGTAAAATTTTATTGAAGAATTGGGAGTTAAGGGGGGAGGAGCAAAATGGCAGAGAAGTAGGAGGTTGAGATAGAGTCGGATCCCAGAAGTTCATCTAGATAGATATTAAATCCTTCTAAAAGCCAGCATACTCAATAGGAGAGAAAAGAGAGGAAGAAGAGCAATTCTAGGAGCAGAAAATAGACCACTTTCGGAAAGGCAGGATGTTTGGAAAAGTGATTCCAAAGCGACGGGAAGAGAAACCGCGGGGGGGAGGGGCTGGCTTCCTGCAGCCGCAGAGCCGCGGAGCACAAAATCGGAACTTTTAGAGTATGCTCCGCTGAGGGATATCCCTCCAGAGGCTAAGCCAGAGGTTTAGCCCTCACGGGAACAGAGTGGTTTCAAGACCCGCGAGATCACAGAGACCGGGGGGTGGGGGTGGTGGGGGGGGTGTCTGAGTGCAGCAGAGCTCCCAGATATCGGGGCGGAGAAGCCGGCAGCAGAGAAAGAGCCGCGCAGTACATTTTCAACTGGGGCTTACTCTAGACTGTGGCCGTGGCCTTTGAGTGGGGACCACATAAGGCATTCCAGAGAGACCCCTTTATTCCTCCTCAGGGAGGAGGGGCGTGGGAGCATGCAGCAGGAATGTGCTGGGTTTGGAGACTCCAGACGGGGCCGTGTGCCAAAGACTGAAACGCACCGCCACTGGTGGCTGAGCTCGGAGCCTGGATGGGCACCCGGTAGATGGGAGTGATTGATTGCTTTCCTCAGAGGGCGCGCTGAGGAGCAGGGACTCCAGCGCTGAGCTCCTCCGGCTGGAGACTGGGAGCCGCCATTTGCATTCCCGGCCTCCAGGGCAGTACGGAAAGCGCTAAGGGAACAAAGACTCCCAAGAGTGAACCTGAGCGAATTGCTTGGCCCCTCCCTGGGCAAGGGTGGGGCAATTCCACCTCAGGCAAAGACATCTGAGAAACAAGTTGAAAAGGCCCCTCCCCAGAAGATAAGTGAGAATATCCAGCCAAGCCAAAGTTCATTAATCAGTGAGAACTATGGAACTCCAGAGTACTTTTCTCTCTCACTCATCTATTCTTAGCTCGATAAAATGACAAGGCGGGAAAAACTCACCACAAAAAAAAGAACAAGAGACAGTACTGACGGCTTGAGACCTAGTTAATACAGACATCAGTAATATGTCAGAAATAGAGTTCAAAATGACAGTTATCAAGGTGCTAGCTGGGCTTGAAAAAAGCATGGAAGAGATCAAAGAATCCCTTTCTGGAGAAATAAAATCCCTTTCGGGAGAGATAAAAGAAATAAAATCTAACCAAGATGAAATCAAAAAAGCTATTAATGAAGTTCAAACAAAAATGGAGGCTCTTAATGCTAGAATGAATGAGGCAGAGAAAGAATTAGTGACATAGAAGACCAAATAACAAAGAATAAAGAAGCTGAGAAAAAGAGAGACAAACAACTATTGGAC
>CM052807.1:36111202-36166247 GCA_028533885.1 Nasua narica
ACAGATAAAACCTAAACCCAGCAGAAGAAGAGAAATAATAAAGATCAGAGCAGAAATCAACGAATTCCCAGGGGAATTCTACCAAACATTTAAAGAAGAATTAATACCTATAGTCCTGAAATTGTTCCAAAAAATAGAAATGGAAGGGAAACTTCCAAACTCATTTTATGAGGCCAGCATTACCTTGATCCCAAAACCAGACAAAGACCTCATCAAAAAGGAGATTTACAGACCAATATCCTTGATGAACACGGATGTAAAAATTCTCACCAAAATACTAGCCAATAGGATCCAACAGTACATTAAAAGGATTATTCACCATGACCAAGTGGGATTTATTCCTGGGATGCAAGGTTGGTTCAACATAGGCAAATCAATCAATGTAATACAATACATTAACAAAAGAAAGAACAAGAACCATATGATACTCTGTTGATGCTGAAAAAGCATTTGACTAAGTACAACATCCTTTCCTGATCAAAACTCTTCAGAGTGTAGGCATAGAGGGCACATTTCTCAACATCATCAAAGCTATCTATGAAAAACCCACAGCAAATATCATTCTCAATAGGGGAAAAGCTGAGAGCTTTTCCCCTGAGATCAGGAACAAGGCAGGGATGCCCACTATCTCCACTGCTATTCAACATAGTACTAGAAGTCCAAGCCTCAGCAATCAGACAACAAAAAGAAATAAAAGGCATCCAAATAGGCAAAGAAGAAGTAAACAAACTAAGGGTTGCTGGGAGGTGGGGGATAGGGATATGGACATTTGGGAGGGTATGTGCTATGGCAAATGCTGTGAAATGTGTAAGCCTGATGATTCACAGACATGTACCCTGGGGCAAATAATACATTATATGTTAATAAAAAATTAAAAAAAAAGAATTGGGAGTTGACTGAATTGTTTTTGACTGGGAAAAAACACAGAAAATCTTCCTGACCCGAGAGAAAGGTGTTCATTCAAGCATTTACTAATTCACTCCTATCATTCTTTAAATTCCTATTAAGTACCTGCCACAGTGCTGGGAGCTAGGAATATAAAGAAGAGAATAAACCATAGTAGTTACCTTCCAGAAACTTATATACCAGTGATAAAAATAAGTGGATGAACAGAGGTGCTACTAGACAACAAAGGAAAAGGTAGGAGTTACAATAAAGTTTCCTGGAGGAGAGACCACTTGAGATGTAATGTAGATATAAGTTATTTAGATTAAAAAAAGAAAAGAGCATTCCAAGTCATGACGAACCTGATACATCTGGAGCTACATGCATAATAACAAAGAGACAACAACCAAGAATTACTGAACATCTGGTGGAGGGAAAAAAGCATGTAACAAAAGCACCAAAATGAACTGGCAGATAAACTAACCCATGGAGAAACTGTTAAATAAAGAAACTAAAAAGAGGAGAAACTGAAAAAAATCTATTTAGTCTCTCTAGAGGTAAAAGGGTAGGTTGCATCTATAAAATAAGAACTGGCAGGCAAAAAATAAGAGACCAAATTAGAGAACAATAAAGCATTTTTGTAAATTAAAAATACTACTAAACCATGTACATTTTAGGACCTGATAAGATGGAAGATGGTATCAGAGAAGACCAATGGAACATAAAGCAAAAAAGTAGAATTTTAGAAAGAAAAAGTTAAATGAACAAAATTGAGGAAATTTAATATTCATCTTCTATATGTTTCAGAAGAAAACAAATAAAAACATAAAGAGGAAGAAACAAATTTAATAATAGAAAATAAATTCCCTGAGTTAAAGAAAGACCTAACTAAGCCTTTAGATACAAACTACTATATTTCTCCAGCATTAAGTAATGTAAAATAAACAGTCCTGATACCTGTTGGTAAAATTTCTGAAATTCAGGAGGTGTATGACAATGACATTGATAATGATTTTTTATATGTAACACTGAGTATTATAAATCAGGTAGATGTTTTAAATGTTCTGAGGAAAAAAGATTTTAAAATTTTAATTCTATAATCAGACAAGTTATTACTTAAATATAATGGTAAAGTAAATATATTTTCCAACAAGCAAGGTCTTGGAAAATATATTTTTCAATTATTTCCATGCAAAAAATAACTACTTGAAGATATACTCCACAAAAACTAAAGATGAGATTTTAAATTATAGTAATATCAATTAACAGTGGTAAGCAAAGACTAGTAAAACCTAAAACTATGCCCACATAATTGCTGCTAAATAGCTACAAAGTTTAACAAAAATATTAAGAATCCATTCCTCAATAAAAAGAGACACATACTGAATTAGAATTTAAAGCTAATTAATAGTCCAAACTAAAACTTTAGGTGATTTCACTAAATCTCATAGGTGGAAGAGTAAAGAGCAAAGTATGTAGGGCACAATAACCTTTAGTCATAAAAAGACAGAATTCATAATAAAAAAATAAATGGGTCTTCCTTTATACAATTTAAAATATTCAATAGCTAATATATTTTAAAATAAGTTAAATAGCAAACTTATTTATAATTAATACAACAGACATAATTTTGACCCTTCAAATCGTTAAAAAGTCTAAAAAGAGCCCAAGATGGCAGCCACCATGAAGAAAGGGGCTAATAAGTTGTCATTGTTATTTCTGAAGACCAACTAAAGAAAAACAAATTTGCACTGAATACAAGTAGAGCTGAAGGAAGAAAGAAGTGAAAAATAAACAACTCTAAAATTTAGAAGATGCTTGTGAGGACATCGTGCTTGCTGATAAAGACTGCTTAATGATACTTGACCAAATTGGTCATGTTTTCATTAACCATTCTCAAGAAGAAACAAGAAATGTCAAGAGAAACAAAGAAAAATTTGTAAGAAGAAATTGATGTCGGAGAATCCAGAGTGGAATTAATTCAGAGGATGTTAGCAGACTGTTATATCCTAAAATTGGGAGCAACATAAACTTTGAAGCTGATGATAGTTAAACATTTTATAATACTTTCAAAAATTTGTTTAGTAAACTTGAATATTATTTAAAATTTTTAGAAAGTCTACAGAGGGAGAGGGCAAAGGTAATGAGCTACCATTTCATAAAGTAAGAGAAAAATAATATCCAATAATTACATGAAACCTCACTGTTATTAGAGAAATCCAAATTAAAAACAACAAAGTAATATATTCAATGTTCTAAAAACAACAACCACCACCAATTTTCGTTCCAAATTTTATACCCACTTAAACAGTACAAACCTAACAGGTTGCTTCAAAGCTGTTTTTCCTTCCTCAAATCATCAGAATCATAATCCTCTCTCCAACCTTTTTTTTTTTTTACTAGGACATCTTGAGAGAGGGAAGGTACAGCCCTGCAAAGCATTAGTTTGCAAGCAATGAGTTGGTATAGATCAAGATTTCTCAACCTCTGCATTACTGACATTCTGGGCTAGATAATTCTTTGTCAGGGGTGTTATCCTGTGCATTGTAGGATGCTTAGTGGCACCCCTAGCCTCTACTACTAGATGCCTATAACAATCTCCCTCTCCTCAGTTATGACAATCAGTTATAACATCAAATATCATCAAATTGTCCCTGGGGGGCAAATTTACTCCTGACTGAAAATGTGGTGTAGAGTTTGTATGGACAGTTGTTACCTCTGGAAAGCTTGCTACTACTAATAAAAGTAGAAATAAAAATTACCAATTTCAAAGCTTCCATCAATTAAGCCAGAAACTGAAGATGGTATGTCAAATCTTCTTTCTATTTGAGTGATGGAACTTTTCATAACAATTCCACCTAGTGCCTTACACATAAAGCTGAATGACAGGGCTACTAAAAACATCTACAAAAAAGCAAAAAGAAAAGAGAAAATGATTAATAAAAAGATCACAGTGCTTATATATGCATTGAATTAAAAATAACTTATCTTCCTTACTCTAAAAACATTATTTTTATCATTAAAATCTTACTCACCTTTCCTCTCTACCTATTAGCACTTCTTAGTCCTTTCAAGGTTATCATCACTATAATGATAAAGCATCATTTTCTAACATGGTTACAACATGAGATAATTAGAGCAGAACAGTCAAGGCTGTTATTTTTCATTTTATATTACTAACTGATTTTTAAGAAGCTAGATAATGACCTGAAATGGTGATGATGATAATCTATTCTTTATCCCCTCTCCATGAATCAAATAGGCTGTGCAGGGAGCAGCCAGACATTCTCAAAGATGGCGTTTCTAGGAAGTCAGCTAGAAAATGGAACTTCTTTTTTTAATTTATAAAGCCTATTTTTGGAGAAATCCAAGTAAAAATGAAAACAACAAAGCAGTATATTCAACATTCTAAAAAAATACTTTAACTTTAGTGGTTATAGATATTTTATTTTCAAACTCATTTTAACAAAATGTATTGATTCATCCTTCTTCAAGACCACATTTATACCCATAAGTAAATTCCTTTTACACCCAACATTAAAATATTATTCTGCTATGGACTGTATGTTTGCCAAATTCCACCAAATTCATATATTGAAACCCTAATCCCTAATGTGATGATATTTAGAGATAGGTCCTTTGGGAACTAGATCATAAAGGTAGAGCCCTCATGATAGGATTACTGTCCTTAGAAGGGCTTACTTCTCTCTCCCTGCTTTGTGAGGACACAAGAAGATAGCCATCTGAAAATGAGAAAGAGTGTTCTTACCAGAACCCAACTATGCTGGTACCTAGATCTCAAGACTTCTAGCCCCTAGAACCATGAGAAACAAATTTCTGTTGTTTAAGCCACCTAGAACGTGGTATTTTCTTATAGCAACCCAGGCTGATTCAGACAGGTCTTTCTCATTACCTCCTATACCACCAGTGGTAGCCACCATCATGTCTAGCCTGGATCATCACATTAGCCTCTTATAAAATCTTTCTGCTTCTGCTCTCATCCTCCTTACAGTCTCTTCTCAACACAGTAACTAAAAAATTCTTTCAAAATAAAAATTAGGTTATGCCACTGTTCCTGTTTTCCTATCTCACTCTTAGTAATATCTAGTCTTTCCAATAGCCTACAAGGCTTTAAATGATCTGTCCTCCCCTGATTATCCCTTCCCTAAAAATATTCCATTTTACCCTCCTGATCTCATATTCTGTCACTCTAGTTCTTGCTCATTCTTCTCCATCCACAAGAGCCTTCTTGTTTTACCTTGAGCATTCCAGGTTTATTATTTTGCTACAGATTCTTTGTTCTTGCTTTTCTTCTTGCAGGGAAATCTCTTCCCCATAGTTATTTCCTTATCACTCACTCCTTCACATCCTTGAGGATTTTGCTCAATATAACTTTCAGAGTGATGCTTTCCTTATCCATTCTATTTAAAATTATACCAATTTCCCCATACAATATATTTTATTCATTCATTTATGTAATATACATTGCCCTCACTATAACTTTCATCAGGGAAGGATTTTTTTGTTTTGTTCACTGCTATAACTCCAGGGCTTAGAATAGTGCCAGCAACAAAGATGCTAAAAACATTTTGAGCTTTTGTCTAACTAGCACTTGCTATGTGTCTTACATGAGGTTAAGCTTGGAGAAGGAGATAAAAGGCCCAATAGCCCTTCCATGGTTGGAAAAATGTGCATACTATCCTTCTTGTATATGGAATTTCAATGAAGTTGAAAGGGCTTGAGAAAAACTGTAAATTTTACAACTTATTAGAAATAACTAAGAATTCTTATATAAAATACAAGAAGCTATCTAAGAATGAAACACCAAAGATAGAAGGATATCAAAGCCAGTTTTGTGAAGTTGGTAAAGGGAACAACAAGACTCATAGGAAAAAGTTAATAAATTTGTCCAGAGAGATTAGAAAAAATTATGAATATTTCTTCAAAGAGAGCCAATTCTGGCATATTATAATATCATTTACTATCTTTACATTAGAACAGAAAGGAAAATTTTCCAGTTCTAATCATTTCAAAAGAATCATGTTATTGACACCAGAAATTAAGAAATGGAGATAGGAGTGATGTCTGCAAGATGACAAAATAGGAACCTTCAATCCTCCTTCCCCTATGGATAAATAGGCTTAACAACAAGAAACTGAATATCTCTGTGAGAAATCTAGAAACCATTTGAAACAATTCTGCATCCTACACAGTGTGAAGCCAACTGCAAGTTCAGTAGGAAAATCTGTGACATTCTCAACTTTCTTGCCAGAGCCTTCCCCCAACCAAGCATCACTGATGCAATTGGGACAAAACCCCAACTCCCATCTTCTGTCTGGGGATAGAAAGGAATAGAACTTATATCCAATGTTCTGACTTGTCCAGAGGCAGCATGAGGAACCAGTTTGTATTCAAGTACTGACAAGAGTGTATGGCCAGATTTGAGAATCTCAGAATAGACAATAAACCATGAATCTGTAGTACCATGGACAGACACTAGGTGGAGCACCAGTATTGTAATTTACTAAACCAGGAAGGGTGCATTATCTTTTTTTTTTTATTAACATGTAATGTATTATTTACCCCAGGGTACATGTCTGTGAATCATCAGGCTTCACATTTCACAGCATTTGCCATAGCACATACCCTCCCTAATGTCCATATCCCTACCCCCCCCCCACCTCCCAGCAACCCTTAGTTTGTTTCGTGAGTTTAGGAGTCTCTTATGGTTTGTCTCCTTCCCCATCCCATCTTATTTCATTTCTCTTCCCCACTCCCTCCATAACCCCCTGACCTGCCTCTCAAATTCTTCATATCAGAGCGATAATTGTCTTTCTCTGACTGACTTATTTCGCTTAGAGGGTGCATTATCTTATGCACCAGGCAGAAGTCCTAAGTAGACACCAGCAAACTTCTCTAATAACCCATTGAGAACACACAGCCAGAAAAAACTTGAGAGGTCTAGACAATATCTAGCCTGGTTACATAGTTAAACTCATCCCTGTACAAAACCATACGGTCTGAGAGAAATGGCTGATCCTTCAAATGCCAAATTTCTAACAACAAAACTAATAAGATCTATAAAGAAACAGGAAACCCCAACACATGCAAAGGAAGAAATTAAATCTCCAGAAACTGACCCTAAAGAAATGGAAATACATGAATTTCCAGAAAAAGAATTCAAAATTATCATCATAGGGATACTTAATGAATTAAAACAGAGAATAGATATACCTCTCAATGAAATCAGAAAAACAATACATAAAGTGAGATTATTAATGATGAAACAGAAACTTGGAAGAAGAATCAAACAGAAATTCTGGAACTGAAGAAAACATTACCTGAATTGAAAACTTCACCAGAGGAGCTTAAAATTAAACTTGACCAGACAGAAAAATAATCAACAAACTCAAAGACTGATCCAAGAGGGGGAGAAAAATGAATGAATAAAAATGAAGAATGTAAAGGACCTATGGAACATCATCATCAATCAGAACAGTATTTGCATTATGAGAATACCAGAAGAAGAAAGAGAAAGGTACAGAAAAATTGTTTAAAGACTATAGCTCCAAATTTTCCAAATCTAAGTAAAGAAATGTACATGCGAATTTGATAAATTCAAAGAGGCAAGTCTAGGATAAATGTAATGAGACTGACACCAAGATACATCATCATCAAATTGTCAAAAGTCACAGACAAAAAGAAAATCCTGAAAGCAATAGGAGAAAAGTGACTCACCACATACAAGGGAATTCACATTAGATTATTGTCATATTTTTCATCAAAAAAACCTTGCAGACTAGAAAGGAATAGAATAAAATATTCAAAGTACTAAAATAAAAAGGCTACCAATAAAGAATATTATATCTGTCAAAACTGTCCTTTAAGAATAAGAAGAAATCAACACTTTCCCAGATCCTGAGGGAACTCATAACCAATAGATCTGCCTTATAAGAAACACTTAAGTTTCTACAAGTTGAAGTGAAAGGATGACAAATAGCAACAGAAAATCATACCAAATATAAATTCCCTAGTAAAGGAAACATAAAATACAATGCAGTAATACAATTTATTGTCTATAGAGTATACATAAAGGGAAATGAAAAGAGGATCAAAATACATCACTACAAAAAAATAAACACAAAGAGAAACATCAAGAGGAAAAGAGGACAAAAATTTTTTTTTGTTTTTTTTTAAAATTTTTTATTAACATATAATGTATTATTTGCCCCAGGGTACATGTCTGTGAATCATCAGGCTTACACATTTCACAGCATTTGCCATAGCACATACCCTCCCCCATGTCCATATCCCTACCCCCCACCTCCCAGCAACCCTTAGTTTGTTTTGTGAGTTTAGGAGTCTCTTATGGTTTGTCTCCTTCCCCATCCCATCTTGTTTCATTTCTCTTCCCCACCCCCCCATAACCCCCTGCCCTGCCTCTCAAATTCTTCATATCAAAGTGATCATGTGATAATTGTCTTTCTCTGACTGATTTATTTCACTTAGCATAATAGAGAACAAAAAATTTTAAGACAGAAAAAAAAAACAAATGAAAAAATGGCAATAGTTCTTTCCTATCCATAATTACTTTAAATGTAACTTGATTGAATACATTAATTAAAAGACATAGATTTCCTAAGTTGATTAAAAAAATAAGATTCAACTAAAATGCTGTCTACAAGAGTTTCACTTTACATCTAGGACACCAAAAGGCTGAAAATGAAAGGGAGTAATAAGCTGAATATTTCTGTCCCTTCAAAATTCATGTTGAAAACCTAATCATGAAAGCAATGGTATTAAGAAGTGGGGCCTTTGGGAAGTTATTATGTCAAGCAGACAGAGACCCCATGAACAGGATTAGCAAGAGGGCTCTCCTGCCCTTTTTCCATCATATGTAGACACAATGAGAAAACAGCTATCTATGAATCAGGAAACTAGCCATCACCAATAACCTAATCTGCCAGCAGCTTGATCTTGAATTTTCCAACCTCCAAAACTATGAGAAATAAATATTTGTTATTTAAGCCACCTAGTCTATGGTATTTTTGTTATACCTGCCCAAACAGGTGAGAAATAATATTTTATGCAAACAAGAACCTAAAGAGAGTAAGAATAGCCATACTTTCAAAGATAAAATAGTCTCTAAGACAAAAACTGTCCCAAGAGACAAAGGACATTCTATAATGAAAAAAGGGTCAATCCATCAGGAAGATATAATGATTATAAACATATATATGTAACTAAAATTAGAACACTCAAATATTTGAAGCAAACATTGACAGAACTACTAGTAGAAATAGAAATATATTAAGAATAAAAGATTCAATACCCCACTTTTAATAGTGAATAGAACAACCAGATAGGAAATCAATAGGGAAACAGAAGACTTGAACAACACTGTAAGCCAGTTAAACCCAATTGGACCTAAACATTTGTAGAATACTCCATCTATCTGCAGAATATACATTGTTCTCAAGTGCACATGAAACATTTTCCAAAACAGACCATATGTTATGTCACAAAATAGTCCTAACAAATTGAATAAAATTGAAATCATACAATATATTCATTGTATGTATGTATGAAATGTATTCAATGTATGATGATTCATTGACCACAGAAAAATCCACAAATATGTGGAAATTAAACAATACAATTAATAGATCAAAGAAGAAATCACAAGAGAATTTAGAAACTATCTGGAGACAAATGAAAATGAAAACACAACATACCAAAACATAGGGGATGTCATAAAAGTACTACTAAAAGTGTGTAGTGATAGATGATAATGTTGAAAAAATAGATCTCAAATCAACGATCTATCCTTATACCTCAAGGGTTTAGAAAAAGAAGAAAAAACTCAACCCAAAGTTATCAAAATTAAGCAAATAATAAGAATTTTAGAGTAGAGATAAATGAAAAAAGGAAGAGAAAAACAATAGAAAAAATCAATGAAACTAAGAGTTACATTTTGAAGAAATCAACAAAATTGACACTTATATTAACTGAGAAAAAGAGAGGAGACTCAAATAGCTTAAATTAGAAATGAAAGAGGTGACATTACAAACAATGTCATGGAAATCAAATAAGTTATGACACTACTATGAACAATTATATGCCAAAAAATTGGATAACCTAGAAGAAATGGATAAATGATTAGAAACATAAGAACCTACCAGTATTGAGGAATGAAGAAATTAAAAATCTGAACAGACCTGTATCTAGTGAGGAGATTGAAGCTGTAATTAGAAACTTCCCAACAAAGAAAGCCCAGGACAGGATGGCTTCACTGGAGAATTCTACCAAACATTTAAACAATTCATGCTAATCCTTCTCAAACGCTTCCAAAGAATTGAAGAGGAGGGGTTACTCCCAAATTCATTAAATGAGGCCACATGACCTGATATCAAAGCAAGACAGAGACATCAAAAGAAACTACAGACTAGTATCCCTGATGACTACTGTTTTAAATTTTCTCAACTAAATACTAGCAAACAGTAATTAACAGTGCATTAAAAGGATCATACATCATAACCAAGTGGAATTACAATTACTGGAATGCAAGTCAGACTGTTGAAAATCCAATTTATGAAAATCAATCAATGTAATATATCACATTAACAAAATGAAGAATAAAACCACATAATCATCTCAATAGATGCAGAAAAAACATTTCGCAAAATTGAACAGTCTTATCATAGAAACACTCAACAAACTAGGAATAGAAGGAAACTATCTCAACAAGATAATGGCTATATGTAAAAAGCCCATATCTAACATCATATTCAATGGGGAAATATGGAAAACTTTTCCTCTGCGATCAGGAACAAGGTAAGGATGCCCACCATGGCCACTACTACTCAACACAGTAATGGAAGTTCTAGCCAGAGTAATTAGACAAGAAAAAAAAATTAAAGGCACACAAACTGGAAAAGAAGTAAAATTATATTTTTACTATATTATTTATTATATTTATTATTTGTTTATAATTTGTATTATTATTTGTTTACAGATGACATAATCATATTCATAGAAATCTGTAAGGATTCCACACAAAAAAAGCTACTAGAACTACTAAACAAGTACAGCAAAGATACAGGATAAAAAAATTAACACTCAAAAATCAGTTGTTTCTATAAGTTGCTTATAGAAACAACTGCTCAGTTGTTTCTCTTCTGAAAATAAGCAATCTGAAAAGGAAATTAAAAAAAAGAATCCCGTTTACTATAGCATTGAAGGAATAAAATATTTAAGAATAAGGAAGTGAAAGACTTGTATGCTAAGAACTACGAAACATTGCTAAAGAAATCAAAGAAGATCAAGTAAATGGAAAGACATCTGTGCTAGATTAGAAGATAAAATATTGTTAAAAAGTCCACGTTACTCAAAGTTAAAATATTCACACTAAGTGGGGGGTACCTTCATGATCAGGGAAGGTCTGTTAAACAAGGAAAAATACATGTTTTCACTTAATTGGTGAGTGGGATACCCAACTAACCTCCTGTCACTCTTCCCTGGGACCTCTCTTCATCCTGTGTCTTTGCCTTCGATGGACTCTTGGAGCCACTTCCATGCATTAGTTTTTTTCTCTTGCACCTGTCTTGGACTAGAATTTCTTTCTAGTTCTTTTTACTATTTACCTTTCAGAAAACCCTCATGGTTTCTGATTCACAGAATATATCCCATCTTGTTTTCTAGCCGAATTATGAGTTGCTTTTAATACCTTTTAGATTATTTATTAAAATTGGAGGGAAGAAGAGGTGGCTTCTGCCTTACGCTCAGTCTGCTGTAAAGAACTGGCAGGCTTCAAGTTTTGGCTCTCTTCTAATGAGTAAATAGAAAAAATGTTATCAGGATCTCCATCAGACTCGGATGCCTGACACGTAATGAGCACAGACTCAATAAACGATTTTGGATTGTTGGATAAATTATTATTCCAATTCAGATTATAAGTCTGGTACAGAGTCAACATGTAGTGAAACCTCTCATTTTTTAATTTTCTCAGTTTTCAGACAGAGATAATTTTAGTAAAGTTGTTAGGAAGACTAATTTAAATAATATATATAAAATTCTTGGCATCGTGCTGGCCATACAGTAAGCACTGATAAATGTATTTTTATTACTATTATGGGATACCATCATCCAGTCTTTAACTTTAGGTTCACTCAGATCAAAACAGGACTTATGATTATTTAGCTAAACACAGTTTTATGCCATATACTATTATAGGCATTGCAGAATCAGTAATGAACATAATGACAATATGATTTATTGATTATCGAAGAAATAGAAAAGTGAACTCATCTAAATGTTGACCATCAGAGCACTCATTTGTGAAATCAAAGAGGAGAAAATTTCAGAAAGTAACAGAACATCTCATTAAAGCAGATATAAATATAATCAAATATAAACCTTGATCTATATGAGAGGAAATTTCTAGAAGTTCAGAGAAAGCTTTTTCAGTTCATATCTTCAATATTAAAAGGAAAATTAGCTCAAGAGACTCAAAAAAGTAGAAATCTCACAGTATAATTCTAAACTGCTTTTTAAAATTTATTATTATTATTTTTAAGATTTATTTGACAGAGAGAGAGAGATCACAAGTAGGCAGAGAGGCAGGCAGAGAGAGAGGGGGAAGCAGGCTCCCTGCTGAGCAGAGAGCTCGATCCCAGCACCCTAAGATCATGATCTGAGCTGAAGGCAGAGGCTCAACCCACTGAGCCACCCAGTCACCCCTGAACTGGGATTTTAGAAGGATATGAAATGAGTTAATATAGATAGATTTATAAATGTACTTTCTTTTAATCTAAGTATAATCCTATGAGATGGGCATTTTTAACCATGTTCCTAATGTAGGCCTGAAGTTCAGAGAAAGAAAGATATGATGATTTTCTCAGAACTTAAAAAAATCTAAAGGAATAAGAAAGCCAAAATATTTAGTGAAAAACATTAGAAGGCCGATGCCATGAGGGAGAGAATTTAAGGCTGAAAGATTTCAAAACACAGATACAAATGTTCACAATTATCAAATCAATATTAAAGTATCACAGGTAGAAGGAGATAACTGGTATTCAGGTAAAAGATAAAGTCTATATTTACCTGCAAACATGGCAAGTCAGTCCATTATATTTTTTGGCAAGAGTTCTGGAATTGAAGTCAGGAGACAGTTCCCAGTTTCTATTTTGCCAGAGGTATAGCCATGATTAACTAGGTTAACTCATTTGAACCTCAATTCATTTACCCAGCAAACATTCATTGAGCAACTCCAATACAGCAATTACTCTGCTACATGTTGGAGGTGAGACAGGTACAGAGTAAGAAAGGTAGTTAAAGCTAGACATAATAAATGCCCTAAAAGTGTTAATAACTTCCTGGGGGCAAAACAATAAATAATGCTAGCATAATAATGTAATGAAAACTATAAATTTAGAATGTGATGAGTACATAGGAAAGATGATTAATTCTGTCTATACTGGTTAAAGTTGCTATAGGTGTGGTGACATTTGAACTAATTCTTTAAGAGATAATAGAAACTTGGAAATTGAAGAAGAAATAAACATTTAAAGTGAAATAGGAAATACAGAAAAAGCCCAAGTAGTGAAAGAACACAGATAACTTGAAAAACAGAAAGATTATCTGTGTGGGTGGAACAAAAGGATAGAAATATACCAAACGTTGGGAGATAGCATAAGGAAATTAAATTTTAGAGGCTTGATTCCAGTATCTACGTAAAAGATGGACTTAATAACAAAGAAATTTGATAGAAAGCTGATTTCAGGAGTTCCTTGGTGGCTCAGATGGTTAAACGTCTGTTCGGGTCATGACCCAGGGTCCTGGGATCGAGCCCCGCATTATGCTCTCTGCTCAGCGGGGAGCCTGCTTCTCCCTCTCCCTCTGCTGCTCTCCTTGCTCTGCTCTCTCTCTCTTTCCCTCTGACAAATAAATAAATAAAATCAAGGAAGGAAGGAAGGAAGGCAAGCCAATCTCAGAAAAAGAAAGAAAGAAAGAAAGCCAGCCAGCCAGCCAGCCTGCCTCCTAATAGCTGGAAAGAAGGAAACAAAAAAGCCATGCTTTGGAGAAGTTTAAGAGAATAAGAGGAGAATCAACAAGATGTGGGAATAAGGGGAAATGAGTTTTCTGATTTTATTTTCTAAGTTTCTAGTTTGGATAAGTGTATAGACTCAGTGTATAAACTATAAGTGTATAAACTGTTGTTATTGGAGATGAGAAGAAGAGAAGTCTTGGAGTTAAAAACAATGAAATCATCTTTTCAAAAGTCAAGTTTGAGATTTCTAAAAATAAACATGCATCAAGTAGACACAGCTGGCAGGTTTGGTGCTCAAGAGAGAGTTTTGTCTGGAGGCAATAGGGAATGGCTGTATAATTAATCCATTTTCAGGTTTATTCCATTAAAAAATCTCCTGCCCCACTGTACCCTCACTTTTCCATAACTCTCTTTCCTGTCCTTTCTAGTAAAAAAGGAGTTGTTTACATTTACAAGAACCAAATCCTATTTTTTTGCATCACTCCTCTCAAGTATCCTGAGCAGGCTTTATGTTATTCTCGTTTTTCAATTTTTTTTTTTTTTCAGGGTTTTGTTTCAGATTCTCTTCTCTTTTTACTCCACATACCCTTTCTGGGAAAGCTCACCAACTGTCATTGTAGCCAGGGTGATCTTTAAATATGTATAACCATTTCCACTTCCCAAAGGGCTCAGTGAGTTCCCACGAAATGGATCCTTCAACAAATAACAATGATAAAGTCTAAGGGGAAACCAAAAACCACCTGGAGGAAGACATGGGAGGGCAAACAAAAGCAGTCAGACTCTGGATGGGAGCTGACACTTAGAAGAAAATGTGTAAGATTAGCTTCTCATTCTTATGGCTTTGAGGTGAAGCCACAGCACCTTCAAAGCTAAAACTCTTAGGGTGACTGAATGGTTTGTCCATTGAGTGAATTACTCTTCCACTCAGGTCATGAACTCAGGGTCATGAGATGGGGCCTGTTTAGCATTCTCTCTCTCCTTTTCCCTCGGCTCCTGCCCCCTGCATTTGTGCACATGAGTTTTCTTTCTCGGCGGGGGAGTGCGGGGGCAGCAAAAACAAAAATCCTGTAGTCCTTTTAGCCCAAAAAATGAAAAAGAAGAGTTTAGATTAACCAGATTAACCATAGCCACCTAAAAGTTGGGTGGGGGGGGGAGACTCTTATAAAAGAGCAATCCAGAGAAGGCTGGTGGGGTGGGGGTGGGGGCGCTGGGATGATAAGAAGTCAGGCAAAATTGGAAATTAGAGTGAGTATACACTAATTAAATGTTTGCTGGAATTTAATCTTTTACTGGTTCCATTTTTATTCTTAACCAACTGAGCCACCCAGGCGTCCCGGTTCCATTTTTATTCTTAGAGCTCTTTTTTTTTTTTAAAAAAAAAAAAACAACTTATGTTCCATATTAATATAATGACATGGGGCCCTGTTTTAACTTGTTTTATTGAAATGCAAAATTATCATAGCTGAATACTACAAATTATTATTTGATCTTTTTTTTTGCTTTCAGTTATCTCTTGAAAACTGCATCTAATGTTTTTCCTGCCTTTTAGAAACAAGGTATAGGATTTTTAATCTTAATTCAATAATATTTATAATGTAAAGTTATTATGCTATTTGCTTTACTGAAATAAACTGATTTTTTTCTCATCTTCAAATACTACTGTTGCTTAGAAAAATTTCTAGTTAGAGTGCTTTGTGAATGGAGAAAGTGACTGCAGATATGGTAGAAATAGGAGGAGAACTGGAATTAGAAGTGGAGCCTGAAGATTTTACTGCATCGCTGCAACCTTCTGATAAAACTTGAACGGAAGAGGAGTTGCTTCTCATGGACAAACAAAGAAAGTGGTTTCTTGAGATGGAATCTACTCCTGGTGAAGATGCTATGAAGGTTGTTGTTTTTTTTAAATGCTATGAATATTGTTAAAATGACAAAAAAGCATTTAGAATATTACATCAATTTAGCTTAACGCAGCAATAGGGGTTGAGAGGATTGACTCCAATTTTGAAAGAAATTCTACTGTGGGTGAAATGCTATCAAACAGATAGCTTGTGAAAGGAAGAGCTGATCGGTGTGGCAAGCTTCACTGCTGTCTTATTTTAAGGAACTGCCAAACTTCAGCAACTACCACCCTGATCAGTCAGCAGCCATGAACTTTGAGGCAAGACCCTCCACTACCAAAAAGATCATGAATTTCTGAAAGCTCAGATGATGGTTAGCATTTTTTAGCAGTACTTTTTCTAATTAAGGTATGTACATTGTTTTACGCATAATGCTATTGCACACTTAATAAACTAAATCAAAGTGTAAATATAACTTTAGTGTGCACTGTGAAGCAAACAAAAAAACCATGTGACTCCCTTTCCTGCAAAGTTTGCTTTATTATGGTGGTCTGAAACCAAACCCCAAGTATCTCTGAGGTATACTTGTACAGGACTAACAGAAAAAACACTATAGCAATAGTAAATCTTCCTTATCAATAATTACTTTAAATTAAATAGATTAAACTTCCCCATCAAAAGACATAAAATGGTTGAATGGATAAAAAAAAGTGAGACTCAACTATGCCCTGTCTACAAGAAAGTCAGTTTAGATTTAAGGACACGTAGAGGCTGGAAGTGAAGTGATAGAAAGAGATATTTGCTGCAATTGGTAACCAAAGGAGAACAGGAGTGGTTGCGCTGATATCAGACAAAATACAATTTAAGTAAAAAAGTCACAAGAAACAAAAAAGGACATTATACAACAATAAAAGTGTCAATTGACCAGTAAGATAGAAAAATTATAAATATATATTATATGTGTGTATCCAACTTCAGAGTGACTGAATATATAAAGTGAACATTGACAAAACAGATAATATCTATGGCAATACGATAGGAACCTTTAATACCTCATTTTAAATAATGGATAGAACATCCAGATGGAATTTCAGTGAAGAAATGGAGAACTTGAACAGTACTATAAGGCAAATGAACCTAACATTATATATAGAACATTTAACTAACAACAGCAAAATATACGCTTCTCTTAAGGGTACATATATCTTTCTCCAAGATATATCTGATGTTAGGTCACAAAATAAAATCTTAACAAATTAGGGAGGATTGAAATCATACTGGGTACCTTTTCTCCCCATGACAGAATGAAACCAGAAATTGACAGCAAAAGGAAAACTGGAAAATTCACAATATTTGAAAATTAAACAACACGTTCTTAAACAGCAATGGGTCAAAGAAGAATTCAAGGAAGTAATTAGAAAATATCTCAAGACAAACAAAAATGAAAACACAACATACAAAAAGTTATGGAATGCAGAAAAAATAGTATTGAGAGACCTTCATAGCACCTACATTTAAAAATACAGCTGTCAAATAAACCATCTAACTTTACATGTCAGTGAGACCAAAGTTAGTAGAAGGAAGGAAATAAAGGCAAATAAAATAGAAAAACAATAGTAAAAACCAATAAAACTAAAAGTTGGTTACTTGAAAAGATTAAAAAATTGATAAACCCTTAGACTAAGAAAGAAGCACATTCAAATAAATTTTTTTAAAGAGACATTATAATTGATGCCACAGAAGTAAAAAGGACTGGGCTCAGTTGGTTAAGTATCTGACTCTTGGTTTCAGCTCAGGTCATGATCTCAGGGTTGTGAGATTAGCCCAGAGTCGGGCTCAACAGGGAATCGACTTAAGATTCTTTCCCTCTGCCCTTCCCACATGCATGCATGTGCTCTTTCTTTCTCTCTCTCTCTCAAAAAGAAAGAAAGAAAAAAGAAAAGAAAAGAAAAAGAAATAAAAAATAAAAAGGATCATTAGTGACTACTACTATTTTAGAGACTATTATACCAACAAACTGGATAACTTATTAGAAATGGATAAATTACTAGAAATACAATGTACCAAGATGAATTACATAAAATATATATAATATACAAGGTGTGTATACACACACACACACACACACACACAGTATATTTTTTCACAAGTTTTGGAGATTAGGACCTGGACATCTTCCTTTCAGGGTTGCTATTCTGCCTATCTGTGAATTTATTAGGTAAATGGCAAGGAGGTATTAAGGTTGCAAATGGAGTTGCTAATCAGGTGACCTTAAAGAGATTATCCTGAATTATCCTGGTTAACCCAATGTGATCACAAGGGTCCTTTAAATGTGGGAGAAGGAAGCATAAGTGTCAGTGTTCACCTGATGTAGTTTGAGACTTTTGGGACTGATCACCAGCTTTGCATATGAAAGAAAGCCTCAAGCCACAGACTTTGGGCAGCCTCCAGACGCAGGAAAAGGCAAGAAAATGGACTGTCACGTAGAGCCTCCAGAAAGGAACACAGCCCCGCCAACACCTTGATTTTAGTACACTGTGACCCATTTTGGACTTCTGAACTTCAGGACTATAAGATTATTACAGAACTGTAATAAATCAGATTTTTAAGTCATTAAAGGCACACATGTGCACACACACATCTACATATGTGTGTTTGTGTGTCAGTGTCAGCTGGTGATAAATGCGATGAAAAAAATAAATTTGATCAAAGAATTATGAGTAGAAAAGAGTATTTAATATGGGGTAGTCAGGGATGAGGTAATGTTTAAACAGAAATGTGAATGAATTGAAGGAGCAAGGAATCTGAAAGCAGAACATTCAGAAGGGAAAACAGCAAGTACAAACTTCTCCAAGTCAGAAGTTTGCTCAGTTTTGACAAATTAGCAAAAGTCTAATATGGCTAACGGCTAATATGGAAAGTGAGTCAGAGGAAACCAGCAGGATATGAATACTACTGATGGTTACAAAAGGGTTAGTTTTTCTGATTGTTTTTGAAGGGGGAGGGCAATGAAGGCAAAAAGGGAGGACTTTTACTTCTGCCTTATTATTTATGTTTTTTGATGATGATGCATTACCGTTGCCTTAAGAATTTTTATTACAACATAATGGTACAAGAAATCTGAAGCACAGAAATGACAGGTGTAAAGATGAAGAATGTATCAGCAGGGTTATGTGATGCAGTTGGTTTAGTCCAAAAATTGAGGGAAAGGGGTAAGAAAAAAATCAAACTATGCTGTTGTTATTTATTTAGTTTTTAAATTTTTATTTTATTTAAGTTCAATTAATTTATTATGCTGTTATTTTAAGAGGTCTATTATCTATTTGCACGCTGATATGTTTCTGAGTTTATACGTGTTAATAAAAACATGTGTACATGTTTAGGTGCCCACACATCTAAACAAGTTTAAGAATCCTATGGTTGTTGATGTTGAATTACTTGGTCGGAAGGTGAATTTTTTAAAAACACAGAATGAGGAAGATCACTGAATCCCTAACCTACCGGAACACCTGGAGGGTACTAATACTATAGAAACCCACAGTTACGACAGCAATGTGGAGGAGAATTGAGAGCATGGGATTTGGAATTAGACTGCCTAAGTTCAGACCTTGGTTCCACCACTTACCAGCTTTGGGACCAAGAAGTATTCATTTACCCTTTCTGTATCTCAGTCTTTTTTCATCTGTAAAAGAGAGATACTAGCATCTGGCGGTGGAATCGTGGTAAGAAACAAAACCACTAAGAAGTATTACTAGAACAGAGTCTGGCATATAATATGTGCTAAATAAATGTTAGCTTCTGTTGTTATTCTAGCTCTCTGGTCTTGATCATTAGACTGCAATTAACATACTTTATACATAATTTGCAAATATGCTACAAAGGACCATTCTGGCAATTTTAATAGTTTCACCTGGATTGCTGTCACTACTATGCATGTGCAAATGAGATCATTATAACCCTCAACGTTTAAAAGCAGAAAGAACCCAGCACCACTTATTACCCTTAGACTTGCATTCACCATTACCTTTTACTTGTGACTGCTATTCTGCTTAAATATTACTCAAATCTTTCATCAGAATAGACCTTATCAGTAATCTCTGAAAACAAACAAACATGTTCTCTGGACAAAGTTAAAAGGGACCTTATATAACATTACTGCAATTGAGTCTGATTCCTGTGGTCTTTATGCAGCAGTTAAGACTACAACTTTGAGGAGAACATGTAAAATATTGGTAAAAGATGGCCATGATTATTTTTTTTTTTTAATTTCTTCAAAACTTCTCTATGGGGGTTTAGTTTTCTGTGTACGGATTCTTTGCCTCTTTGGTTAGGTTTATTCCTAGGTATCTTATGGTTTTGGGTGCAATTGTAAATGGAATCGACTCCTTAATTTCTCTTTCTTCTGTTTTGCTGTTGGTGTATAAGAATGCAACTGATTTCTGTGCATTAATTTTATATCCTGACACTTGACTGACTTCCTGTATGAGTTCTAGCAGTCTTGGAGTGGAGTCTTTTGGGTTTTCCACATAAAGTATCATATCATCTGCAAAGAGTGAGAGTTTGACTTCTTCTTTGCCAATTTGGATGCCTTCTATGGGGGTTTAAAGGCTTTGACTTGGGTTTAAGGGTTTTCAGTTTCAAGCTGGATGACATTAGGCAAACTTCTCAATTTCCCTGAGTCTTGATTTCTTCCACATTGTACTCAGGGAGTACTTTTTTCTGTCAGTGAAAATCCCAATGCAGTCTATATCCTTTAATGTCTTACAGTTATAAGTAAAAATCAGGACACAAGATTATTACTTTTATTAATTTGCATATGAAAAAATTAAATGGCTTTCCTAAGTCAGTAATTAGGTGTTTGGTTCATGTTTTTTGATTGTTATTACAAATCTCTTTTATACCAACCACTATTATTTAAATTATTAGAAAAAAAATGCTGTTCTTCAAAAGAAAAAAAAATTAATAGGTCAAGAGCACAAAGTGATTCATAAAACTAATGAATCTGCTCTCTTTATAGGTCAATTCCAAGAAATTTTTTTATATATTGTTCATTATATAGAAACTTATTTTAATGAAATTTATAAAATACCTTTTGGTCCATCAAAAACCAAAGAGAAGATATCAAAAGATTTCTAAATTTTTTAACATTAGTAAACTCTTAGCCATCAGAATTATCACCAAAGAAATTCCTTTTTCAGATTTAAAGACTTATTTAAATCAAGATATAGATCATTCTGTTAATATTTTAAGATATACTTTAGTTGGAACTCTAATTTGAAATACAATGTTCTTTCCAAAACTTGCTTAAAAACACCCTCCAAAACCCTCCACTTACTTTAGTTTGGAAACATGAAACTATTCCTACCTTGAATCCATTGCAGCATCTAGTTTCCCTTTTCTTTGGAGGTGTTTCTTCTGGTGTCTTTTTCAAATGTTGATTTGAGTCCATCATGGAACTACTGATAGCATGTGAGTGTTTCCAAATGTCTTTGAAATGATCACCTATTCAGAGAGGAAAAAGAAGAACTTATTTCATTTTAACAATATAAGATTCAAAAATAAGAAAAGCTGCAAGGTTGACCTCAATCAATAAACCCACTAATACTCATTCGAGGTCTTAATGTCCTGAGCACTAGATTAGGTAAATGCTAGACACAAAAGGAAGTTAAACACACACACACACACACACACACACACACACACACACACACACACACAGTGCTAGCTTTAGGGGGATTATATTTTAATTGGGAAGATAGATTTATGAAAAGAATTTGAAACAAATAGTATACAGTCATACAACAGATGAGATAAAAATTTTAAAACACAAATATTTTAAATATGTTTTACCTATCTATATTATAAAATTTAGGAAGGCAAATATAAGTTTAATTCATCTTTATAGTCTTACAAAGTGCCAAAGAGTGCCTTGCACATAGTAGACAGTCAAAATGGGTAGAAAAATAATGTAATGAATTGTAATTACAGTGGCTGAGCCCAGAAGTTTTCATGGAAGAGATACCTCAAGAACCAGGTTTGAAATGCAGGTGGAGATTGGATTTGTTAAAGAGAGCAAAGCATACTTTAAGTACCTCTCAGACAGACTCTAGCCATGCTTGACCTTACCACCATCATGATCCTATTTTATTTTAATTTTGTTCATTTATTTTTGAAGAAAAAAATGTATGCAGTTGAATATATGTGAATTACGTGTAGTTTAAAGTACAAAATATCAAAAAGACATAAAATAAAGATTCTTCCTCTAGCCCTTGTCCACCCAGAATCTAGTTTCTTATTCTGAGGACTAATATCAGTTTTCAGTGAATATGATCTAGAAATATGATATATATTTTTAATTAAATATATAATAGTTTCCTTTTTTAACATAAATGGCAGCATACCATTAACACTGCTCTCAACCTTTTTATGCTACTTTATATATTTTATATTAATAAATGACTTCCTCAGTTTTCTTATGGTTGCCAGTTATCCTATTATCCATAATCAATCTAACTAGTTACATATTGATAAACATTTAGGTTGTTTCTAAGTATTTCATATTAGGAGATTTTCTTAATATGTATGAAAATATCTGTAGGACAAATTCTTACAAGTGGGGAATTTTGAGGTCAAAATGCAAAAGAAATTATAATTTTCTAGGTTATTAATCCTCTATTTAACTTTTAATTTTTATTTTTTAGGTTTTTATTCAAATTAGAGTTAGTTAACATACAGTGTACTTTTAGTATCAAGTGTACAACACAGTGATTTAACATTTCCATACAACACCCAGTGCTCATCACAAGTGCACTCTTTAATCCCCGTCACCGATCTTACCCATCCCCCATCCACCTCCCCTCTGGTAATCGTCAGGTTGTTCTCAATAGTAGAGTCTGTTTCTTGGTTTGCCTCTCTCTTTTTTCTCTTTGCTTGCTTGTTTTGTTTCTTAAAACCCACATATGAGTGAAATCATATGGTATTTGTCTTTCTCTGACTGATTTATTTCGTTAAGGTTCTATATTAAAGACTAGTAAAATGAGCAATTTGTTCCTTAGATTTGCTCTTTAATAGTAGCTTCTTCACTGAGGTTTAGAAAATGTACTCTTATTCATATATATCTGAATAATACATACTTATGTATCTAAGATATTTGTATATAGAAACACACATAGCATAGATAGATAATAATTAATAGAGCTGCATAATTACAGTCGATTCTTATTATTTGCAGTACTTGTGTTCTATAAAATTGCCGCAAACAGCAAAACCTGAACACTGTTCCTATGGGAAATACAGGGTTAGGTTCCTGTATATCTTTGGTCACTGCATTTTCATTAACCAATCAATTTATAATCTCGTTTCGTGTATGCTTCTGTTTAAAGACATCTAATTTAAATATACTGTTGATCCATTAATTTTAAATTTGTGGCCAACAGCACCGTATAGCTCGCTCATACCTGAAGGAAGCTTCTGCAACTCATATAGTCTTTCCATTGTGTGCATCACAGCCTTCTTGCACATAGGAACACTGACCAGCACTTTACAACACTATGCTTGGGAGCTAATTAAACAGCAAAATCATCCCCCCAAAAAGCACAAAAATGAAAAAGATATGGTATTCTCGTTTATAACATGAAAGATAAAGGAAGGACACAGAGCCACATCTTATCTGACCTCAGCTGGGACCATGTGTGTTGGGCAATTATGATTTTTTATCACTCTGTGCAGGCATATGAATGACCACAAAAGAGCAGCATTCATTTTGGGGTTAAAAATAAATTTTAACGAGAAATCGAATTCACAAATACTGAATCCATGAATAATAGGATCAACTATATATTTTATGTGTTAATGTATTCAATAAGGATTGAGTCCCCATATTATAAATATATAAAGACCATGAATATATATAATGCTGACTTAATGGATAATGTAGAATCCAGAAATAATAAATATCTAAAGATATTGTCACTTGTGTATATAAACGTATGCATCAATGCAAAAATCCACATCTATGTGCATCTAAGTAAATCCTAGTTATTCCACTCTTTTGCATGTGCTCTGAACAGGCCTATACCTATTCAGTTTACTGAATGGAGTGGAGTGAGGAAGAAATTATTAGTTGGGTGGTCCCAACATCATAAGCAGTCCTTTGATAAATTTCATGTTATTTTTTTTCATGAATACCTCCTTCTGTATCTTTCCCCAGAATTTAAATGTTAGAAAGTCATTTTTTACCACTTAATTCTATTATTACAGATCTCTCTCTGAATGATTGACATGGTGTGTATATGCCCTTTAGCTTTAGTTTTGTTTGGTTGGTTGGTTTTGTTTTTTCAGCTACTGAACAAGAATTCTTGAAGGCCATTACCTGACCAGTCTAGTCCTGTTTACTGCAATTGATTAAATGCCAATTATCCTGTCTTTCAGCCTTCTTCCTGTTTTATAACTATCATATCCACCTTCAGAATCTTTCAGAGGTCCCCTGTAGCATACAGAATAAAATTCACATTTCCTACTTGAGATTATTTATTAATAAAACCAGCCCTTGTTTTCAGTCTTATTTCCCAAGACACCCATAAGCTCCTTCAGCCTTGTGGAACCAAATGTCCCTAGAACAAGCTGTCCTTCTGTATGTCCTTCTTAACCTGTAATGTTCTTCCTCATCCCTTGGTTATAATTCTGCCCCAAATCACCCTTCTTAGATATTTCTCCAGTTACTCCCAGTTGAAAAAAACCTCTCCACACTGTTGCTCCACTAGAGAACATAACTTGTAACATAGTCATTAATTTTCCCTATTATTTCCACTGCTTTCCCAGACAGGTTCTATTTCACACGTCTTTCCTAGATAATTGAGAAAAAATATGTTGACAATAAGTGGGAAATGTAGGCTCTCTCCTCCTCGTTTCTGAGAATGGCTAAATTATAATAAGTAACTCCAGAGTAATTACAAAGTTGGAATATCAATTTAGGTTTGGCTTTAACACACCACTCTCTACTTCATCATGACATTTTAAGCCTGACTTGGAGAATTGAACTTATTTTTCTCTAGACATAATTTTTTTTCTTAGAGTCCCCAAAAACTGACATTTAAATAAATTTTGGAGAAATAATATGTTTATAAAACAGGACCACAGGCATTCAGACAGAGCACTGCAATTCTTCCTTCAACAAAATAGCCCAGTTATTTTGACAATAACAATTTTGACAATTACAATTGTCTTATAAGGGTAGCTACTTTCCTGAATTGGAGAAGGGAACTAATATTTATTAAGTTCTTAGTTTGTTCCAGGAACCATGCTGAGAAATTTTTTTTCTCATTCAATCAAAGACAAAATTATCTAGAAAACTTCTTTTTCCTCACCTTGCATCAGTCAAACGAGTTGAAACAGGAAAGTAGAGGTGGGTAAATGACTTTGAGACACATCCCATTTCTTGATGTTTGCTAACTAACTCTCCACCCCATATTATCTAGTTAAGATGGAATTAAAAAAAATAGGGAATATACCTAATTATTCCACGTAGTGAAAATAATTGCCTTGTGGTATATTTTGAGAAGGTAACAAGAGATTCATTTTTTTTTTACTTGAAGTTCCACTTATCTAGAATGTAATAGGAACTGGATTTTAAACTTTATTTTTAAATTATAAATGTCTTATTTTCTGTATTTTACCCTTCAGAGTAAACAAACCTGAGGTTCATCTATCTCCAGAAGGAATACTTAATGAGTTTTAAGGGCTTAAACTTAAGTGTATAGAAGACAGAAAGCATAAAATGTATAATATTTATCCTATCCATCCAAACATATTTTCCCTTGACATCTGTGGCAGCTTCTCACATAGAAGAAACTCTGAAATTAAAGAATGTCAAAGGTTCTTACCTGGACTTAGAATCCTACAGCAGCAGCTACAAGTCCATTTTTTATCTGTTGTTAAAGCCTCTCTTTAAATAGTTGGCTGGCTTTTTTTTTTTTTATCAGTTCAATGATGATTAACCATCTTATTAGGTCATCGTCCTAGGCAGATAGAAGAAAATTAACTAGCTGTCCTAACAGTCTGCTCCAGACTCTGGTATTTTAAAAGTTATGTATTTTGTGCCGGTCTCAGTCCATTAATAACTAATGTTATAGTTGGACCCCTCTGGGTGGTTCTCATTATGGTTTCAAGACGCCCCTCAGCAATAACCATCAGGGAACTTTAAAAAATAAAGGTTTATTTCTAATAGGACCTGGAATTTACACAGCACACATGGGGCCACACAGCAAGGTCATGGGTAGAAGGAGAGAGTACAAAGCCGGGGGCTCTGCTTTTATTGGGGTTGAGGTTAGGGTCCTAGGTGGCTCATTCTCACTGGTGAATTTAAAATGTAAGAGTGAAAACGTAAAACTCAGGGAAAGAAAAACAAAAATGACCCGAATGGTCAGTTATCGAAGTCAACCAAGTTTGCTAAAACAAAGATGCCTCAGTGCTGGGGATGGTGGCCTGGCTCTTTATGTAGTCGGTGGCTGGCAGTGTGTTTATTTGAGATAACCCCCTTTGAAGTGGATGCCTCTTTGAAATGAATGCTTTGGCAATCCAAGCTTAAGCCAGACACTTCGATTACAAAAAAGAAAAAAAAGTCAGAGTTTACACTACATTATATTAATAAGTTCTCAGAATTTAGCAATTATTTTTACATAAAAGTTTAATTATTAAGCTTTGTTTCTGAGAATAACTTATAGTTGCTTGAGTTGGTTGTGTAATATTTTTTTTCTTCAAAATTACAACAGATTATCCTAGATAGTTAAAGCTCCTCCAAGTAAAAAATAATTCAAAAACAGTTTTTAAAATGTGTCTATTGGTTCCTTTAGTATTTAACATAAAATATGTTCTTTTGGGGGTACCTAGAGGACTCAGTCAGTTGAGCATCTGCCTTCTGCTCAGGTCCCAGCTCAGCCAGGAGCCTGCTTCTCCCTCTCCCTCTGTTGCTCCCCCTGCTTGCGTTGTCTGTCAAATAAATAAATAAAATCTTAAAATATATATGTTCTTTTTGCTTGATAGTTTGGTGCAATTCTAATATGGTATTGATAAATACTAGCTATTATATAGCGAACACTGTATGTGAACACACAGACACACACACGCACACACACATGCATATAGCAATGTGAAGAGGCATATGTGAATGAAAACATTACCCCTTAATCACTTCTTTTTATTTTAAAGGTTTTATTTATTTATTTTGAGAGAGAAAAAGAGAGAGAGAGCATGCGTGTATGAGTTGGGGGGGGAGAGAGGGAGACAATCCTTTTTTTTAAAGATTTTATTTATTTATTTGAGAGAGAGAAAACAAACACAAGTAGGTAGAAAGGCAGGCAGAGAGAGAGGGGGAAGCAGGCTCCCCACTGAGCGGAAAGCCCGATGTGGGGCTCAATCCCAGGACCCTGAGACCATGACCTGAGCCGAAGGCAGAGGCTTTAACCCACTAAGCCACCCAGGCACCCCAAGGGAGACAATCTGCAGTAGGCTTCGTGGTGAGCACAGAGCCCAATACTTGGCTCAGTCTCATAACCCTGAGATCATGACCTGAGCTGAAATCAAGAGTCTGACAGAACTGAATGAGCCATCCAGGTGCCCCAACTTTAATCACTTCTGTAGGACAACTGTTTATATACTGTAGTAATATATATTTAAGTTCTATTTCTCAGTTATTTGATATATTAGTTCTGTCTTTGTTTGCTCTTGGAAGTACTAGAATCATTGGAAGAACCAGAAACTGTGGAGAGGTGGAAAGGGCTGGGAAATTCTGATTTCCCAAGGAAGGGGAACTGGGAAATGTGGACCTGGGGCAAAGAAAATTAAGACCTGGGCTCCTAGAGAGTTTTCTGCTGAATCAGAATCTATAGCAGGCCAGCGTGCATCCCCCCACGCTCCCCCATCAAATCTCCCCACAGAAAGTTCTGATTCACTTGAGTAAAGATTATGTGGGCCTTTTTTTTTAATAAGCACTTTGGTTAATTTTTTATTTAACACTAGATTTTGAGAACCATTATAGCAGAACTAGAGGACACTTTCAGGACATTATGGACTTTCCTATTATTCAGAGTGGAAATATAGCTTAGGTTCTCCCATGTTTGTTATTTTCTCTTCAAATTTCCATTCCACCCAAGGTTTCTCCCAAAACTTTTTTTTGGGACAGCTATATAAAAAGAATGAAGGCAAAACAGAACAAATTAACTGAGAACATTTCTAATTCCTAAACTAAAACCTTCTGGTGAAATCCTAAAATGTTTCCAGAGATCAAAGAGCATTCTCTGTGTTCTTCCTCCTGCATGACAATTTAAATACTAATTAGACTATTTTTGTGCAAGTTGTGGAGAAATAATGCGGTCAGAAGAAAAATGTTACAATTGTTCTTTCAAGATCCATATTATGGTTATATCCTTGGGTTACGAAAATTGTAAAATTTACTAAAAATAATCTAGTGATATTTATTTCAGAGATAATCATTACAGTTCTGATGACATATCATTGTCCTTGAAATCCAATAAATTTCAATGCCAATTTGTCTCTGCTACTTGCTAACAGTAGGAACTTAAAGTTATTTAAATTTTCCAAGCATCAATATTGTCATCGATAAAGTACAAAAATAATCATTTACACTGTCTATCTTTCCAGCATATACTCTGTAATACCCCAGATGCAACAGTGTTTCACTAATCAGGATCTATATAATCCACTGGTCGATTCTACCACAGATTTCACTGCTCCTTGTCTCATGTGCTCATTTTCCTGTATATCTGGGTTAAATTTAGTGGTCATGGAAATCACTTTTTTCCACATATCTTCAAGTCATTAGTAATTTTTATGTCATTTTAAGTGCTTGACAAAACTACAACCTTGATGAACCCCAACTCTCAGACAACCCTGTCCATTCATCCATGCTACTGAATAGGGTTGACAAAAAACCCTTAACATGTTAACTTTAAACTTATGATTAAGAAACTCAAATGAGGGCGCCTGGGTGGCTCAGTTGGTTGGGCGGCTGCCTTCGGCTCAGGTCATGATCCCGGAGTTCCGGGATCGAGTCCCATATCGGACTCCCGGCTCTGCGGAAAGTCTGCTTCTCCCTCTGACCTTCTCCCCTCTCATTCTCAGTCTCTCTCTCTCTCTCTTTCTCTCTAATAAATAAATAAAAAATCTTTAAAAAAAAAAAGAAACTCAAATGAGCCTTTCATTTAATGTAGGTATTATGCTATGATTTTCTACTTCATGTCATCTTGTTTTCTGACTATAACTTCATATCTCTCCTCAAAACTCTAACATATCCTATCTTTACCTTCAGCAGGTGACTATGTCACTGACAAAAAAATGAAGAACAAAACTTCCAAAATCTCCTGCCACATTTATCTGTCTATAGCGTCAAACCACATATTTTGCCTTGATGAACTGTTCATGCAGAAGCTAATCCCATCCTCCATTTGTTCACCAGGTTGTCTCTCTCCTTGTGTTCACAAGGATATCAATTTTCTTTCTCTAAAGAAATGTTCTCATCAGCTTATAAGCATGTTCTCACTTTCCCACTTTCAAAACTCCCTCTTCTGATACCATTCCAAGTACTGTCCTATTTCTATACTATTTTTTATCAAAAAAAACCAAAAAACAAAAAACTGCCAAATATCTTATTTATAATAGTTTTCTATTCATTTTCTCACATTCTTTCTTGAGTACACTCAACCAAGTTTATATCCCCAACTCCATTCAAACTACTCTTGCCTAAGTCATAAACTACCTAAATGTGGTAATGTAATGGCCTTTATCTGATTTGACCTATTAGCCATTTTTCAGAGCTGAATATTCCCTTCTCCTGGAAATAGTTCTCAGGACACTATCCTTTATGGTTTTCCTCTTAACTCACTGGTTATTCCATTTCTACCTCATTTATTAAATATTTTATATATCTCTGGTCTCTTTTTTTAAATTTTTTATAACATATATTATTTGCCCCAGGGTACATGTCTGTGTATATCTTTGGTCTCTTAAAGGGAATGTTTCAGGATTCAATTCAACTTATTCGATGACAGTTTTATGAGTAACTCCCAGTTCTTCCATGACCACCTTGGGAGTCAATCATTGTATTTCATGATCTCATCAATTCTCCTATCTTTAATGCTCTTATATGTTGATAATTCTAAAATTTTTGCCTCTGGTCAAGACTTTACTCCTGAGATTTTTTCCTCAGGACTTCACATTTTTCCACTGCCTGCTCACCATCTACTTTTAGATAGAAAATAGGCTTCTTTTTGTGTTCTATGTGAGAAATCTTTACCAAAATCAAAGTCAGTAAGATTTTCTCATATTGTTCTAGAGTTTTTATGCTTTTTGATATTACATTTAAATCTATACTGCACTACTGAATTACACTTGGTATAAGGTGTGAGACAAGGGTCAAGATTTGTTAATTTGCCCATTATTACCCAATTTATCTAGGATCATTTGTTGAAAAGACTGTTATTTCCCTACTAACTTAGACTGGATCCTTTGTAAAATATTGTTTAAACATAAATATGTGGGTCTATTTCTAGATTATTTATTCTGTTCCAATGATCAATAGGTTTATTGTTATATCAATACCATATTATCTTGTTTGCTATCACTTCATAATAAATCTTGAAATCAGATAATATGTCTCCCTATTTTGTATTTCTTTCTCAAGAATGTTGTGGCTATCCTAGGTCCTCAAAACTTCCATATATATTTTTGAATATGCTTGTCAATTTCTGAAAAAAGCTCACCGAAATGTAGGGATTGCAGTGACTCTATAAATCAGTTTTGGTATAACTGTTATTTTAGCAATAATGAGTCCTACAATCCATACACATGATATATCTCCCCTTTGCTTAAGTTTTCTTTAATTTCTCAAAGCATAGTTTTGAGTTTTCGGTGACAAGTCTTTCACATATTTTGTCAAATTTATTAAGCATTGACTATTTTTAGGCTATTATAAATTATATTATTTTAATTTCCATTTCTGATTATGATGGAAAAAGAACATCAAAGAAAGCCTAAACCCAGCAGGAGAAGAGAAATAATAAATATCAGAGCAGAAATCAATGAAATAGAAACCAAAAGAACAGCAGAACAAATTAACAAAACTAGGAGCTGGTTCTTCGAAAGAATTAATAAAATTGATAAATCCCTGCCAGACTTATCCAAAAGAAAAAGAGAAAGGACCCAAATTAATAAAATCATGAATGAAAAAGGAGAAATCACAACCAACACCAAAGAAATACAAAAACGATTATAAGAACATATTATGAGCAGCTATACGCCAGCAAACTAGACAATCTGGAAGAAATGGATGCATTCCTAGACACATATAAACTACCAAAACTGAACCAGGAAGAAATATAAAATATAGACTTATAACCAGTAAGGAGATTGAAGCAGTCATCAAAAATCTCCCAACAAACTAGAGCCCAGGGCCAGATGGCTTCCCAGGGCAATTCTACCAAACATTTAAAGAAGAATTAATACCTATTTTCCTGAAACTGTTATAAAAAAATAGAAATGGAAGGAAAACTTCCAAGCTCATTTTATGAGGCCAGCATTACCTTGATCCCAAAACCAAAGACCCCATCAAAAAAGAGAATTACAGGCCAATATCCTTGATGAACACGGAGGTAAAAATTCTCACCAAAATACTAGCCAATAGGATCCAACAGTACGTTAAAAGGATTATTCACCACGACCAAGTGGGATTTATTCCTGGCCTGCAAGGTTGGTTCAACATAGGCAAATCAATCAATGTGATACAATACATTAATAAAAGAAAGAACAAGAACCATATGATACTCCTGATAGATGCTGAAAAAGCATTTGACAAAGTACAGCATGCTTTCTTGATCAAAACTCTTCACAGTGTAGGGATAGCAGGTACATATATCAATATCATAAAAGCCATCTATGAAAAACCCATAGTGAATATCATTCTCAATGGGCAAAAACTGAGAGCTTTTCCCCTAAGGTCAGGAACATGGCAGGGCTGTCCACTATCACCACTGCTATTCAACACAGTACTAGAAGTCCTAGCCTCAGCAATCAGACAACAAAAAGAAATAAAAGGCATCCAAATAGGCAAAGAAGAAGTAAAATTCTCACTCCTTGAAGATGATATGATACTTTATGTGGAAAACCCAAAAGACTCCACCCAAAACTGCTAGAACTCATACAGGAATTTAGTAAAGTGTCAGGATATAAAATCAATGCACAGAAATCAGTTGCATTTCTATACACCAAGAACAAGACAGAAGAAAGAGAAATTAAGGAGTCAATTCCATATACAATTGCGCCCAAAACCATAAGATACCTAGATATAAACCTAACCAAAGAGGCGAAGAACCTGTACTCAGAAAACTATAAAGTACTCATGAAAGAAATTGAGGAAGACACAAAAATGGAAAAACGTTCCATGCTCATGGACTGGAAGAACAGATACTGTAAAAATGTTTATGCTACCTAAAGCATCTATCCACACATTTAATCCAATCCTTATCAAAATACCCTCAATTTTTTTCAAAGAAATGGAACAAATAATCCTAAAATTTATATGGAAAGAAAAATCTTTCGGGGTCTAGAAAAGACCCAGAATAGCCAGAGGAATGTTGAAAAAAAACTAAAGTTGGCCATATCACAATTCCAGACTTCAAGCTCTATTACAGAGCTGTAATACATCAAGACAGTATGGTATTGGCACAAAAACAGACATATAGGTCAATGGAACAGAATAGAGAGCCTAAAAATGGACCCTCATCTCTACGGTCAACTAATATTTGAAAAAGCAGGAAAGAATGTCCAATGGAAAAAAGACAGTCTCTTCAACAAATGTTGTTGGGAAAATTGGACAGCCCCATGCAGAAGAATGAAACTGGACCATTTCCTTACACCACACACAAAAATAGACTCAATGGATAGACTCAAAACATGGATAAAAGACCCCAATGTGAGACAGGAATCCATCAAAAACTTTGAAGAGAACACAGGCAGCAACCTCTTCGACCTCAGCCACAGCAACTTCTTCCAGAAACATGACCAAAGGCAAGGGAAGCAAGGGCAAAAATGAACTATTGGGACTTCATCAAGATCAAAAGCTTTTGCGCAGCAAAGGAAACAGTCAATAAAACCAAAAGACAACTGACAGAATGGGAGAAGATATTCGCAAATGACATATCAGATAAAGGGCTAGTATCCAAAATCTATAAAGAACTTATCAAACTTAACACCCAAAGAACAAATAATCCAATCAAGAAATGGGCAGAAGACATGAACAGACATTTCTGCAAAGAAGACATTCAAATGGCCAACAGACACATGAAAAATTGCTGAACATCACTCAGCATCAAGGAAATACAAATCAAAACCACAGTGAGATACCACCTCACACCAGTCAGAATGGCTAAAATTAGCAAGTCAGGAAATGACAGATGTTGGCAAAGATCCAGAGAAAGGGGAACCCTCCAACACTGTTGGTGGAAATGCAAGCTGGTGCAGTCACTCTGGAAAACAGTATGGAGGTTCCTTAAAAAGTTGAAAATAGAGCTACCTTATGGGGCACCTGGGTGGCTCAGTGGGTTAAAGCCTCTGCCTTCGGTTCAGGTCATGATCTCAGGATCCTGGGATCGAGCCCCACATCCGGCTTTCTGCTCAGTAGGGAGCCTCTTCCTCCCCTCTCTCTGCCTGCTTCTCTGCCTACTTGTGATCTCTCTCTCTGTTAAATAAGTAAATAAAATCTGTAAAAAACAAAAAAAGAAAAAAAAAAAAAAGAAAATAGAGCTACCTTATGACCCAGCAACTGCACTACTGGGTATTTACCCCAAAGATACAAATGTAGTGATCTGAAGGGACATGTGCACCCAAATGTTTATAGCAGCAATGTCCACAATAGCCAAACTATGGAAAGAGCCTAGATGTCCATGAACAGATGAATGGATAAAGAAGATGTGGTATATCTATATAATGGAATACTATGCAGCCATCAACCCCCACCCCCACCCCCAAAATTTTGCCATTTGCAATACGATGGATGGAGCTATAGGCTATTATGCTAAGCTAAATAAGTCAGTCAAAGAAAGACAATTATCATATGATCTCTCTGATATTAGGAATTTGAAAGGAAGGGTGGAGGGTCATGGGGGATAGGGAGGGAAAAAATGAAACAAGATGGGCTTGGGAGGGAGATAAACCAGAAGAGACTCTTAATCTCAGGAAACAAACTGAGGGTTTCTGGGAGGTCGGGGGGAGGATAGGGTGCCTGGGTTATGGACATTGGGGAGGGTATGTGCTATGGTAAGTGCTGTGAATTGTGTAATACTGATGATTCACAGACCTGTACCCGTGAAGCAAATAATACATTATGTTAATTAAAAAAAAAAGAATCATGGTAGTGGGCACCTATGTGACTCAGTTAGTGTAGTGTCCAACTCTTCATTTCAGCTCAGGTCATGATCTCAGGGTGGTGAGACTGAGCCCTGCTTTGGGCTCTGTAGTCAGTGAGGAATCTGCTTGAGATGTTCCCTCTCATTTTCCCTCTGTCCCTCCCTCTGCTCTCTAAATAAATAAATAATACATAATATTTTTGAAAGAATGATGGTAGCTATAGGTTTCTATACATACGGGCTGAGGAGGTTCTCTTCTACTTCTAGTTTTCTGAGATTTTAAAATCACTAATAGCTTAACATTCAAAAGTCAATCAAGGTAATTTATTGCATCAGTAAAATAAAGAGGAAACCCCCCCCTAAATATTTAGGAGGGATAATTTATATTATCATCTTAAAAGGCACAAAAATGCATTTGATACAATTCTTCATTACTGGGCGCCTGGGTGGCTCAGTTGGTTGGGTGATTGCCTTTGGCTCTGGTCATGATCCTGGAGTCCTGGGATCAAGTCCTACATCGGGGGCGGGGGGGATCCCTGTTCAGCAGGGAGTCTGCTTCTTCCTCTCACCCTCCCCCGTCTTGTGCTCTCTCTCATTCTCTCTCTCTCAAATAAATAAAATTAAAAAAATTTCTTCATTATTCATCATAAAAATTTAGCAAACCATGACTAGAACTTCCTTAGTAGTGGAGAGTGTCAATCAGAATAACTATATAATCATCATAGTTCATTGTATTTTTATTGGACATCAATGTACCAATGGAGAAGGAGAAAATAGAGGGACAAATAAATTGAAAGTCCAATAAGATAGGAAGAAGGGTATATGGAGAGTAATTGAGGGAATGAGATGAGGGGGAAAAGTAGAAATCTAAACTTATTATTTTGAGACAATTCCCAGTAACGATAAATACCAGGTACTGGGAACTGTCTATAAATAGACAGTTCCCAGTAACGATAAATACCAGGTACAAGGTGGGGTGACTGATGTAAAATGGAGTAAGTTTTTCTCACAGCTCAGCAAGGCATAGAACTCACAGTTATTCATCTGTGTTCAGTCTTTAGGGTAGTGCTATGTAAAAGCACTTTCTATGATGATGAAAATGTTCTGTAAGTGTACTTACAGTGTACTCTCAAATGTGGTAGCAACTAGCTACATGTGGTTAGTGAGCACTTCAAATGTGGCTCGTGTGACCAAACAACTAAATTTCTTATTTTAATTTAGATATAAATAGCCACATGTAGTTATAGTGTCTGCCTTATTAGATAGCATAACTTCAGGATATCAGTCTGTATCATGGCTGAGGTGCAGCAAAGGGAAAAATGACCTTTTCCTACTAGTGTCACAGAATCTAACTTAGACCATTTCTAAGGTTTCTACCTTTAATCTAACTCTTTCCAAGGCCTGAAATATCAAATCATTAGGCTCTTAGGAAACATAGGGGCTAGGCAACGAATGCCCTTTTACTTCTATTTTCTTATAGTATTTCTCTCTTCTCCTTTTCTTTCCTCTTCCTTTACTTCCCTGCTGTCTCTCAAGATCAAGGATCAACCACAATGTCAGAAACATTATAACTACTGAATATGTGGTAGCTATTATAATAGACCTTTTCCAATTTTAAACAATACTATAAGGAATATATTTTTATGTAAATATTTAAACATATCTAAGGGGTATATCATAGAATCAAAATGACCAAATCAGAATATAAGCTTTTCAAAGTTCGCTATTCAAAATTGCCTTCTAAAAGGATTCTATCAGTAACAGTGCCTCCAAACATACTGCACCTCTTAATTTTTATCCATCAATCATATATTCCTTCAATCTTGGACAATTAATTACAAAATGAAATCTCACTGTTCTATTTTTGAACTTATTTGATTACAGATTACATTCATGCTAATTCTGTAAGACTATATGACAGAGTCCCCTAATATATTTCATATGATACAAATCTATCCCTCAACTTTTTCTAGGTCTTTTTGGCTCAAACCCAGAATAATATTTTTCGCACTCAAACGGCCAAAGTGTGTGTTCTCTTGAATAACACCAGCATAAGATTTGGTTTTCTGTAATAGAAATCCTAATTAACCCTGTTTTCTGAAAGATTCTTGACATTTCTGACAGTTAAATAAATATTTTGTTCTGGAAATTACAACTTTCCTGGAGAATTCTCAAGCTGTTTGCTCACACATGACATAACAAAGACTAGTCACAATCCCCAAGACTGTCTTTGGAGCAACAGAATTCTCCTGTCCTCAACTATGGCTAACCCCAGGCCCCCTGAAATTCCAGTCATGCCCTTACCTCCTTGGATCATCTTGCTCCTTTTCCTTAGGCTTCTCTAAGTGTGTTCTGTACCCTACGGACTTCCTCCTAGATTCAGAGGTCCTCTGAGATACTTGGTTCTCTGTAGCTACCTAACAATTTTCATAAGACAACACACTTGTTAGTTTAATCACCCACTCTAGAGGGGTGATTAAAGGAAGGACCAGAAAGAGCTAGTTAGTTTGGGAGTAAAGAAGGCCTAGGTAGGCAGGAGTGGACATTATGCCTGTAAATTAGGAACAAATACAAAAATCCAAGTAGAAATTACCTGTGTGGTCCTGATTGTGAAATTCTCAAGCCAGTAGATGGAAGCAAACTCCTGTCTGTGAAGATGAATACTATCAACAGTTCACACATTCGAGTAGTCATTTAGCACTTTGTGGTAAAAGCAGCCATCATTCTCCAAGGATCAGCTCCTTCTTAGGCAATATTTATATAGTCGCTAATACCTATTCAAAGGAGATTAGGGGCCTTCACAAATTTAACCCATGCCTAGGATATTAAATTTCCATGTAACTTCAGGTTATGTGAAGTAAATATAATAACTGAAGAAGAAATCATCATCTGAGGTTTCTAATGCTAATAAACTAATGATGCTATAAGTTTACATGAATTCTGTTCTTGCCCCATCCTCTAAGAAACTCAGGCTACCTGGTTTAGGGTCAGGAAGGCAGGACTGAACAAAGGGTAAATTCACAGAAGCAAGAAAAGGAGTAAGAGGAAGGGTGTACATGATTTAGTAAAGGGGATAAGGTGACCTGTGAGCTCCATGGAGGCAGGAATATATATCTATGATGGGCTAACACAGTTCTGCATATTTAGTAGATATCCATCAAGTATCTGTGAGTGATTAAATAGAAGTTCAAATGGTGTCTCTTTTGGAGATTTGCTATCTCTGCAGTGTCACTTGTGAAATATGTGTATGTATAAAAGAAAGTTGAAAGGCAGTGGAGAATGATGATGTGGGGGGCTGAATAATGGCCTCCAAAGATATCCATGTCCTCATCCCCGGAACCTGTAAACATTCACTTATGTGGCAAAAGAGACTGTGCAGATGTGATTAAGGATGTTAACATGGGGAGAGTATCCTGGATAATCAGGACTGGTCCTAAATGCAATTGGAAGTGTTCTGTAAGAAGGGAATAGACGTAGGTTTGACTACACTCAGGGGAGAAGGTGATGGGGTGGTAGAAGCAGAGACTAGAGCTACACATTTTGAATACAGAGAAAGAGGCCGAAGCCACAGGATACAATAAGTCACTAGAAGCTGAGAAAAGCAAGAAAACAGACTCTCCTCTCAGAGTCTCCAAAGGAGTCAGCCCTGCCAACACCTTGACTTTATCCTAGTGAAACTGATTTCAGACTTGGGACTTCAACAGCCAGAAGAGAATAAATTTGTGCTGTGGCAAACCATTAAGTTTGTGATACTTTGTATAGGAGTACTAGGAAAAGAACATAGGTGGTAACTGCCTTATTAATCTTATTAATTCATTAATTAATAATTAACCTTATTTTGTTATTTCCTTCAAATACATCTGATATCTTGAACATAAACATTTCTTTACCACGCTTCACTTTAGAAATGATCCTAGTTGTCTACATCATTGACCACAGTTCCAATTAGCCCATTCTCTTCCTTCCAAGAAGCAGAATCTGTTTCTACTATAACCTCAGATCGAGATCCTACTCCATATTGGTCATGCCAGCTTAAACATAATATCATTCACTCAACCACGGATATTCTATTTCCCCCACAGACTCCAAATGTTATTCTGCCCATTCTTGATCACTCTGGAGATAAAGTTTGATCAAGCTCCTTGAAGGAGAAACTCACATTACAGTTGAGCTCACAGACTGAACACAGACTGCCTAGACTTCAAGTCTACCTCTTCTACTTAGGAAACCTGTGACCCAGTTAAGTTACTAAACCATGTCTCACTTTTCCTCATCTGTTAAATAATAATAATGCCTGCCTTATAGGTTGTTAGGAAGATTAAATGAGAGAAATATTTGAAGTATTTAGAACATTTTTGTCCACAAAAGGTCACATTTTTCATATTTCCAGTTATATGAAAGGTCCAGAATAGACAAATTCATCAAGACAAAAAACAGATTAGTCCTTGACAGGGGCAGCAGCTAGGGGGAGGAAAGGGTGAGGGGTGACTGTTAATGAATAATGGGTGGGCTTTTTTGGGGGGTAATGTTCTAAAATGAGGCAGTGATAACGTTTGCGTGATTCTTTCAATCTATTTAAAGACTCGCTGAATTGTACACTTTAAGATAATGAATTTTATGGTATGTAAATTTTATCTTGATTTAAAAAAATGTGGGCACATTGTTTTGGCTGTTACTTTATTATTATGGTCAATGTGTCTCGTCATTCTCTCTTACATTAAAAAGAGGGGCTATAACTGAACTGTGTTGCCCCAAAATGCGTATATTGAAGCCCTTACACTCAGTGTAGCTGTTTTTGGAGATTACGCTCTTAGGAAGTAATAAAGGTTAAATGAGGCCATAAGGATGGGGCCCTACTCTGATAGGACTGGTGGTTGTATAGGAAAGGAAGATAGGAATGTCATGTAATTTTAAGAAAGCAATCAGGAGGCAGGTTTGAATCCAGAGTTGGCTCTGCAGATTCTTGTGACTTTGTGAAAATTAGTTAACTTCTCTAAGCCTCAGTGTCCCTCTCATCTTGAACACAGAAATCATTGTATACATATCAAGATTGTTCAGATCATTAATTGAAAGTATGTATTTATAGGAGGACAATGCCTGTACTTAGTGATTGATGAAAAATAACTATTAATATTCTACAGAATTTTTGGGAACTAGGGTATAATAAAAGAAGTATAAAATAGTAACTAGAGGGAGCTGTAAGATCAAGAAGGAGTTGTTTCTCTTTCTCCCATCTGTTTTTTTTTTTTTTCTTTAATAGCTGCAGAAAAAGGGACTCACCATCTAGTGGGAAGGCAATATAAGAAAAAAAGCTGGAAACTGAAGCTTCATTTCACTTCATGAAGTGACTTCATTTCAGACTCAGGGCTTTAATAAGCATCCTGTGTACAGAAGTCAAGTGCTTTAGCTACCTTGTCCCTCCAAGTTGGAGGAATAGGAGGCACAGAAATAACAGGTAGGAGGAGGTATTCAGGGACAAGACCAGAAGAGCAGTCACTAGCGCACCTGGCTATATGACAAATTCCTGGGGACCGCAGCATGTTTTGATGAAGGTAAATAATCAGGACGCCGCTGTCGTGGGAGTGACTGCATTCCCTGAGGTATGGCGGGGGTGGACAGGAGAGTAGGTGAGGTGATGTCCATGTACAGATAGGGCATTTTGCCAGCTCCCAGGCAATCCAGACCCAGATTTCTAATGGCAAAGACTCCACTTACAAATGTACAATAAACACTCATCACATGCAGAATTGCAGTAAGCGAAATCCTTTCAAAATGGCCAGGGTTCTGGCAGGTTTTTGTTTTTGTTTTAATATGCATTTCTGAGTAAGGCAAAACAGATGCATTTGTTAGCCTCCTGAATACTTTTCTGTCTTGGAATTGGAATATTTCACTACTTTGGATTTTGCTTATGAAGCATGGAGTATGTTCCAATCACACTGGCCTTAGGCATGAAATAAATCAATGCCTGAATTTTTAAAACATGGATTTAATCCAAGCCAGACCTGGCCTTAAGCACTGTATAACCTAAGATTGGGTCGTACTGCTGTGGGAGGCTGAATGTTAGAAAATGCCATCTGTTAAAGGGTCTTATGTGTAGGTGCACCTGAATAACCTCAGTAGTAAAGCCCAATTAGTTGTAAATAATACCTTAATAAATAAAGCCTTTCTGTAAAAATTCATCATGTAAAACTTTGGGTCAAAAGTTTGTTAGCTTCCAGTAAGTGATACCTATTTACACATTTTTTTTAAGGGACAAAATGGTTTGTTTGTTTGTTTTAATAGAGAAGAAGCCTTCTACACCTCCAGACTTTTGCTCAGTTATCCCCCTTCTCTCAAATCTGGGATGTTTTATTCTTTCAGTCCCTGGGTACCCAATCTGTGCCAAGATCATTACAGAGGGGGACAACTATTTCTTGACACACTGTGGAACTTGCAGGCAATAAATAAGTTAGTAAGAGGATATATATTTATATAATAAGGAGAAATAACTGCTGTAAAGAGAAATAAGTAAGATCAATGGAATAGAAAGGGTTCACGTAACATATTTCAGATAGGGTTTTCATGTAGTTCTTCAAGGGCCAATGTTTGAACAAAAAGAGTGAGGTGTCAGGTCATAGGGGCAAAATGTCTCAGAGAGAGGGCTCAGGAAATGCAGAGACCCTGATATCTTATAGGCTGCTTGATGTGCTGGAGGAACATGAGGGAGGCCTGAGTGGAGCAGAGTGAGTGGGGAGAGAGGAGGAAATGAGAAATGAGAGGTAGCTGTGTTTAAGTTATGGAAGGCCTGGGAAGGCCATGGTCACATTAAACAAACAAACAAACAAACAAACAAACAAATAAATAAATATTATACACACACACACACACACACACATACACACACACACACACAAACAAAATGTCAAAATTATATGCCTGGATCAGTGCGGGTGCTCTATTCATAAAGTTATCAGGGTTTCTCACACTAGTTTTTATTCCAGGTTAGTCTACCTTAAACTCCAGAGGCCTTGAATCTCAACTCAGGTTGGTCAATGACAGTTATTGCTGGTGAGTCAGGGCGCCTGGCTAGCAACCCCACACCGCTAGTAGGTAACCTGACTTTATGGACCATGAGAGCTTTTACTTCTTGGTCCTAATCCTCCTATCTGTTAAATGATGACTTCTGAAACCACCTGGAGTGTCGACCCTCTGATTACTATGGTAGTATGTACTCTGCATTCCTTGGTCAGCCCGACTACCATTACGGGGTTCTCTGCAGTACGTGAAGCTCTAACCCCAGTATCCTATAATGTGACTGTATTTGGAGATAGAATCTCCCAAGAGGTGACTAAGTTAAAATGAGGCCATTAGGGCGGGCCCAAATCTAATCTGACTGATGTCCTTATAAGAGCAGGATATTAGGACAGAGGAAGAGACACCGGGAGGTACATGCACACACAAAAAAGACCACATGAAGACATCAACCACACGAAGTTGTATGAATTCTTTATATATTTTGACTACTAAACCCTTTATTAGATATATGTTTTATAAATATTTTCACCCATTTTGTAGGTTGCCTTTTCATTTTGTTGTGTTCTTCCTTTGTTGTGTAGAAGCTTTCTAGTTTGATGTCATCCCACTTGCTTATTTTTGCTTTAGTTGCCTTTGCTTTTGGTGTCAAATCCAAAAAATCATTGCCAAGACTAGTGTCAAGGAGCTCTTCTCTTATGTTTTCTTCTACTAGTTTTATGGTTTCAGGTCTTACATTCAAGACTTTATATTTAACATTTTAAATGTTTAAACTTACACAAAGAGAGTCAGTGGAAAGCATTTATTATTTGATGTTTTGATTTGATTTTGATTTGATTTTTGATATTTGATTTTTAAGAAGAGAAAAATAGTATTAGTGCATATATTTATAATTTTTGGAAAACTTTTGGATAACCAATTGCAGAATATTTTTCAAATTGCTAAAGAAGTGGTTATAACTTCTATGTTGTTAGTAAGAACTAAAAGCAAAAATATAGGGGCAACTGGGTGGCTCAGTTGGTTAAATGTCTGCCTTCAGCTCAGGTCATGATCCCAGGGTCCTGGGATCAAGTCCCAAATCAGGCTTCCTGCTCAGTGAGGAGCCTGCTTCTCCCCTTGCTTGTGCTCGCTCTTTTTCTCTCTCTCTGACAAATAAATAAAATCTTAAAAAAAATAAAAATAAAAGCAAAAATATAGCACAGATAGCATATGGAAGAATAAAGGAAAAACACAAGGGAAGAAACATAAAATAAAATGGAATAAATAACGTAAAAAAAGGAAAACCAAACATCAAGTATGACAAATATATTTGCTAATAGACAAAATTTTAGATAAAGTAAAAAGAAAATCCAATTTTATCCTGTTAATAAATTTCTAACCTTAAACAGAACACAAAAAAAATTTAAAAAAAAAAGGCAGGGCCAAAAATATATCAAGTAAACATAATCAATATAGATAGCAGAAGCCGCAATATTATTATAATAAAATTCAAAATATTTATTAGCTAGGATAACAAATTTTTAAAACTCAAGTCTATGCATCATAAAGACATAATAGCTATAAAACACATTAAGTACTACAAATGAAAACTTTTGGAAAAAATGGAAGCAATTCATAAAACTCATTCAATTATATTGAAAGATTTTAATATATGGTTACTCTCAAGCTTTAAAAAACAGGAAAGAAAATAAGTATCAAAGGATGTGAACGGTATAATTAATTGGTTTGATGTGGTAAATATATATTTAATATAGTCTTATAATCAATGAACATACTTTATGTTCAAAACCTGAACTTAACTATTCATAAATTGATTTCTTTGGTCTAAGTCCTCAAAAGGATAAATTGAATAGGCTACATTCCCTAATTATAAATGTGATGAATCTGAAAAATAAAAGACAAATTTAAATTAAAATATCCAAACAAATTTTAAATCATTTTCCTTTCAGTACAAATAGGATTTTTGAATCTAATAGAAAATCCAGAATGTATTTGTAAACAATTGGGAAAACATCATTGGTGCTGCAGCAAGGCAAATCTTTAAATTACATACAAATTTTTAAATTAATAGATATTAATGTTTTCCTTATTAAGCTAGAGCATATAAGCTTACAAGTCAAGAATTTAGGTAAAGAACTTTTTAAGCATGCCTAAAGAAAGCAGAAGGAAAGTAAGAAATAAATATTAATTAAAAACAAATAAATATAAGTTAGGTGGCAGAGGAACAGAATCCAACAGCCATTTCTCTGAAAATTTCAATAAAGTAATTCCCTGTCAAGCAAAATTCACACACAAAAAAGACACTCAAGTATAAAACTAGGAATGAGAAAAGAATATAATCTAAGCTTACTTGCTCTAATTTTATGAAATTAAAAAATCTTTAAAGATCTAGATTTTTCTAGAAAAAACACAAATTTTCAAAGTTGAATCAGTAAGCAGATATTTTTTAAAAAGCTAAAATAACCAATCAAAAACTTTTCAAAGTATTATTTCTCTAAAAGGCTAAAACATTCTTTCAAACATAAAAGGGACAGATACTTCCTATGCTATTAGATCTGCTCCAGAACTTACTTTATTTTTTAAGATTTTATTTATTTGACAGATCACAAGTAGGCAGAGAGGCAGGCAGAGAGAGAGGGTGAAGCAGGCTCCCTGCTGAGCAGAGAGCCTGATTCGAGGCTCAATCCCAGGACCCCGAGATCATGACCTAAGCCGAAGGCAGAGGCTTTAACCCACTGAGCCCCCCAGGCGCCCCTGCTCCAGAACTTTAAAAACTAAATAGCCTTCCAGTTAATTTTATAAAACTGCGTAAGCCTGATACCAGAAGCTGACATATAGGATAGCAAAAATGTATAAAGGAAGAGGATAAAATTGTGTTTTCCTAATACACTGCACTGAAAATTACCTAGGTCCAAGACTTGTTAATAAAAAGTGGATTTAATGACAATTAAGTCTGCCAAATAAAGTTATTCAACTCTTGAAGAGATCAGCAATGCACATCATTACATTAGAGATCCTGCACTTGTGTGAGTTATCATTAACTCAGTATATTCTAAAATTATTCAAACATAAACTTTTAATTATACTCATTAATATTTAAATGTGTTAATGTGCCTTTAATGCTTGATTCATGGGAGATCCTCAATACATGTTTTTCTTCTTTTTTTTTTCCTAATTGTGAGATTTCATGTTTTTACCAGTAGATGGCATCAATCTTAATCATAACCATTCAGGCTTTTCCTGATGGAATGTTCACGGAGCTGACGAAACTTGTTATCATTCTCACCAATGTTAAAGTAAAGGTACAGGAAACGGAAAGGAGATGAGAGTTTGGAAACATCAAGGGGAAGGAGGAAGCTCTAGGGTCTTCATTTTGCAAGGTGAGGAAACATAATATAGATACATAATGTGTATCTTGAATGAGAAATGGAGGTATGGAGATGACGTTTGAAGAACTCAGAATAGTGACCTCACTATGTACTAATTACAGGGGAGGAGAGGCATTACTACTAATCTATCAGAATAGACAGTCAATAGATCTTGCCTAAAGTTGATGAGTCAAGAAGCAGTATTTGTGTATTAAAGATGGGGAAGTGTCCATCAGAAAAACCAACAACCCAAACTTGCAAGAAGTAATTGCCTTTGAGCAACAGAGGTGAAGTTAGGGTGCAGGACTGTTACTTTTCATTTTAAATCATTCTGCATCATTTGATTTTCTTTAACCATGTGCATATTTTGGTATGTTAAAACTTTTCCAAAGTAGATGTCTAAAATTTATTTTTAGTAAAATTACTGGGTGAAAACAATTTAGGGAATAGATTAATACAGGCATAATGTGGCTGTCCAAATCTGATAAAACTCAATTTAAATCTTGGCTCAACCAATTACTGTTAGCTTTGAATAAGCTACTAAAACTCTCTAAATCTAGGTTTCTTCCTCTAAAAATATCACTAATTATACCTAACACATAATGTTATTTTGATATTTGAAACTGAGGAAATGTGTCTAAAGCACTCAGCATACACATGGAGAGTGCTTAATATTCTTATTCTTACTGGTTGTTATAAAATTATTAAAAATGATTATTATTCTCAAGGATATGTATAAGTTACTGTATTCTCTCAATCTCCCTTTATGTATGCCTGTATAAATCTGTAGTATGTAAGTGGAGATTTCTTAAATGCTAGTGATCATGAAAGTTCTTCTAGTTGTTTTTCAGAATTTCAGAGGGCTTGTTTTTATTACCTGCTTCAGGGGCATCATGACGAAATGGAAGAAGCCGGCATTAGTTTGCCCATCTCCACCTTGGCTAAGTCATTTCATCCAATTAAAGTCACTCCATTCATAAAATGACATTGCTGGAGATTTACCTGTCTGAAAGTTATAGGGAATCAGATGGTCATTTGAGGTGCCAGTCACTTCCAGAGGCTATGGCTGTGGAACAAGGGAAGAAAGTGGCCCATTGAATGTGGGGCAATTGTGGAATCCCGCATGTTGGTCAAGGCCTTACCTCTAAATGTCTGGCCCAGGAGCTGAGGGAAATTTTTTGACCTTTGAAATTAAGTTTGACTTGTTAGAAAAAAAAAATTAATCATGTGCTTTCTGAGGCAGAAAAAGTCTGCTTACTTCTATTAGATGAATTACTTATCCAAAATATCAGGGTTCCCCTTAGTAAATTCAATTCCCCACTAAATGATACCCTCATAGGCCATATTAGTGAGTTTAGTTTTTGTAATTCCACTGTCAAATTAATGGTTATGCATAAAAAAATGCTTCCTTTTCACTGACATCCAGTACTTTTATGAAAAACGATCATTCAATCAACTTTCATGCCAATTTTTACTTATTTTTCAAGTTACTCGAGTAAATTGGATAGGATTCTGTTTAGAAATTTACTTGCAAAAAAGTTATTTTTCAGAATATTGCTACAGAAAGCTTTGAAAAATAAAGAGGATGTGGGAGACAGGATGAGAACCTTGAATTTTAATTTCACTTCTACAAAGAAAATACTTGACAAGTGTAGCCACTCACCGACTCAGCAAATATTTGTTGTGGGTAAAATTGATATTGAGATGACAAAAAGAATTCCTGCTCTCAAGTTAGCACAGCAGCAGCAGGTCTGATGTAGGCCTGCTGGAAACAAAACACATCTGTTTTCATTTTCAAAAATAATACAGTATGAGATAATTTCACATCACTAATTCAAATGAAATGACAAGATTAATATACACTTAAAGGAAATGCCCTCTGCTCTCCATCCCCAAACTTTCCATCTCCAGTTTTTTTCGATTCATATTTACAGGATTGGTATGTAATGGAAAAAAGGAAAAAACAGCAAACTATTTTGTTTGTACTATTTGATCCTTCCACCGTTGAAGACTATTGCATTTTTGAGCTGGGTCTTCTTGTTGGACTTAGGCTCCTAGAAATGCCTCAAACTTCTTGTTGGGAGCATCCTGATTCCATGCTCTGTTCATTGTAAAGGCTGCATAGTACAATTTCAAGACTCCACTGGGGTGGTCTCTACTTTAAGTCTGCTTTCTTAGGAGGCCCAAGTTCCTCTCACGCAGCTGGTGAGGAAGAAATATATAGTAGATAACAAGAGCTGATGATGAAAGACTGCTGAACCTACTATCTCTCCTCAGAGAGCTCCAGGAAGCCAGCAGAGAAGAAATGCCCCAGATCAAAGAGCTATCGGGCAGGCTGTAGCAGCATCAGCACCTTGCCCAGAAGCCCTTGGACCCTTGATGATAAAGCACCCAAGAACCACACCATCACTCAACCCATCACCTCTGTATTCCTGTTGTAAAACCTAAGCTTACTGTAGACTTTCATAAATTCAACTTTCAACCGCATTTTAGGATCACATCATGTGCGTATGTCTGGAGCAGCTTACATACATTAAAATATGGGCAGTACTGTATTAACTGTATTTTTTAATCCACTGATTTTATAGAAGGACAATGAAGCATGTTTTTATTTTATTTTATTTTTTCAGTGTTCCAAAATTCATTGTTTACACACCAAACCCAGTACTCCATGCAATACATACCCACCACCAGGCTCACCCATCCCCCCACCCTCCCTTCCCAAACCCTCAGTTTGTTTCTCAGAGTCCACAGTCTCTCATGCTTCGTATCTCCCTCTGATTTACCCCAATTCACTTTTCCTTTCCTTCTCCTAATGTCCTCCATGTTATTCCTTATGCTCCACAAGTAAGTGAAACCATATAATTGACTTTCTCTGCTTGACTTATTTCACTCAGCATAATCTCCTCCAGTCCTGTCCATGTTGATACAAGAGTTGGGTATTCATCCTTTCTGATGGAGGCATAATATTCCATTGTATATATGGACCACATCTTCTTTATCCATTCATCTGTTGAAGGGCATCTTGGCTCTTTCCACAGGTTTGCAATTGTGGTTCATTGCTATGAACATTGGGGTACATGTGGCCCTTTGTACTACATCTGTATCTTGGGGGTAAATACCCAGTAGTGAAATTGCTGGGTCATAGGGTAGCTCTATTTTTATTTTTTTGAGGAATCTCCACACTGTTTTCCAAAGTGGCTGCACAACTTGCATTCCCACCAACAGTGGAAGAGGGTTCCCCTTTCTCCATATCCTCTTCAACACTTGTTGTTTCCTCTCCTGTTAATTTTGGCCAGACAGTGAAACGTGTTAATAATAATTTTATTACTTTATCATCATGGTCACTTCAGGTGTTACACACAATGCACATATAACGGATGGCAGAAGAGCTAATAATCCAAAATTCGAATCCTCCAAGATCATTTGCCACTATACATTTCTGTACCAATTACTGTAGTCCAAAGAAAGGAAAGCTTAAAATGAAATCTTTCTCTACATATTCTGGCTCTATTCCAACGTCTTCATTAAGGCCATATTTGAAGAAGGCCAAGATATGATTTAATTTTTAATAGGACTCTCTACCCCTTGACCAGTATTTCAGTTTAGAAATTACTTTACATATAGCCATTAGACTATCAGGACAATTATTCTAGGAATATAGCTAATATATAACAGGCACAAGGCAAAATTAAGCAGAATGAGTAAACAATATATGGAATTTGTATAAATAATATGAGGAAGAAGTAAAAGGTTTGGATTAGCTTTATTATCTATATTTTCTATAATATGTTTAATTATATTTGTTATTTTTTTAATCATATTTGTTATTATATACATTATCTCATACCTAGGGTCAAAGACATATTTTTGAAGGGAGGGAAAAAAATGACACATTTAAAACTCCTTTGATTAAAATCTATTTGTTTGCAGAATTTCCAGAAATTAGAAAACATGGCTTCGACTCATTGTTTTTCTAAAGCTGTGTTTCCTTGCCTGGCCAGCAGTTGGGTTGTAGCAAATGATCACTTGTAGTACAACTTTCCTTCCTGATTCTTGTAGATACCATTGTTCCTTCTGTCTTGGTTCTGAAGCTTCTATGTTTTGAAACACAATTTTTCTTTAAAGTGAAAAGTACTGCAATACTTAGGAAAATGGACACTGTGCCCAGCATCACAGTTAGTCCCAGATATATGTGTCTAAAAGAAGAGAGAAACTCAGTCATAATTATTGCAGCTATCCAACTTTAAAATGGGAAAGGAAGGTCATAGTATTAGTCAGTAAATAGCAATACCAAGAAAACCAATCTATCAATGGAACTATCACGAGGATGTTTTTTCTTAAGAATGCAAATTCGTTGGCTACAAAAGACCTTTCTATGAACATCTGGAAGACTGTTGAAGGCAGTATGCTAATATAAAGGGACTTCTTAGCGGTGCCATAATTTTTAGTTACTACTAATTACATAATCAGTTCCATCCTCTCTGTAAATTATTCCCTTAGACCAGGTGACCATATGTCTATTTGCCCAGAACAGTCCTAGCTTATGCTGGTGCTGTCCCAGTGTACTTTTTAATAGTGCCCCTTTTCACTCTCGAAGTGTCCAGGTGGAATGATAAATTATGTGGTTACTCTACCCTTGAAACTTGCCCAAATGCATTTCTACAAAAAACCTGCAAGAAGCAACGTCAAGGGAGAATCAGAGCTCTTAGCAGAGCAGAATGACTTAAGAATTAACCAAAGGTTTAAATCGCTTTCTTCAATGAGAAGCCTTTAGTTCTTCATTCTATCATAAAATAGGAAGGTATGGAAGGACAGGTTGAATGATTTATTCTGGTCACCTTGTACACATAATCAGTCTCTGACTGAAATACATTGTCTTTACATTAAAGTAAATGTCGCCTCAGCAAATGTGAGCAAAGCACAATCTCTGCTCACAGGTCAAGTCCCTTTCAAAGACCAAAATAAATTTCTCACATAACATCAAAGCCTATTAAGTCAAACAAACTTATTTGAGATGGTTGGCTCAATTCACATCCAACTTCCAACTTACACAGTTCAGTACCAAGCTTATTTCTCCAGAAAATGCTCAGATTGTAAATCTAAAAAAAATCCTTCCTGCTCTTAAGCCATTGAAGCATTGCTTTCAGCAATAAGGGGACTAAATGTTTGATGAACTCAACTGAATGATACCACAGTGAAATACCCATGCCCCTCAACCCCAAACACACTCATACACACAGAAAAAACCTTTTACTTTTATGCATCTCGAGTACTGGAATAATTGAACATCAGTCTGGCAATAAAAGCTGGACAGATTTAGAGCCAAATCCAACTCTTGCCCAGGGGGATTATATCTGACGTAAATGGGACAGTTTGGCTCGGTTTGAAAAAGAATAGAATTAAACCCAAAATGTGACCTAAATTTAAATGCTTCTGAGCTTCAGAGAATTACCCGCTTATGTGCGTAAACTTGCAAAAATCCTACTATATTCTGGAATCTTCTGTGCACTTTATTTAAAAAATGAGTACTCACTTAAAATGAGAGTCAAAATTAGGAATGGGGAAAAGCTGAAAGGTTTAGCCAAATAAATAATAATAAAATTACTCTATAAAATAGGACACGCTTCTTGGTTAGATGATCCTTGTGCAGTCAAACTCCATAAGGAATGATTACTGCTCAGTTCATTGTGCAAACCTGGAATGTTGTAGCGGGGAGACACAGGAATGAGTCTGATACGGTACCTGAAAGCATTTGAATCATATAACCTGCAGGAGCCTCTACTTCCACACCTTTTAAATCCCCATTTGAGGCATGAAGTATCAATCAAAATTCCAAAATACACAGGAGCTGGGATTCCTGCTGTGAGAAAAACAAACAATTGCTACTAAAAATATACGGCCATCTTTTTGATTATCCTATAATGAATGAGTCTCTGAAACCACTTACTTTCAAACTAAAAAAAAACCCAACAAAACAAAAAAACTGCTTTGGGGGAAATAGGTACCTGTAGAAGACCAGAATATACCACCTCATTGAATTTCTCTGGCATAAAGGTTATTTTGAGAAACAGAAGGCACAGAAGCTCTGAGGACAGATCGTAAGTTTCCTTTTTGTAAGGGAAACAACATTTTTTTTTTCAGATTTTTTTTATTTATTTGATATAGAGAGATCACAAGTAGGCAGAGCAGGGGGCAGAGAGAGAGGGGGGAAGCAGGCTCCCTGCTGAGCAGAGTGCCCGATGCGGGGCTCAATCCCAGGACCCTGAGATCATGACCAGAGCCGAAGGCAGCGGCCCAACCCACTGAGCCACCCAGGTGCCCCAAAACTTAACATTTATAACAGAGATCTCCATTTGTAAGGGTGTCTATGTCTCTGTACCAGGAAGGGAAAGATTCCTAATCCCAAGAGGCTTTTATCAAAGGAGAAGGCACCCACTGAAATCTCCCTAACAAATCTAACCCTTGTTTACCTTACTCTTCCTGGTCACCCTCCCATTACTTAAGAATGGGTTTTACTTATTTTATGTTAATCACTTTTCTATTGTGTAGAAAATACTCACTTCTAATATTAACATAATTTCTCATTTGCTTTATTTTAAAATGCATAATAGTTTCAACCTAATGACACCAATGTTCGTATTAAAGATAAGCCTACACAATGTAGTGAAATTATGTGGCTTTGGTAATGATTCTGTCCTTTTAAACCTAACTGTTTTTCTTTATGGTTATGCCTCTTTTTTGATATATAGCCAATTTCAGTTTGCTTCAAGAATGTCTTAGTTTCTTTGTGTTGTCTTTAATTACATAAAAACTTTGATGATTTCATTTTTTAAAACATATTTACTTATATATTTAAGAGAGACAGAGGAGACAGAGCACGCAGGGGTCCCATGAGTGGGGGTGGGACAGGGGCAGAGAGAGAGGAAGAGAATCTTAAGCAGACTCTTTACGGAGCATGGAGCCGCATGGGGTTCCATCCCAGGACCCTGAGATCAAGACCTGAAAAAACTTTGCATGATTTCAAATTAAAAATTAAATCAGAGTTTCATTTACAAACTCTACTTTTCATTCTGTCCTCTCTTACTTTTTTCCTTCCTTCCCTCATAGGTAACCACCACTGCCACCATCACTGAATACCATCCCTATCACCACCACCACTACCAACATCATCATCAGCATCAAGTTTTTAGTTTATACTTCCATTGCTTCTTTTTTAAAATGTCAGCAAATACCTTTGCATATGTGTATAATATTCCTACCTTTCCGTATTTCTTACACCAAATACATCGTAGTATGAACATCCTTCTACATTTTACTTCACTTAAGGGTCTATATTATTATATATAATATATACATTATATATGCTATATATATTATGTATATACTATATATATTATGTATGTACTATATATATGTGTGTGTGTATGTGTGTGTGTGTATATATATATAGTCATATGTATATGACTGCACCTGGACACAGAGTTATTGGATTATTAAGGTTAAGTGAAGTCCTAGGGGACTTAATCTGCTAGGATTGATGCCCTCATCAGAGGAGGAAAATATACCAAAGCTCCCCCTCTCCCCATGTGTACACAGGAGAAATCCTTGTGAGGATACAGTGAGAGGGCAGCTGTCTACAAAGCAGGAAAAAGGGTCTCAGGGATTTCACCAGATACCAGGCCTGTAGTACCTTGATCTTGGACTTCCCAGCCTTCAGAACTATGAGAAAATAAATTTCTGTTGTTTAAGTCTCTCAGTCTGTGGTATTTTGTTATGGCAGCCAGAGCTGACTAATAAAGTTGTTAACATTAGAGGGAGATTTTTTTCCCCCTTCATCCTTACAGCTGCATAGGATTCCACTATGTGGGTTTACTATAGTTTATTCAAATATGTCATACTGATGGACAACTAAACTATTTACAGTCTTGCTATTATACACAATGCCACAATAATTATACATCCATAAAATTTTACTTATTTCCTAGTTTTGCTAGCAAATTTTTGCCATCAATTTCTAGAAGTGGGATTGCTAGGTCAAAAGGTAAATCTATACATAGTTTTGTTAGTTACTGTCACATAACCCTTCATTGAGAGTTGAGACCATCGAGAAATGGTACTATTTTCTCAACAGTAACATGTAAGCATATCTATTCTTCCCTACATTGGGAACAACATTTGGTAATTTGCAAATCTGATAAGCAAAAAATATTCTCTCAGCGTAATTTTAATTTGTGCTCTTTTTATTATGACAGAGTTTGACTATTTTTTCACGTATTAAGAAGCATTTACATTTTTTTCCCCATGAGATGGCTGTTCATATCTTTTACCCATTTTCCAAATGGGTGTTGGTCTTTTTGTTCTCAATACTTAGGGGCTCTCTTTATAATAGGGATATTATAAATAGTCTGTTACATAAATTGTAAAAAATAATTAATCCCAGTTTATCATTTGCCTTTTAATTTTGTTTATGATATTTTTGCCATTTCAAGTATATTTTTACTTTTATGGAATCAATTTTATGAATTTTTTTAATACTTTATTTTTTTCATATTTAAAATAGGTTCCATGCCCAAGATGGGGCTTGAACTTACAACCCTGAGATAAAAAGTCATGTGTTCTACTGACTAAACCAGCCAGGTGCCCCAATGAAACATTTTTTCACTTGAAATCTTTTTCATGGTGTAGGTTATATCTTTATCTCCAAAAGGAGATAGATATAGAAACCAATTCCAGTCAGAGATTTCCTTCAACTCAACAATATGACATTTTCCTAGGTAAGCTCTGTTTTTATGTTGTAGAATTAGACTCAGCCATAATGGGATAAACTTTCATATTTGCTACTTCCCCAATTTCATCGGGATTATATTGTATCTTTGTATATACCTATTTTATATCAAGATTTATTTATTTTCAGATTTTTTAAAGATCTGAGTTCGTTTTTTGCCCTGCAGTTCTTTTCTGTTACAGAAGAACACATGGGATTGTTTTGCTTTCTTCCTTAGAATATAAACTTTGTACAAGCAGAAAACTTACATGACTCATTAACTCTATTTTCTATGGGTTTTAATTAATGCATATTGGAAAAATCTATTAGTCAGAAAAAAATTGCAATTACATTTAAAAAATTGTCAACGCAAAGCCATACTATTTTGATTGTATGAATGAGCTGATCTTTCTACCAAACTATATATCCCAGCATTGAGAGTAGGTCAAAAGAATTCCTTCCATTTTAACAATTGAAAAAATTATATAAAGGCTTCAGCCTTACTGATTCATTTCTTGCTTTCCTCTCAGAGGACTATTTCATAACAACTATAAACTTTTTGACCATAGACCAATGCTGGAAGAGACAAGACTGTTAAACAAAAAAAATGTCACTATTCTCACATCACTTTATTATACCACAAGCACAGCATTGCCTCTCAAATTCTAAAACAAAGGAAGGGAGAAGTCAAGAGTGGGAGGGAGGGAATAAAGAAATGAGGGAAGAAAGAAAATAAATAGGGACCTAACCACCTATATTATTTAGTTATGCATGATAATTCTGTAAAAAATACTTAGAAAAGTATTCAAAACACATTTGTCATGGCAACCATAATTAAAACATAGATTATACTTACCAAGAACTCTTATTGCTAAGGTGTAGATACCCAGGGCAAAAGACTTAAGTTGTGGCTTAATGCACCTAAAAACAACAAAAGCACTATAAAGAAAACATAGCCCATTAAAGCAAATAGTAATGTTAGTGATAATCTGCTTAACACATATGAAATAATGTTAGAATTCATTGTGTCCTAGCATAGGGTGGGCAAATTATGTAACTCCATGTGCTATGCATCAGAGAGTTTATAGTTACTATTTCCAAAATGTAAATCACCTCTACATGATTTATTCAAATGGTATTGGATAAGTAAAATTGTCAGTTTAATCAGCAAAACAACCAAGACTTATAGACAAAAAATTCTAAGAAATTTGAGGCAACAAGGGATCAATAACCTATAACTAATTTTTGTGGCTCTTGGTCAAAAAGCAACAAGACTATGTTGATCCGAGTTGATACAATCACAATTGCTGAGGCGTGCTAAGTGTTTCTGCTAAATAGTGGGGACCTGACTCTTGCAGCCAAATGCAAGAATACCTAAATAACAAGAGCATCCTTAATATGACTGTATAGCTTTAACTAATTGGCCTGTCGATTTTAATGGTAATAATCATGATGATTATCATGATTAACTACTGAGCGTTAACAATGGTACCAGTTTATTCATATGTATAATATCATTTAATCTCTACTTTAAAAGAGGCAAAAATCACAACTTTTCTCCTTTAATCCAAAGACATCTCCTTCTGACATCAAAACATAGCACGGTTCATTGGAACGGTTGGTGGTGAAGATAACTCTTCCTTAGAAGCCTGATTAAGTACTTGGCCCAGGTGACTACTAGTATAAATTGTGCAAGAAATAGCGACCCATGAAGA
>CM052807.1:36166747-36187900 GCA_028533885.1 Nasua narica
AGAATTTGATATCAATGTTCTAAATGATTACAGCACATCCTTTATTAAAACTGGGACAGGGAGAATCAGTGTTCACCTCAGAAGCAGTATGTATCCAGGTATGCCACCTAGAGATAAAGTATAGGATGTGATGACTGAAATGACAAGGAAATACAGAAACATTTTGGGACATCCATTATCTTTTTGACATCTGCCCACCATGCCTGAGGAATTTCCTGACTTTGAGGCTGCAATCCCCACACAGGTGCAGTTATAAAATATCTGTAACACAATAGAACAAAGTCCAATTACTGAGGTAACATTTAAATAAAATTGAAAATACATCCTTGTTTAAATAGACTTTGCAATATAGTACGCATGCATTATATAAACAATAAGGTAAATATTCTTTTATTTCTCTGTGTTAAGGTATAGTGAGCAAAGTGAAATCTATACAGATCACATTTTTTTAAAAATCCAAACAGCAGCTGTTTAAACTACTGACCCTACCAAACTCCCAGTAAATCCTAGTATATCCAAATATACTTTAACTCCTTCTCTGCCATTGCCAAGTCTAAGCCACAATTATTTCTTGCCTTGGTTATTGCAGTCATCTCTTTATGCTCAGCTTATTTCCATTTTTATCCAAGAATCATTTGTTACCCACACAGTAACCAAAGTGAGTCTTTAAAAACTACAGTCACTATTCTCAGCCTTCCAGTAGCTTCTTATTATGCTTTTATAAAATCCAAAATCCTTATAGAGGCTTATACACTATGATGGAGCTCCTGGATCCCCCTCTGATCTCACAGTTCAGTGATCTTCCCCGTCTCCCTCTGCTTCAGTGCACACATGGGTTTCCACTGTGCCCTTGCCAATCCTCGAACATGGTGAGTTTACTCATGCCTCATAGCCTCGCTGTTTTCTCTGCTGGGTAGTTCTTCTAGATAGCAGGAAGGCTGGTGCACACACCTCAAGTCTCGGCTCAGTTCATTAAAGAGGGCTTCTATGACCACCCATTCAAAAAATACCTCCATCTCTCCATCCTTTATCCTAACTTATTTTTTCCTTACAGTGCTTATCATTACCCATTAGAATATTATATAATCATTTGTTTTAAAACTATATATACCACTAGAATGAAATATCTAGAAGAAACTGTCTGCTTTCTCATCATTGTACGTGTAGAGCCTAAAGTGGGTCCTCTTTTTAGGCACTTTTGAGGATATGCCTTTTTAATGGTAACTGGGGAAAAATTCCTAACTAATAAACTACAACTAAATCTTGGACAGAGAGGCAACTTTGATAATCCCTCATTATTTTTGTAAATTTCCCAAAAGAGTTTGTGAATTTTTAATTAAACATTGAAATAAAGCTGGCATTTCCTTTCCAAGGAAGAGTAGCAATGTTAAATTTTTTTTTAAGTGTCAGGTAAAAAGCTTTTGAACCTTGACCTTGCCTCTTACTAGATACATGAGTTTAGGCACCTCAGTGTCTCAGTTCTCACATGAGAAAAATAAGTAAAGTAATACACAATTACTTGAAGACCATGATATTTAAATCCTTTTTTTTTTTTTTTTAAGCACCTCTCTCAGTTCCTGGTATGAATGTTTTCGTTAAGTGGAAGTTCTAGGTAAGGAAAACTTTCAAGCAGTTTGGACAAGAGTAGAGACTGGAAGAAAAGAAAGGAGCAGGGGGAAGCAAAAGGAAGAGAAGGGGAGGGGATGAGAGAGAAGGGGAGAGAAGGGAAGGGAAGAGGAGAGAAGGGGAAAGAAGGGTAGGGAAAGGAAGAGAAAGGGGAAAAGGGGAAAAGGGAAGGGAAGAGAAGGGCAAAAGAATGAAAGGGAGAGAGGGAGAAAGGAAAAGAAGAGAAAAGAAAAGAAGAATAGAAAAGGAAGTAAGGAAAGAAGGAAGGGAGAAAAGAGGGAGGAAGATAGGTTAGGGAGGAAAGAGGGAAAGGGAGAGGAGGAGACAGGAGGGAAAGGGGAATGGAGGTCAAAAACTCAGTTTCAGTTGGGTGGGTAGTCCTGTTCATGGTTGCTGGAGGCCAATCCTTTCTACTCTGAATAAAAAGTCAAAGTAACAATAAATGGAGAAAATCAACATATTACTCTACATTGACATAAGTCTTGGCCAAAGAATTCTTATCTAGTTGATAAGCATATGTAAATAGATGTGTGGGTTAATTTTCAGCCCTCTAGGACTGTCAAATACAGGCAGATTTCATCAGCACAAATAGACAGCAGTCCGGCCACTAGCCATATAAACAGAGTGTACAAGAGAGCGTCTATGTTCGGGACAGAAATGTAAAGGTGTAACTGAAGAAATGAGTCTTTTAATGATTTAAGTACATAATATCCTTCACGACTGATTTCTTACCTTTATTTCCACCTCATCTCCATGATCCACCCTACAGAACCCCTTCATTCTAGCCACCTACTCTTTTCACACACGGGCTTCATTTCTCAGGCAGAATGTCTGGAACTATCAATCTCTTCAAAATCGAGTTTGGGGGCCTAGCCAAACCTCTTGGCCTAGACTTTCTAACACTGACCTCTATTTGTCCTGTCCCTAAAACCTCCAAGTACCACTGGCCTTGGGGTCAGAAGAAACGGATCCGAGGCAGATCTTATCATATGATCTTATCACTGAGACTTTCTCACTTGAGGCTAATATTCCTTACAAGCAAAATGAAAGAACTACACTCCATCACTGTGAGGCTCTTCCAGCATGTTTCACGATTCTAATTCTTACCCTAGTTCTTTCAACAACTCTAGTACACTAGCTCTCCATGTAAAAGAACAAAGTTAGAGTAAGATCCAGACCCGCTACCACTGTGGTCTGCTTCTGGGTTGGTCCCTGAGCTCCCAGAGAGCTGTGCAGTTATGTAGAAGGCACCACAGGTACACACATGAGGGATTTCTTACAAGAGTTTTTCCACTCCTGGTGGAGCTTTGACAACCAGCAAGACATGCCGACACATATGTGATTCCATTTTCACCACACACAGGTTCCCATTTTGTCTCTGAACATTTGCATCTTGAGTTGCAATCTGAAAAGAGAGCTCGTTCATGATAAGAGACAGGTTTGGTTCTGAAAAGAAATGTAACAGTATAAAACATTACCTCTTAGCAGGCAGCACCCTAAAATCTTCAAAAATCAGTGTTCTTGAGTAATATAAATGGCACTGCCAACGGACTTTGCCTTTTGAAAACACAATGGTCATCAGAAATGCCAGTTTCTGATTATTAAACGTGAGTCTACTATTAAAAAACTTTCTCTTGAAAGTTAACTTGAGAGGTTTACACCTTCACATAATACCCAGTTCTTGGTTTATGGTTTTTACTAAAATCAACGTTCTCTAGCATCTTCTAATGTATTTCTATGCAAAGATGTAGGAAAATGGCTAACAAAGCAGAAAAATAGAGTAAACTTTTAGAGCAACTAATGACATTACTTAAATGCATTGCAGGCAGTGTGCACATGCGTGTGCGTGCTCGTGTGTAAATTTCCTTCACGATTGTCCCAGCGTCAATAAAATGGGCATTGCTGATGGTGCAATAAAAGAAAAAAACAGTCAAGCAGTCAGCCTTATGTCAAAAGACTTCAGTATGGGAGAATTACACATCCTATTTGAGTGTCTTACGAATAAAAGCATTACCAGTTCATCTAACTTTTCCCTCTCTCATAATCTCCCACTATATGTAGCTCTTCCATATCATGTCATTCTTTCTGGTTCTCTTGCACATGCTTTTTCAATGACTTACCCATTCATTTGTTCATGTGTTCAAAATTTTGTGGAAGACTTCTAAGTGCTAGCTTTGGGAGGAGAGAAGATAGTTACAAATATGAATGAGACAATATTTGCCCTTAAGGAGGTGGCTTTTTGTTCTAATAGTTAACTTAACATAATTTTGATTGTCTTCTCTCTTTTCCCTTCTTGTCATTCTGTCTTACCTTCTTCCCTTACCTCTCTCAGAATTCCTTCCCTTTCACCTCTATTTACTCCCCTCAACTGAACGACCTCATCCTTCTACTTTTATTCTCCTTGTTCTTTTCACATTCTTTTATGCTTCTCAGGGGGAACTTATGCAATGATATTTCTCTTCTACCTGCACCTTATTTTTCATCCGTTGGCACGCCATGATTCCTTTTGTTTTTTCTCCATTATTTTGAATTCATTTATTTGCTTTTTCTCCTCCTCTCATTTTTTTTAACAAAAGTATTTGAGGGCCTTAAAACCACCACCACAACAAAACCCCCCAAGTGCACTGTCATGTTCACTCAGGGAGGGCAGGAACTATGTTTTATTCACTCCTGTATTTCCAGCACCAAGAACGATTTGGGCAATACCAGGTGAAGAAACAAGATTTCTGGTAAGTCAAAGTAAAATGCTATTCTATTCTGAAGGAAAACAGATGTCATTTTTGGCCCCTCCTTCTAAGAGGTGTATCATATAATGATTGCAATTATAATTAATTTCTTAATTGATGGACTATTACATCTAGTAGAACTGCCATGCATTTAGTTACCTCAAACATAAAAGCAACAGCCACTGAGATGTCTCCAGATAGAATAAAAGGATATAACTAGGCCTTCTGAGAAGTATATAGTAGTATATAGGAGTATTTCATCCTGTTCTCTTCCATAAGGCATTAATTGGTAAATTAATTGAGACTATTTGGTAGTATCCAAAAGTATAAAAAAGTGCCTTTGAAAGCTGAGAATAAGGCAACTATGGATAGTGTAGGACTAAGATCTCAGAAGGCTGGTGCTCAAAGAATTTTGGGGGAGGTCTAGGCCAACTTCTCATTTGGCAGATCAGGAAAGTCATGTCCAAAGTGAGCAAATCACTGGCTCAAATTCACAATGTTTATTAGAGACAAACTTCAAAATGAGAATTCTTCCAGGCCTTTGGATTCTAAATTCTTGTCTTACATCAAACTTACTCTCATTATTGCAGAAGAAAGGTTTCTTTCATTGCCATATCTAAAGCTGTCTACAGGGATCCTGTTGAATGTCCAGAATCAAAACAGGCTTGTGGAACAAAATGACTCAGGATAATCCCTGTGGAGTATGTTGTATTCTATAAAGCCAATTATTTTCTACCACTAAAAGTAAGTTAAATTTATCATCTAGGTCTATCTTAAAGCAGAAATTAATTGCATACATGTTTTATAAAGGATGTGTTGACAGAATTATTTAAAACTTTAAAATAATTTTTATCAAATATATCTGAATCTTTATAATCAAATGGGATTTTGCTTTCAAAAGAGTTATGTTGGGATGCAAGAGCTTTTTCCAGGGACATTGCCATTTCCTTGGCTGCTTCCAATAGCAAAGCTACTCTTAAAGGCTAAATCTTTGCCATTGCTGAGAATATTCTGAAAAAACATGGAAAGCAATTTTAAAAGAGTTTTAGAATGTTTTAGACAATGATAGTATTATTGCAGCGTAGTTGTAGTCTTTTAAGGCAACTGCTTTCAAGGGCTCGTACTCATGCAATGCATATATTATCTTTCATTTGTTTAAAAATATTTAATCATTTATTGTGTGAGTATACTCTTAATGTGAACCTCAAAACTTTGCCACTGTTGCCTCTTTATGTGCTTACTTTCAGTTTAGAGATGCCATGATGTCGTACAAAGAATATTATACTTTGAAGAGATGATTGACCTTTCTAAACTCAGTTTCCTTTAAATGAGGATAACAAAACTTACCTCATAAAGATGCTCTAAGGATACAAGTGAGATAATGAAAGTTATCATGTTTTGTAAAATGCAAAACACAAAGAAATTTACCTCTGTCCATCTACCATTAGGATCACAGGGACAGAAGAAGACAGCATAGGGCTTCTACTCTCTCCAGAATCTTCTTACAATTCCTTTTACAACTAACGTCCTTAATCTACATTGTTGACTGTTAGCAAGGCAATGCTACTACACTCAGTTAAGTCTAACATCACTCTGGTAACTCCCAAAAGCAACAGTATATAAACTTTGCAGTCACTAATTTTCTTGGACTTTTTAGATGGTGAAAGTATATCTGACATTCACTTAAGAGCAGGAGAAACCAAGTTAATGAGGGTGATGGAGATTGGACTATGCAGACAAGACAGACAGGTAAGCATGGAAGGAAGCACACGAAGAAGGCTGGAGAGGAAGCAGTAAACAAGCAGCAGCTGAACTAACAGAAGACAGATCATTAGATCAGGAACACTGGTCTTTGAGCCACAGGGAGAGTTTATGCAGTGAGGCAGTGCAGTCAGAGTGGTAGGTCTGGCACACAGTAGGGGCTCAATGTTTAATTTACACAGATAATATATAGTTGCGGGGAAGACTGAAGACAGCTGTGTCTGGGAACTCATGTTCAGAGGTAGAGTGAAGGCAAGGACTCTTCAAAGGAAAAGACAGGGTAGTTCCTTCAAGATGCAGCTTTGTATTAAGATTGACAGACCCTGGAAACTAAGAAAACTAGTCATCCACCCCATATGAGATGGCATAGGTCTGAAAATATCAATAAATATTCTCATGACCAACTGCTAGGAGCTAAAGAGAGCTGTCGTATGGTTCACCAGGATGAGAAATAGCATTCTCTCCTGAAACTTCACATGCTTTGAGTACAACAGAGACTACAGAAAGCGCAGAGACCTTTCCCGTTATCCAAGTGTTCAAAGAAAAAAAAAATTATTTACAAATGGCACATCTCTTTTGTGCGAGGCAAGTACTAATCACTTCCATGTACATTATCTTGCTTAAATCTTACAAAATATTATAAGGCAGTTACCATTCTTATTTTTAAAATGGAAAAATTTGAGGTTTGATTAAATGACCTGTACAATGTCCCTTCACTAATGATGGGCAGAGGTGAGATTCAAGGTCTGTGTTTTCCACTGTCAGGTTGCCCTCTACAGGAAGATATAGATTTAATATTTTTAATACTTTCTCTTGGACAACCAAATTCAAAGAAAAGGATGGATTGTGGTGACAACAACAGCTCCCATGTCAAAGGACAGTTAGCTATTCCACGATAAAACTGTAATTCCTTTCTCATATTTATGATGTTTACAACCAAATTATCTTACTTTGAAGCGCTATCAATAATTAATTTGATTAAACAAGCCAATCTCCTCAGATTACTTAATGAGTGAACCTACCCTTGGTAGGAGACAGTTAGTCCTGCCACATCAGAATTTTCACAGCCCAGTGCAAACAGGGAAAGGAATAGGAGGTACCCAAGAACAGATGATCCCAAGTAGAGTTTTGCAGCTCCATACATACTGATTCTGAACTTTTTCATAACTATCCCCCCAGAGAATATTCCAAGGGCCACTGCAGGTATGTTGATGAGTCCTGAAGAACAAACAAACAAACAAACAATATATATATATATATGTATATATATCGTTCTGTGAATCTCTGAAAGAAATCTGAGTGTACCAACATAAACTTTCTAAGAGGTTATACAAAGCTATATAATAATTCCTGACAAGGTATTAGACTGGTTGGTCATTTTAAGTTATAGAAATATTGATTCACTATTATCTACTAACATATCAAGAGATTTTGATGAGTGTCTAGATTATAGATTAAGGGTAGCATAACTGAGTCTCAGAAGTCTCCCTAACACAATATCTAGCACACAGTTTAAAATCAATAAACACTGAATTAATCAATGAGTCAATGTCTTTCTGGTTTAATCCCAGGATTAACAGGTACAATCAAGGGGCAACTAGGTGAAAATTAATGTTCTTTAAGTTTATGCATAAGAGAATAATAGATACATGGAATTCAGGGAACAAAACCAGTTTTGGTTCTTTTTTCTGGCCCAAACAAAATTTATTTTTATTTAGACTCTTAGTTGCTTAGTTTGGCATCTCTCCTAACAACCACAATAACAAAACGACAATAACAAAACAATGTATTAGTTGACTATTTTTATATTTACTATTTGCTTATAATGTACCAACCACTTGGGTAAGCATTTGATGTATCCCTCACATTTATCCTTTACCACAACCATAGTAGATGGCCGTATTGTTATTTTCACTTCCAGCAGCAATTTATTCATGCTCATGGTTAGTAAGCGTTAAAACCAAATTTGATAATATAGGGCGCCTGGGTGGCTCAGTTGGTTGAGTGACTGCCTTCGGCTCAGGTCATGATCCTGGAGTCCCGGGATTGAGTCCCGCATCAGGCTCCAGGCTCCACGGGGAGTCTGCTTCTTCCTCTGCCCTTCTCCCCTCTCATGCTCTCTCTCGCTCACTCTCTCTCTTTCAAAAAAAAAAATTTTTTTTTTTTGATAATATAGAGTCTGATGTCAAATCTCATGCTTTCAGTCACTACATTATACTGTCTCTCCTCCAAAGGGTTCGAGAAACAGGATTCTTGATAAGAGATGTGCAATCTCACTCATAATCAAATAAATGTGATTTTAAAACAACACTAGGAAGAGATCCAACGAAGTGGTCGAGAGCTTGGACTCTGGAGACCTAAATGTCTGGTTTGGCTCTCAGGCAAATGCACACACCTTAATGGCTGTGCAAGGACAGGTAATTCTCTGAACTTCTATAAACCTATCTCCTTACTTATACCACGGAGCAAAAATAGTGCTGAGGTGACAAACATGAAAAGGTCTTAGCACAATATACGGCACAAAAATATCATTCCATTAAGTTGTAACTTGCATTTCAATCTATCGGAGACACAAAGATGAAAATATCGGGATGAGTGGGTGGAGTGGAGCATGTCTGTGTTAGAAAAGATGGGAAAAGAGGCTCTTTGGTAACTTCTTGTTTAGATTTTAAGTTGGTAAATGTTAAAATTAAAATGATCACATTGGAAATCAACCCATCTTGAAGGAGGCAAGATCACAAAATTGGTGAAATAAAAATGAAAAAAGAGGTGCTAGTTTTTTCTTTTCCAGCTAAACTGAAGTTTGTGGCCGTAGGAAGTGGCAGAGATAAATGTATCCTGGGCCCCTAAAGTGCCAAATGTCAACTAAGAGGAACCTGATTATTATTTATTTGTAAAAAGAGATGATATAATGGAAAATAATATAACTAACTTGGTTTCTCATTACCCGAGTTAATAAATGCTAATATTTTCTCCCAATTTTTCTGATTTTTAATATGGAGATATATAAAACAGATTCCTTCTTTGTTCCAGATTCCATCTTCCTTCTCAAGAACTCATCGTTGCCATGGATTTGATGTTTGTCATTTAAGTCCCTATTTTTTACATACACATATTCACAGTACTTGACTTTGAATCCCCCTCGCACAGACCCAAGACTTACACAGAAAGGGCAGAGTCCTATTCTCTCTTTCAATTCTATCTCCCAAAAGCAATTTATAAAAAAACATATCTCCTGAAAATTAGCCTCTAAATAGAGACCTTGAGAGAATGTGCTTAGAATTTCATTTATTTTGTAAAGTACCAATCCAAACCTGGGACATAAGGAGTCAAAGCACAAGGGATACCCTTAGATAGTTTTTGTAGGTTCATGCTGTGTGGGTTTCCCTAACCTTTCCCCATCCTGGTCTGACCTAGAAGAGTTTGAGAATCAAAATGGGATGCTTCTAAGGGCATTGTTCCCTCAGTACAGAATGTTAAAAATCAGGAATATCCTCTCCTGACTGATCTCCTCTTAGAGGCCTGTGTTCTCCTAAAACTTCCAGAAAGTTTCATGTACTCTCTTACCTCCAGTCCTTTCTAGGAAAGATATCTGCTTCATCTGATCAACGTCCTTTCAAAATGCCACTCTAGTTCCCACATTTTCATCTTTTAACACCTCCTTACTCAATTGCTTTTGATTTAGATATGACACCTTCTCCTAGAGGATTTTCTTCGGACTCCAAGATAAGGCTTGTTCTCCCAGAGCTCTCTAGAGTTCTCCTAGAGGCTTCTCACAGCCTCCAGCAGCTGTATGGTGCCTCTAGGGACATGTCTGGCATCAGGGTGCACAAGTTGATCATCAGAATCCCCTTTCCTCCCTCTGCCTCTGGCCCTTGTACAGGGTCCCATAGGCAGCAGTCTTGGTCCTCGTCACAATTGCCTGCTAGCTTATCTGGTTTGCACCCCTCACCTTCCAATCACACCTTCAAGGCAAAAACTGTGCTCATATCCTGAGCTCCTTGCAGTTTTCCATAAAAATGTGCCAAATGGCTAAACTTTAGTTTATCCACATATAACATTTCTCCTGGATATTTTACTTTCCTATTTCAAGACAAATGAATTATAACACGATTTCACAGAACAGTAGTAGTACATTTCATCTGTCAGCTTGATTCCCCCTTCCAAATTCCCTAGGATCTGTGATTTATCTATGCTGGGTCAAGTCGAGTTGATAGCAGATTTCCTAAACATCAAATGAGATGTGCTGCTTGCCTCCCAAAGCTTCTCTTCTTTCATCTAAGGCATTTTCAAGTCAGCTAATGAAGTAGAAATTTCACTCTGATTTCTTCATTACACACTTCTTTTCACTCACACCATAAAATGTGCTGATCTTAAAACTTTTACCATTTAAATATTCCCAATGGAAATACTAGTTGTAATTGACACCAGCATCTACAATTTGTTTCAATTTATGTATGTCTTTTGAATTTAATATATTTACTCAAATAACAGGAAAGCTAGGAGAAACTTAAGAGGGAATATGTTGTTGTTAGTTCCACACACTCATTCAGGCTGAAGACCTTATTCCTTGTTATTGTTTGAAACAGGAGTTATTAAATATAAATATTTATATACACTAAATATAAATATTTTAAGATCGACAGCACAGTTACAATATAATTTGGGAACTCTGATTCCCATACAAATGTACGATAGCCTTAGCCATTAAAAGGAAATAGTAATAAGCTACAGTAATAGTAGTATTTTGGGATGTCTTAGAGCTTTTCTCCCAGCAAAGTAAAATTCTGTAATCTATAATGGACCTTCACAATATTACACTGTTAAAAGATTTAAATATTAAGATTTGAATTTTATAAAAGAGAAATGCAAGGAAAATTTATGGGACTTTTCACACTCATGTAGCCAGTTCGGTGTAGACAAAGAAGTAAAATTAGTCATCTTTCTTGGGTAAAATAAAAGTATTTTTTCCTCACAAACTAAGATTGTTTTCCATTATTTCAGATTTTTAATATAACCTGACCTAATTCTAGAAAATATCATCACACATATTTAATTTGCTTTGCTAGCTTAGCCACACAAAATTAATGTTTTCTATTATAAGCAACTTTCCCCAAATAATTATCATAACTTTCCCTTATTTGTCTGTGTATCACCTCCAAGAATGGAGAATGATAATCATTGTTGTCACTGAGAGTCAATGTCAATGTATCATGTCCACTAGATATTGTCTTATTTAATTAAAAAAACTCCAAGAAATTAAGAAAAATGACTAAACAATTGCAATCTGTGTATTAAGAAGGAAAACAAAACAAGATCATTTTCACGTAACTTAACGGTGATAGGAGATTTAAAAAAGGAGAAAAATTAAGCTATCTATTTAAACTTCTTCCAGTGGAAATGGCAATGGGGGGGAAAAAAAACCACACACTCGAAAATGCAAAATCATTTTGCCATATGCCTCCTTCCCTGAATTTGTAACATTTTTGTTGATTATTTTTCTTTAATTTTCTTTGCAAAATTAAAGTAGTTAACATGAGAAAATTTAATCTAAACTTTAGAAATGTGGCCAACATAGCAAAACATGTACAGCAAAAATAAATCATCATTGTAACAACTGGCCCTTGAACACAAGGAAAATTTCTGTTATTCTTTCTGCTACGTCATGTCAAATGCCTCCTCTGAGAGCAGAGGGGAAATGTGCTTTCTTTGTGCTTCTCCCTTATTTCATCACAGAAAGGATCATTCTTTGTAGCCTTCCCAGCACACCCACAAAAAATGAAGGAGAAAAGAGAGAGAAGTATGACAGAAAAAGAGAAAGAAGTGAGAGAACAGTATTTACTGAATGACAGCTAGATACATGTACAATGCATTTTACAGGTCTTATTTAACATAATGATGCATTTACTTTCACCATTCTAAAGATAATCAAAATAAGTGCTATGGATATCCACTCATTTTCCCACTTACCCTTACTCTGCTTTTTTTCATACTTAATTAATGTGAAACCCAGATACATTCAGGAAAGAATCCTAGCTATAATGATTGAAATCATTAAACACTATTACTTATCTCTCACAGAAGTACTTGAATCATCCACAGACGTGACATGATAGAAACTATGAGGAATCAGAATTTTAGGCAAACTTTGATAGATGAGTCAAAAATTCTGATGATGAGCTTGGATCTCAGGGACCATATGAGTATATAGAGAAGGATTCTGGTTTTGGGGTTTTTTTTTAAAGATTTTTATTTACTTATTTGACAGAAAGAGATCACAAGCAGGCAGAGAGGCAGACAGAGAGAGAGGAGGAAGCAGGCTCCCTGCCGAGCAGAGAGCCCAATGCGGGGCTCGATCCTAGGACCCGGAGGTCATGACCTGAGCCGAAGGCAGAGGCCCAACCGGCTGAGCCACCCAGGCACCCCAAGAAGGATGATGGTTAAAAGAAATCAACTGCCCACTACCTAAAAAAGAATTATTAGATTTTTGTCAGTTTTCCAAAACTATGTCCAGAGAGGAAATATAACTCAGGGGAAATAATTTTATTCCTGGCTATATTATAATGTATGTATGCAATTAGGCAGGCCATTGAATCTCTCAGAATTTTAAGTTCTTTCATCTGCGCTAATTTCTCTTACGAATAATTTTATAGGCAAAAGTATCTCATTTATTATCTACCCAATAAAGGAAGATTATATACAATCTCATTTTCTATTATAAATCTTTCCACAAACAATGCTTTTAATTTTCCTTTATGAAATAAGTGTTTTCAATTTGAAATAAAAAAATGTATTTATCATTCTAGTGACACCAAAATAAAATGCCCTCAAGCTCTAAGTGTTATACATATGTTGAATAATAAGAAATAAACATACACTTAAAGATGTGTTGCTTCGTTGCAATTCATGGGGAAAAGATGGCTTTTTCATTTTGATAAATGAACCTCGACTTTCTACACATTATATTAAAAAAAACTTGAAATGTAGTGCCTGGGTGGCTCAATCAGTTAAGCATCTGCCTTCCACTGAGGTCATGATCCCAGGGTGTTGGGATCCAACCCCATATCTGGCTCCCTGCTCAATGGGGAATCTGCTTCTCCTCCCTCTACCCCTCCCCCTGCTTGTGTTCTCTCTCTCTCTCTCAAATAGATAAAAATCTTTAAAACAGTCCGCTATCTGAAATGTATTATAACCTAAATGTGAAAGTTAAAACACTTAAGCTACTAGTAGAAATATTAGGAAAACATTTTCATGGCCTTCGGGTTTTATAATTTCTTGAAACAGGCTTAAAATGGCACTAATGAGAAAGAAAAAGACTGGAAAATGGATTTGTTTAAAAATAAGAAGCTCACCACTGGGAGAGTGAAAAGAAGAACTGAAGTCTGTTAGTTATAATACATATATATTCAATAAAGAACTCGTATCAAGAAAAAAGTACCTACCCCTACAAATCAATAAGAGACAGACAGCTCAAGAGAAACAGGCAAACAATTTGAACATAATCGATAAAAGAGAATGATGAAATGACCAACAAGCCTGCAAAAAAGTGCTCAGCATCATTAGTTATCAGTTACATGCAAATAAACTATAATAAGATATCACCACACCCCGTAGGAATGGTTACAATGAAATACACTGACAATAGTATCACAGGGATGTGGAGAAACCAGAATGTTTTTATACTTCTAGTGTGTGTATAAATTTACACAACCCTATTGTAAATGTTTTGGTTATATTTACTGGATCTAAACATGTATACTTCCTATGACCCAGCAGAATTCTGCTCCAAGTTACAGCCAAGAAAAATGTTGTGTATACACTCACGAAAATACATATAGAATGGTCATGCAGTGTTATTGATAATAGTCAAAAGCAGAAAACAACCCAAATGCCCACCAATAACAAAATGAATAAACTATGGTATATTCGTGTGATAGGATACGACACAGCAGTGAAAAAGATCAAACTGTTACACACAACATCAATGAATCTCATAGATTTCACTTTGACTGAAATAAGCTAGACACAAAAGAGTCCATAGCATACTATTCCATTTGTATAAAGTTCAAAAACCATCTATGATGATAGGGTTCAGGCAGGGTTCAGGGTAATTATTAGCTCTGGGAAAGCATGCGGAGTAGGAGGAGGTTTGAGAGAGCCCTCTGTGATTCTGAAACGAGCTCCATGTTCTAGCTGATAGTTAACTACATAGGTTTTTGTGTAAACATTTATCCAGTTGAGCTACATATTTAGGGGCTGCAGAGTTAACTACTGCTTGTAAGTTACAGCTCAATAAACACAAAGGAGATTTTGAAATAAAATAAAAAGAATGTCTCCTAAGCTTTTATTTCTCTTCCAGTTAACGTCAGTATAAAGTACCGAATGGCATGGAGGAGGTTTTGGGAGGAATAAAACCCAAAATGTTTTTTCAGCTCAACCATTAAATCATATAATCAACTTAATTTGAACCAATCAATGTTGAAAGTAAAAGGTGAGTGGCGTAGTTTTAATATTTATAATCTAGCAGAATCATGTGAACAGTCAATTTAGATTAGCACCTATTAAGTGCCCCTTGTCCAGGATTGTTGCAGGACAATTACATGTTCTGAGATGAGCTCAGAGGCCTCTTTCAGAGGTAGATACATAGAAAAATTTAAAAATATTTTATGAAGTTATGGAGTTTCCTACTACTAAGGAATATGTCCAAAGGAACAGAATATGTTTATGCCTTGAAACAGAACCATTAAATCATGTCCTCATGGACTAAGGGAGCTAATCCAGGTTTAAAAGTATCCAATTACTTGGAGCATGATGTTCATGTATTTGCACATTCTGGTTCTTCTTCATGCTTTTCTTTGCCCTTCAATAGCTTTTTCATTGTTGACTGATCTGCTCTGCCAGAAACACAGCCCTTTAAAATAACCTGAATGCCAGGACTCAGAACAGTCCCTTAACTCTGAGCAAAAACAAACTTTGTTTTGCAACGGACACCTTTTAACCTCTCCGAATACTCACTTTTTATAATCCTAGAAACTGTTCAGGTAAAATGGCCACTGTTAGGAAGTTTTGGCTACACTTGAAAGACACATACCCAACATCACAGTCTCCTAATAAAATGCATCTTCGGTTTAGGTAATATTCTTCAGGTCACTCATTTACAGTTGTGAGTAGTTCTTGCTGCAAAGTTGTACCACCGACGACCTCAGTATTTTAACTGGATGTTTTTCACTCTGCTAGATTTGTTTCACTCCCTTTCTGACTTCATGTCTAAAATGCCGTAAATCATCTTCAGTCTAAACATGAGAACAGCTTTCTCTAAAACGCCTAAGGGTTAACAAGCTACAGCTGACGGAGCCTACGGACCAGCATGAAGGACAGATGAGCATACCGATAACAAAGTTGGCCTTGGAGGACGACTGCCCATACTGCTGCTCGATGTACTTGGGTTTATAGGTCACCATTCCAAACAAAGAATTGAACTGAACCGTGCTGGCACACAAATATAACAGGTACAGTGGATTTCCTAAGAGATTCTTCAGTGACGGCAGAAAATCTAGAAGACAAATATAGCGTGGAGTAATTAAAGATAGCGGTGCACCTGGCAGAAGACACAGCCTTGGCACCAGGGTGAGGCTGGCTGAGTCCCACTGTCTCGGCTATCAGGAGCTATTCTAGCACCATGTGTGTAGACACTATGGAGAAGAAGCATTGGCACTCGTCAACGCTGAGATCTGTCAAGTTCATCAAGCACTCGCTTCTCCAGGCATATAATTTAGATTACAGTTAGAGGTAGAAGTCAGACAAGAACATGTTCCTCCCAGTGACATGGGTAGAAGGAAAGAGAGACAAGAATACTCCCTCCCCATGGAGCTGAAAGTCATTGGTAGGACATCAAGAACTTCAGTTTTCTGGTCTCTCCTCTTCAAAATTGCATCATGGTCCACAGAGAAAGAAATATGAACGTTACCTCCATTTAACTTAATGAACTTAATGTAAGAAATGAGCTTTGACATTCTCCCTTCCTCCTGGGATGGAGCTGAAAAGTTTGAAATGTGAAGATTTTCTGTAAATATTGCTTGCTGGGCCCAACTGAGGGGGACCCATCTTTCTCATGGTCAATCTTTTTCCATGTGGAAGGAATTCACGTTAACATGTCTGGCCTTGTGTCCCGCACCACACTCACTCCTTTAATCAATGGTGGGAAACATGCACCGACACATTTGTCAAATGACTGAATCTCATCTGTTAAAAGGCCACAAGATCTGAAGATTTACTCTTTTCTGTCCACCCAGACTGATGCGAAGCAGCAATGCCAGATAGGGGCCATTGCCAGGTCTAACCTGAAGTGGCTAAAGTGTGGGAATGTCAGCAAGGAAGGTTACCAAAACTTTGGGTCATGTTCTTTAATCCACTCTCCAGTAATAAAGTTGACTTTGTAATCTTTAATTCTGTTTCCTGTATAGTTTCTCAAATCCTCTGAACAAATGATAGAGACAGAGGGGTATTAGTTATAGATCCCCTATAGAGTCTCAATAGGAAAACTGAAAGTGCTTCAAAATCAAGGAGAATCTGGCTCACCTCTTGCCATTTCCATTATTTTTGACTTTTCTCCAAGGGGTGTTTGGTAGTCTCTATGATCATCCATAATAAACTTGGATTTCTCAGAGGAGGAATTGGAATCCTCTCTACTTCGGTGTCTCGGAAGACTCTTTGGTAAACACCAGAACGGCAGAGCTGCAAGAAGACTTACAATTCCAGCTATTAGGTAACCCAGCCACCAGGCTCCTACCCACTGGGGATCCTTTGGAGTAATGGTTACATGATCTGAAAGACAGAGAGGATGGCTAAATAGCACATACAGCAAAGCCAAGCCAGTGAGTTGAAATAACTTTTTTTTTTAAATCCTAGCATAAGCTCTTTCACATCCTAAAAATACCTAATAATTCATGCATGATAACTTCCTAGTCTGAACATTACCATCTTCTTGCTTTTTGAAGGAAACATGGTGCTTTTTTTCTGGAACATGATGCTTTTCTTCATTTGTTCCTTAGATTTAGAATATAGAGTCTAAATCCTGGGGGAGGAGGTCTTACTCTGCTCTGGGGGTTTGCATATTGAATGTCTGTCTAAGGTTTTTCTCAAATTAAGAGTTACATCCTATACCCTCGGGTCCCAATCTAGTCTAAAACACCCAGAATGTTATCCACTAAATGATAGTTAATAATACTTCAGAGCTATTCTAGGTCTGAAGCAAGATTTGTGTATGTAAATAAAATGTCAGTATCTTATTCATCACCAAAACTTTATTTTTGACACCATTTCTTATTTGACGAAAAGCTAAAGATGAAGATTTTTTGAATCAAATCAAGTGTTTTTTTTTCTTTTTTATATAAGAACCCATAAAACTTATGAAAGATCTATCTCCACTGTACGCTGTAAGAACAATGAAATAAACGCATGTCCTTTGACAATTAGGCTCAATTGCCCACATTGTATTTGGTAAAATGTTCACACCGGCTCATCACCACATCTTCATTTCTTCCCCTAACAATTTCCCTCTGTACCGCTCATCACACCTATGCTTTCTTATCGGAATCAATCTCCATGACTGGATTTTAAAACTTTAGGAAGTCAAGCACTCAACTACCATTTTATTCATCATTTTGTGGTAGAACAGTACCTGGGATAGAAATAGATGCAAAATTACTGAAGTTAATGAACAAATAAATGAATGAAAAAGTAAAATTTTTGGAAAGTGTCTTATAAAACAAATTATAAATTTATTTTACAATTTGTAAAATAAAAATTGGTGCAAGAGTTTTGCATTTAATTTTAACACATGTGGATGTCAAAATGCAGTTTCAGAATTTTTAAAGAGGAGACTCGTTTTCTTATTTCTAACTGCTTTCTTGAACTTCTTAAAAAAGAAAAGTAATGTCCATATCTAGGAGAGACATCTCACAAGGAAAGAAACATGAATAGCTATGGAAAGATGAGGTCCCCCATTTATTCCCTCCACAAGCACTCTCCCAGAGAATAAGGTAGACTCACTTTAACATGCCTCCACCTGAAAAAGATTTGTACGGTAAGGAACATATTTTGGTTGCCAGAAGACCTTCAATGCTTGCCTTCCTGGAAAGTCTACAAAATATATTATCAATTGATGTGACTGTCATGTTGTTACACCTGAACCAACAAGAGCCAACAAGAAGCCACAGTTTTCAGTCTTGACTATGCTGGAATGCATTTGAAGTGGCAAACCAGAAGTGGAAAGGGATACATCTGAATAACAAACCCTGGGTCATCCAGTTCTAAACACTGCCTATTTTTCATATTCCATTTATTAATGCATGTAGTGATTATATCAATGACAAATTTTCAGTGGATTATTTTCATTTTATGAAGGGTTGCCATCCTGTCCCTTTACAAAAAGAGAATTTGATATTTTCTACACCATCCCCATTAAAAAATTTCACTGACTAAAATAAATAAATAAATACAAATAAACTTTCTTACCTAGGTTTACAAAGCCAATGTCAACATACAGTTTGGCACATAATGAGCCCAGCAGGAAGCCAAAGATCGGTCCTATAATTGCAACCGTCTGCACACACCCTGCACCGGAAAAAAAAAAAAGGCATTTCTCTGCTTTTGTAAATTAATAAACTTTTAAACAAGAAATAGGAGTGAGATCCAGTTAGTAGCTGAAAACATCTCATCAATTCTTCACTTAAATGTGCTTAATTTGTCAATTTTTCAACCTTGTTGAATCACGAAAGAAGTCCTTCTCAGCTTAGGGAAAAGAATGAACACTTGGAAGGCGTTAATTACCTCTCAGTAAGGAATTAACACCAAGATTGTGAAGCAGTTAATTTCCCCCAAATGAAAAAACTTTATTCCTTAGGATTAGATTTCCCCTACTGATAAAAAAAAAAAATCAGAATTATACTATTTTGACAGTCTTTCAAAAACTTTTTATGGTTGGTTAAGCATCAGAGTCCTTTTAACATTAAAATTTACTTTTTCCACCTTAGTGCAAAATTGCATGCGTTCAGAGAGTCTGTGGGACCATCTGTGAGAGCAGTAGCCATGCAGACCCCTGAACACAACCAGCCAGACCTGGGAGTGCACAGTGGTGCTCTTTGGAACGATCATGAGCAGCCTGGGCCGCATTCACTGGAGATGAGAGTGGATTAAACAACACTGTTTCTGGTTACCAGAAAGGTAGCTCTTCCCTGCAAAGTACGTCCCATCTGCCTTTCATGTCACCACAGAGCTTGATGCACACATATCCCTGACAGATTAATTTAAATTAGGAGGCAGAGTAAATGGCAGTTAACAGAGCCTTTCTGGAAGAAAAGAGAGGGTGAAGAGAGAGAGCAGGGAAGGGACACCCTGACACCTGCATACATCTCTTGGCTTGCAATCTTTCTTCCAGTCCCCAGAGTAACTGCCTAGCACATGTGATGGAGCTTCTGTTCCAGGTCCTGATTTATGCTGCAGTTTTCCATTAGAGCAGGTAACCTGTTTTTAATTACAGCTGGCCTGACTGTAATGAGAGCCCTCTGGAATTCTGCAGGCATGGCCGGGGCTGGTCACAGCCCTCAGTGAATTTAAATCTTGTCCTCTATCCCATGAAGGCCAAGCCCTCAAAAGATGCGAACCCCATGAAATCAAGATTGATGTGTGAAATGGAGAAGCATTTAGTTTCCAAGACATAAGAGGCACTCAGTAAATGCTGCTTAGATGCACCTGGTCTTGGAGTTTGAGTTTGCTGGAGAGAGAGAGAGAGAGAGAGAGAGAGAGAGAGAGAGAGAGAGAGTATGTGTGTGTGTGTGTGTGTGTGTGTGTGTGTGTGTGTGATTTTACTTGCTGGTCTATCTACCGGCACTTGTTCTGGAAAAGGGTTAGCCTCAGGCCTTGCTCTTATCCTTCCTGTTTTTATCCATTCATGCCTGCTATTGAGAACTCAAAATTCCTTGTCCATTGACGGCTCATAGGAAGAAAATGCTTTAAATAATCAGGGCTTAAAAGATGGGGAAATAGTTTCTAGGGTTCTAGAAACAAAATAAAAAATGAATATAAATGACACCTAAATGCTTCAGTAGCACAGTAACCCAGTAAAAAGAACCTATGAAATCTGAAGTCCATGAAGATATTTGCACAAAGTCATACATCATGGTGGTTGATCTTCCAGTTATTTCTTTTTAATTTGATGTTCTTTCCCTAATGCAACTGGTCCTTCTAATTCAAGTTTCTTCATCATCCAAATCCTTGGCGTGTGAATCCTCTGAAATGTGTGAACTCAAAGGAACTGGATCTGAAGGATAAAACCTTCCATGGCCTATTTAGCTTGGAATGGAGTTGAGAAAACCAGGTACCCTGCTTCCCAAGAAGATGAATGAAGGCATTACCAATATAGAAAGCAGAATTATCTTCACTGGCAAAATCATCAAGGTAGGCGATGCCTAGAGGCTGAATAGGAGTTTCCCCAATTCCACGAAGAAGGTTCCCCAGGAAGACATAAACCCACATTGAAGAGCTGGCATCCATTTCACATTCTTGAAAGGAAAGCAAACAAGAGGAATGAAATTAGATCAGCATCAAAGTTAAATATTTATTCTGCATTTCTACAAGCTGTCCTAAAATTGGATTAGGATATAAAAGTGAAATTTTCAACAGACATAATTTGATAGGAGTCAAAGCAAGACTGGAAAATATTCTGGCTTCAATGTTTTAGGCAATGTAAATCCCCCAGAGATTTTGATCAAGGAACTTTTTTGATCGTTCTTTCTGATGCTTTGTTTCTAATTTTCTCTTCTCTTTCTTATTTTATATTTACACCGAGTTCTTTGAATTCCTATACTCCAATAACATTCAATATCCTATCTGGGACAAAACACACAATTTAGAATGAAGGTTTTTCTCTTCTTAATCTTAAAACTTCTCTATTTTTCAACAGAAATCACTTATAATTTTATTGTTGACCGACTTGTATCTGAAATTCAAAATTTCATATTGGTAGTACTCTAACTTTGGG
>CM052807.1:36188400-36210821 GCA_028533885.1 Nasua narica
AAAAAAAAAAAAAAGCTAGACTTTATTAAAAGTAATGAATGTAGGAACTGGAGTCAGATTTCATGAGTTCAAATTCATGTGGTAAAATTGACCAGCTGTGTGCCTTCAACAATTGACCTGCCTTTCTGTGCCTCAGTTTCCTTTCTGCAAGAGGACACAGTAACGCAGTGGTGTGCCTTGTCGGATTGCGTACGTTTAAGTGAGTTAGCACAAATGAAGTGCTGTCAGTGGTTTCTGGCACATGGCACTCACCCGTAAACCACTGTAAACCACTCGGGCACTTTCTCAGCCATGAGAAACTTCTTTTGAGGTCTTTGCCCCAGAAGCATGTTCTACAGATACTCGCTAGTACCTGACTGGGCCTCTAGTTAGCGTAGTTTAATGGCGACTGAAATGGGAGACAGTGGAAGAGGCAGGAAAGCCACAGAGTCCTAGGGGTCAAGATTGGATACATGAGATCTCCCAGGCCCTTACGTACACATGTCCCACAGACCACTTAGTGCTTGGGTGTCAACTTCTCCTCCCTATGTGCCCAGTCTAGACTTAGCTACCTGGTGGTTTAGTGTGTTGGGCGAATGTGTGAAGGAAAAAGAAACTTAAAGTTACGGAATTTTTAACAAGTATAAACTGCTGCTGGTCTAAGCATTGTTATAGAGAAATTATTGAATGTTCTATAAATCACAGATAATAATTCTGTCTATATCACTGGGTTAAGAAATGCCTACTTTTTCTGGGCGCCTGGATGGTTCAGTCGGTTGAGCGTCTGCCTTAAGCTCTGGTCATGATCTCTGAGTCCCTGGATCGAGCCCCACATTGGGCTCCCTGCTTGGCAGGGAGCCTGCTTCTCCCTCTCCCTCTGTGCCTCCCCCTGCTTGTTCTCTTTCTCTCAAATAAATAACTGAAATCGTTTTTTAAAAAAGTGCTTTTTCCCACTTTATGATCTTACTTAAAGTGTGTAAACTCATGAAAGGAATGTCCCTAAGCACAGTATTTGCCATATGCATTTTAGGAATATTTGCTCAAATGGGACCCCTGTGTCCGTTTGCAAGTTTCCTAATAAGCTGTTCTCTTTCCACTGCAGATGACACTACTCAAGTTACCTCTGATTATGAAACCAACAACAACAGTGATAGCAGTGATATTGTACAGAATGAAGATGAGACCGAGTGCCCGAGAGAGCCTCTGAGGAAACCTTCTGCTTGTGGCCCTTACACACCTGAGGCCATGATATTCCTGGTAGCCCCATGTCACTAAACTCATTCCTTTACTTGAGAAATTGCCTTCTATGACAGAAATTGACTCAGAAATAGATCCCTGAATCATTAGATTTACAGATCTCTTTTGGATTCTAGATGCCTTATAGCCATACCCTAATGTATCAGCATAATTTTTCCATATCCAAGTTCTATTGATCTCTTCATGATTCTCTTATATAGTGATTTAAAAGGCAAGTATTCATCTCCACAAGTGATTATAGGTATTCTTAATCCTAGAATCTAAAAGTGTTGTAGGTATGCATAGGAAAAGCTTACATCATCCAGTGAAGCAATATTTTTAAAATATCAATCAACAAAGGTGACATATGTTAGTTGTCTTAGGACATCTGCTATTTTTTTTCCTAACACCTCCTTCATTTAGGAAGTGTGCCAATATTTATTTTCCTTATTATACTAACCTAGATTTATACAGATACAGTACCCATTAAAATACCCTTTAATGAGGACTGACTTTGTGTGTTTATAGAGATCAATTTGAATGGATGAAAGTGTATATTTGAGTCCAGTTAATTTCAGGGAGGCAGCAAATAGAAAATAGTTGGCTATCATGTAATTATCAATTGCTGCCATTATCATTTTTCTTTTATCTGATTTACCATTTATACTTTAAAAGAGATTGCCAGATAAAGTAATTTGTATGTTTCATAATCCTCATTATCTTTTTATTTATTTTTTTGGTAAAGGTACTCAAGAATGTCCTCATTTGGGACCAATTATAAAATGTCTTTACATTAATATGGTGCATGTTTCTTTGGAAAACATACATCACATGAATTAAATTAAAATCTATGAAAAATGTGGCAGTTATCATCCCACAGGATCAATGCATATTTTGAAGCAAAAATATAAATTTGGCCTAGTGGGAAGTGATTAACTCCTTCTCCCCACTCATGGGTTTCTTTTGAGTGTCCAGTGTAAGCCAGGAACCCTCCCAGAAAAATTTACATAAACATATAAAGAGATAAATTTACATAAGATTTCAGAGTGTCCTGGGTCCTTGAATCTTTATTTAGGAACCCCACAGTAGATGAAAAAAGCAGTTATATTAACTTATGAAAGATATATCCTTTTTTTCCCAGTAGTACATATGAATCAACAATAGGCTCCTAATATGCAAAGGTCATGATATGAAACAGCATTAGTCCCCCTTTCCTCCTTATGGTGAGATCAGTGTCTTGTTCATCTTGATTTGTTTTTTTTTTTTTTTTTTAAGATCACTCATTTACCCTGAAGTTTTTAGTCGTTTATTTTTATAACTTCAGTTGTTGAGTTGAACTTATCAAAGCACAAGTTACTTTGTAGACAAACTGCTTGTTCTTAAAATATTTTCATCTTTATTATAGGACAAGCCAATTCTTGCTCCTGAACCTCTTGTCATGGATAATTTGGACTCAATTATGGAGCAGCTAAATACTTGGAATTTTCCAATTTTTGATTTGGTGGAAAAGATAGGAAGAAAATGTGGCCGTATTCTTAGTCAGGTAAGGAATCTATTCCTACATTTGACTTTATTTTTTAAAAATATTTTATGTATTTACTAGTGAGAGACAGAGATAGAGAGAGAGAGAGAGCACACAAGGCAGAGGGAACAGCAGGGGCAGAGAGAAAAGCAGAGTCCCCACTGAGCAAGGAGCTCCACACGGGGCTCCATCCCAGGACCTGGGATCATGACCTGAGCTGAAGGCAGACACTTAACTGACTGAGCCACCTGGGCACCCCAATACATTTGACTTTAAATGTAGAAAAAACGTCCCTTAGTTGGTTAAAGCTGTGTCCATGCTTGACCCGGGTGGTGGATACTGGGGAGAGAAAGGTTATTTTAGTATCCAACATTCTGTAAATTGAGTGCTGGGTTAACAAAAGAAATTGGAACTTGAAGTGAGTGGAATACTGTATTATGCAGTTAGAATGTGTAGTTTTTAAGACAAACTGAAAGAGAGCAGGGATACACAAGCAAGATGGAAAATACGTCTGAAATTTATAGAATTCAGCTAAAGAAAAGCTGATACAGGCCCTCAAAAGAAGAAGGTAGCCAAATTATAAGCAGTGATTTAATACGTGTAATTTTTTTCCAATGATTATTTTTTTAAACTTTTTTTTGGGGGGGGAGGGCCGAGGGAGAGGCAGAGAGAGAAACTCAAGCAGGCTGCACACGCATTTGGAGCTCAATGTGGGGCTCCATCTCATGACCTTGAGATCATGACCTGAGCCAGATCAAGAGTCAGATACTTAGCCAACTGAGACACCCAGGCATCTTTAAAACTTTTGAATATTATGGTGTTTAGGTCTTCTCAAAAGTAAGATACTGTGCAGGGGCACCTGGGTGGCTCATTGGGTTAAAGCCTCTGCCTTTGTCTCAGGTCATGATCTCAGGGTCCTGGGATCAAGCCCCACATCCCCCACATCGGGCTCTCTGCTCAGCGGGGAGCCTGCTTCCCCTCTCTCTCTGCCTGCCTCTCTGGCTACTTGTGATCTCTCTCTCTCTCTCTCTCTCTCTGTCAAATAAATAAATAAAATCTTTAAAAAAAATGTTAAGATACTGCACAGAAATACATTTCCTTCTATTGCTATGAGAAACATATCAAATAGAGTTCTCTTTGTTTTAGTGTAGAAAATACCTTTTTATATCACAGGAAGTACAGAATATAAACCATTGCTACTTAACAAGACTTTCTGTATTTTTTTCCTTAAACTAAACTACTTTCAGGGCCTCCCACACTTAAAAGAAAATGTTTCCCTGAGGGAGAAAGAAAACACAGAAATTAAGAATGTGAACATGTTTGTTCTCAATAAATGTAAACACTGGATTTGCTCCATTCTCAGACCCCTATCAGAATACACACTCAAGGGAGATGATGCAGTAAGACTTACCAGCTTATTTAAAGATGTTTCAGGGGTGTTTCCATAGATGGAATAAATACCACTGCAGAGACGCTAAAGACGGCCAACTCACGTAAGACTTAGGTGAGAATTCAAGACCCAGCTTTATTGGAGCCACTAATGCTTCCCTGGAAAACACTAGAAGAGAAATCACATGTTAGGCTGATTTCTACTCCGTGCATCAGAGACAGGCTTTCTTTGGACATCCCAGCAAGTGTCTGAATGTAGGGCCTCAGGGTGAGGGTTCCTAATCCATGCAGGTTTGGAGGAGGAGGATAGAAAGGCCTTCTCCTCTGTTCGTCAGTTGCACAAACACAAAGTACTAGTCTAGTCTTCAAGAAGAAAAGTATGTCCCTCTGCCTTAAAGGGACTAATAGGGAAATCAGGTGCAGGTCAAAATAATGACAGTGCAACTTGCTAAAAGAAGCATGCTCTAACGATGGATGGATTATGAAGCTCAAAATAATTACCAAGTGTGTGTAACAAGTAGTTGCGTCTGCTACTCTCCTGACCAGGAACACCTTGAGGACTGGGCTGACAGCCCTTGCACTTTTACTAGGAGTTAATGATCCCCATTTTTCCTCCTTTCCCTTCTCTTTGGTGCTAAGCAACATCTTTTATGCTAGGTGATCTTTTTAAGTATTTTTTCATATTTAAGACTTGTTTATTTATTTTAGAGAGGGTGAGTGAGTATGGGGGATGGCAGAGGGAGCAAGAGGGAGAAACTCAAGCAGACTTGTGCTGAGCGCAGAGCTAGATGTAGGACCTGAACCAAGACCAAGAGTCGGACACTTAACCAACTGCACCACCAGGGACCTTTGAAGACAGGTGTAAGTGCCGGGGAATGCCCAGCAATCCCCCTAACCACTGGATGAAAGATTACTTCAAACTTCGCTGGGAAAGAGAGGAGAAGGCAAAGGGGTCATTGCTCAGAGGCGAAGCCCCTTAGCTCTTCTTTGCTCCCGCTTTTATTGGTCCTCCAGGATAATCACAAATCCTTACCACAGTTTCTCTAAAAGTTGACGTGTGGCAAGGGGTCTTACAGGAACTAGGAGGAGCTCTTTACTGGAAAGATTTTCTAATCTGCAAGTTCTATGAGTTCGGCTAAACATAGCCTAAGGGACAATGCCCCCATCTCTCAGATCCCAGGGCGGCTGTTTGGGCTGAGAAAGCTTCACGGTGGCAACTTCCTGCAGCTTTCCAAGGGCAGGAGGGTCCCCCAGGCCTCGGCATTCCAAAGGCCTAGGCCCTTCTCCAAAACCCTCCCTCACCCCAGCGACCTTTGTGTTACATTTTAGCAAGCCAGGTATTATGGCTGAGTTCACGCTCGACTTTAACCCAACATGTAAGGACTGCTGTCTTTATCCACTCCACCGTAGCCTTTCACCTCAGGGCTCCTTCTGGGGGGGTTTCTATCCCACTTTCTGAAACCCCTTGCAGACTGTGTCTCTGAGGGAGTGATTTTACCTGCAAATACTCCTAGAATGGTGCCCTGAAAAGAGGGCAGAGGCTGGGGAAGCCTTCTTTCTCCTTCACTGGATATGTGGCGCATAGGAGGAGAAAAAGTTTAAATTGTTTTGTATTAGATCCATCTGTGGCAGACTCCCGGAAACCCTACAACTTGATCTTCTCAGTGACTTTGATGCAGATAGTCTGTTTAATCTCTGCTTTTCAGAAGAGGAAACTGAGGCTTAAAAGAGCACATACCATTCTTCTGAAGTCATAGAGTAAATATTGGACCCATGATGTGAATGCAGACATAGCCATATTGAAAATCCATACTTTTGGCCTTCATTTACCCTCAGCTGTTTCTCAGCTCCCCGCAACCCCCCCCCCCCGCCCTGCCCCCATAAAACATATTCACTGATTCTGTCTTCAAACACTCTGAAGGAAGAGCTTGAGCCCATGGCAAAGTGGTTACTGTAGCAGTCAGTTTTTTAGCCCTAGTGACAGTGTAGCAAATACTGTTCCTCTCTACCAGGCTCCCCTTGAAGTTCTGGGAACTGGGGGTGGGCTTGTGAGACTCGACCAGCTGTGCCACAGAATGTTTTCTAAGAGTCCTGGGTAGGAGTACACAACAGAAGGATTAGATATAATGAACAATTAGATTGCAATAAAATGCACTAATGTGTTTTTCTAACAGTCACCTTCCAAAAAAGAAATACATAACGACGTGAGCCTTAGTGTGTCACTATTTATCTTTCCAGTTTACAAAACATTGAATTTTGAGAAAATGCAGTTTTATTTGTCTTGCCGAGTAGAACTTTATGGGTTTTTCCCTTTGATTTGAGTTTATAAGCACAAAGTCATGATATTTTCACTGTGTGAAAGGCATATTTTTTTCACCTTAGTAAGACTTTGGGACAGCTGAAATGAATTAACTTGAACATTCCGAGAAATCACCTTTTGGCTGAAACTACACAGAAAGTCTCACTTCAAAAGATTTTTAAAGAGACATATGTGCAATGGAAATGACTTTTCAGTCTCAATATACTGACTCCCTTTTTGATGATTATCATGTTTATTTTAACAAATTTAAAAGGACATGGTTCAGATTTCGGAATAGTGCTTACTTTTTCTGGTTACCAATATTTACCTGGTTAATGGTGTCTTTATTTGTGAGTTTAAATTATTGGTGGTTGATTTTTTAACAGCATGTTGGTGAAAATTCTCCTGTTTTAAAATCATACTCTAAAATATCCTGTTATCTTCATTTTTCCATTCATCTTTCATATGTTTAAGAGAATATAGGAAACTTTAGTTATTTGCAATCCTAACAACATTGCTTTTCAAATACTGGTGGTAGGATTTGAAGTAGTTGAGAGTATAAAATCAGAAGCCAAAAGCTTGGCTTGAATTCTAGTTCTGATAATGTTTGTTGTGTGATTTTGGACAAGTCACTGAAGTAACAAGCATAGTTAAATCTATTAGGTGTTTATGAACAAGAATTCAACCATAGACCAAAGCAGTAGTAAAGAGGAAATAAGCCCCCCCCAAAAAAACTAACTTGAAATATTACAGAAACCATAAACTTCACTATGTGTTGCCCCCCCCCCTTTTTTTTGAGAGAGAGCGAGCCAGGAAGGGGGGCGCAGGGGAAGTTGTGGAGGAGGTGGAGAGGGAGAGAGAGAGAATCTTAAGGCTGGCTCCATGCCCAGCATGAGCCCAATGTTGGGCTCAGTCTCACAACCCTGAGATCATGACCTGAGCCAAAATCAAGAGTCAGATGCTTAACCAGCTGACTCACCCAGCGCCCCATTACACTTTTAAAGAGAGGATGTGGGAATGGTATGTTGTTACACATAAAAAGCGTAAAACTTGACATTCGGAATGAAGAAAAGCATACAGAAGTTGACGTATATAGTATATAATCTTTTTCCCAACCTAGCAGCCATGGTGATCCTTTTAAAACATAAGTCAAATAGGGGTGCCCGGATGGTACAGTAGGAAAGCGTCTGACTTTGGCTCAGGTCATGATGGAGCCCTGCATTGGCCTCCATTCTCAGCTGGGTGTCTGGTTCTCCCTCTTCCGCTGTCCTCCCCCCACTGAGGCTTCCTTTCTCTTTCTGTCTCTCAAATAAATAAATAAAATCTTAAAAGAAAAAAAGTAAGATAAAGTCACTTCCCTGCTCCTATCTCTTCAGTGGCTCCCTACCTCACTTAGAGTAGTAGTCTTACAATGATCAGTCTGGCTGTCAGACCCCAAGATTGCACCCTGCCCCATCCCACTCTGTTATTACAAACTTAAGTTCTACTGTCCTCATTCATTCTGTTTTAGCCACACTGGCCTTCTTGCTATTTCTTGAGTACAGCAGGCATACCTCAGGGCCTTTGCACAGGCCTTTTTCTCTTTGTGGAAAACTCTTTTCTAAGTTATCCATGTACCTCAGTCTACATCTCCTTCAGTTCTTTGCTCAAATATCACCTGGATATGCCTACTCTAACCACCATACTTAAAAAAGCAAATTCTATAGCTTTGCTGTATTCCCAGTCCTCCATCCTTGTTCCTCTTTTTCTTTTTCTATATTACTACTTCTCTCATAGTATATACCTTACTTATTATATCTGTTATTTACTGTTCTCCCCTGCTAGACTATAAACTCCCTGAAGGAAGAGATCTTTGTTTTGTATATATGTCTCATACACAGAAAAGTGTCTGGAACATGGTAGGCACTCAATAAATGTATGCTGAATGAATAACTCTCCTTTTTAGTTATGTCAGCCTAAATAGGTAAACTGAGGCAAGCTCAAACTTGTCAAAAAGATGAGTTTATTCAGGAATAGCAGGGGAACTGCAATTTAGGATGTGTGAACTATAGCAAGCTGCAGTGACTCTCTTCAGGGTTTGGGGTTGGCTGTAACTATGGGCAGGGAATGTAAAGAGGGGATAGTTCAGGTAGAGTCGTTTAAAATCAAAAGCAAATGGAGACCAGGTTTAAGATTCCCTGAGCAGACAAAACCAGGGCAGTCATACAAAGCTCGAGTCAGCTTAGTTTGGGAGACCAGCTCAGTCTGGATCGTTCCTCGTTCATGCCTCTGGAAACCGTGTAAGGACAACTTCCCAAGGTTGATATGAGACAACTTCTGATCAACTCCCTATCATTTAAGAAAATTCCAATCTTAACACTTTTCTAAAAATCAGTCATTTATGGGAAATCAATCTCTCGGTCCTTGAGCTTTGTTTTTCTGATGACACATGTGTGAGATTTTTTTTGTTTTATATCCTCTGGTTTCATTTAGGATAGAAATTCCATTATAGTTCCCTGTGTAGGTGTATATATGTCTATATACATATGTAGATAAACATGATAAACACTGAGTACATAATTAAAGGAATATTATTGAATTTAAATAGAGTTAAAGTCAGTAACAAAAGATAGAAATTTAGCTAGGAAACAGCATATCAAATATGGAGAGGACATATTTCAAGATAACTTTAAGAAGAGATGATAATAAAAATGATGACTAATTCTTAAAGTTTCCTGAGTTATAGCCAACACTGTGCTCTTGGGACATGAAGTAAGGCCACTTGACATGGTGCTGCACTCTGATCTGATATGTGAATAATCATTCCTCTCCCCAGTTCCTTCTTCTGTGCCTTTATCAGTTTTTCCTCCATCGTTTGCATGTCAAATATGCGAGTTACATGCGTATTTGAATTACATTCACACTGGGTTTGGGTCACCAGAGCTGTGAATGCAAGTGGAGGGAGAATAGATATTTGGAGGAGAAAGAGAAGTCAACCAAGGAAAAAACTAATTTAGATGTTGTTATTTATACTGCATTAGACTATATCCGTTTTCTCTATATATTTAGTCGAGGTAACTGTTTTTCTCTCTCTCTTAATGCTTTCCCCTTATCCTTTACTAATGTACAATTCTGAATCCTTTATCCTCTGGAAAGTCCTCCCCCCCTTTTTTTTAAAATAAAAATTAGTCCAAATGAAGGTTTTTTCCTCATTTATTGTTGCTTAAGGTATGCACTATACAAGGAGCAATTTGGTAAGTAGGGTTCTCTAGTAGTTGATACTACACACAGTGGAGTGCTTTGATATGTTTCTGTAGTGTATACCAGTGTTTGGGTTGGTGGTTTTCTTGGTTGAATGTCCACACCTTTATTTTATTATTTTTTTAAGATTTATTTATTTATTTGACAGATCACAAGTAGGCAGAGAGGCAGGCAGAGGGAGAGGGGGAAGCAGGCTCCCCGCTGAGCAGAGAGCCTGCGGGGCTCCATCCCAGGACCCTGAGATCATGACCTGAGCCAAAGGTAGAGGCTTTAACCCACTGAGCCACCCAGCTGCCCCAATTGTCTACACCTTTAAAAGCAGATTAAATACCCCTTGTGGTTAGGGGCTAGACACATGGAGTTCTTCAATACTTACTTGACTTACTGTTTCCAGTAAGTAGTTCTCTGCTAGTCAGGAGTTACTTGCTTTATTTTTTTATTTTTTTTCTTTTTGTTCTAATGCACACCCAGGGATGTTTTGTCAAGCTTTGTCTTTCTCTTTATAGGTATCATACAGACTTTTTGAAGACATGGGCCTCTTTGAAGCTTTCAAAATTCCAGTTAGGGAATTTATGAATTACTTTCATGCTTTGGAGATTGGATACAGGGAAATTCCTTGTAAGTATAAGTTATTTGTGAAATAATACTTTTCAAATATGCCAAACTTGCTCTAGGTAATGGGATATTGAGTCATTGGTGGCTAACACATGGGAAACATTAGATGTGACTTGTGGTAGATGATCAGGAGATTACAGCCTGTTTCAGAATCCTGGTCCCTTCACTTCTCAGCTTTCAAAGACTGTGGGTCTTACTTCACCTCTGCATGCCTCATTTCTTAATCCGTAAAATGGGGATCATAATATCTTTGAGGATTGTAATAGCTTTCTAGGATTGTTATGAGGATAAAATCAGGTAATAAATCTAAAGAGGTTATAATAATGCCTTCACATGGTAAGCCAGTTTAAGTGTGTGCTTCATAAATAATTAAATGTTTAATTTATCACTCATTTTATAATACATTCCTTTTATTGGGTGAGTTCAACTTTTGTTCTGGCGTCTGGAGAGTTAAATCATGAACTCTTGAAGTTTTTTCAGTATAAGAAAGACCTGGCTGTGGGGGGAGGGACAGGAGAGTGATGATCTAATTAATAAAATAGAAAAAAGAGACACCTCAAAGTGGTTTATGAAGAAATTATTAGAAGCATTTTAAAAATCAGATAAGTGTGAAGACCAAAGGAGGGGACACAAGCAAGTGTTCAAATTTATGAACTTAAAATATTGTGAAGGTAATTTTGTCATTTATAATAATGCAAAATTGGAACCAAGAGATGTTAAATTTTCAGTATGGAGCATTTCTGGTATCATCTGAACATGTGAGTAGAATCATAGTACATGCTACAAAATATATGGAACTGAAGAAAATGTTCAAAAATCCAGTCAGGGAAGTTGTGAAAATGTGCAGAAATCATGTGGTACTTTTAGAAAATAAATGCATAGCAAGAGAAGTAGTCAAACATCATACATTGGTTGAAGCATGCCTTAGAAATGCATTGTTCAAATCATGTTTTAACTTTTAATTGCTTTTATACACCTTAGACTTCAGAACCCCATGTCTTTTGCTAGTTGCAAACAGCTGATGTTAAATAAAAATTCTACGGAGACAGATAAAGTACAGGTATTTCCAGAAAGGGATAGTATATTAAACTGGTGATCCATTATTAATATACTGTTTTTCAAAATGCCATCCATATGCTACATTGGAATGAAAATACATAGCTGAAGGCATGTGATAAGAGAAGATAATGAAGAGTTGGATCTACAAATGAAATTTGTTAGAGAATATGGGACCGAAATGCAGACAAGACAGTGGGTGTAGATGAGAGAGAAGCTTAAGAGCACTAGGCCTCTTAGGAAAGTCTGGCCAGTAGGGCCATGGAAATAGAGAGAGAGAGAGAGAGAGAGAGAGAGACAAGAAAGGCGTAGTTTGAAAGAATCTCAAGATAAGCCTTGCTTTCTTAATACCATTTTCCCAGGGCACACCCTGGTTGGATGCCAGCGATGGAAGTGTTACTGATTTTTCAACAGCTAGTCATCAGACTAAATTTACAAACTGTTATATTTCCAAATGTATTTTAGTGACATAATGACCTCTAGCCAAGTCCATTAAGTAGCAGTTGATGTAACTACTAACTTTTCTCTAGGCAGTATGTCATAAAATCATAGGGAAAGTTGACCACTATTTAAGTGTAAAGTTTCCAGATTCTAAATTTTATTACTCGTGTTTATATTTTCTTATTTTACGACTAAGTAGATGTTTCTTTTTTCTGAAACAGTGGCTTCTTCATTCCATGTGAAAAGAATTTGTTCTAATAAACCTGCTTGTTCTGTTAGGAACCCCAGACGTTTTTCCTAAAGGGAATTCATTTACATCTTCTCACAGAAATGTTTTAGCTCGACTGGTGATCCCTTTTTAATAGTAATTCCTTGCATGTGGTAGTGTTGTAAATTTAGACTAATATAGTTACTTATTAAAAGCTTTGTTTATCATTAATTTTAATTATCATACACAAATATTTTTTATAGTTCTCCTTTAATATCTATTCCTAGAACACAATATATCTAATAACTCTCTCTAAATAAACCCATACCTAAATGAAAAGCTCAAGAGTAACTGAAATGGGATTAGATTAACTTTAATACGATAATGATATAAAATACTAGAAACTAAATTTTATTATACTTCAAGCACACTTTCAACCATTTTTAAGAGATGAAGACATTTATATTTGTACCCAGATCCCTTACTGAAATTGGAGGAATCTAGATTTAAAAGTAGACACAGGTAGATAGTTAGATATTTCATGGAGTAGCAGTGATTGAGGTATAAATACAGGCAACTCACTGATGGATATATGATACTGAATATATATTTGTTCAGTAAAGATTAGGATCAGTTAAGGTATAGTTGATACTCAGTTGCACAGAGAAATAAATAATGTTCATTATTGTTCACAGTCCTTTTCAGTTGGGCATATCGGCAAGTAAAGAAGAAAAATCATCAGGTCCTGTTCATTTATGAATTCAAAGTTAGTTTTGAGGGTGCTTTTTCTATTTTGAGAGACCTTCATCTCTAAAATAGATTCTTCCCAACACCTCTCATTCTTGTTACTGAAGTTGGAGAAGTAGGTCGAATGGCAGCAAGGAGAATAATCTTGCTCAGTCAGCTTGGTTCAGTTCAGTTAAGCTGTGTGTCCTGTGCCCGCCAGTCTGAAAGCCACTGAGGTGGCATGGGACAAGCTAGAAAGGCACAACTATGACAGTATTTGCTATAATCCAGAGGGGGAAAAAAAGTTTAAATTGTCACTTCTCTTCTTTAATACTTTCCCAAAGGAGCATAGAAAGAATTTTCAATTGAAAATCTATAGGTCTAAAAACTATACATTTTACATATAACTCCAGCCGTCCAAGCCAGCTCACTTCAACTCTGTGCTTGAGGGATAAGGAGAAAGTTGAGCAAACAAGTGTATCAAGACAGAGGAGGGAGCCGGGCAAACTGTAGGAATGAGACAGGGCATAGTAGGTGCTTGGTGGCCGCATGTGTGTTTCTGTGTTGTCAGAGAAGCAGAGGGGCTTGCCCGGTGGCTGAGGGAACAGTTGAGAGTTAGGCATTTGTGTCAAGTGCAGAGATGAAGGAAGAGGGATGATCCTAATACGAATAGCTCGATACCATTCCTTCTCCCTCTCAGTTGCGTACCATAGCTGTGAGAAGAGGAATTTTTGAGCATGTTTATGTGTCCTACAGAAACGTACAGAACCCTCTGTGGTGATCTAGCTAGTTTATTTCCTGGAAACCTTGCTCCTGAAGGGGTCACCAGAAAGTTAAAGGCAAGAACAATAGCAATGCCAGCACTTGGTACAATACTTGCACGTAGAATGTGCTAAGTAAGTGCTTATTTAATAAACATGTTACTGACTGCTTTATAAGGCAGAAGATTTTCCATCTTGCTTAAGTGACAGTGTTATTCTAGATATACACATGCAGACCTGGAGATATTTTTTTAAGGGGTTAGGTTTGGTTAGCTATTATTTAAGTATCTTTGAACCTTATACTCAAAGCAAAAGGGCTACTTCTTTTTCATAGACCGTCTTTCCCTAATTTTTTAACCAAGATTATACTAGTCCCATAAAATGAGTTGGGTAGCTTCCCTCTTTTTCGTATTTTCAGCACTAGATTATTTAAATAAGATTATTTGTTCATTGGAAGCTTACAAAAATTAGCTATGAAGCCTCCTGACCCTTGGCCTTGGGATGGGGATAGGACAGAGAGCAGTAGGGTCCACAGCTGCAAGTTTTCCAGGACTTGATGTTGTCTGTCTCACTCCACACAGCCTCCGTCAGGTCCGACACTGCCCCGTCCACCCTTGCAATGCTGGGCACATGCACGGGGTTCTGTGACTTGCAAGAGTGATGGTAATTACTTGCACACAGTAATTTTCCCAGCTTGTAGCAAGGGAGAAGAAAAGACCTCAACTCAGAAGCTCTCTCCCAACCTATCCCCTAACAGTGGCAGTGGGGGCATTTTCTTCCTCTATCAGGTCATCACTGCCTTCTCCCACCCCCCCCCCCCAGTGGTTTAGCATTTCTTTTACTTTAGCTCTTCAATTCTTAACAAATTCAGCATTTATCTTGGAAGAAAACCAGTGGTCTGTGCTCACTGTCTTGTTCCAAAGGCAATCATGGTTTTTTTTTTAATATTTTATTTATTTGAGAGAGAGAGAGAAAGAAATCACACACGTGAGCATGAAAAGGAGGGAGGGGCAGAGGGAAGAGGGAAAAGCAAGCTTCCCACTGAGCAGGGAGCCCTGCAGGGAGCTGGATCCCAGGACTCTGGGGTCATGACCTGAACCGAAGGCAGAAGCTTAACCACCTGAACCACCCAGGCAACCCAGCAGGTGTGCATTTTATGTGAATTATATTTACATTAATTGCAAGGTTACTATGTGTCAGGAATTTAAATATATGTTTTCTTGTGTAATTCTCACAAGTGTACTGTGAAATAAGGCACTATTACTTAATATGTCTGTATTTTTAAGATTAGGAGATGAGACGTAGAGTTGTGAGTAACTCACTCGAGCTCACATTTGTAATAGATCTTAGAACAGAGATGGATTCAGATCTGTGCTAAATCCAGACACTTTCAGCATAATGAGTTCGGTACATGGCACAGGTATAGATCTAAAATGTTTGGTCTTGGATGACTTGAGATAGTCTATACACAGAGGTAGAGACTCCAATGTCAATGAAATTGTAGTTTGGACAGCTATATAATATGAGTACTCTTCTCTGGCAATGACAGAGGGAACAGGGCTTACTCTTTCCTCCTTTGGAGCCTTGGATGTCTATTCTAAACACATCCTCTCAAGTCCTTATAAGGCCCCTCTGCTGAAACGCCGGGTGTTTACATAAGATTTAGCTACATGTCATCACTTAAAGATTGACTCTTAAGAGTTGCTGGAAATGTAGGGAAATAAGCACCATCTACCTGCATTCTCCCTGTATGCCACTAACACCAAAAATGTTAGTTTTTTCTGGGACATCTGGGTGGTTTAGTTGGTTGAGTGTCTGCCTTCTGCTCAGGTCATGATCCTGGGCTCCTGGGATCAAGTCCTGCCTCCAGTTCCCTGCTCAGCACGGAGTCTGCTTTTCCCTCCCCCTCTCCCCCTCCCCCAATTTGGACTCCTGTCAGTGATGTCTCTCTCTCTCAAATAAATAAATAAAAGGAAAAAAATCTTAATTTTTTTCCTTCTTCCTGACCGTACCAGATGTTTTCCCCAATTCCCATTATCATTCCTACTGTTCTCTTCTGTTTTCTCTTTATCTATTGAGTATTATTCAGAGATATGATCTACTATATTGGAAGAGACTGTATTATGGTTGGTCATTAGAAATAGAGAATGTAAAGTTACCATACTTAGGATAATGTATAGCAATCAAAGAAATATGAAGGGCCAGGAAACAAGAGAAAAACTTGGAAGAATTGCACCAGAGAAAGGTGAGCCAAGAGCATACCAGGCCTTTGGTCTTGGTTCACTAGAAGCCGAACTGCCCATATAGAATATACCCCCTTCCCATGATAATGACATCTAACTAGAGGATTTGGTTTTCCCATAGATTTGCTCTTCTAAATGACTCAACTCCCTACATTAATGTACGAAGAAGTTTTTATTTTTCTCTTCAGGTATTTCCTAGAGCTGTATTCCCAAATTAGAATTTTTAGATCAGAGAACATCAGTGATTGTGGTTTTCAATTTTGCTCTGTGAATTTAACCTATATATATAGAAGATATATTGTTAATTTTTACCAGTGTTATAAGTTTGATGCAAAAGAATCCTTTGTTTTATTCACAGATTATATTTTATGCTATTTATCAGAGATGAATATTAGGTGGTACAGACCATTGGTCTGACCTAGTTGAAGTATGTCATGGCTTTTTCTTTTATTCTGGTCCTCTGCATAATCTTCTACAGGAGCGTGGAAATAAGTATGAGTGTAAACATCTCAGTGATTGCACATAGAGAGGTTTCTGTAGATGTTAGTTTTCTGGTAGACTCTGGACACAGATTTTTCCGCTTCAGACATCTGCATGCATAATCAATGTTATGTGTGCTTTTTTTTTTTCCTTGTTACTATGGATATTATGGAGTCATGGAAGAGTAATCAAAGAGTATTTGTCCTAGAATGTTTGGCTGCCTTTCACTGGGGTATTCAAATGTTCAGACTAAACTGTTTATCCAGCAGATGGCACTCTTAGTCCTTGGACCCCAAAGTTCACAAATGAATGACTGTTCCTTTGCATTGGTTACAGATCATAACAGAATCCATGCCACTGATGTGTTACACGCTGTGTGGTACCTTACTACGCAGCCGATTCCGGGCCACTCCACTGTAATTAATGATCATGGGTCAGCAAGTGATTCAGGTACATATTAAGTGCATCTGTGGTCCCTTGCTAACTGGTGGGGGTGGGGGAGCAGGAAAGCATATCCTTAAAAAGGAAGACAGATAGTATCTGTTTAATACTTTTAAAATTTTCTATTACTTTCATTTTTCTTCTCAGATTCTGACAGTGGATTTACACATGGACATATGGGATATGTCTTCTCAAAAATGTATAATGTGCCTGATGATAAATACGGATGTCTGTCTGGGAATATCCCTGCGTTAGAGTTAATGGCATTGTATGTGGCTGCAGCCATGCATGATTACGATCACCCAGGAAGGACTAATGCTTTCCTGGTTGCAACTAGTGCTCCTCAGGTAAATCTTTCCATTTTGATGTGAAGAAATAATTTGATTGAGAGATTTTTCCAAAGGAAATTAACTTTATAAGTTTGACTTATAATAGGGACCAAATGAATATGAGCCCAACTATATTTAGCCCTAGGATAGAATTTGTGGAGAGCTAATTTTGAAAAGATATCATGTTTGTTCCAAGATATTAATGGCAGGCATGCAACTTTATTACCCATAAATATCCTGTTTTCTTCTTAAGAAAAAAACTAGTTGAATCCATGTTAATGAACCTTCTCAAAGAAAATCCAACCTATACAAAAGTCCCTTTTTGAAAAGATTATAGAACCAGATTTTTCTTGGACTTTTAATTATGTAAGTCTTTTTTGTATATAAAATCCATTCCTTTGAAATACATTTATTAAACAACCGTGATTCTTAGGACATTTCTGTTGGTTAGTAGGATTTAAACATCTATTTATTTCATTCATTTGAGGGAATTTTTTTTTTACCTGAACATAGTATTCCAAAAACAATAACTTTAAAGAAGTCCATTTTCATATATACTTAAATTTAGTTCAGAAATTAATCACTGAATCTCAGCATCTCCATCTATGTAAATAAACTCAGTAAGTTTCTCTTGGATTTAATGAGCTGGATCTGTGTTACTAAGTATTCTGAGATCCTATTTTTCTTTCTAGAGGATCTAGAAACCAATCTGGTCTCATACTTATTTTTTTTTTCTTGTTTGCTTTTTCTCTTTTACCCAATTCCCATCCATTTCCACCTGTCTTACAGGCTAGACTAGGATTTTCCTCTAGTCTATATACAATAAAAATACCCTGAATTTTTTCCCAACAACCTACTTTAACTTATTTCAGCATGTCCTTCATACACTAGAATTATTTTTCCTAAAGATGGGCAAATCTTTTTGCCAGCACCATTTCTCATTCATATTTTCCTACACATGTATGCATTTTTACTTAGTACAATTTAAATTTTTATGTGTTTTGTCTTTCCTTTTTTCCCTTATGCCTTTTTCCCCCTGTATTGTCTGTCTACCACACTAGTGTTCAAGCAGCATTTAGGGAACTTCTTCTTCTTTTGTAGTGTCCCTCAGCATTATTAGAGAATTCCAGCAAGTAGATATTTATTATACACTTTTAGTTAACCAGTTGGAGGGTGATATTTTCTATGGCTGTTTGTGGGATGAGAATTTTTAAATTGTGAGCCTCTCAGGGAGTCCATTCCTATTTATTAGTTATGTGTGCTTAAGAAAAAGTAATTCTTATTCCAGATTCAGAAAGTAACTGAGTCACATAATAGGGATTTTAATATATTTGGATTTTTTTTAATAGTTCAATTTCTTTGCAAAGAAATCGGATAAAAGCTAACTCTAAGCCCCTCATTTGTAAGAGTTTGGAATAAAGTTTCAAGGAAATGAACTTCACCTTACAAAGAAAGGAAATTTTAACCAAGAAAACTAATCAACCATTATTGTAATTACAATATGGAATTCTTAATAATCAACAGTCACAAGATTACATTTCTTTGTTCTGTGAAAAAAGAGGATCCTGAAAGCTTTGCCTATTCTTATGTATTTTTTATGTTGTTGTTGGTTTTTTTTTTAATTTAAAAGTCGAGCCCTTCAGTCTTTGCCCTCTTTGCCTAGGCGGTGCTGTATAATGATCGTTCGGTTTTGGAGAATCATCACGCAGCTGCTGCATGGAATCTTTTCATGTCCCGGCCAGAGTACAACTTCTTAGTTAACCTTGACCATGTGGAATTTAAGCATTTTCGTTTCCTTGTCATTGAAGCAATTCTGGCCACTGACCTGAAGAAACACTTTGATTTTGTAGCCAAATTTAATGCCAAGGTAACTAGATTTGTACCAGTCTTCATTTTATGACCATATTGAAAGATGTCACAGAATCAAAGTGTAGGACAAAACCTACTGCTCTCACCTCTTAAATGTCAGCTGTGAAAATGAAATGCAATAAAATGTTTAACCAGAAGTAGATTTATAGGCATTGGTCCCAAGCTAGAAATCTGCAACGTTGAGATATTATCTACCTATATATTATACTTTGTACTGCAGAGAAATAAAATTCTCACTGTCGTTGGGTTTTTTGTTTGATTTAGTTTGCTCTCATCTCTGTGGTATACTAACATAAATTGTCTGGAAGTGGAAAAGGTCAAAACCCTGAAACAAAATGTCATCCATCAAATGTAAATACCCAAATGTTAAGAAAATTTCTTATCGTTTGTAGCTGTATTTATTTACTAGTCATTGGTAACATATGCTAATTTTAAATAGCATTTATTTTCAGTTCCATAATTAATAATTACTTTATCCATCAGTTAAAATGTTATTTTTATGATGAGCTATTTTACTATTATGCAAGCCAATAGCATTTTGAATGCTAAAAAGTACCTCCTTTCTTGGCATTCTGATCTCTGCATGTTAAGGTAATAAACATTTTGTTGTTTATTCTGTCCAACTTTTGCTTTCATTGAGGCAAACCACGTTTTACCTTTGCTCCTCAAACAGGTGAATGATGATGTTGGAATAGATTGGACCAATGAAAATGATCGCCTCCTGGTTTGCCAAATGTGTATAAAGTTGGCTGATATCAATGGGCCAGCTAAATGCAAAGAGCTCCATCTTCAGTGGACAGAGGGTATTGTCAATGAATTTTATGAACAGGTAACTGACTTATTTATCGTTATTCATACGTAGGCTGCTCATGAATTCACAAAAGCTTGCAGAAGCTGTAAAAGTGTAATCAGTCTCCTTTATATTCATACTAACATCAGAAAACTAAAAACTCTTAAGATAAAGTTATTTGCAAGTATTGTGGGGGGTGGATGTGGGGGTGAGAGAAGATGCTGAAATAATGAAATGATCTTCTGAGACATTAGGAAGACCGTTGACATAGTGTTTCCTTTTTTAAAATAAATTTATTATAATAGAAGCTCATTTACATTTATGTGGATGAATGTACATCAGATTAAGTTCATTGACTTTTAATAATAACAGCAGCATATGAAAAATTTTTATAAATAGGCATTTTATTTGACGTGATAATGTGAGAGGAAACACACCACGGAAAAAATCTACCACAAGAAACCTAAGCATTAGGTGATCTCCTCCACATTACCCTACACTAATCAGATTATATGTCAAACTTTGTTTTGAGTACTGTGATCTACTCTTTTAAGAGGATTCTGGAGGCAGTGGAGCATGGGTAAAGGACAGCGATCAGTGGCATAAATTGACATGATGAGGGTTGATGAAGGGGCGTTGGGTGGGGGTATGGGGTAACTGCGTGATGGGCATTAAGGAGGCACTTGATGTAATGAGCACTGGGTGTTATATGCAACTGACGAATCACTGAACTCTACCCCTGAAACTAATAATACACAATATGTTAACTAAATTGAATTTAAATAAAAATTTTTTAAAAAGTGAAGATGATTTCCCTTTGTGGAGGGGAATGGAGGTGTTACAGTAACTGTCTTCAGATACTTTAAAGACTGACATACAAATTTAGGATTAAGTGTATCATATGTTGCAGAGATTAAAGTAAATAAATTATCACTTAACACAGGATTTGATTTATAAGAAACATTAGATTTCTTTCTGCTTCCCTAAAAAGTATATGAATATAACCAGTCTATAGAAGTTACAGGGAGATTGATTTCAAGACCATGTGAGAAAGAAATATGTATTATAAAGGCATCCAGAAATAAGATGAGGCACCTTTTTAGGTAATAAATTGCCTATCACTGGATGTACTTGAAGAGGGATTAGAAAGAACTTTTGTGGGTTTTATAGACAGGACTCTTACATAGGATAAAAGGTTTGTACTTTCCAGAAAATAATGTATTGCCTTTTCTAGAAATGAGATTAATTCATAATCAATCCCCAAATACTGAAATCCAAAAAAAAAAAAAAGGAGGGGGCACCTGGATGGCTCAGTTAGTTAAGTGTCTGCCTTCGGCTCAGATCATGATCCCAGGGTCCTGGGATCCAGTCCATGTTGGGCTCCCTGCTCAGTGGGGCCTTCCCCCTCTCCCTTTGCCCCTCCCCCCCATTTGTTCCGTGTGTGTGTCTGTCTGTCTGTCTCTCTCTCTCTCAAATAAAAATCTTAAAAAATAAAAGAAATAAAAAAATACAAAAACATAAAGGAAAAGGATAACCCAGTTATAATAATTCTACTATGTAGACATAGCCATTATTGATATTTCAGTATATTTTCTTTGTTAATTTTGCTAGGTGACTACTAGTTTACAGTCTGTTACTTTCTTCTGGAAAGATTTGAAGTAGTTCAAAATAAAAACACTCGTACAGTAGTACTATTAAACATGTTGACAAGTAAGAATATCAGAAATCATATAATCACAGAAGATAAAATTCAACCAAAAGCTGAGATAAGGTGGCACCTTTAATTGAGCAGTAAATTATTGTAAGCTTTACTGGCAGCCAAGGTAAAAGGAAGAAAACATGATAGATTATGTATTTCTTTCATAATTATTCCCAGTATTGCATTTTGAAGTACATTTATCCTCTAATAGAACAAGGAGTGACATGATAAGAAATACCATCTACTGGGGTGCCTGGGTGGCTCAGTGGGTTAAAGCCTCTGCCTTCGGCTCAGGTCCTGATCTCAGGGTCCTGGGATCAAGCCCCACATTGGGCTCTCTGCTCAGCAGGGAGCCTGCTTCCCCTCTCTCTCTACCTGCTTCTCTGCCTACTTGAGATCTCTTTCTCTCATTGTCAAATAAATAAATAAAATCTTAAAAAAGAGAGAGAGAGAAAAGAAATACCATCTACTAAGACATTAGACCATTTCTTCTGTTGCCCCTTGATCAAAAGCCAAAACCTCAAGATCACAAAAGTGATAAATGGCAGCAAGGCATTTCTACAGGGATCTCTGCAATTTGGGTAGAATCCTTTAGCAGTCAAGTAAAAGAGGGAGTTCACACATGAATGTCTGGGTTCTTACATAATTACAGATTGTGGGTGCCAAGTGAATGTTGACTTTACTAGTATTTTAAACTTTCCATGTCATTTATCTTTCTGGTTGACTCTTGATGCTAAATTCCTATTTCTAGGGTGATGAAGAGGCCAGTCTTGGGTTACCAATAAGCCCCTTCATGGACCGTTCTGCTCCTCAGTTGGCCAATCTTCAGGAATCCTTCATCTCTCACATTGTGGGTCCTCTGTGCAACTCCTATGATTCAGCAGGACTAATGCCAGGGAAATGGGTGGAAGATAGTGATGAGTCAGGAGATACTGATGACCCGGAAGAAGAAGAGGAGGAGGAAGCACCAAACGAAGAGGAAACCTGTGAAAATAATGAATCTCCAAGTAAGTTTTATGAGCTCTATTGCTAGTGTGTTTTTCCTAAGTTTTTTTTAAACATAGGTGCAGATAAATTTTATGCTTCTCATGAATTACA
>CM052807.1:36211321-36241845 GCA_028533885.1 Nasua narica
AAGTCGGTTCTGGAGGTCAGAAGTCTGAAGTAGGTCCCTCAGGGCTAGAATCAAGGCACTGGCAGGGCCGTGTTCTCTCCGGAGGCTTAAAGGGAGAACCCCTCTCCTCACCTTGCCGAGCTTCCAGAGGCTGCTTACCCTCCTGGGTGCAGGACAGGGTTTTTTCTTGTTGTGTTTTGTTTTTTTGGATGAGTGACATTGGAAAGTGTTGTCAGCTTAGCCTCTTGGAAAAGCTTTGTTCCCATGGGCCCTCACTGATTGCTATTTAAACTCAAGCACACCGAAAAAGCACATAATACAGGCACCAAGAATCGAAGAACACAGGCCAGGAGATTTAACAGGCTCAACTTGTCAACGTTGGCTTTAGCAGCAAACAAGACAACCAGATATTCAATTACTTTTCTGTTCTATAGGGGTCAGTTGCCGTACTGACTTCCAGATTCTGATGTGTAGCTCTCCATACCGAGCTCTCCAAACTCTACTGCTGTAGAATCCTAGTAATTTTAATTCTGTAATCATATTGAATGAGATGGTTAACTTGATTTAGCCTGAAACTTAGGTTTCAGAAAAAATTTAGATTAAATATGCACTGATAATTTCAGCAATTTGCAAAACTTGGAGATCTCCCAGGAAACACAGAATTAAATGTTTCAATATGGTATCCTAGGGAAAGAAGGCTTTTTTTCCCAACTCATAATTAAATCTGAAAGATTCCTACAGCGGACTAAGAGGTTTCTAATGAAGTACTAAGCTGCATTTAGAATTTGAGCAATGAAAGGCTCTTTGTTCTCATTTCAAAAGGTTCCAGTGCTGAACAATTTGGCTCCCAATACAGGCATGTTTTAGACCACCTGCAGACTCTAATCTACGCAAATTTATTTGGTACAAACTTTCTTCTACGTCACCTTATTCAGTTTAATTCCAGAGAGGTTTATTGCTAACGTTTAACAGCATTAATAAGAGAACAGCTGTTCTCATGGGGGCTGCCCTGAAAAGAAAAGGAGAAAAATTGAGCTTTTGTTGCCTCTTCCCTCTGAATACACTGCCGTGAATGTGTACAACATTCACATGGAGTGATCACCTTGAGTAGTATCACCTATCACCGTGATTCAAATCTATCCTTCAGCCGGTGCTCATTTGTAACTCTCTGGATCCAAAGGAATAGGTTAAAAAGAATATTAACATTTAAAAATTTCTCAACAGAAACTGATTTTTACCTAACTCCAATAAAAACAAAGTAGAAATAAGCAAGTAGATGGCTTTGGTAGAAGAGTAATTTTATAAATATGCTTTTTTTTCCCCAGCATGAAAACCCTTTTTTTATTAACATATAATGTATTATTTGCCCCAGGGGTACATGTCTGTGAATCATCAGGCTTACACATTTCACAGCACTCACCATAGCACATACCCTCCCCAATGTCCATAACCCAGCCATCCTATCCCAGCCCCCCACCCGCCAGCAACCCTCGGTTTGTTTCATAAGATTGAGAGTCTCTTACGGTTTGTCTCCCTCCCTATCCCATCTTGTTTCATTTTTCCCTTAAAAATCTAATGTGGGGGTGCCTGGGTGGCTCAGTTGGTTGAGCGTCTGACTCTTGATTTTAGCACAGTTCATGGTCTCAGGGTCGTGGGATTGAGCCCTGATTCCCTCTCCCTCTGCCCCTCTCTCCCTCTCTTTAATAAAAAAAAATCTAATGTAATATATCTTATTGATTTTTATAGAAATAATTCAGATATCTTTAAATTTAATGTGTGCATGTATGCTTATTAAGAAACTTTCAAATGAAGAAATTAATGTCATGCTCCAGGACTCCATGACCTTCTGCCTGTATGCATGCCCTTCAGTCTGCCTGGAATGCTACCTACTCCTTCTTCACCCACTCTATTTAATTTTCAAAATTTACATCTCACCTCCGTTGTCCTATCCTTTTTAAAAAAATTTTACCTATTCCTTCGCAGACTGAGGTGTGTGTGTTCCCATGGTTTGACGGATCAGAGAAATTGCACTGCATGCTTATTAAAAATGACAGAAAAGACTTTATTCAAGATTATTGCAATAAGGAAGAGAGATTAAACTCAACTCCATTGAAACTAAGGCAGGATAATTTTTCAGCACTAGCGTGAGCTAGTGAAAATATACTATAGGACCCTCAAGGGAAGTTGGTCAATGGGATCGAGCCATCTGTGTTTGCTAATTGGTACTTGCTGAAGCTGGGTGCTTCTGCTCTCATGAAGACTGGAAGTTAGGGACCTTATTTTTCTCAGTGATTCCATTTCAAAGGAATCACACCCAGGTACTTGAGAGAGATGTTCCTGGGTTGTGAAACTGGTTAGGAACTGGGAGAAGATTTATCTCTATGACAAAGGAAAACAGAAGGTATTTGCACTTTCAACTCTTAGAAAGTAAATGCTATAAGAAAAGGGAAAAGGGAAGTCAGTGGCCTATATTCTGGAAGAAACCAATCTAAAGTTTAGTCAAGCTGAGGGGAACATTAAGCCCATCTTGATCATATGTGTACATTGTCATAAAACACAAATACAACATGTGCGTTACATTTTTGTCTTCTTTGCCCTCTCCCCTATAAACTTTAAGCTCCCTTAAGGCAAGCTCTTGGACTGATCAGTCTTTCTGTCTGTAGCATCCAGAAAATGGCTTGTCAATTAATAGGTGGTTGATATAAGTTTGATTGATGGGTTTAACTCATAAATAAAATAATTAAAATAATGCAGTGAATTGTTTTTTTAAATTTTTCCTTATGACTCTCCTTGTATCTATTCCTCCTGACATTTATTCAACTTAATAATTTTGTTACGGGGCTGCATGGTTCAAAAGTAATTCAAGGTAATTTAATTTAATGTCCTTTTATTTGATCTGTATTTTCAAATCAATCTTATCCTATAAAATGCAAGAAATTTTTTGTGGTATATAATAATAAAACCACTGAAGGAATCACTAGTACTTCCATAAAAATTTTGGTGGATGGCTTCCAAGAATTAGTTCCTTTGGCACACCTCATAGCAAATGGATTTTTTTTCCTGTTGTTACTATTTTTTCTTCCATTTTTTCTTCTTCCCCTCTCCCCCAGATTATACATTGTGAATCACTGCTACTTCATTAAGTAAGCCCTCATATCCCTGCTGACCATCCTGGTTACTTGTACAATTAACTCTTAACATAGTCTCCATTAGATCAGAATATCCTGTGGACCACTCTTTCAGATCATTGTCATTTTTATGACTTACCGACACATCATCATTTACTTGCAACTGTGGAACAGAAACCAGGGAGAACATGATTCATCTAGTAAACTCTCACTGAAGACTTACTAAAGTCTGGAGCTTTGTGAATATACACACAAAAGGAGGGACAGGTTTCTGTCCACAGGGAAGTTTACAGTCTAACGGGATCTTAGCCTACTTTCTAAATTCTTGACCTAAGTCTACAATGGTCACTCAGATAAAGGTACTAAGAGTTACATTCTGGCTTTGAACACACCCTCTTCAAAGCTCGAGACCAGTTGCCTACTTTACCTCTGCACTTGAAGGTCTCCCAGACATCTCATGTTCAGCATCCCCCTCAAATCTCCTCACCTAACGTTGCCTTTCTCAGTAATCTTAATACCAGCTACTCAATGACTCAGGCCAGACAGCTCAGGGTTGTTTTTTTGTTTTGTTTTGGTCTGGTTTTTATTAGTTTCAGAGGTAGAATTTAGTGATCCATCAGTGGAATATAACACCCAAGACTCATCACATCCTGTGCCCTTCTTAATGCCAGTGCCCAGTTACCCCATCACCCCACTGACCTTCTCTCCAGCAACCTCAGTTTGTTTGCTAGAGTTCAGCATCTTTTACGGTTTGTCTCTCTCTCTCAATTTTCATCTTATTTTTCCCTCCCTTCCCCTATGTTCATCTGTTTTGTTTCCTGAATTCCACATATGAGTGAAATCATATAGTATTTGTCTTTTTCTGATTGACTTATTTCGCTTAGTATAATATCCTCTGGTTCCACCCACATCATTGCACATGGCAGGACCTCATTCCTTTTGATGGCTGAGTGATAGTCCATTGTAGATATACACCACATCTTTATCCATTCATCTGTAATTGGGCATTCGAGCTCTTTCCATATTTTGGCTATTGTGGACATTGCTGCTCTAAACATGGGGGTGCATGTGTGTGCCCCTTCAACTCACAATGTTTGTATCCTTTAGGTAAATACCACTTGGTGGGTCATAGGGTAGCTCTGTTTTTTAACTTGACTCCTCCCTCTTCTTTTTTCACGTCTAATCAGTTGCCAAAGTCCTGTTGATGAAACCTCAAAAATGTATCTCACATTTATTGATTTCTCTTCGTTTCCATTACCTTCACTCCATCCCCAGCCACCATCATCATGTCAGATCCTCCCAAATGAGTCCTTTTTCTCTCTCTGTGCCACCTTTAAAAGATTTTGTAAGACTCAGTGTGATTGCATCTGATTTTCCACTGTCTCCCCACTGGAGTAAAACTCCATGCTGGCAAACATGATGTCTGTCAGTGAACGACCAGAATCTGGCCTACTTGGTACATATTAGGTGCTTAAGTAGATAAGGAAGTGGAAGACTACAAGAGCGAATTACAGTATCAATTCAAATTCTTCAAAATATGTTTCTTCTGTTGAAATTGATATTATTACGCTTCCTCAACCAAGAGATGTGATCCTGTGAAAATTGACTTCGTACTTCTATGTTAAAAACATGAAATGTTTGGATCACCAAGACAGTGTAATTTATTTACTTATTAAATGCATATTTGCTGAGTCTCCTTCTGAATGAGGTGCTTACGGGTCTTTACGAGGCTTCCTAAAAGAAGCTATAGTCTAGTAGAAGGGCTAATGCCTAGAATATATGAGAACAAAATAAATGTCCTAAAGGATGCACATTATTGAGGACAAGGTTTTTGTCACAAGTGACAAGACTTCAATCAAGTGAGCGTATCCAAAAGGGAAAATGATTGGTTTAGGTAAACCTGGTGTTGTCCAATTTCCACGCTTCCTTGCACCTGCCCTTGTCTCAGAGTCTCCTGCCTGATGGCCTGATCTTCAGCCTTGCTTTCTTCATGAGACTGGAACTGTAGCCAGTGCTTTGTTCCCTTCATTTCACATAAACAAGCAGAGGAGAAAAGATCCCCAGACCCCGTTCCCTGACTCATTCTCATCCTGTGCCATTGGAAAAAATCCCAGGGAAGGACTCTAATTGACCTGATTTGGGTCACATATGTACCCTTTGACCCATCCCTGAGACACAGGTATGTTGTCAGAAGATTGGGGGGGTGGGGAATAGAGTTTTGAAAACCTTTCCTAGAACTCCATAATTAAAAAAAGGGATGAGAGTTTCCATTCAATGACTTTGGTGATCAGAAAAAGAGGTAATGATAATGAGAAAGGAAAAAAAAAAAGGAAAGCAATCTGTACTCTGAGAAGTATATATGGAGTGAAATGAGAGTTGAGAAGAGAGGGAGAGATTGTTTCTTAGAGGAGGAATTCAGTGAAATCTGATTGAGTCTTAAAATAATAAATGGGTGTGAACTTTCAGTGGCTGAGAAGAGCATTTGAGAAAGAGGGCAGTACCAGCTTGAAGGCAGAAGAGGTCACTGTATATGCAGGCGAGAGAACAGTGAAGTTGAGACAGAAGCCAGGCTATAGAAGAAGGAAGACTGCGAACGTGGGTTCGTGCCACCTTGTGGGAGAGCTTGGAGAGGAGTTTGACGTGAATGTTTTAGTCCGCACGAAGCAGGACAGTAACACTGCAACCAGCTTTAAAGAAACCAGTCTTGCAGACTTGTGGGAGCTGAATTAGTTGACAAAGTGAAGGAGGACATGACAAGAAGTTCTCCCATTAGTCTAAGGTGAACAGTCTTGAGGATCTGAATGTAAGGAGAATAAAGCCAAGATGCGAGCAAAACTTTGCATTGGGCATTACTGAATATTAAGTCCTGTTCAACTTGTGTCTCGGTGATCTATGACTGATTGTTGCCATCTTCCTCTTGTTTCCCCACTCTCGCCAACAACGTTACTGTGATAAATAAATCCAGTGATACGTATCCATTTGGTACTTAGCTCCTATTACTAATGTGAAAAGAGATAACTGAGCACACAAATAAGTGATTTGGTATTTTCTCAGGAAAGAAAACTTTCAAAAGGAGGAAGATCTACTGCCAAATAACTCAGCACCTCCTACAGAACCACAAGATGTGGAAGAGAGTCATTGAAGAGGAGCAGCGGTTGGCGGGCATAGAGAACCCATGCCTGGACCCGTCCCCCCAGCAGCCTCCCTCAGAACAGATCCAGGCCATCAGGGAAGAAGAGGAAGAGAAAGGGAAGCCCAGAGGAGAGGACATCCCGGCCCCGGAGCAAAACCAGTGACAGTGGATACAATGCGCTGTGTGTCCCAGCAGAGTGACTTGTCACAGACTCTTTTCAAGCCAGCACAACACTTAGACACAACACTGTAGAAATACGAGAAGATGGGCAAACAGCTATTGCATTTTGGGATTCTTCGCATTTTATGGGTTTATTTTTACAGTGAGATACATTGTTAAAAACTCTTGCTCAGAGAAGCTTTCACATTTGCAACACCAGCTTCTAAGGATTTTTTTAAGGAAGACATATATATGTGTGTGTGTATATAAGCTCGCACGTAGATACATGTAAAACGTACTCACACACATACACGCACATGCACACTGAAAGCCAGGCTTCCTGGCACCACCATTTAGTAACATTCATGTTAAGGTATATAGTGCTCACTGTGATATAATAAGTTATAAAAGAGAAAAATAAAGGAAAACAAATCACAAAGGAAATGGTGCGGCTTAGCAGGGAAACAGTGCAGGGAACGCAGGGTCCCAACTAAGGAGCTTTTGCTCTTAGTACTGATGGATGAAAGTTCCAGAGCATTATTTGGATTCTTACACATCCTGCCAACATCGTGTGTGTGTGTGTGTGTGTGTGTGTGTGTGTGTGAGAGAGAGAGAGAGAGAGAGGGAGAGAGAGGAGTGAAAGGGTGCTTGTGTGTGTATATGTGTGTTGTAACAGATTCTTATGGTTTTAGTAGTTCGTAGAGTAGCTGCAGCAAATGACTCAGCACATCTGAACAAAGAGAAGGCGGTTCACTCTGGAGTGTCTTTTTGAGAGGCAGCCTTGCCAAATGCCTTCCTCCCTGTAGCTTCAGTACAGACCCCTCCCCTGAGGGAGGGTAGTCCCCAGGCTGGTGAGTGGGCCCCGTGACTGGTACTACTGCTCAGGCACCACTTGGAGGCGCTCCACCGCCAGCCTTAACCTGGAAGACAGGCGTTTTCCACTCTCCTTGCCTAATGCACGTATAGGAGCTGTTTGTGAGTCGGTCACTCACGGAAGATCAAATCGCCTTTGTAAGGGGAGGGCATTCTTCATACACAAACACCTAAGAAGGAGCTGGAGGCAGATCTTTTCATAAGGTTAGAATTCTAAAACATTGCCAGAGAAGACCTGGGAAATTGCTCTAATGTGATCCCTCAGGGTCTTAATGTGCTAGAAAACACGTCTGGTAGAAAAAGAAGGAAAGAAAAAAGGCAAAAAGAACCCACTACAGGAGAATATATAGTGAGAGGTGAAGGGGGAAAATTTCAACCCGGAATTTGGTGTGCGTGGACAGAGTGAAAGATGGAGTCTGCGCAACTGTTGAAGATGGGCTTTGGGTGGCCAAGTTTCCACTGAGGGCCGGCTGCGCTGTCCCCGAGCTGTGGGATGGGGTGGCTTCGATCTGCAGTCTGGCCCGTTGTCATGTTCCTTTGGGCAGGGAAGATTGTAGAGGAGTTTGGGGGGACTGGGCCTATTATTGGAAGTCTTTTTTTTTTTTTTAATTTTATTTGTTGGTTTATCTACACTTGTTTATGCTGTGAGCCAAACCTCTATTTAAAAAGTTGATACTCACTTTCAATATTTTATTTCATATTATTATATTTGTCATGAATAGTTATCTCGATGTAAATATAAAGATTTGTTTCTGTAGATAGTAAACTCTTTTTTTTAAAAAAAAAGGGAAAAGGGAAACATTTTTATAAAGTTATATTTTAATCACCATTTTTATACATTGTATCTATCTCCAAGCCCAGTAAGAGAGTGATGATTCATTTGCACGTAGGTCTATGGATGGCCACTTATCTACCTATCCTAATTTAAATGATAACCTGATACAGTTATTTTGTGCCAATTAAATGAAGATGCCACCAAAAAAATGTTTTTTCACAAGGAACTTCTTCTACCTTTTGTGAAACTTTTGGGTCCATGTCTCCCAAAGAACAGGACCGTCTTAACCAATACCGAATTTTTATAATTGGTGTCCATTTCTTGCCAGCACTTTTTGATCATAACTCCTCTAATACTATGTATGGAACTGCTCATCAATGAAACGATCTTAATTTCTAAGTAGATCTTGATGGCGATTTCTAATTTTTATTTCCTTGACATCATAGAAAAGAGTGTTTACATTTTAAAGATGCCTTTGTTTCTTATAAATGAATATTCTTCCCTCCCAAAGCAATGATTGTACATTAACCCGTGGCATTTTCCAAACAAGGCAAACATAGTACAATCAAACAAACACAATTTCAAGGCAAATTTCCCATTAAGTAATAAAATATGAAAAGGCTCAAGTAGATTGCAGACTCTAGTTAAATAAATGAGAATAATTTCCTATTTTTTGACTTAACACTCGAGGTCTTCATTATTCAGGATGTACTGAGTTGTTTTCCATTTTCTTAGTGTTTCCTATGTGTCTCATGTTTGCAAAAATTGCTGTGAGTCAGAGGCATTTATTTCCCCAGTGACTTTAACTGTTCTCCTGCCCTTCCAAATAAGTGAGGGAAAAATTTATGCTCACATACCTCTGACATTTAATTCCTTAACAAAACGAATCTTTTCCCTTTCTCCTAATGGCGTACGTATCTAAAACACTTGTTAGGTCAAGGAAGAATAGAGGTGTGGAGCAAGTGGCATGGCAGCTGAGCAATTGGGAGTCTAGAAGCCTACACTGGTGGCTTTGACAAAGCTGGAAGGCCCCAAATTGGGGCCAGGCCGGCTGTCAGAGTAGAGGTCCTAGCAAACTACCTGGTTTCGTTATTTTGTTTTAAAGTACATGAAGTAGTGGTGGCCAAAGCACTTAGAACCTCTTCATTCCAGAATCGTGTTCATTAAGTCCAGGCAGACTGACCATTTTTTCTTCAGAAATAAATTACCAGTCTGTTAAAGCTAAAAGCCCATCGAAGTAAAGGAATGGCGATCAAGTAATGAGGCTTTCGTACACATTCATTACATCCCAAAGGATGCCTCGGGACATAAATAGATGGTTTCTGCTGATGATGTTCTCCCCTGGCTTGGTGACAGCAATATTCCCATGTTCACTTCCAGCTCTGGAGCTTACTCCCTGTGGTGCCAGTATATTTGTTGCCATTTACTACATTTTTATATGAGCCTGTTTATAGGTGCCATTAGATAAACTCAGGTCTTTCAAATGAAGGAATTTCTAGCCCATTTAGGAAAAAAGGATAGTTGTATCGATAGCCGTAAAACCAATGGTAGGAAAATTGGGAACTGGTGACCTTGATGCTAGGGGTTGGTTTCTGTTACGGAAAAGACCAGGTATCCTGTGAGCATCACTGGTGTCATTTCCAGCATGCTCGTAGAATGTCTTTTCAGTTACCCATGTATGCCAACCTTTAGGATGTTGTTTCCTTGGTGAAGACACCACTTTGGTTTTTTCCTAAGTGATAAAATTGTATTTTTTTGTTATTTATGTAAGAGTTGGTTTTGCTCCCAGTAGAAGATGAAGACAGCTTTGGGTAGATCTGTGTTGGTCTTCATCCGACAAGTGAAGGAATGTCCTTGTATTTAAGAAAATATTCATTTTCTAAAAGCAGAATACCCAATTCCGTCTGTTCAATTTTGATGGAATTCCAGAACAAACCTTAACCATTGCAATCCCAGTAAAACTAAAGAAAAGGGACTGTAGGACATGCAGACTATTCATAATCCGTTTACGTGTTGTGATTTCCTCATCTCCCCTGTCTCTCTTGATTTGCAATTTCCTGACGTCCCCTGTCACATGCCCAGAGAACTTTCTTTGACGGTAAAAGCTGTGCAAAAGGCGTGAGACTCAGGCCTATTCTTTGTTTAAATGGTGGAAAAATATAAGTTATTTTCTAAGTAATAAAGATATGAGAATTATCATTGTAAATAAAGTCTAAAGTTTGAAATGACTGTTTTACAAAAGTGAACTATTTGTGTGATGAACAACTCCTAAGTAATGAGAAGTGAATAATCAAAAACTCATTTCTATCCTACTTTGGCAGGTATTTTTTGGTGCTTCTCTGTCAGTATGGGGATCTCCACTCTCCTCGCCTTTTAAAATATTTCTAAAATAAGAGTGAAAACCACAGTAAGGATCTTACTGTCCTCTCTTCCATCCTAACACTGAGTCCCTACTTGATGCCTTTCTTAGCTTATATGCCACTTTGGAAATAAACTGTCTTTTCAAACTGGCAGAAGTCTCCAGTAAAACAGAGTTTTGTAAACTTTCATAGTCTGGGGTAAATCAAGATTCCTCTCATTCTAGAGAGTATCAGCTACTGCATATAGAAAGAAAATATCAATAAAATTTCAAATGCCAATAGCTCAACTCCAAACCATTGAGAGCTTAAATATCTATATACTTTGAAACCAGACTGAGTTTCCTTTGTTCACCTTTTCTCTTAACGAGCAACAAAATACTATATGATCATTGTTCTAGGTCATTCCTTTCTCGCATGATTTTTCTGTGAAAGGAAACTGAATTTGCTGATATTGTCAATCTGTGTCTAATCTGTTCAATGGAATTCCACCTGAAGATTAGGAAACCAAGTAACCATTTTAGGTGAGGAGCATTCCAAAATAAAATTACTTACAGAATGTCCAATCAGAGCAAATTATGCAAGTTTCAGGTCCTATATTCATATCAAGCTGTTTCTCTGGAAAATACTCAAATTCTTACAGCAAGTTTGGGATGAATTAACTAGACTATAGCACTGAGTTAATGAAACTGGAAACAGTGCATTGAATAACTTAACTTGAGGTTTGCTGGTATTTATCATGGTTAGCACTGATGACCCATGGTCAGAGAACAGGAGCAGGGTTTTCAGTCTCCATGATACACTGTGGATGATAGTCCATTTCTCTATCACCAACACATTTCAATTGTTAAAATGATGCTGCTTTTTCCTTACCTAATGGTGCTTTTATCTCACCTGAAGTGATCTTTATGTTCATACTATGAAATCTTTCTAACAGCAGGTTAACAATGATGACACAAAAGAATTGGGTATTTTGTTGCAAAATACGTTTGGAGATCCAAAACTGAACATTAAAGCTTTATAATTTGGTGGAACTCATTGTTCACATCTGCAGATTCAAAATTACTGATCCACTGTCAATTATTTAAGTGTAATAAGACTATACATGGAATTATATAGAGATGGAAAACAAAATTAGTTTTTGGTATATGCTTCAGGTTCTAAAAAGAGCCAAATTTCCTATCTAAGGGCAGCTAGTTCTTCTCCATATTATGCTTCTGAGGTTGATTGCCTTGACAGGCATTGGTATTCATGGATTTCTGCTTCCCTGAGGAGTGGTGGAACAGAGAAGAGAAGTCAAGCCTCTGCCTTCTTGATAAGAAATACTGAACATGCCCCTGTTCAGAAAGGTTTCCTCATTGCTTCACATCAAGAAGTGGTTCTTTGATCATGCAAGTAATTCAATCAAAAAATGCTTCAAAGAGAGTAATATTAAATCATCCTATGTAAGTACTAACAAGAATATTTAAATTTGATTAAGCATTTGAACCAAAGCTGTTTAAAAAATTGTTCTTTTTATTTGACTAGAAACTCGCAAAATGACATTGCATGGTATAGAGATGCTAAATACATTGATATAATCAGAACTACTATTGTGTAACAGAAAACTGGAAAGAATATTTAAGTATTTTTCTAATGTATGTCATGCCTCAGGGAGGCAAATGCTTTATGGAGGGTCCAAGAAATACATGAGATAGATAAAAATAAATTTAGTCCCAATAATTTAATTAGATTAAGTGTACAAATTATAGCCTGAATTCTTCTGGGTTTTCCCAAGAAAAAGGAACGTATTATAATCCAGCAATTTATCAAGGATTAGGTTGTTTTTAAAATAAGTGGTCTATTAATGTAGATTATATTTTACTAAGTTGTAACACACTGAAAATGCCAAATACTTATCTTCGTTACTAAGAAAAATTACATCTTATTAATCTTGACTTTCACAGATGAAGCACTGACCAGGCAGTAATCCACACCCACTGCTTCATCTCCCAAGACTGATCAAATGGTAGGTTGGAATTTGTAATTCATTAATAGAAAAGTAATAAAAAAAATTGTTAAAACTTTGCTGCCTTAACTAAAATTTCAGTGTCCGTAGAAATGCTTCTTTCAGATGAAACAAATTGTAGCAGGAAATTCTCCCTTCCCTCTTACAAAAAGACAAGACAAAACAAAACCAAAAAAAACAAAGTCAAACTTAGAGGAGAAAAGTGGGGATTCTCTTCAGTTTTACTTCCTTCACTCAAAATAGTAAAGCAAAAGGAATCAGAACTTCTCCTCTGCCATAATAAGGAGAAAGAATGCTTTTCACCCCAAGTTCTAACTTGCCTTGCCTGGTTTCATTGCGCAGCCTGTGGTACTAAAAAGCAAAAGCAAAAAACAAAAACAGAGTTATAGATTGGGAGTGAACACTACATAAAACGTGAAGGATCACCCCAGGACACCCCTCCATCTTTGTGACACCCCAATTTAATTATCAGTTACTCTGGAGTAAAGGGACTTAATGGACCCATAGTTCAACCCTGACTTCCTTTATTACAGTCAGCACTTACACATCCTCTGGAATGTGAATTAGCCCTTGGAGCTTGGAAACTCCAAGCCCTTGGAGCTGCTTGAGTACTTTTGAAGGGAAGGAACTTTTTTTTATACTAGTAATTTTACTCCCTATATTATAGCAAAATATTTGGATGATTTCATGCAAAATTAAAAGTAATTGTTTAAAGATGTTTTATTTGTGTATATAACTTGTTGGTTGTTAGAATTTTCCCTCTTAAAAGTTAACTGATTATTCTTATGGCTCAAGCAACTCCTATCACGTATTTTGTTTTAGCTCGGGTTAAGCGTAACCAGTACTACAGTGTTGCTATCTTTAAATACTAACCCCAACACATCTATGTATTAACTGTTAGTGGGGTTTATTGGCTTGACTTTTAGTATATATTTACTCATTGGTTTTATTTAAAAAATCACTATTTTTTAATTCTCTGAAATATTTGCTTGGGATTTTCATCATATTATGTTTGCTTAACTGATGGTTTGGTTTTGGTTTTGTTTTCCATTTATGAGTATCACTTTACTTCTTGATAGACTCTCACAGAAGTACACATACCATTTCGTTCCAACAAAGACAGTTTGTTAGTTGATGAGCACTGGAAATAAATATAACTGAACCCACCTACCCCCTGATATTTCTTCCTGAAGATTTTTATCATGCAAATCACAAAATGAAAATTGGTGCTTTTGTAAGTGTTCTGAAATTTTCAGTGCAAAATAATGAAAATGTGATTCTCCCTGGCTCTCTATAATGCTATTAGGATGTGCAGCTGAAAGAACTTTAATTTGAATATAGAATATTTTGGTTTGGGTTAATTTGGTTAATTTGATTTGTTTTTTTGGTATTAAAATGGGTTTCTTATCCCTGATGGAGCAGTTGTGCTGATTGTCACTATTTCTCCCTTTTCCTGATCAAAAACCCAAAAAACAAACAAACAAAACTACCATTGGAAAGTTTAAATTAGAATGTCCCAAATATTTGACTTTGTACAGTACTTGCAAACCGGAGAGTATGAACTTAATTAAGTTCCTAAAAAGCAATATTTTCAGAGAAGTACCAACCAAAATAACATTATAGGGGATGTCTTTGCACATGACACTTTTTGACAAGGTAATTCTTACCACTCTCAACTGAATGTGTTTATTAATAACTCTCCAAATTTATCAAATTTTAGAAACCCAAGAGTGAAGCATTGGACTTCACCAATCATTTCGCAACTGAAATAAATCTTTTCCTTTCACCTGTAACTCGTACTTAATATACATAGCAATACTTCATATCTTCCTATCATAATTATTTGTTAAGTAATTTAGTTAATTGCTGATAAGTATTTTGTAAAAAGTAAAATCTGTACAGAAAATGTATTAGATAAACTGTACTTACTTTTATTGTTTTTCAGCTTAGACACTATAATGATGTTCCTTGTTTGCTAGAATTCCTGGAAGTGCCTCATGAATTTATGGATTTTATATATGTATATATATTATATATGTAAAAATATTACAGTAAGCATATACTCAAAATCATAAGAATTATGTCACAGGTCATCAGTATGGATGTTACAATGCGAGAACAATATATAATATAACTATAACTCTGTGGTACTGTTTGATGTAGTTATTTGTACAATGCGAGTCCTCCGTCCAGTTTTGAAGGCACCCCTTCCTCTTATTTCCAAATGCAGTGGCTTGTGGCAGGACTATGCACGCTGTAGTGAGCCATCCATTGGCCTCTCTACGGTTCCTAACAACTCTTGGGGGCTTCTATTCTCATGGTCACATTCCCTTCCCTGTCACCGATGAATCTTGCTTCATTAATCTTCATTTGTTTATAGCTAAGCTGTGTTCTTTCTCTAATTATATAGTCAACACCATAACCAAGATCCCTGGATTTGTGTCACTTAGCTTCAGTGTCCTATAAAATAAGCAGTTCTGCCCTTTATCCAATAAATACTACAATTTATCCTATAAAGATTGTCTGCTGATGCCCAGTACATGGGATATTTGGTTGTAAAGACTCTGAATTATTTTTGTTTCACATATTTGAAAGCTCTCAAAGACTCTGAAGATTCAAGGCACTCAGAGTGTTTTAATTAACTCAACTATATAGTCCTCAGAAATGAAAGCAAAATGTGATTTCTACCCAAAGTTCTCAAGGAATTAATTCTTTAAGCCACACATACAGATTTCCCCATTACCTATTAGACAAAATCTCTGCTCCTAAGTTTGGTATATTCATACCTTTCTTCACTCTGGTCCATAACTATCCTCCACCAAAATAACCATTTATCATTTATATTTCTATGTCTTCGGAAAATTATATCAGTGAAGTATTTACACACACTGCATACTTGTGTTGTCTTTCTACCTTTGTGTACATACACACTCTTCCAACCACAGACAGCACAAAGGAGCAGATTGGCAATATCTTCTCAAGACATGAATCTTTTTTTCCCCCCAAATATGTTTATTTTATTTTTTTCAGTGTTACAAGATTGATTGTTCATGCACCATACCCAGTGCTCCATGCAATACGTGCCCTTCTCAATACCCACCACCAGGCTCGCCCACCTCCCTACCCCCTCCCCTCCAAAACCCTCAGTTTGTTGCTCAGAGTCCACAGTCTCTCCTGGTTCATCACCCCCTCCGATTTCCCCTCATCCACCGTTCCCTTCCTTCTCACAATGCCCTCTGTGACTTTTCTTATGCTCCACACGTGAGACCATAAGATAATTGGCTGTCTCCGCTTGACTTATTTCACTCCACATAATCTCTCGTAGTCCTGTCCATGTTGATACAAAAGTTGGGTATTCATCCTTTCTGATGGAGGCATAATATTCCATTGTATAGATGTACCACATCTTCCTTATCCATTCATCTGTTGAAGGGCATTTTGGTTCTTTCCACAGTTTGGTGATTGTGGCCATTGCAGCTATGAACATTGGGGTATATGTGGCCCTTCTTTGTACTGCATCTGTCAAGACATGAATCTTATCCCTCACCCAGGGTTGTCCTCGTACAGTGATGCTATGGTCCTTAGTGGAAGGGAGGCATTATCCGGCTGTTCCCACCTGAACCTTCATCTCCTTCCTGCAGTTAGGTGCTGTCAAACTTGTTTTACGTAAGGAAAAATGAATTCCCATAGGATGGTAAGGGCAGTAATGATATCTGTCTTCTAATGGATCCTGAGATCCAGGCCACCGCAAAGGGATGGGCGGCCACAGCCACTGCCTGGAATAGAAAGCCTGGAAGATCAGTTCAGTATGTCCTGGGCCAGCTGTGTACATCTCCCCTGTGCCTGTTGAACCATATGAGTGGAGCTTGGGATATGGATATGCCCTAACCAGTGAAAAGAAAAAAGAAAGAAAATCCATTCTTAAACAATTAGAAAATCTTCTGCTTGTTAGGACAGATTTAAGTTCTTTAATCCTGAAGATACTTCATGTCCTGATCATTCTTTCTGACACCATTGCCAGCTTAGGAAAGGAGCCCCAGGTCCACTTCTGCTGAAATCTGTCAGATTTGAGGAATTGTCCAACTACCCATGATGTCTGGGATCTTTTGGCCTCCTGCGACCAGTCAGAGCTGGATGCGTGTGTTGGGCGGTGGAGGGGGGCAGGCAGGAGTCACGTATTTTGAGTTGCTTCATACTTTGTCATTAGCACTCAGGAGGTACAATGGCTCCTTGCTCTATTGTCAATCTGACAGATTTTTCCCTTCCCATAGAAGGCCTGGTCTTCAGAGACTTCAAAGTTGCTAATGATTATATATTCCTTTCCTCTTTCTGCTGTAAAAAATTAACCACAAACCTGGTGATTTCAAACAGTGCAAACTTATTAGCTCACCGCTCGGCTTAAACTTAGTAGCTCAAAGCTTCCGGTCTCTCACAAGATTGAAATCAAGTGTTTCCCAGCCTGGGCTCTTTCCTGAAGTCTCTAGAATCCACTTCTGAACTCACTTAGGTTGTTGGCAGAATGCAGTTCCTTGTGTTATAGGACTGAGGCCCCATTCCTTGCCAGATGACCCCTGGGAGCCTCTCTTAGCTTCTTTAGGCCATTTCCTTTCTCAAGGCCTTGCTTTTCTCACCAGCCCCATCTTCAAACCAGCAACGTCACATGATTCCTTCTTATACTTTAAGACTTTCTCACTTCTGGGGTGCGTGAGTGACTCAGTGAGTTAAAGCCTCTGCCTTCAGCCTGGGGCACCTGAGTGGCTCAATGGGTTAAAGCCTCTGCCTTCAGGGCCCCTGGGTGGCGCAGTTGGTTGAGCGACTGCCTTCGGCTCAGGTCATGATTCCGGAGTCCCGGGATCGAGTCCCACATCGGGCTCCCGGCTCCATGGGGAGTCCGCTTCTCACTCTGACCTTCTCCCTTCTCATGCTCTCTCTCACTCTCTCTCTTTCCTAATAAATAAATAAATAAAATCTTTAAAAAAAAAAGCCTCTGCCTTCAGCTCAGGTCATGATCTTGGGGTCCTGGGATCGAGCCCCACATCAGGCTCTCTGCTCAACAGGGAGCCTGCTTCCCCCACTCTCTCTGCTGGCCTCTCTGCCTACTTGTGATCTCTCTCTCTCTGTCAAATAAACAAATAAATAAAATCTTAAAAAAAAAAAAGACTTTCTCAGTTCTGCTGCATCTTTTCTCTCTCCAGCTAGAGAACGTTCTCGGCTTTTAAGGGCTCCTGTGATTATAATGGGCCCAAAGAATCCAGGATGATCGCCCTAAAGATCTTGAATTACATTTGAGAAGGCCCTTTTGCCACATAACATATTTACAATTTTCCAGGGATGATGGGGTGGGCATCTTTGGGAGCTATAATTCTGTCTTCTACAAATTATGAATAGGATAAGGAATGTAGTGAAGATAGAGAAGGGGTATGAGCCACACAGCTATTCTACATAATGGAAGCTCATGCCTACAATGAAATTGAAGGGAAGGTGTAGAGATTTCTCATATACCCTCCGCTCCCATACATTCAACTTCCCCCACTATCTATATAGCTATGAGAATGGTAGTGTTGTTACCATTAATGAACTAGTTATGAATACATCATAAATCACCCAAAGTCCATTATTTATTTTAGGGCTTAATCTTCGTGGTGTACATTCTTAGGGTTTGGACAAATGTATAATGACATGTATTTATCATTACAATATCACATAGGTTATTTCCACTGCCTTAAAAATCCTCTGTACTCTGCCTATTCATCACCCACAGCCCTAACCTTTGACCACCACTGGTCTTTCACTCTCTCTATAGTTTTATCTTTTCCGGAATGTCCTAGAGTTGGAATCATCTAGTATGTAGTTTTTTCAGATTAGTTTCTCTCCCTTAGTAATTTGCATTTAAAGCTCTTCCATATCAGGGTGCCTGGGTGGCACAATTATCAAACATCTGACTCTTGGCTTCAGCTCAGGTCATGATTTCTCAGGGTCCTTGGGACCCAGCCCTGCATCAGGCTCTGCGCTCAGTGAGGAGTCTGATTGAGATTCTTTCTCCCTCTCCCTCGCCCCTCCCACTTGTGCTCTCTCTCTCTGTCTCTCTAAAATAAATAAACAAATCTTTAGAAAAATAATAAGTTTCCTCCATGTCTTTTCATGGCTGGGTAGCTCATTTCTTTTTAGTATGGAATTATATTCCAGTGTCTGGATGGACCACCATTTGTTTGTTTATTTACCTGCTGAAGGACATCGTGATTCCTTCCAAGTTTCAGCGTTTCTGAATAAAGCTGTTATAAACATCTATGTGCAGGTTTCTGAGTAGACATAAGTTTTCAGCTCCTTTGAATAAATACCAAGAAGTGTGATTACTGGATCATATGAGAAGAATATGCTTAGTTTTATGAAAACCCACCAAACCCTCTCCCAAAGTGTGTGTACCGTTTTACATTCCCATCAGCAGTGAGTTTCTAGACCTTTTCAGTGCAGAGATCTGGGATATGTATTATTCAGAATGAAAACTCCTTAGTTCTAACATGAGACTACAATGTTTTTCTTAACCTCATTCATCTTAAATTATAAATGACACTTTAAGTGATGAGCCTGGATGAGGTCATAAGGGAGTAAGTGTAGATAGAGCAGATATTCTAAGGACTGAACTGTGCAGTGCTGTGGCAATGAATTTAAACAGAAAATGATCACTGGGGCAGGAGGAAAACTAAGGGAGTGTGGGGTTCTAAAAATGGTGGGGAAAATGGATCAAAGGAAAGGGCACAGTCAGTGGTATACAATTCTGCTAATCGTTAAAGTGAAGCCTAGAAATTGATTCCTGGATTTATTAATGTGAAGGTCTTTGATGTTATTGATGAAAGTAGCTATGGTAGAGTGGTGGAAGCAAAAAACAGAACTGGTAGAACAAGAAATAGAGAAGAGGAATTTTAGATAAGGAGTATAGATTATAGCATAGGCTTAGAAACATGGACCATACATCCCTAGGAATAGAAGGAAGACAAATAATATGAATACAAATGCAAGTGAGGAGTAAATGTGGCAAGGGAAGAATACAATATTTCTCTAATTTAAAATTTTAAAAATTTTAAAAATTTCATTAGTGAGTTCCCTAAGCAAGATCATTGGCTGATAATGAAAGTTGGGGAAAAACAAAGTTTGGGAGAAGTCATTTGGGAGAAAGGAGAAAGGAAAAGTGATTAGGTTATTAAAGGGTATGTTTAACAATGCCTCTAAGACCCAGTGAGGTTAGTGGTCATAAATTAAAGATTAGCCCTGAAGGCGTGTTAATGAGTTTTTCTTCAACTATTTAAAATAGTGTGGATGTAAACACAGAGTAGATGGGAAGTTGAATTTAACTCATCTGTGGTTGGCCAGGGAAGAGCAACAAATTGACCAATGGACAAGGGAATGCACCATTGCACTCTGGAAGTGAGTAATTAAAACAATTGGCATGAAACTCAACTCAGGTAAGGAGGGAGATGACAATATGAATGTTATGGGTTAAATTGTGCCACACCCCTCTAATATGTTGAAATTCTAGCCCCCAGTATCAATGAATGTGACCTTATTTGGAAATAGGATATTTGCAGATGTGATCAAGTTAAGATGAAGTCAGTGAAATGGGTTCTAATTCACCATGACTGGTGTCCTTTTAAGAACAGGAGAAGACAGCTACACACAAGAGAAGATGGTCATGTGACAATAGAGGCCGAGATTGAAGTGATAAATCTACAAGCCAAGCACTGCCCACAATTGTCCCCAAGCACTGAAGGTAGAAGAGGTAAGGAAGGATCCCCTGTAGGTTTTAGACGGAGCATGGCTCTGCTGACACCTTGAGTCTGGATTTCTAGCCTCCAGAACTGAGATAATAAAGTTCTGCTGCTTTAAGCCATCCAGGTTGTGGTACTCTGTTACTGCAGCTCTGGGAAACTCATTCATTTATGGTTAATTTCACAACACAGTGGCAGAGTTGAGTGGTTTCGATAGAGATTATATGGCCTGCAAAGCCTAAAATATTTACTCTTTGACTCTTTGTAGGAAAATTTTGCTGACCCCTGGTCTGTAGTAAGGAAGTAGGATACAGTCCAATGCAAGAATATATACATGAGAAGCTCTGAATATTATGTAAAGTAATTATGTACATTCAAAACTGTAACATGAACTGTGGACTCAAGCGGTCGGAGGAGGAACCATGGTAGAGAGTGAACTTGAGCAGATTGAGGTAAGCCAAATTACACTCAAGGGAGAACTGCATTTCTCAGTGAGAATAGTAAACAGTTTGCCCTTAAATGCACCAATGGCCACCTGTTAGATGCGTTGAAAGGTGTAAGACCTATTGCAATGCTTGCTAACTAGCAATGGTTGGTTCGATTGCTAAAATAAAATATGAGATCTTTCAGAATCTGAATGCACCATTGCTTCACTGTAAGATTTAGTATTTTCTTTATTTTCCTTGTATCCCTTTTTTCCTTTGGTAGGAAAATGTGCCTATAATCATATTCGATTATTGGTTAATGATCCTTACCATTGTGTGAACTGAAATTATACATGTAATGATAACACTTTCCAGTCATTTAGTACTTTGTTATTTGAAACATACTTTTGAGTACATCATATCATTAAATCTTAAAACAGCCCTACGAGTGTGTTTTGTTTGGTGTATAATAAAAATTGTGCTTTATGCAGAGGAAGTTGAGGTTCAGTAAAGTTTAGTGACCAGGCCACAGTCACAGCTTTTTAAGAATATTTTGGATCTTGGGTAGTACCGGTAGCAAATTCGTTTATTGCTATAAACCAAATGCAAGCTAATACTGCTCAGAATCTCCTAAAATGGTACTCTTGGAAAAGGAATTTATTATAATTGCAGAATTTTTCAGTGCAAGGAGTTCTCTGTCCTTGGAATTTAGATAGAATAAACAAGTGGCTGCCAAAAATTCAGTGTTTTTCTTTTTTTCTCTTAGACCCTTATAAATTGAATGTGAGCAACTCATCATGTGTCTGAGGATTGGCCCTGTCTAGAGAGAACTCGGTGGAGCCTTGGTCCTGACCTGGTATGTGGTTCCTAAGATTCTAGAATCCCAACGGGAAAAGAAACCATGCAGAGATTTAGCCCATGAGCCTTTTTTTTTTTTTTTTTTTTAAACAGAAGGATCCCAGTGATGTCCTCAAGGAGCGCCTGGCTTAAAAACTTCTTGGAAGGAGAAGGAGGGATCTTTGTTACAAACTTCCGCCCCTCCTCCTGCTTCTGTTCCCTTCCCCTCTGCCCCCTGCAGAGTTGTGTTTCTGGGAATCAGCAAGTAAGATCACAAGTGGTCTTTTCTCTTTTCACTCTCTCTCTCATACAGAAAGCTTTATCACGTGTGGCCTTAAACTTGCAGCAAGTTGCAAAGAAATGGCTCAAAAGCTTCAGCTCTTTCTGTGCCCTGGGAGCTGAGATGCACGTCAGTGGCTTTGCCAGCGTGGCCTGTTCTCTGCAGACTGCCAGAGAAAAGAGGCCAGGAGGAAAGAGGAAAGAGTCGAAATTGCCCAGGGTGAGACCATGCCCTTCATCTTTTCTTTCCCCTAATTTGCTCTGTCTGTGTCCATCCAGGCTCTCCCCACCTGGCACAACTGCTCAGAGCTGCTGTAGAATTCACCCCAGTTTCCTCTTTCGGCCTGTGGAGTGGGGTCCAGCCTCTCGCTGAGCACACTGAGAGGAATTGGCTGTCTTTGATCTCCACCTCCAGGTAAGATTTAGTTCTCTGCTTTGCTGCTTTGTGACTATCACGTCCGACTCGTAGGAGAGAGGCTAATCAGCCCTTCAGTTCTGCACTACAAGCGTCTCACCCATACCCACCGTCTGAGTTGTTGAGGCCCTTGTTAGGTTGATAGAAATAGTAAAAAGACACTGGTTAAAGTCAGGTCAACTCAAATCTGGGTTCAGATTTTGACTCTGATAACTTATTAGTCGGGTAGTTCTTGACCAGTCACTTAACTGCTCTAAGTTGTATCTTTTTCTGTAAAATGGGAATTCTGATGCTTACCTTGTTGAGTTGTTTTTAGGATGAACAAAAAGTCTATCATTCACCTAGCACATAAATAGCGCTTATTCAATCTGTATCCGATACAGTTACTTGTATGGGGGGAGCGGGGGGAGGATCAGCCTTCTTGACGTACGCTCCTTGATAGCAAGTACCATGAGATTACTTGGTGCCCAGAAGACCAGCTAGTCCAGATGTTTTTGTCATGTGGGATGACTAAGAGAAGAGGGTGGCTCTTTCTGACTCGCTCTCTGGCAGTCTTCGGGGTTTGACCACGGAGGGAATCTGTGTCACAGGATCATAGCACAGAGGTTGTAGGCGTGATCCAGTCGCAAGCTGCCGAGGCTGTCTGTGCTCTTTAAGGACCGCGAGATTGATTTTCAAGCCCATATGAACAAAGAATTCCACTTATTTTTTTAAAGAAATAGAAAAAAGCTGGTTGGCTTCTCTTTCTTTGGCCCCCAAAATAAGATACACTCCAACCCAGGCTGTAGGATGAAAACTTGGCCATGACTCTTGTCCTGGTGGAATCTGTTCAAGAGGTGGCAGAACAATTAAGGATTCGCCAAGTGCAAATCCTTCTCAGTAACTGTGTGCTCTTGCTCTACTTCTGCGACTGCAAATGAATGAGGAGAGAGAGAGAATCTGGAGGAGCTTTCCATTCCGGTCCTTGAGCTCTCCTTCCCCTTCTTTTCACAGAGGGATGAAAAGTTCAACGTTCATACAAATAGCCTCCTCGAAACATATTATCCTTGAGATGATATGCAATACCATCAAGATGAAATTATATTTTCAGTAACAATATGCAGTGTCACTGATTTAAGCGGTATATAATTTTGCCCTAACATCACATCATCTAGGATGACGATAGTTGTCTTGTTTTTGTTATCGCTTCAGGACTCTAGTTAGAGCGATTTTTGTGTCAGCACGTCCAAGTATAAGACAACAGTATGTTTTGGTGTCTCAAGTTTTTAATATTGTTTTCAACATGATTAGTTTTCTCTTTAGCATTAGCATTTTGGATGTCGCCCTTTGAGTCTTTTTACAGATACATTTGGTATATTGATAGTATATTTAATTATTAAAGAATTAATTTGCCTGTTCTTGTCCACTGGCTTTATTATGACTGGCCAGAAATAATATATTGAACTCCTGAAATAGTAGGCCAATTTAAATGATATTTAATATTTTTCTGGTATGTATTTTTTGCTTGGTGATATGTTTATACTTTTAATATTTAAAATATTTTTATATGTCCCTTATAGAAAATTTAGAAAATATAGGCACACAAAGCATTTTTGAAAACATAATCTGTATTGTCACCAACCAGAAATAATGTGTTAACTTATTCTTTAAAGACTTTCTGAAACTTTGTTTTTTCATGTACACATGTGAAAATGTGTGCTTCTTTTGTAAAATTGAGTATGAAATATATTGTTTTATACCATGGATTTTTAAAATCAGCTCTATAATGAACATATTCTATATAACTATATTTACTTCTTTATACTAATTTCTGATGGCTTCAAAAGATTTCTTTGCATGAATAGACCATAATTTTTTGAACATTTAGGTCATTTAGTTGTTTTGACTTTTATTATAATAATTATTATTATTATTAGATGTGGGTCTCTAGGAGTTTAAGATACTCAGTAATTTTTTAGTGAGAAACCTATTTAACATTGCATAACCCAGTGTTTCTCCCTCTCCATTGTTCTGTCAAAGTAGTATTCTGGACAACTAGTTTCACTTATTCAGTGAATGTACAAAGTTGGCCATTGGTATCAGATAGATGGTAAAGAAGAATTTCTATGTCCTTAGTTTCTTAGAATTTGTTTTTTTTTTTTTTAAATCAGGAATGAATGTTGAATTTTATCACCTGATGTTTTGCATCTACTGAGATTTTATTATTTTTTACTTAGAATTCTTTTTTTTCCAGCTTTACTGAGATGTGATTGACAAATAAAAATTGTATAAATTCATAGCATACAATGCGATGTTTTGATATACCCATATAACATGCTGAATTTTTAATGTGATGATTTAGGTGAATTAAGTTCCTAATATTGTTACATTTTAAACTAGACCTTAATTAAAGAATATAAATTCATTTGGATTTGCTAGTATTTTATTTAAAATTTTGGCATCTCTAAATTTCATCTGAAGTATTTTTTTCCTTGTACTATCTTAATGAGCTTTTGTTTTCAAAATGATTATGACTTTTAAAAATGAATAGAGTTTTGGGGCGCCTTGGTGGCTCGGTGAGTTAAGGCCTCTGCCAGCTGCTCAGGTCATGATCTCAGGGTCCTGGGATCGAGCCCCACATCAGGCTCTCTGCTCAGTGGAGAACCTGCTTCCCCTCTCTCTCTGCCTGCCTCTCTGCCTATTTGTGATCTCTGTCTGTCAAATAAATAAATAAAATCTTTTAAAAAAAATGAATAGAGATTTTTATCTGTTTCAGTTGCCTACTGTTTTCTCCTTGAAGGATATCCCTTGATAAAGCACTCCTGTTAGATCATCTATCCTTATTAGTTTTGTTTAGGGGATAGTTTTAGAATATTTTTGGAATGTCTTCCTTGGCTTTTTCTCTTCTGGTCTGTATTAATACAGGTAATTAATTCTTTCTAGAAAATTACCTATTTGGTCAAGACTTTAAAGTTATTTCTATAGGGGCACCTTGGTGGCTCAGTGGGTTAAAGCCTCTGCCTTTGGCTCTGGTCATGATCTCAGAGTCCTGGGATTGAGCCCCGCATTGGCTTTCTGCTCAGTGGGGAGCCTGCTTCCTCCTCTCTCTCCCTGCCTCTATGCCTACTTGTAATCTCTCTCCTCTCTGTCAAATAAATAAATAAAATCTTTTTTAAAAAGTTATTTCTATATATTGTACATAATTTTTATGTTTTATTCTTTTAAACATCTATGTTTAGAGCTCACTAATACTGTATTCTTATGTCCTTATCTTTTTTTTTAAGATTTATTTATTTGAGAGAGAGAGAGAGAGAGCACGAGAGGGGAGAAGGTCAGAGGGAGAAGCAGACTCCCCACGGAGCTGGGAGCTCGATGTGGGACTCGATCCCGGGACTCTGGGATCATGACCTGAGCCGAAGGCAGTCGCTTAACCAACTGAGCCACCCAGGCGCCCATGTCCTTATCTTTTGATCTTGCTTTGCATTTTCTATTCTTTATTTACTTTAGTTTTTTCGTTTTTATCTTTATTCTGTTTCATTTGGCTTCCTTTTGTCCGTTTTTTAAAAGTTAATTTTATGCATCAAATAATCTAAAAATCAAATAATCTAAAAATTTATTATTTTTTTAAACAGGCTCTTGCTATACCCTTCTCAAGTCATTTGCTAGTCCTCCACTTTTAATTGTTCAGGTCTTTCTTTTCATATTTAATTACATATTTCAAAATAAAATTGATGTTTCAGTTTTGAGAAATTATCTGTGACTTCAAACTGTGAAGGATGAGGCTTATTGAATACAGAATAAGAATTACATAAAGTCAAGATAATAGGCACGTAGGCAGAATGAGCCTCAGTTACTACCATGGTACATTAAATTTTACTCATAATGTTATTCCTTTAATTAGTATGATGACAATATAGAAGATTTCTGTTAATGTGCAAATGCATCATCTGATCAATATTAGGGTGATCCAGGAGTTATTTTGTTTTCTAATCACTTCACTTACATTACTTTTTCAGTAAGCATTGAGCTATGAGAATCCTAAAGAAGTAAGCATGGGACATATAAATACTGATATGAATAGGGAGAAAATAGGTTCAGAGTATATGGATCTGTCCAGGGCTTGGTAAGGATGGGCAGATGGGAAATTAAACATAAGAAGGGAGGACATCTTTCTTAATTCAAGGCAGACTAAAGCAATTTTTGCCTGAATTAAAGGTAAACCTGAGGCACAAATTGTGCTGCTTCCTTATCCGTCGAAGTAAAATAATACATAAATGCTCCTCTTCTTTTTTTTTTTTTTTTTTTTGCCATATTTTATTCCTTTCTTTGGATGCTGCAGACCTATAGGAATTGCATTCTGTTATAGGGATCTACAGTGGGCATCAATCTTTTCTACCCATTCTGTTAAGATAGATTTAAAGGCTTTTTTTTTTAAAGATTTTATTTATTTATTTGAGAGAGAAAGAGAGAATGAGAGGGGAGAAGGTCAGAGGGAGAAGCAGACTTCCCACAGAGCTGGGAGCCCAATATGGGACTCGATCCTGGGACTCCGGGATCATGACCCGAGCCAAAGGCAGTCGCTCAACCAGCTGAGCCACCCAGGCGCCCAGATTTAAAGGCTTTAGTGACTTAGTTTATATGAATCAATATTCAAATGGTTTAATTCCTCTTCCTTTTCTGCTTGCTTCTGGTTTAAGCTGGCAAGACCACAAAGTTAGCAAAATTCTGCCTCATTATTTATTCCAAAGGCAGCATTTAAATTTATTCTTTGCCATAATGAGGCTTAAACTGGAGGGATTGGGAAAGAATGCTGGCTAGAGAGACCTGATAGCTGGATTAGTTAATCACATATACTGGTCAATTTTAATTGAAAAACCTTGCCAACTTACTGTGGTAAAATAAGGTAGCTTCACATCAAATCATGTCCCCAGCATTGTGATCTACTGTGAAATAAAAACATTACTTAATAAATGGTGGATTCGAATTAATTTTTGGTTTTTTGGGTTTTTTGTGGGTTTTTTGTTTGTTTGTTTGTTTTTTACTTTTGAAATCAACTTTGACAGGATCAGAGTCAAGGAATATTTTCGTAATGGACACTTCATCCAAAGAAAATGTCCAGTTATTCTGCAAAAATTCAACGCAATCTGTCGGGCGACCTTCCTTTAAAACAGAATATTCTTCCTCAGAGGAGAAGCAAGGATGCTGTGGTGAACTGAAGGTAACAAACAATTAAATGGTAAACAAATAACCATAAGTAGTGAATGACAGAGTAACAAAGAATTAGGTGGGAGGAAAAAAACACACGAATTAGGTGGAGGCTATGTTGTTGACTCTCCATTCAGGTGTGTGCTATGCAATTTCATAATTTACAGTCCTGTACAATTACATATTTCCCATATGTAGCTAGAAGCAAGAATTTTTTTCCCTTTTTAAAAAGTGAACTTAGGTGCAATTTATTAAAACCACACTTTACCAAGCAGTGAAAGCCATCTCTTCCTACCATGTAGGTTGAATTACTAAATATTACTTTCTGGGCTTACTTGTATGCCCCTCCTAAACTGAAATAAATAGCATTTATTCAATTTCAACCATGTTCCACATTTTATACTAATTATAGTTATAGTATTTAATCTATAAAACATCCATATCATTCCCATTTTATAAATGAAAATTTTGACTTTGCCGCACAGCAACGGGCAGGGGAACTTTTGAAATGGTGCCCAGTGACTTCCAAGTTCCTGTTCTTTTTTGTACCCAAAATTCCCTCAGCAAGTGTATGTGTTTTCTCATATAAATGCTAACATCCTCTATGGATATTCCATAACAGACTCGGGTCTAGCAAAAGACATAAGCCAGCTATTAAAAAAACCTCTTACTCAAATGCATGAATTTACCTTGAATATGAACTTAAACACGAGGACAGTAGTTATACCATTCTGGTCTATTGTGTCTTCTGCTGGGGTATGCATCACCACTGTGAAACCCAAGTCATGACTATGAGACTTAGGATAATATATTAAAGGTTTGAATTATGGTTTTTGTTTTATTTTCTTACCTGTGAATGGCTCCTCCACTCTTGGCTTCACCATACAGTGGATCTTCCTTTCAAAGCCAAGACTCCTTCAAATGTCCTTTGGGGGAAGGGAAAAGGAGGGAAAGAACAAAATTCAACATAAATTTTTAATGAAATCTGTTTCAGAATTTGTATTTTTAGCAATCTACCTGAGCTTGAGGCTGAAGGAAGCCTGTACCCATGCTTGAGAGAAATCTTCAATGATAATCTTGTTACATTGTTCTTGGTTTGCATTTTGTTTGTCTGTTTATTGAGTTAAGTTTCCAGTTGTGTGTCAAGCTGGAGTCAGACTAAGTGTGACTTCTATTTTCCAGGTATTTTTGGGTGCCTTGTCTTTCGTCTACTTTGCTAAAGCATTGGCAGAAGGCTATCTGAAGAGCACCATCACTCAGATAGAGAGAAGATTTGATATCCCTTCTTCACTGGTGGGAGTTATTGATGGTAGTTTTGAAATTGGTAGGTATTTCAGAAGCCCGGTTTTACTTTTACATGTCTTCTAGGCGTGACTAAATGACATCCTCACTGCATTCTCTTGTCTGCTAGACTCTGTCTATAAATTCTTGTTGAGACAGAATTTGCTAGGACCTTATGTTACAGTAGAGGCAATTTGTTCTCTCCAAGCAACTAACAATAAACTTGCTGCCCCAGGTGTTCACTACTAGATGATTCACACAATTTAGAGTTTCCAGTCAGAGTGAGAGACTTTCTTGGAGGAGAGGGTGAGGTTCTATTAGGATTTTAAGTTCAAAGTATTTGGGAAGTGTTTTTACAACAAGAGTCCTATATCCTGACAGCTCTGTGATTCAAAATTTGGAAGAATTCAGATAGGCTCTGCAAAAATTTATTGTAATGATTTAAGAAGTGAAACCATAAAAGAAGTTTCTGCCCAGAGGTCTACACAGAAAAGAAAGAAATCCTATTAACGAGAACAGTAGAGCAAGGCGGGCAAGAAAAATTCTACTTTCATGTGTCTTTGGGTAGCAGTTGACCAAAGACTTCTTCTTGGCACTTGAAAAGACCAAGTGATTTTAGTCACTGTTTTGGAAGTACTTTAAGGAGTATAATCCCAGGTGGAGCTTCCTTGATTGATAAGCTACAAGGCTTTAATTCTACATTGCAGTAAACGGAATGGTAGCCTCTGGGGTCCTTACTACCTGTTGGGGTTCAAAAATATGCTTTACTATATATAGTAAAATCTCTAATGGCTCCAGGTTCGGCTCACTTAAACTTTCAATAAAGTGACGAAATATTTTTCAACTCTGCAACAGTGATTTCTTTAGTCCTACTGTATGTTTCAATTCTTACCCTGAATATCACAGAAAGGATGAAAATAATGAATAGACAACATTTTACCTTTAGAGTTTCCTTCCCAAATCCGTCTGTCATCATCCTACCAGAATGAAATTAGTAGCTCAGTACTAATCAAATGTTAATGTGCATACAAATAACTTGGCAGTCTTGTTAAAATGCAGACTCTCATTCTTTAGGAAGGGGAATAGGGCTGCCTTTCTACAGGCTCTCATATGATGTGATGCTGTTAAGTCAATGGGCCATACTTTGTGTAACAAATTTCTAAAGCATGATCTTATCACTCCCTTGTGTAAATTTCTTAGATAGGCCTTGATAATTGATGTACTCCTTGATATCTGTCCTATGTATAACCCTAAACTGAGTGAAGGTAAACTGAATCAAGGTAACAGCGACACACTGAATCACAGGAAGAAACCAGTATGAAGAGACAGCTGTTACAGATTGAAAGATTAAAACACACAAAAAGAAGAAATGAGCAGATAGAAAATTATATATCAAGTGATACTTTAATTATTGCCCATTCTAGATTATGGTATAGAAATATTTTAGAGCCAAAGAGACTTACAATATGGTCCAAATTTTTCTTGGATCCCCATGTCCTGATGCAACTTGAGAAATTCCGTATTCGATAGAGAGTACCAGTGTTTCACAGGAGGTGACAAAGGATCCTGAGAATAAATTTACAGTAATTCTTCCAGACCATTCTAAGGATAGAAGTTACTTGTTGAATTAGATACAATAAGTGTCTTAAAATCCTCTCACTTCCACTGCAGACCTTATTCCAAATATCACTAGGTTTGCTCTAGTTATTTGCAATCCATAGTTTTTCAGAAAAGTGGGTTTCCTGACCATAAGCTTAATCTACTCCTTTTGCCCCTCTCTGCATTCCTTCCTTCCAGGATTCTGGAAGGATCCCACCTTTGTCTCTAGCTCTCATTTCTTCTTTTTTGGAGAAAAGTTTCATTTATCCTCTGACATCATTTGCCATTATTATCTCATGTCCACATACTGGACACTACATTTTTTCCCA
>CM052807.1:36242345-36291598 GCA_028533885.1 Nasua narica
AGGATTTGGGAGGGGAGGGGGTGGGGGGTGGGCGAGCCTGGTGGTGGGTACTGAGGAAGGCACGTACTGCCTGGAGCACTGGTGCATGAACAATCAATCTTGTAACACTGAAAAATGAAAATAAACATATTTGGGGAGAAAAAAACCAAAAAAACAAAAAACTTTAGATTACCAAATGTTTGAACATACCAGGTACACTTAGAATGATGATCTGCTTTTTGATCTGATCTTTTGCCTTTCATACAATGCAAGGATAATGGGTCTGGTGGGTTGGGGGAACTCTAACAACAATTTGCAAATGTCAGGTGGGATGCCTTCGATTTCAGAATCTCAATATCAATTTCAGTCTAGGCAAAATCTAGCTTACCACTACTCTGGGCTCGCTCACCTCTTCCCATCCTGTTACCCTGGCAGGCATCACCTCAAGTCACTGTTCCCATGTATATTTAAGACCAAGCAACACAATTCAAGCCTATTATCTGATGTTAATCCATAGAGTGCTTTGCATTTAAACCATACACCTTCATTTTCAAAGCTGGCCTCCAGTCAAACAGAACTCTCTGGGCCACCTTTCCTCTGTAATTTACAATTCCTTTATAAAGGAATTTATTTATGTAAATGGATTTATGTAATTCCTCTATAAAGGAACTTATTTGTGTAATTCCTTTAGAAAGGAATTTATTTACATAACTTCTCTAAGAGATGTGAAACCAACAGGAGCATTGCCTAACCTTGATGAAGATGCTTCCTGCAGTTTGATGCTAGCGCTCCGGTCCCTCCGTACAGGTGCAGGCTCCAAAGTGGGGAGGCCTGTGGCTGAGGTGGTGGTTGTCCAAGTCGACGAAACTCGTCTCAACAAACCGGGAGGCAAACTCCTTCTCAGGCGCTAGGAGGAAGAAGAGATTTTATTACCAAGCATATTTTCGATCACTGACTTCTATATAATACAACGGGAGAAAATGGGTTTTTAATTGGAAGTGAAATTATTAAACTACAGTAACTGAATGTTACCTGTCTGAAAACTGGGGGCTCAGGAATTCAAGAAAAGAATGACCTTTATAAAATTATCATTTTGGGATCTTCATTTCAATGATGATTGTAATGTGGAATTATAGGAATGAGAGTCATTTACCTTTGGGAAAACTTTATAGTTACATCAGGTCAATGGGATATACACACTTATCCATATACTTTATTAGTTAATCCAAGCAAAAGTTTTTCCCTCAAAAGTCATTTGTTTGGGGCATGGATTAATTTTTATCTTCTTCAAGACAACCTGCACACCAAAGTGTTTATTAATTTAATTTTAATTTCTTGATTTATAAAAGGCAGGAGCTGAGGATAAGAGTGTAACTCACAAAATGCACCACTTTTCTTGGGACTAGCATGACTTAGACATCAGGCATAAGGGTAATATCATCAGTACCAACTCTTTTTAACAGAAGAGTCTGCTGGTTAACCTGCAACCCTCTCATGACTACCTCTTCTCCTGTGATATCCTAAACAGGATACATGGCATCAGTGGCAGGGAGGCAAGATTCTGGGCTTACCAGGATGAGTACCAGCACTCTGAACAGGGTCTTCCACTTAAAAACTAAAATGAAGGTATTCTTCTAATCCAACTACAGCAATATAGTTCTAATAGGGAGAAGCTTGACCCATTTTTATTTCTGACTAGTCACCCCAAGTAGACTAATCATCTAGGCATTCTTTTCAAGATGCATCCTGGTCTCCTGAAGATAACAAAGGCTTTTGAGAAGAATATGGCACGCTGAGATTCAAGAAGAGCTCAGAGACTAGGTTCTCATATTTCGTAAAGATCTGAATATGCATTTTGAAGGTAATTCAATAGGAAGAGAAAAGGTCAAGCACTGTAAATACCAGGACTGATGCCGAAAAATCCGACTAACGTCATGTCTGGTCTGATACTGAAAGGAATCAGTTAATCTCTCTCTATCCCTTGACTGTCACATCACACTTAGCCGTACCTTTCCCAGAGATGGTGTTCCAAAAAAATTATGTAAATACCTATTTGACAAAGTTGTGTAAAACACACATTCCTGAGACAAAAGACTCACAACAGCTAAGTCAGGGGTGTTCCTGACTGGCCACCAGCTTGAGGGGACAGATGCCTGTTTACCAAACACAGAACCATGCAGGACAAGCTGGAGAGGACTGAAATTCTGATTTTTTTTTTCAGTCCTTAAAATAACCCATTTTCAACTACTGCAAGGTCTAAGCTGGTTGTAGGATCCCATTTCCTACAGCTTACATCTGTAAACCTCTTCTATCTTACACATAAAAAGAAGGGATTTACAAATCACTAAGGCCATCTTTTACTTGAAGTCATCCAAAATCAATTATAACTGTTTGAGTTCAAAATGTCTTGGATTTGGAAAAGTCAGGAGGGTACCGTGAATGATATCACACAAAGCAACCATGATCAGCTGATCTCTGGGTTTCCGAGGGCAAGGGATTTTAAACAGAAGCACGCTAGAGCGGGAGCAGGGACTTTTTTGCCTGTCTCCGCCCCTCACGGCTACATCCCTGTCCCACAAACAGAGCCTGGCATAGGGAAGTAAAAACTTCTTCAGAGTCTGAATAAAAAAAAAAAGATAAAACTTTCATTTACAGAAAGCTATTAGGTATCAGGACACAAGTCTTTATGTTTAAATTTTTATTACTTTGATCACTACGACCAACACATCTTCACAGAGTCATCGACATGAATCTGGATTCAGGGCTGCCAAGAAACAGACCTAGAAGGCAAAAGAAAACGTTTCACCTTTCTCGGGATAGGTCATTCAGACCTACCTTGGGAATAGCCAGCTTGTCTTTTTCAGAGCTTTCTTCAGAATCAGAACAGGTGTAATTGTCACTGAAGCAGACAGCAGGATTCATGCGTGGCTTGTGAATGGCCTGGAAGGTGAGCTGGGTGCTGAGCAGGTTGCTCACTGCCCTCAAGGATGTGCACACGTTGGGGGGCAGCGAAGGGTCTGCCAGGAGGTCTGTAATGAGGCCGTGAGCCTCCCCCATCACGGCAATATCCACGGTGATACTGGTTCCTGAGGACTGAGAAACCAAACACAGGAACACTCAAGTGAGCAAAGGCCTGAAGCGGAAGGCACACACAATGAAAGGGGGATTTTTCCCAAAAATGGGCTGACTGACTCTTTCAAGTTGCAGTAAAGGAACATTCAAATCCCACTGCGGTTTCAAATTTTGCCAAAATTTGCCATGGCTTTTGCCATTTTTGCATTCACGGCATGTTTTTTAATGTTAGAACTTGGGGAGGGTGGGACAGCTTTGAAGAAATTAAAAAGATAAACATTAAGCTTTTAAAAGGCAAGAAATTGGGGCACCTGGGCAGCTCAATCGGTTAAGCCTCCAGCTCTTGGTTTCAGCTCAGGTTGTGATCTCAGGGTCTGGGTTCCAGCCTTGCATTTGGCTCCACGCTCAGCAGGGAGTCTGCTTGAGATTCTCCCTCTGCTCCTCCTACCCCTCACACTCTCTCCCCATCTCTCTTTCTAAAATAAATAAATCTTCAAAAAAAAAAAAAAAGGCAAGAAGTTTCAGAGAACTGGAAAAAACTTCCTATCAGCCATTCCTTATGAAAAGCTCAATATTTTAACGCATATTATTTAGAAATTTCATTCTAAAAGTAACATTAACATACTGTAAGCCTTTAATTTTAGTAATATTTTATGTGACAGTTAAGCCTGGTACATGGTTGTTATTTTTTTTTAAGTTTTTGTTTATTCACCTGAGAGAGCGAGCAAGCACACACACAAAGGGGGTGGGGCAGAAGGAGAGGGAGAAGCTGACTCCCCACTGAGCAGGAAGCCTGATGCAGGGCTCGATCCCAGGACCCTGAGATCATGGCCTGAGTCGAAGGCAGATGCTTAACTGACTGAGCCACCCAGGCGCTCCTATGGTAGTTACTTACTTAATATTAGATATAGGCCCCAAAAGCCTTTGGTTTTTGATCAGATTCAAATGTTATCCCTCTTCTTGTTGTTGGTAAGAATAGCAATTTTAGTTCTGGTATTCTGTGGCACCTCTATCGTATTTTCTAAACTGCCTGTCAGACAGAGTCATTACTCTCTATTTGCTGAGGAAGGAAAAGCACAAAAAACAGAGGACAGGATTGTTCCCCACTCTGCCGCTCAGGCCAAAATGCCGGCAGGAAGGCACGAGAGCAAGGGAGGGTATGGGCAGGGTCAAGACCAGGCGGGTAGATGAAGCTTTGAGACGGCATACAGACGACCATGAATACTGAACACTGCCCCAGGATGAGGCACGAGGAACCCACAGAACTCCACAACGCAGTTAGCAATCAGGGTGCAGATTCTGGGACCAGGTTATGTACATCTAAATTCTGACTCCTAACCCTGCGACTTCCTAGCTGCACGATCTCTCTGGCAAGTCACTCAGATTCCGTGCTGTGATTTCTGCATCTATAAAGCGGATACAGTCAAAGCACCAGCTTCAGAAGGTAAGTCCAAGAGTTAAACGGGGTAATAAACGTAAAGCACTCAACACTGCGCTGGCCACTTTAAGTGCTCAATACTGATAATGGTATAAAAATTGTAATTCTGGAGTTTTTCAATAAAAGACTATTAGAAGTTTGGCTATGTATTTGGAAGAAAAAATTTAGTCATTCTCTCACAACAGACTTAAATTCCAGAGAGGTAAAAATTTAAACATATAAGATTATAACCTTATTAAAAGAAAAGAGGGGGGATTAAGTTATAATGTTGGAATGTTAAAAAAATATGAATTCATAAACTGTCAATGAAATATATGACAGTTTGACAGATCTGACTGAAGACATAAGCTTCCATGTTAAGAAAATATACCATAAGCAAAGGGGAAAAACAGTGAGAAAATATTTGTCACACAGAGAAGACAAAACATATCCAAACGAAGAGCTTCTAAAAAAAAAAATCAATAAAAGACAAATTTGGGTAAAAGGAATGACTAGATTACCTCAACACAATGTAAATAATCAAATGTATAAAAAGTTACTTGTGTGCCTAATATTTAAAATACAAACTAATATAATGAAAACTTTTACTCATCAAAGTGGCAAAATAATTAAGGATTGAGAGCACCAAGTATTATAATAATTTGGGTAAGTGAGCAGTGAGTCAAGATAACCCAGTGTTTGTGGAAGGGCATTTCACCAAATTAATCAATTTGTCACTTAAATGTATATATTCTCTGATCCAGGAAAACAAGGTTGACAGACATCGAAAGAAACACTACACATAAGTAAAAATATGAGGACAAAGACAAAGTGATACAATATCACTCTGATAACAACCAGAGAGTATAGCCATAAATGCACACCAACAGAAAAAATGAAAATAAAAAGAAAATTATAGTATATTATAAGGTGGTATATAGTGTTTTAAAAGATTTGGGTAGATCTATAAATGATTACTTGAAAAAATATATATTATTCACTGGTGGGGGAAAGTATGTCATCAAAAAAGTAAATACGTATTATTTTCTATAATCAGAAAAATATAAAAATTACGAAAACATCCAACATAATCTTACCAACTATAAGTAATGGATAAGTATATGATAGAGAACAGTTACGTCTTTTACCATGGAATAATAATAGTAACCACCATAATCATAATGGCAGCTGACATTTGCTCAGCACAAGTCTACAAAGTACTTACTTTACTAACTCCATTTTTTTTTTTACTAACTCCATTTTTATTAGTAAAAGATAACTTGCCAGAATCCTGATCAGATAGCTGGAACATGGAAACATCAGACTGCAAAAAAATACTCTGGTTCTAGAGCTTACGAGCTGAACCAGTACACCAAAATCCATGCTGAACTTTTTTATCTTATGTTCCTAAATATATCTGTAATTATTTAATGCTTTAGGTACTCACTGTGCCATGCTCTTCTCTTTTTGGATGCCTAATTATCTATTATGGCCTAACATATAAATTCAAGGGTAATGTTAATAGTTTCGGATACACAATCATGCATACTTCACATGTGCCCGCACTGTCAACTTCAAAAATGTTCATGAGAAATGCCACCAAACTAAGGTAACATTCCCTTTCGGAAACATATATTTTCAAGTGCACCCCTAATTATGATGCTTCTAAAAAACTCACTCAGCTTGATTTCTGGAACAGTAATATTTATTCCTATCCATGTTTTTTCTAATAACTTAAAATCACAAGTCACTGTACTGTTTCCCTTAAAAAAATGAAAAACCATGTTTTAGGACATAACATTTTCAGACGTTTTGACAGTGGAATTAACAGTTTATGTTCCAGTAATTAATAATTGAGGAGGTTTTCTCAGAATGTTCTCAGTACACAAAATTTACAAACCTGAAGAAAAAGTAGAGCATGTTCGCTGATAATTCAAATTATAATTTTTAATGACTTATTGGTAAGAGAACAAGTCTTTTTTTTATACTTCTCTAATTTTATCACTTTTTAATAACATATTTTATTTTTTTTAATTTTTAAAAAAGATTTTATTTATTTACTTAACACAGATGGAGAGATCACAAGTAGGCAGAGAGGCAGAGAGGGGGAACCAGGCTCCCCGCTGAGCAGAAAGCCCAATGAGGGGCTCGATCCCAGGACCCTGAGATCACGACCTGAGCCGAAGGCAGAGGCTTTAACCCACTGAGCCACCCAGGCGTCCTGCATACTTTCTTTTTTAAGTACTAGATGCATTTCTGATAAACTAAAAAAATACTTAAAAATTTTAAAGTAACCTTAAAATGCAAATAGAACTGAAAACTCATTCTCCTAAGTAAGCCATTGTTAGTGTTATGTAAGAGTTTAGAAAAGACACACATTACGTATTTTAATGCCTTTCATGCCATAGCTTTGGTCAAAGCAAAGGTCTTCAAGCAAAAACAAAGCAATATTCATGCCAGTTAGAAGTAAATGATCCATACTGGAATTGGCTGAGAAGCCGAAATGGACACTTTTACTACTGAAAAAGTATACTTTAATGAAGTAAACTTAATATAGGAATGAAATCAGGTCTTTGCTACACTGATCTTCTGACTCAGGAATAGAACTGCACAACAGTCAAAAGTTGCATCACACATAGAAGTTATCACCACTTTTTCGCTCAAGTAACTAAAGGTTTCAATGAGGCATAAAATCTAAAACCAACAATCAGATCTGCTTGCCACAAAATTGCCAAGATTAACCACATATGACAGATGGGCTCCTATTTCAATAAGCACCAGGCGAGTTATAAAGACAGGGGAGAGTCCAAGGAGTAACTAACTAAGGAATTCTAGGAGAGAAGGGCTTTGGTTGATGGTAGAGTTTTTTCATCGGATGATACAAAATATGAAAAAGAGTGACTCACACAGAGGGTATTGCCATACCCTATCCAACTTTGAAAATAATGTAACTAAATTTCTAGATATACCCATAAATACTCAGAAATATTCCATTTAACTGGAGAAATCTTAGTGATAATAAATAGTAGAGGCTAAGTTTATATGAAAGCTACTTTAAAGGAAATTCTTAAGAGCCTGAAATCATCTTTGAGTGCAGTAATGAACTATACTAAAGGATAGTTCTTTAGTCTTGAGTCTTTTTATGGTAGAGATAAAACAAATCTTTTCCTTTAAAAAAAAAAAGTGACCAAGCAATATAAGACATTCTACTTTAAATGTACTTACCTATGCTAAAATAGGGATTTTTATATTAAACATTTAAGAAGATGCAAGTGTAATTAATTCCCTGGACATTATTTAAATGACAACGAAATTCGGATCACAACCTTTAAAAAGAAAATCTGGAATTAAAGTCTGATAAACAGCCAAGGAAAGTGTGGTTTTATATGTTAAACCAAAAATAATTTGATTCTCTTGGTAAATCCACCACTTTTCAAAGCACCCAGTTTTTAAAATATTTTCCCTTCTCCTCATTATCTCTGTCTAGTCTACTTTACACCTCTCCAGGATGTGAATACATAGACGCTTTGGTATATGACGTGATCTAGTTGCTTCCAAGTTACTTTACTCATTGTAAACCAAAGACCGGGAAAATCTGGAGTTATACATAAGAAGTTAAAGAAACAATAACAAATACACTTATAAATACCAGTAAACATAACTCCTAGAATAAACATGTATTAACAATTCAATTATAGGAAATTTGTTTTCACTCTTATTACTGCTGCACTAAAACTCTGAAATTACAGCATTAGCGTGATTAAAGAGAAAGCTCTGAGGATTTGTAGCACTCACAAAGGATGTACGCTTTGTGAAGGGCACCCAAGTTTCTAAATTACCCTAAGAGGCAAATTTTGAAAAATTTCAACAAATAAATTCATGTGATTAAATGACTAACAGCATGTATGTAAAATAAAATTATAAATCTTTAAGTAACATGCCAGATTCTTTACTATAGCAGTGTGTTTGGGTTTCTGTCAAAATATTATTCAGAAATAGGGAATTTCTAAAAGGAATAATTGTTAAACAGTTTTAGGAAATAACTACAGGAACAAGGTGAATGAAAACAAAGAAGGCAACAAACACCATTTCATTTAAAGAACGAGAAGCTGCCCACGGGAAAAATCAGAAAGGTGCTGGGAAAACTGAGGTGAACAACAATTTGCTGTTCAAAATGATCAGGGAGGCTATCTGGTATAGAAAATGGTATGAAAGTAATGCATCTAATTCCTGATGAATTCTGTTGGAGGCAGCACCAACAGAGTCAAGTTATAGCTCTTCTTCATATTCTGAAGCAAAGATTAAACTGATAACTTAATCAAATAGGTTACATACATCCCTGCTTAGAAGTGGAAAAAATATAATTAACTCTCAAGTCTTCTGACTTAGTAAATTAGTAAATCATCTGATGAGTCATTTGCTTTGGAGATTAATTTATTCTGACTGGAAAAAAAAAAGAAATAGAAGCAGTATAAAAGTCTCTCTTCATAATTCTACATGAAACCCAAAGATAGGTTACAAATGCCAAAGAACCAGAATCGAGACAATTCCCCATATAACTTAGTTGATATGCTATATGTCTTGAATCAGACCGCCATTTTGTTTAATATGTTAACTTAGTATGGTTTCCAAAACGAATCCCAGGTTTACTCTAGGCAATACTGTATCCAATGGGGGTACACAGGCTCACCCCTTGCAAAATCAGAGTTAGATCTTCCTAAGATTTTCAATTCTATAAATCTAAAGCATTTTGCATCTACACATACACACACACATCAAAGAAGAAAGAAGGAAATGATTTTAAAACTTATTTCCTGGCAACAGTCAGCATTTAAAATTTTTAAAGAAAATTTAAAAAGTATTATGGAGACAGAAAATTCTTTGTTTCACATTGATAATCTTACCCAAGCCCCACCTTATAACTTATGATTGAGTCACTGATGCAGTCTCCTTTCTACATTAAAATACATTGAGTGCTCAGAGCGGAAGAGGCTATTCCCTGGAATTTCTACATAATTCTTCTCCCAAGAGTTGAGCTGTACATTTGTCAAATATCAGTTTCCTTTAGTCCCGCCTCCACTCAGGTCAGTTGTATTTTGTCACTGTAAATTACCTATGCTAATAAAATATCCATAAACCAGTGATAACATGAGTAAAAAACCGAAAAGTTGCTTTAAAAACAAAGATGAATAGCTTTAAAGACTTGATAAATACATATCTTCAAAGTGAGGTCCTAATATCGATTTCTGTTAAATTAAGTAGGGGAGGTATCACTGTAAACATCCAAAAAGACAATGATAACCTATCTGAAAGATTTGAACTCAGAATGATTTCAAGTACCTAAGTCACTTCCAATGTGAAATAAACTGAAACTGGCAGTTGTGTACAATGAAGTACCATGTGGCACATAGAAGAAAGAGAACTTTCCACTCCAATTCATACAGTGGACACATGCTCAAAGAGAAACATTCTTGGCTCTTTGTCAAAAAGATCTGTGAAAGCCTGCATATTTCTATGTAGTAAGTTAAAATATATTATGAGAGGTACAGAAAATATAGGTCAAAGTTGTATAAGTCTCTGCTTTAAAACTTTTAAAATGAACAGACCAACTACAGTCCTGATTCTGTTAAGAGAGCTCCACGCCATTTTAAACCCAACACCTTTCACTTGAAAGCCCTCCAGTGAGAGGAACTATTTATAATAAATAGTTACATCATAGCTATTTGTTACCACCCCTGAAATCAGGAGGAGAAAGTAAAGTTTGATTTATGAATTAGCACATGGGGTGCAAAAAGGAACAAGTGCCTTTTTTCGTCATATATGTAATATGGAAGTTTGTATATGGGAGAAGTTGGAAAGCAAAGTTATAAAGACCTGGGATAAAAGAGAGGAAGTTGGACTCATTCATCAATACCAGATTTCTATTTTATGAATTAGTAAATGGGGCCTTTAAGAGCACAGGACTTAGAGTCGGTCTGCCTATATCCAAATGTTGGATGTGCTGAGATTTTCAAAAAATTCATGTATCTCCCTTGTTCATTTTCTTATCCCTGACTAAGAGGTAATAATAATATTGACTGTATAGTATTGTTAATGAGTAAATGAATCACGCACACAAAGACCTCAGCAGAGGTGCTTGGCCCACAGGGCACGTTTGATAAATATATCACCACCATTATTATTAGTGCACTGAAAAAACTGTGTGGTAAAGGCTACACACTGCACGTATGTTTGTCTTCCTCATATTCTGGGCCAGGAGTTTGTTCACAAATGAAGGCAGCATAGACACAGCACCTCTTCATCAACAAAACCGAATCACCACAACACAAACCCAAATACTTTCACTTCTTTTTCTAGGTAAATCTAAGGCTCGTACTCCCTCCTCCTATATACAGAAGTAAGACTTCTGAGATTAATTTTAGGCTCTCAGAAAGTAATTGTACAATAGTCCTGGTTTCAGTTAATATGGTTGATTGCACTGGTATAATTTATAACACAGTATGTGAAAGGAATTCTAAAAGCAGGCATCTTAGCTCCATTGTTGGAAGGTTTGTTTTTTTTTTTCTTTCTTTCTATTTAGTCATCCTGGGAGGTACCCTGGGAGGCAAACATAGCATGGGAAGAATATTCTCAGGGTGAAGAGGGAGTTGGGAGAAGAGAGGAATAAACAGTGTAAGGGATGACACATAAAAGGAGAGAGTCACTGGGACTGTTCTTACCCAACTTTGGTCCTCAATGCTGGGAAAAGATGCCTGCTGGGTTTTTGGGAGCGGTCTCCTAAATCCCTACAGCACACTTTGCCACCCCAACACTCCACATCTTTCCCTGGGAGGCTGGCTGTGGTACCAGCGAGTAGCATCTTGTTCTCGAATGTACTAAATTCTCTTGGAAGGTGAGCTGGACTGATAAATGCTCTTTGGTGGATTACTGGTTCTGACCTCCGAGCCAGCAAAATTGCATATGTGTTTATACTTTCATAGGACCCATTTATAATTTTAGACTTGAAGTTGGTTGGGAAATTTTTAAAAAATGAAATCATGTGAAAATTTTGCAGTAACTCATTGTAGGCTGAACTCTGGCTACATGCCATTGTAAGGAAGTAGATGTTTGCTTATTTTAATTTTCTGGCAGGGAATATGAGTTTACATTTGGATTTTCTCCTTAAGATAATATAGACGTACAGTAGGATGAAAACATATAGGGCCCTTCGTCAAACTGCTTTCCAGCTTCTCTGTGGGCCGGCCTCATGTGAGAGGTGAGGCACAGCAAAATGCAGCAGTTATCAGAATTCTTAACTTCCTTCTCATTTGATGTTCAAAGAGCATTCCATGTTACCAAACGGGATACAGTACGTGGCCTTGCGTCCTCAGCTATTTCCCTATAATCTATCTGTAATTAAGCCAAAAACTGGTAAACCAGTCCCTCTGTTTTCTAAGTTTATCTTCCGGACACTAGCAAATTTGCTCAACAGCTTCAAAAATAACAACCCACAAAATACTGTTTTCATATTCAGGAAATAAAACATACTTATTAAATCATTTACTCTAGTAAGCACCCATATTGCTAAGATAACCTTAGCTGCCTTTGACTTCCAGGCTGGTTCTCTTTCTTCTAATTAGAAAAAGATGAGGTGGCTGGTGAAAGTATGAGGAATTCAGCTAAGGAGCTGTTCTTGTGACTGCTCACGCAAATGGAGGCAGGAAGGCTTGGAAAGTATAAATTGCTATATAAATAAAAAGCACTATTATTTCTGTTAGTGGAAGTAACTGGGTTTTCTGAACGAGCAGGAGTTTAGAAATACAGAAAACTTAATCTCTGAAATGAGTATGAACTTATAAAAGTTGATGGATTTTGATGGTCCTTGATCTGATAGATTTTGAGAATTGCTATTAAACTTGAACTTGAGGTTTCTGTTTGCTTAGCCTAAAAACAATTTCAGTGAACAACAGATGGCAGTATTCTGCCTTTCTAAAGAACCCTAATTGTCGGAAGATCTTTTTGAATGAGTGCCGCTCCCTCATTAACCAGCAGAGTTTAGTTTCTTTTCTCACAGGAAAACAAAACAAAACAAAAAACTAAAAAAAGAGTATCTTCCATAAAACTATTGGTAGAAAGTAACACAAAATTATAAATTGTGTTGTATTTCTCAGGACCACTGTTAAAGTAAAACTATAATTACACCATTAATAATTCTTCTCAATTACGAGCATTTCTGCTCCATCACCCTTTCGCACTTTCTTAAGGTAAATATTGTAAAGATGACTCATTTTCAGACGCAATTTGATTTAAATTTTTTCCCCACACGTAATTTTCTATTGTGATGAAAATATCCATAAAACAAAACAAAAATCAAAATACACATTCTAACACCACAGTTTTGTGAGCCTTCACTGGCATTTATCTGCCCTGTTATCTCTCACCAGACTCTCCTGCCTCCTGGGCACGCACTTAGCTCCGCTACTGATTTGCTCCTAATGCTGCCTCACCAGGAGCTCTCCCCTCCGATTCCTGCAGGAGCACCACCCCCACCCCTGCTACCACATGAGAGGCTGGACCTCAGCAGCCCGAAACACCAAAAACAAAAACAAACAAATGAAAAATGCTGGAAGCATCGCTGACCAGGGCTCCCATGTATTCTTAGAACATCTTGGTCATAAGCACTTGTGACGGTTTTCAATCCAACTTTTGATGTGTGATCTCGATAAAGGTTTGTGTCCCCCTTTGGGGCTCAAAGCGTTACGAGGACAAAGGCAGTGCTAATTTTCATTCACCAGCTTAATCCCGGACCATAGGTTAGTATCTGATCATTGTTAGGCGCTCAATGATATTAAAAATGAGTGAAGTCATAAGGAGCATATTCTAAACCTCCAGAGAAGTATATTTCCTCTCTCCCAGTGCTATGCCTTGAAGAATATAAAAGGACAGACGAATTACAGCATCCAAGGTATTACCTTAAAACAAGTAACTGAATTTCCTGGAAGCCATCCTAAAACATTTAACCTTCTAGCACAATGTCATGTTCTGATTTTAACTTAAATAAAAATATTGAGACTTGTTACACTGAAATACTGGAGTCATAGCTAAAAATGCTATTTATTAAACTGATTCTGGAATAACTACGAGGCAGAAAATGGTGAAACTGCTGAGGAAAACTGCTGATCAAAGAAAGTGACGCTATGCCTTTTTCTATAATCTAGTGTGTGTGTGGAAAGAGCAAGCAGAGGATTCGGGTATACAGATGAATATTTTTGGGGGAAAGAGTTAAAAGGCCTGGAGGCAGAGAAAGAGTGACCTTTGAGTGATAACACTCAGATGAAGTAGAGAGTGCTCCAGGTTGAAAAGGATGTGTTCATGTATAGCACAGTGATTACAGTTAATAATATTGTAGAATATATTTGAGAGCTGCCAAGAGAGCAGATCTTGGAAGTTTTCATCACAAGAAAAAAATCGGTAATGATGGTGATGGATGTTAATGAGACTTATTGTGGTGCTCATTTTGCAATACACACATATATATATCGAATCACTAGGTCGTACACCGGCAACTAATACAATGATGTGTGTCAATTATATTCAAATTTAAAAACAGAAGAAGAAGAAAAGGATGTGTCTGGAGAGGTTTGAGGGAATACATCATGACAGGAACATGAGCCAAATGCAAGAGCTTTGATTAACGACTAAGAGTAACGAGAAACCCCTGCAGGGGTTTTCACTGTGACATCATCAGTACATGTAGAGGAAGGAGTCGGGCTGACTTTCAGAGTAATGGCTTGGACGGACGGATAGCGAAGAACCCCTCTCTAAATTAGTTATCACAGGAGAAGGAATGAGTTTTGATGTGGATGCTGAGCTATTCATCTTTGAGTAAATATGTGCTATTCACAGGATGGTTCAAAGCCGCACATCAAGAGAGACATGCGAACGGAAGCTACATGTCTGGGGATCACAGACACAGATGTGGTCATGTCAGTAACACCTTACAAGAAAGCGTATAAAGAGAAAGAAGAGTGGACTGAAGGCAGGACCATAATCAATAACAATTTGCAAGCGTCAGGGAGAAGAGAAACTTGCAAAGGAAAATGAGAAAGGACAACTGAAAATTAAGTGTGTAGGACTGAATGGGTCAAGCAAACGCTTTTGTCAAGAGGAGTGGCCAGGGGTGACCGGTGATATCTGAGAGATTAATAAGCTCTGAAAAATATCCATTAGTTTAGTATCTGGCGGGTCACTTGTAACACTAAAGAGAACAGTTTCAGTGACGTGGTGAGGCTGTAAGTCACACTTCAATAAACTGAGCAAAGAAAAGGTGTGAAAATGGAGACAATGGAGACAACTCTTTCCTGAAAACGAGCTGTAAAATGGAAGCTCAAGCTATGTTCATATCCATAGAACAGGCTGTAAAGAGCTGGCAAGCAAGTGAGCAAGCATAAATGTTAAATGGGGAGATACCACTAGTAGGAGGGCTTTCAAATGTAGCAAAAACAGTGGGAATGATAAAGAGATCGATGTCCAAGACAAGGAAGTGGAGTGTGACTTTCACAATGAGGGCACCTTTCCCATGGTAAGTGAGAAAAAAGCTTAGATTTGCAGGTGAGAAGTTGGCGTTCCTATACTTTGGCTTTTATCTAACTCTGAAGTCAGCCTTAAGTCCACTGTTAAGAGAGTGATATACGCAATGTTAGGTTAGACGTACAGAGGAGAGGGCGCCTGGGTGGTTCAGTCGAGTAAGCATCGGCCTTTGGCTCAGGTCGCGATCCCGGGGTCCTGGGATGGAGTCCCACGTCAGCCTCCTGGCTCAGTGGGGAACCTGCTTCTCCCTCTGCTGCTGCTCTCTCTTTCTCAAATAGATAAATAAAATCTTACAAAAAAAAAAAAAAGGAAGTACAGAGGAGAATGAAGAACGTTTGAAAGAAGAGTAAGAAATAGCTGGCTAGATTCTTAGGCAATACTGCCAGTCCTGCTGAGGTTAGAGGCTTCTTCCAGTGGTACTCGGCATGAAATTTTACACAAAAAGGCAACAAAGTGAAAACTGGAGGCGTCTGCCAGATAGGAAAGAGAGAAGACTGAACCATTGGACCTGAGATCCCGGGGAAGTGGAAGAGCAGGAGAGAAACAGAGCAGTCAAGCTTGAAGAGGCATGGAGACAGAAGGCAGGGTCGGGTGGTTTGTATGAGAAAAACAAATGCAGGATTCCATTAGTACACCAGTCTCTCAGTCAAGGAGCGTTTCTGCTTCTTATTAGCAGAAAAGAAGGTTGAAAAGTAAATATGAAGCCAGATTTCAGATGCCCATGAAAGAGGACTAAGTTTTCTAATTCCATCAGTCGGTAATTGAGTGATGAAAGATGTCCTAGAAGGACAATGATGTCATCGAACTGTGCACAGGCTTGAGGAAGACAAAGGTGTGGAGAGAAGACAACAGATTCGACCGCGACTGCCACAACAAGAAATGTGGGAAACTAGGATTCTTGCAGCATGAATGACCATGGAGGGAAGAGTGAAAGTAACATTAAGGAGCCTCAACTGGCTTGTAAAGTGATCCAGTCCTGGGACATGAAAAAAAAAATACCATGTATTTATTCCTGCAGTAGTCTTCTTTTACTTTGACTCTGTCCACAACATTCTCAGTTCCTTCTCTTGAAAATCTCTTCAAGTGCTCTTGCACAAAGTAAAACGTGGAGAGGTCACTTGTCAGTGTATAAGATCCACACTGGATCTCAGCAACCAAGAAAATTTTCTCTTTTTGATAGATCATGGTAGTAAGCCCTCCACGGTGTAAACAGAGGGGGTGAAAGGATACTCTTAATAGCCCCAAGTTGTTCTAATACAACATCCAACACTTCACAAATGTATTTTTAAAACTCAGTAAATTCCAGTTTCTACAACTAAGCAAAGATAACATAAATTATGAAACAAGGTTTCCAAATGTATAAATAGATCAAATTTCAAAACACTTTTACATCAAAAATGTTGGAGGGAACTTAGAATGAATTTTTCTGGAGAAATAATACATAAACAGTGATGACATTCCCAGGCCAGCTCACAAAAGCCGATACAACCACTTAATAGTAGGTATGATAGCATTTTTTTGTTCTACATTGCCAATGCACCCTATTTTAATCACAGTGCAATCTTTTAAGATAAAACATTGATAAATTTATCAATGGTGTGATTCGAAAAGGAAATATGCAGGCACTGGGAAACATCTGTCTCTGCATCATTTACTCAACAAATATTAACAACATATACTGGGTACCTGGTACCGCCTATAGCCTAGGGCTATGGAGACGAAGGAGTCTGGCTGCCCTCAAGAAGCCTGCAGCCTAGCGGAAGATGCTCAGGGGACTAAAAGTGGTCAGAGGACTAAAGAGGAAGCTGGGGGAATCCTGTGATGAATCACCACCACCTCTGGTTATGAGGAGGGAAGTAAGTTGTTTCTCAAAATGCAAGTCTCCAAACAACTACATCTGGTCGACTTTGAAAAAAAAAAAAAAAAAGTAAAGAAAATGGCTTCCCTGAATTGAGTCACCATTATCATCTATACCTCTCTTCCAAGAAGGATGAAAATAAAAAGCAAGTCTCCAAAGAGAAGCACAAGAAGGGAGAGGGACTGGTTGCAAAGATACTCAGGACTCAAATAGAGAAATGTCTGGTTTCTTGACATTTCCCACAAAATCTTCAGCCCTTAGAATTCTCAAAGCTCTAACACCCAAGTCTCAACTTTGAAACTTGGATTTCAAGACTCCCCAGTGTCCCATTCTCCCAATAAAGAGTAAGGAACTTGAAGTTCTCTGGCCTCTCAGAGCACATTAGGGTCTGTCTGCTTCTTGCTAACTCATTTTAAAGGATGAGGTAAGTTTACCTGTGAATCATTCTGCATGCAGAGAAGATGTGAGTAAAATATTGAAAATTAGTAATATCATTTCTTGATTTTCCAGAAGGCAATTCACAGCTCTACAAATTACAAAGGGACTGACTTTCGAAATTTGAAACTAGGGCACAAAAGGTTAAGTAACTCGTCCAACTTTACACAGATAGGAAGTAGTAGAGGTAGAACTCCAACTCAGGCAGTCTGGACTACACTATTAATCAACACTAATCTAGTGTAGATTACACTATCTACACTATCTATACACTAATCTAACCTACACTATTAATCACAACACTAAACTGTCCATATTTTAGGGTGACTGTTCCTATGTCTGGTCACTTACCTTTGATGAGGTAAAATATCTTTGTCGATTTGCTACATATTATTAGCTTCGAAAACTCTTCCTTCAATTAATCTTTATCAATTTAGGCTCTCTTCATCCAGGGGAACTTATTAACATCATCAGTAAACTCTTGAGAATTCATGTTATACTCCCTTCCTTTACATTGCTTTTGAAAATCAAATTAGACTCTTCTCAGAACTAATTTTTAGGGAAGACCCCACTACTACCATTTCTCCATCAAGAAAAATGCCATTTATTTTTTTTTTTCTCCCTACTTCCCATCCTTCAGCCAGATCGCATATAATATTTGCTCCTGGAAGGAAAAACTAGTGGTTCTTACAGAGACTTCTGTTGCTAATAGGAAAGCATCTGTCTTTGTTTTCCTTTTAGATGGTAATGAAAATAAAATTTTATAATGCATCTGTCTACAAGTCTGGTTTAATTACTTCAGTTTAAGAAACTGGTTTCAGTTATAATCTTATTATATTCATAATGTTATGAGACACTGAGATAATAAATATGATTATCTGCAGGTCAAGAGACCCCGGTAACTCACCAAGATATTTCTAATAGAAGACGTGGAGCAGCATTATATAGATTCTGTACAAAAAGCATTTCAAAATGATACCCTACCTCTCATATTTAGCAACAGTGTGTTGCTGAGTGAAGAGGAAATTAGGCAAGAAAAGAAGTCATTTGGTCATAATGATGAGTCACTAAACATTTATGTCATAGTTTTGTTTTTTCCTTGCAGACATAATTGTTAGACTCGTCAGTGCTCTCATATGTTGTTAGTAGAGCAATAATAGGATATTGAAGGAATACAAATGGCCAACAATTTGTTGAGATTCAGCACAGATTCCTTAAGACAAAGGTTGTAGATAACTGCAAAGAAGACAGTGACTTCAGAAATTATCTTCTAAGATTATAATCTTAGAAGATTAGTAAAAGTACTGATTAAAAAGGCTCTCCCCCCCCACCAGGGATCAAGAGGAAGGATCTAGGGAAAAGCTGGTAGTGATTTTCTCTCTAGTTATTATTTCAGTCTATTTTGGTTTTATTTCATCTTAAAATAAGAAGATATGAGTGGGGGGCACCTGGGCAGCTCAGTCGGTTAGGTGTCTGACTTCAACTCAGGTTATGATCTCAGTGTCCTGTGACTGAGCCCCACGTCGGGCTCCCTGTTCTGTGGTGAGCCTGCTTCTCCCTCTCCCTCTGCCCTCCCCTGCTTGTGCTCTCACTTGTGCTCTCTCAATAGAATTTTTTTTAAAAGAAGATACGAGTGCAAGTATAACACAAGGACCTAATCAAAATATCCCATAGGAAAAAAAAATGAGCAAAACATGATTAAAACAAACACAGAACTGAAGCAATGAATGTTTTCACATGCTGATTCTGACGGCAAAATTAAAGACTAAAATATAAAGTGAGATCTAACTAAAAATAGCCTCAAATTGTCTTTCCTGCTGGTTTCAATATTTCCAACAAAGAATCTAAACTTCCTATCATGTCTCTATCATTAGCCACCCTCTCCACTGGCCCAAAGATTAGACAGATTTTAAGATGCCCATCAAGGGGGTCTTGTGGCTGTTGATCAGTCAACAGACTTGACTGTTGCCCTAGGGACTTACTGCAGCATTTTCCCAAAGCAAATCTGTCCAGAGACATGGCCCAGTTTTTAACTCTCTTCAAACTGTAGCCAGTGGACGTTGTGACTGACTCTCTATGTGAATCATGGTGATTCCACCCCTAAGGCCAGGAATTTGGTCAAGGATGGGTAGGTCTCAGTCACTGTGATTCAATGAGACAGGAGGGGAACTTTGCTCAGTGCTTCTAGGAAAAAATTCTTCACTCTCCAGGAGGAAGCAACGCTGCCACCAGCAGCTATCTATGGTTCACAAGTGGAATCAGCTTTAGGATGAAGCTAATAGCGTGGACGGTAGCCGTCTAAAATGGCTAAAAACTAAAAACGTCTAAAAAAACCTGTCTGTTACAATGCTATTAAGTCATGAATTCACTAACCTGGAAGTCTTCTTTCTTCTGGCCTTCTTATGGTAAGAGATAACATAATAAGCATTTCAAATTATGTGCTACCACTAATCTTAATAAGTCTTCTTTTTCTTATGGTTGGAAATAACTAATACAGCATAAAACTTTCCCAAATGTATATGGAAATAATAGATAAGTAGGCGGCAATGAAAATAAAATTTTATAATAGATCTGTCTACAAGTCTGAGTTCATATATTTTTTTAAGTTTTTATTTAAGGGACACCAGGGTGGTTCAGTTGGTTGAGTATCTGCCTTTGGCTCAGGTCAGGATCCCAGGGTCCCGGGATGGAGCCCCGCACTGGGCTCTGTGCTCAATGGGAAGCCTGTTTCTCCCTCTACCACTCCCCCTGCTTGTGCTCTCTCTCTTTCTGGCAAATCAATCAATAAAATCTTTTTTAAAAAGTTTTTATTTAAATCCCAGTTAGTTAACATACGGTGTAATATTGATTTCAGGTGTACAATATAGTGATGCAACACTTACATACAAAGCCCAGCGCATCATAAGTGCCCTCCTTAATCCCCATTACTTATTTAATCCATTCCCCCACCCTTCTCCTCTCTGATAACCACTGGTTTGATTCTCTAGAATTAAGAGGCTGTTTCTTGGTTTGTCTGTCTGTATTTCTCTTTTTTTCCCCTTTGCTTATTCGTTTCTTAAATTCCGTAAGTGAGATCATATGGTATTTGTCTTTCTCTGACTTATTTCACTTACCATCATACTCCCTAGCTCCATCCATATCACTGTTAATGGCAAGATTTCATTCTTTTTTATGGCTCAGTAATATTTCAGTGTGTAATATTTCCTTCTATATGTCTACCATCTCTTTTTTTATCCATTCATCAGTTTATGGACACTTGGGCTGTTTCCATAATTTGATTATTGTAGATAATGCTGCTGTAAACATTGGGTGCATAAACATGGTTATAGCATAAACATGTTATAGCAGCATTATGTACGAAGTTAATTACTTTAAAGAACTGGTTCCAGTTACTATATTCAGAATATTATGAGGCAATAAAAATAAGAGAGGTTATCATATTTTATCAGAGGTTCGGGGAAGCCTGGTATCCCGTTGGGAGCTATGAGAGCAGAGTAATGACTAGTTTTAGTCTGGCTAAGTGACTCACTTCTAACACCAGCACATGAGCCACATGGATGTCTTAATTGCAAATTGTTGCATTTACAATTCATGGACCTTCAACATGACTTGCAATAATCAAAATGCCATTCATAAAATCTTCTTGTGCAAATGTACTCTACTATCATGGGTGGATTTCATGAGCTTCTTAAAGATAAGACTCATTTTATATTTATTTTCTACTCCCACAGTAATTTTAAGCATACTCAGCAAAAAAAGGTGCCTAATTACTTTAAATGAATTACCTTACTCCCAATTCTTCTGGGCAGAAAATATACAAAATTTATCCAATCCCTTATTGAAATTTCTAATTTAGCTGTCCACGAATTTCTAAATATAGGTAGAATTTTATAATTTTTAATTTCCTCCCTATTGTTTCAGTGAAATATTCTTTTTTTCTTTCCAGTGCCAGTCTGCCACCTCTATAATTATAATCTCATTCTTCTAATATGGACATTGTATTTCTCTTTTTGTGTTTTTCTTATTCACTTTTTTCTTCCCCTTTCCCTCCTCTCAACCTAAGAACATTGTTAGCATTTCTCTTGCTAACAAAATTGTTCTTTGACCCCACCTAAGATATTATTTATTCCTTTTAAATTCTAATCTTTTAAATCTCTGGAAAGAGAGCTCTGCTATCTCTTAACACCCTTTTTATTTATTTTTTAAAAGATTATTTGAGAGACAGAGAGAGCACAAGGAGGGGGAGGACTAGAGGGAAAGGGAGAAGCAGACTCCTCACTGAGCAGGGAGCCCAATGCGGGCTTGATCCCAAGATCCTGAGACCATGACCTGAGCTGAAGGTGGATGCTAAACTGACTGAGCCACCTAAGCACCTTACTTAAAGAGATTTTAATCTTTCTTTTAAAAAAAAGTATTTAAAGTAACACTGAAAAATTAAAATAAACAAATTTGGGGAGGAAAAAAAAGTAAAGAATTTTTTTAAGATTTTTTTTTTTAAAGATACTGAATCTTCTCTTCATGGCAATCTGATTTATGTCTCTGATAAAATAAAATCCTCTATCAAATACAATCAATATCTTAACTAAAATATCTAATAACAGGGGTGCCTGGGTGGCTCAGTGTGTTAAAGCATTTGCCTTCAGCTCAGGTCATGATCTCAGGGTCCTGGGATTGAGCCCCGTATGGGGCTCTCTGCTCAGCAGGGAGCCTGCTTCCCCTTCTCTCTCTGCCTGCCTCTCGGCCTAATTGTTATCTCTTTCTCTCTGTCAAATAAACAAATAAATAAAATCTTAAAAATAAAATAAAATATCTAATAACAACATTCACGGTTTTGTCTCTTCACCCAGCTCCACAGCCTCTTTCTCCTGTCCTGGCTTTGCCCAGTCCCTCTGAGAAGGAACTCTCTGTCTGCTTTGTTGCATCTTCTTCCTTCCTTAACTACTGACCCATGGTACTGATTTTTCTTGTTCTCTCCACACACTTCCCTCCGGCTTTCATCCTGTGTTACAGTGAGTACCTGCTAACTCGGACCTCCAACGCTGGCAATTTCTCTGGACTCAGGCCCATGTGTTTATCTGCTCCTTGGACAGCTTCACTCAGATATCACATGGTTAGTTCAGACCCTACCTTCTCAAGGAGAACACCTGACTTCCACCTTCTGGACGCTTCTTTCCCTCCTTTATTTTCTACCTTGGCTAACAACAAAATCAGTCACCCACACTGGACACCTGGACTTCTTCTGAAGTCATTTTTTTTTACTTTCTTATCTGCAACATCACACTGATCACTACATCTGAAAACTTCTACTGAGGAATCGCTGACTACCACTTCTTCTAGAAAGCCTTAATCCCCTAATCCCCTGCCTTAAAACCCATCTCATTATTTCACATGAGGATGGCTACAGGTTTTTTCTTCCAGTTTCCTCTCACCACAAACTTGGTTTCTCCCAATACAGAGATACTAATATGCTGTTCTGTTATTTTCTTTGATGGTTTCCCGAAGTCATAGAACCAGATTCAACTTCTTGGCATGGTATTAGGCATCTTAAAATTTAGCCCTCAACCCCAATTATCCCAGTTAACATGTCCATATAACCCATTAACGTGTCTCCTCCTCAGCTGTCCTAGAGGGTTTATCCTCAATATGCTAGCACAACCCCATGTCTTTGTTTATGATGTTACTTCTGCCTACCCCTCATTTCTCTGATATACTGGTATTAACTATCAAGATCCAACTTTAAAACATAGAACACTTTAGCCCCATTCCCAAACTGACACCAAATTAATCACTTCAGCCTCAAAGCCACTGTAGTATTCTGTCCCAACATCTACCATCGTTATCGTGCTATTGCTAATTGTCTGTGAATACATTCCTTGCCAGACTGTGGATTTGAGGACAAGAATGATTTAATTCATTTTTATAACCTTAGCACTCAGGTTATTGTAAGAACTCCCAAAACCTAATTATTACATGAATTCTGCCTTCTTACACAATCTTTTATTCCTACAAATAGTTCCCAAAAGTTTGTAGACTCTCCATCATACTACTCAGTCCAAAAAGTGTGCCTTCGCCTGGTCCTTATAGTCAAAATCATCCCCTTCAAGTTCTCACAACCTCCTACTGAGTATCATGTTGCTTAAGATAACTAATTCCCTGTAATAAACACACTCAACTGACTGGCAGCCATAGGTTCCTAGGAGCCAGGAACCGAAAGGGAGTGTTGAAGAAAGGAGAGGCAGCACATTCGATTTCCTTTGGATGCTCCTGCTGATTTTCCTCAGTCCTTGACTATGGGACCCACTGCTTGTAGTCAGGGCTCCTTTTTATGATTAGCACTCCACCATATGTACACATTTAACCGAAAGTGGCTTGCTTTGTCGTAATGACACATATACACTATTGGGAAATATGAGAACACAGAAGGGAAAAAAATAAGAGTGAAAGGATTTTGAAGCATTGCTGAAGTAGTAGTTTGATACTATCAACTGTAGAGGACTATATGCAATGTTTAAATTTTTTTATTTAGTGCAGAATGATCACCTGTCCCTCCAAAGAGGTAATTCTGGAGATCTACAGTTAATCCATCTGCTTTCTCAAAACACATACTAACTTTTGAGAGCCTTCCACTGTACATATCATCCCATATGCTCTTTGAAGATGATATTCTTTCTTCTTTCAGATTCAGGAAGTTTTTAAAAAAGCCTCTTCAGTCAGATCTTTAAATAGGTAAGATTTACCACCTTTCCGCAATCTAAACTACCTACGATTGCCAATGATTGCCTCTCTGCTTGGGAGACATACTGGTATCTGTGCTGAGATTCTGGCCATAAACTGTTAATATTTTATTGAAAATTATGTCTGTCATGAAAGAATTTACCGTGATAAATATTTTTTTTTGCTGACGTGCTACAATGGGGAATATTAGAACAGAGCAGCTGGGAAGGAAGGGCTGGTTTCACTGCAACTCGAATATCCGCAACTGGCCAACCGGTTTTCAAAAGAAGCTGGCAGAAAAAGCCCTGACATTGAGAAGGACACATGAAGCTGACGGCAAGATAACAGTAACCATTAAGATTATTTGTCTCTTTACTCTGAAAGTATACTTCGTAGGCCAACTTCTGAGATCAGTGCCTTCTCAGCCTATATAAACGCCCTTTTGGGAAACACTCCAGACTCTCCCTTGCTAGAACACCTCTTACTCTTCTTTAAAGCCATATTCTTCCCCTAATCTCCACACCCCCTTTTAACTACCAATTTTTCTACCGAACTTTTTGAAAGAACTGTGAGTATTCATAGTCTTCATTTTCCTACTTTTCATTCAGATCCCAATCCACTGAGCTGGGCTTCTAGACCAAAGACGATAATTGCTCTTGCTATCCCAGTGGGGTTTTTATTCCCCACAGTGGGTTTTAATTGCCAAATTCAAAGGATATTTTTCAGGCCCTGCATTATTGGACTTCTTCAGAAAAGCTTATAGTATTGTTGACATGCATTTATTGAAAACCTCACTTCCTTCAACTCCCATGATATCATGCCCTTTTAGCTCTTTCCCTATGTCTCTGAACAATCTTCTTCCGTCTCTCCTGGATTTCCCCCCCTCATTCCCCATCCCTCAACACTTTTTTTTTTTTTAAGATTATTTATTTTAGAGAGGAGGGAGGGGCAGAGGGAGGGAAAATCTCAAACAGACTCCCCACCGAGTGGGGAGTCCAAGGTGGGGCTCGATCCCAGGACCCGGAGGTCACAACCTGAGCCAAAATCAAGAGTCAGACGCCTAAATGACTGAGCCACCCTAGCACCCCAGATCCCTCAACATTTTGAAAGCCATTTCCATAGGTTTCCCCTCTAAGCCTACTGCTCTTCTCATTCTATAGACGCTCTCTAAATCTGTTCACACACTCATGAGACCCGTATCATCAGCTAACAACCCCTAGACCATCTCTTGCCCAAACCTCTCTGCCCAGAGCCTCCACTGTTACTGGACTCCAGGGAGTTGTGCATCATGGCTCCTCAGAGCAGAGCTCCCACACTTCATCCTACTACTTTCCCAACTTGTCTGACTCTAGAGCCTTGGTCACTGCCTCAATTCCCACCAGTTATTCACCCTTACCTACAAAGCCTTAACTAACTCCCCTTCCTCACTTTCATTTCATTAATCACTGGCAGGGCCCTGCCGTGCTGACCTGCTACACAGCTTGCTACTCTACTTCACTCTTGAAAGGAGTATTCACTGTGTTTTAATGCTCCAAAAACCACTCAATTACCTATGTTTTCCACACGCTATTTTTTAATCATACATTGGTGAAGGTAGTTACTTCCTCAATATTCCCTGTCCTCCATTTCTCACCATCACCTTCCTTTGGTTTATTCTTACTATTCCATTACTACTTAATTCTTCCAAAAACACTTTCCTGACTCCCTACTCTACATCAGACTGGGGTCGATACCCATCACCCTAATTATACACCAATCATTGCCCTGAAATTGGAATGCTTTGCTTGCGTATCTGTCTTTACCACTAGGCTTTATCTGCCTTAACTCTTTTATTTCCAGTGCTTATCCCAGCATATGTAACCTATGAGGTGCATACAAACTGCTTACCAAATTAGGAGATGTATTTATTTATTCACTGCCTTATTTGCCCAGGCACACGTCCCTAGTCTGCAAGCATAATACAGAAGAGCCACCATGTTATAACCTATCTGGCAACTGTATTTCTCAAGGAAAGGGAGGACACTAGCACTCAGGTTGATTTATCAGCCCCTCATGAAATACGTTAAAATTCACAGGTTTTTGAAATCTAGATTCTCTGGGCAAACTTAGTAGGAAAATAATACCTCTACCAGAGCCTCGGGTAGACTCATGGGACTCAGTCCAGCATGGCCCGTCCTCATCCCTGCCTCTGATCCCCAACAAAGCACAGGTCTCAGCCACTTGCCTCAGGCACAGGAAGGTTCTCTCTGTGTGTCAGAGCGAAGATCCCCCTGCTTTCTTGTAACGTGGGATTGTCTTTTGGGTTACAGCATGGGCAATGAAATACCAGGCCCTAAAAACTGTGCACTAACCACCTCCAATTGAGAAATGGTGTTATTAAAGTAAGATTAGATGGTGATTTGACTCTAAGGTAGCTCAATAATTGGCCATGCAATTCTTTGCTATGACACTGCCTTCAAAACAGTGACATCTAGTATGGTTTTATATTACCTTTGAATTACAGCACTGCCCAATATATGCAATATACCATTATTACGGCCCCATTGAAAACTTATTTCATGATAAGGGGAGATAAGTTAACAGAACATTGTGTTTCTATAGCTGAGAAATGAATGAATCATAGGCTTACCAATTCAAGAGTTTGAGGACAAGTGCAACATTGTAAAAATGACTATCAGCTGGAGTGATATTCAGGAACATATTGTTTCAATTCTGGTAATGCTCAGGCAAACTCTAGCATGTTTGATAGGTGATAATGAGTAACGGCCATTGTAGTATCAACAATGGCAACGCTTACGCCTGCTACAAGTGCTCTTCACTTCCAGAGTGGACGCAGAGCTGGGACGCGCAAAGTAGGACACTGTTATTAACACTCCGGCCTTCCTAAGGTTTATTCTCAGGGAAACATGAACACTGTGTAATAAATCCACCAGAGCCTGCATTCCCTGGAGATTCAGGCCTGAGTATACTTTGCGTGAAATATGTATTTGTGAATACATTTCTAATCTTGATACTCTCTGCAAAACACCTTGCTGCTGCCTGGGGTGGGGTTGGTGATTTATAGTTATATCCCCTCTCTTTTTAATTCCCATCATCCTGCCCATTTTGATTGCTTCTTGATACCATCTTTCTCCTAAGAGGTATTCTTTGACGTCGGTTTTATGTTTCTTGCTCCTGACCTCATGCCACCTCTCAGATCTGTATCTGCTCAGGAATACAAGACACGGATCGTGCCACCACATGGGCCCGTGGCCCCTGCGGATGAGAGGGGGAAGGAATCAGAGGAACCTGAGAGGTGCTGCATGAAACCTTCAAAATCATCTCCTAAATCTCTCTAGACCCTAAAGCAGAACCAGAAAGTGAAATGAAAAGGAGATGAACACACTCCCGACAACTGCGCTCTTACTGTTCATATTTGGAAACTATTTCATGGCCAAGCCTGGATATGCATTTGGAGCACGGAACAATAACAGTGACTATACTGGTTTCATGAGTTGCCTAACAGGGAACCCGGGAAACAGCTCTAGGTTCGGCCATCACTCAAGCCTGCAGTCTTGATATCCTCACATCCTGTGTTGCCACTGACAACAGGGCAAAAGATTTTTGACCAAACTGAGATGATCGATCCATTGTAAGTACTCTATTACCACTGCCAGTGTGGGCATGAGACTGACACTAGGGAATATAAATAGCTATTCTCAAGCCTTTCTGGTCCCTCGCCTCCAATTCCCTTGGTATGCTCGATGCTTTTGAGTTCAGCAAAACACACTGACCTACCACCATCCAAACCTTCTCTCATGTCATCACCTTCAGGTAAGGAGGAGGCAGTGACCAGGGTAACACAGCTCAATCTTAAAATATCTAACAAGGAATGTGAGTTATAGCAACCATGACCAAGACTTTCTCTGGTATAAGTACCTTATCCCTTTGGTTGTTCTTGAAGCGGCTATGGAAATCAATTCATCCAATTACCTGTCCCAGAAAGAGGTATATCATTTAAAAATGTACTTGCTAACTCAGTGGGTTAAAATTTTCAGAAATTCCAGGCCTTACTATTCCATAAAACATGAACGTCTCTGAGAGCGGGAAGCACTGAGTGTGAGGGGGACAGGTCGGCCTCTTTCAAGAGTGCAGCCTGGAGTCCATTTCTGAGAGAGGCCCCTGGCATTTCCAAGCTCCTTTCCTCCTTCTACGTAGAGATTTTTTCCTCCTTCACCACAGATTTTTCCACCAGTTCGTTTTTTTCCTTGTCCCTCCCAGCAGCGTGGAGATGACAGGCAGCATGGGGCAAGAGGGTGATGGCCAAGCTGTTTGTACACATGCACAGGTCTGTTATACACGAGGTCTTTTTTTTTTTTCCCTAGTTCTGGGATAAATTCACAGTTTTTCTCTAGAGCCCACTGTTGCCATTTTAAACCCTTCAGGTGCTACGGAGTGTGTTTCCAAGGCTGTCAGGACCCACAAAAGGCCTTCTGCAGAGAAGATTTCTGAATGATCACATTATAGCCCTAATTGAAGCTGAGTAGTTCATGGCCTCTGAAGCTGACAGTGAAATACGCCATTCTCTGAGCATGTGTCCCTTATCAGAGCCACTTAAGGTAACAACATCCTACAAAAGGCTCTCTGCGTCTGTGAAGGTACAGAGCCCTCATTACCCCTACAGTTAGGGAAAGCTTTGGACCACTTCTGGGAATGCAAATGAATGAAACCCCATGTGACAGCTGTAATAAAAGGCTCCTGTCTTTTTGCAAAACATTCAAATGCCATCTGGCAATTTCGTTGACGTCAGCAGGCACAGGAAAACAACTGCCCCCACTGCCTTCTTCATCATTCCCTCCCACCCCCAACTTTGCTCTCCCCTCCTCCCTGGCAAAAAGCTCCAACTCTGAGTAGTGGAGAAGGACAGGGGCAAAGGAGCTATTTTAAAAGATGTGCTCTCTTTCTTGTCTGCTCGTTTCAAGGACCAGCTCTATCATCAGAACAGCAGTGGTATTCGGCCCCAGCTCTCCAAATTCCAGTTACAGCATCCTTTCATTACAGAGACATTTTAAAGTCTTTGTTATTTGTGTCTTAGGACTGGAAGTACATTTATTCTGAGGCTAGAGGTGTTAAGGAAAACTAGGAATCTGACTTCTGATTCCACACATGCTCTCTGTGCTCCCTGTAAATAAACACCCAGGGTCACACGGAGAATACCTCTGCAGCCCCGGGCTCAACATACTGGCCTGAGGGCTTACACGTCTGCATACGTCTTTTCACAGTTCACTAGAAGCTTAGACGGACAGATTTTTCTTTCAGTGTTAGAAATCATATGATATAGTTATCAAGCGAAGTCCACGGAAAACATATTTTTCTAAATTACTGAACAAAAAGCAAGTAAGTGAACTAGATATTCGTACGTCGTCAAAGACACACAATTATAGAAGAAACACCCATCCAACACAAATCCCTTCCAGAAGCCCCAATTAAAACAAAATAAACAAAAAACCCACTCATATTTACACACAGTATAAAAGAGGATAGACATTTTAAATTATTATTGCCTATTATGGCTTTTTTGTTTACAGGGGAAAAGTTGGATATTCACAATAAATAGTCTGTTCCCAGATATGGGCAAGCACTATTAACTATAAAGAATAAACTGGTATAATTAGAAGCCAATTAATCAGCCCCTTTTCAGGCTCCAAATACATATCTTTCAAGGTAAAGGCATACACATTTGACTCAGGTAATCTTATCCATATCACGGATACATACTACTTACCTAGGCAGACCTTTATCAAATGTAAAAGATTTTGGAAAAACAATTTTATGTATTAAGGATAAGTCCACAAAGTAAGATTAATCAATCTTGGTATTGCTTAAATGTATTACTATTGACCTAATACTTTACCTTTCCTAAAAATTTCACTTGTTCATATTTTTTATAAAATTAAACATCTAATATTGAAAAGAACTTTTAACATTATTTTTCCAATTATAATCTATCATGAAAGTACATTCATCCCATAAGTCAGGTGAGTGATTGTAAAGTCCAGATAGGACTATGAACGTTTGAGGCCTCTTGTGTATTAAACTTTATGACCCTGTTTCCACTCACTTGAGGAATAGGATACCGTCCCATGAGTAGAAAGAGCAAAGTTAGTAGGGGTGCATGGCAGTTGAGGTTAGCCCAGAAGAAATACTGAGAGGGATGCAGATTTTAAAAACATGCTCCCCCTAACTCTATAACAGAGCATGGCATATCCAAACTGAGGCCTTGTGGAACCGAACTCTTCTCTCCTCATCGGTTTCAACTTGACTTCCTTCCTTCCTTCCTTCCTCCCTCCCTCCCTCCTTTCCTTCCTTCCTTCCTTCCCTTTTTATAAAATATCTGTGGTTTGTTCTAAACAGGCTGCCTTGTGCCTCTGGATTACGTTGTTTTCCCTACACAGAAGACTTATCTCCTTGTCAAGTGTTCCTGCTTATCTTTTCAGCTTTTAGCCCAGCAAGTCCGGTCCTCCAAAAGGCCTTTGGCTGACCCATGTCTGCTGTGCTTTGCAAATGCCTGTGCAAACATCCTCATTTTATTTTCCACATTTGATGGTACGTGTTCTTTGCCCACGAAAGTGTGAACCTCAGTAAGGTAGGGGGAGTCTTATTTACCTTTGTGTCCTCAGTCCCTAGTGTGGTATTAAGTGTTCAATGGATGGCTATGGAAGGCGTAAAAGAAATGAAAGAAGGCAAGACAAGTACAACAACAACAAAAAGAATGCAAAAGATAACTTTTTTTTACAGCTGGAGAAAGACACTTAGGATGTACTGAACATTTATTATGTGCCTAGTAACATGCTATGTATTTTCACACGTCATCCCATTTAGTAACAACAAAACAAAAACCTGGTAAGTGCAAATTGTTATTACCATTTTCATAAGAAGAATCAGGTTCAGAGAGATTTTGTGAACTCCTAAAGGCCTCTCAATGGGCAAACAGTGGTGGCCGAATGGAATGCAGGTGTGTGGACTGCAGCTTTTACAAGATATTTAATACCTTCTGTTGTTTTGTTGAAGGCAGAAGGGGTAATGGGAAAGAGAAGGCAAGGAAATGAATACCTTATTATTAAAGTTGAAGTGAATCTTGAAAAGTCTAAGAATAAATCCATTAGGGCACAAGATAAAACTCAACAAGGTACATTTGGAAAATACCAGCTCGGGGCTAAGCCTAAACTGTGCTTCAGTTCCAAGACTCCATCTGGATTTCTCACAGCTCCCTGGAACAAAAGGTCATTAGCAGCTGCTGATTTAGAGGCACCATCTTCACTGAATATATAAACTAAGCATGTTTTTCAAAAGCACCCATCACTTGGTAACTATTGTTTTTTATGAGCTGTGTGTATTGGTTTAAGGATGGAAAATAAGAAACTCAGGGAGCCATGGCAGAATCAGGCAAAGGAAAATATCAGTTTAGTAAATGGAGAAAGAATAAGATCAAGGAACAATTAGATTTGTACTTTTAGGCTTTTAATAATGGGGAAAAGGCCTAATATGCTTTCTAGAAAGCATTAAATAAAACAAAGAAGCAAAGAATGTTCTGTGTGCCTCACCTAATCATAACTGCCTCTAAGGAAAACTGCTGTTAGCAGAGAAAACAAAGAGAATGAACTCTAAAACCATCCAGAAAACAGTTAACACATTTTTAGAGGAAAGAAAGCAAGGACACAAAAGAGAAAAGTCACCAGAAAAAGAAGATATTCAAAATTTTAATGGCACACTTGAGACAGATCCATTAGACAGAACAAGCTTTGTCTTGTCTAAGACCTAGCCTGAGTTTGAGTCAACATAAAACATCTCATACTCATTTGGGAGTCATTACTAGGATTGTAATGTAGGGAAGGACAAGAAAACTTACACAACAGTCTTATAATCGGCTTTAAAAAAGAATATTTTCACCAAGAGTCTGGCATTATTACCTCAAGTTAGGAATACTGATTGCTATCAAGGAACAATTAGTACGTGCGAAGCCTAAGAAGGTCAAGGAGGAGGTCCTGGTATTGGGCAATGATGCTGCTAAGCCTTACAGAGATGGAAACATTCCAGAGATACAAGAAACTTAAGAGCATCACATTCAGGTGACAGTAATTTTGTGTTCTGCTCCCTTTGACCAAAATTAGGGATTCTGCGTCGTGCCATGCACTATCTAATATGGTTTCTTGGGCAACTGACCAAAATCAATAATCTCCTGACCACACTATCATGTGACTTTTGAGTTGATAACATTTTATCCCACTCATATGTGAATCTCTAATGACTTACTACTCCAGAGTTTGACTTTATAGTTAGCTCACAAACAGAAATTCCAAAACCTCTAACATCGAGGGTCTTGCTTTTGACAAGGGACACTGTGCCCATCTGTGTGACTATGCTAAACAAGAACAACTGGTCTTTCTTGGGATCCTCCTCTGTTGAAAGCAACAAGGACTTGCCCACTTCATAGAGCAGTCTCTGTTTATACTGGAAAGCTAGAGTCTTAGAGGACTTTTCTGAGACAGGCCCTTGCCCACCGGCGCTTCTGTCCTCATAGTCCAACACCTTTTTGTATTCACAGTTCTCCACAGAAACGAAATGGTTTTCCTGTTCTGTATTATACTAGAATTAATGCATATCTCATATCGTCTGTGTTTTCTCCTACTTGGAGACTATAAAAATGGGAGCTGATTTTTTATACAAACATTAGGAGCTTCTGAAAATAGTTTAATTGATCAATTTAAAAAAGGCAAACAAAAATAATACATGGAAATGGAATAAAAATCAGCACTTACTGAGGGCTTATTTTATGCCAGGGACTAATTTAACACTCAATATAAATTAAGCCACTGAAGTCTTCCTATCACCCTGGCAAGAAGGTACTAACATTATATACACTTTACAGAGGTGCTTATAGAGTTAACGTAACCTGCTCTAGGGCACATGTGTAGCGAGTGATGGGGCAAAGGGTGATCCCAGGCAGTCTCTGATTCTGAGACTGGAGCATAAGAGTCTATACTCTCTTTGCCATTATCCTCTCTATACAGTTATTCTTAGTGAAATCCAGCTGAAAGAGATTCTTACCAATCCTCTCATTCCAGATGAACTCACCCATGGGAGTGATGGTAAGGCAAACAAAGCAACTCCTTGAGGACAAGCTAGAAATCACTAGAAAAATTATATATCTATACTTAGTGCTTCCTGAATTTATAATCATTTATCAAAACTACAGGAAATATGGAAGATTAAAAAATATCTTCTATATTTAAGAATTTACTACCATGCGTGAGACAAGGTGGGTGTAAGGAGAGGATTTCAGTTTTTTGGGGGTGGGGAGGTAATTCCAGCATTCTGGCAGAGGCTTGACTTGGTAAAACTGGAATAGGTTACAAGCAAAAAGCAGTTTCCAGACAATGTGGGAGGAGGTGACAAGGGAAGGAATAGGGAATAGATCTGCAATTTTGAAATGGTTGTGCAGAATTCAAGAGTTCCTTGGGGGCTAGTTTCTTAAGAACAGTCTTAGCAATTACTAAAACTGTCTTTTTTTCCCCTGTGCATATTGAGATTGAGAGAGAATATTATTTCTAAATGTACTTCCTTTTATTCTTTCACCTCTATATTACAAAGAGTACACAACAGTGTACTTGTTCTGAGGTGCAAACGGGAATCATATCAAGAGTAAATATTCCCACTTACAGACAGATAAGAGCAAACTCAAAAATGGGAAAAAAAATCAACAGTCCCAAACTTACTGCTGTAATATATATCATGTAATATCAATATATGCATTTGCAATGACTACTGTATCAGATTCTATCTTGTACTATGATTCAATGACAAACCATCCTAAGTGTAATCATTTACGATATATGTATCTGTATCATTCTGATTTCATGACTTGGGTATTCTGCAATATTTTAAACGATTTAACAACTAAGTATATCTCTGATTATTTACAAAATGACTTTAATTCTTTCCAGCAAAATAATTTTCTTTTATATCCATTTTTAAAGCAACAGATCAGAGAATGATATTTCCATTAGGTCTGAATTTAGAGGGCAATGTCTTTTTAGAAAGGTGGGTCTAGAAGTTTCTGAATCAGAAAACAGAGACTTGCTAAGAGTATGAAAAATAAAAATCCACCAAACTACATAATACAAAGAAAAGTTTTTTAGAATGTAAAATGAAAAAAAAAAAAAAGCCAATGAAGAAAATAAAAGTGAAACCATAAATTGAAAAAAAAAAAAAAGAATGTAAAATGAAATCAAAGGAGCTTCTCTCTCTAATCCTATTAGTCAATGGAGATGCACCCAATTTTAAAATTCTGGTATTTCACAATTGCCCTAAAGATTTTACATTTAGAAACACATATGTATGAATCTACCACATGTTCAATACCAAAGTAAGAAAAACATTGCAAGCTCTATTACATTGCTTTGTTTGCAATGTCTATGAGTGTGTGTATTTAACTAGTTTAGCAATAAAGTCTAATATGAGAGAGAAGGCAATAGGTGAGGGGGTAGGAGACATATCTGGCTCCAAGCTACGAACATGTTCTCCTTTTTAGTTCTTCATCTATCTCTCATACAATGACCTGGGTCAGTATTAGTCACCTGTTGCTTAACGATTCCTTGGTAAAACAAAACATAAACTAGAATTCTGCCTCAAAGTCCTAAAAGCCTGAAAACACCAGGATAGAAGCATTTCATTTGGCATTAAATTTCTACCTGCTATTCTAATTAAATGGAATGCATTCGTCATGGTGATAAACGATTGCTAGTTTGCCTTTATTCTGCCACTGATGAAGTTCAATATTCAGCGTGCCTTTCCTAACTTTAAAAGGAAATTTAGAAAGAACCGTCCTCTGTTATTTTTTTCCCAAGCCTAAATTAGTTCATTGTAAGAAAGGTTGTTTGAAAATCTCAGTAATAAACCAACATAGAGGCTATAATTTTCTTGATAGTGGAACCCTCCATTTGCTTCTGAAAGCAGTGGGAGGGCATGCCATTCTTCTTCCCATTTATTATTCATATTTCACCACTATCTTTTATGTGCTACAGGACTTTTGAAAATGACAGAACCAGATTCAGGAGGTTAATTTATGCCATTAGCTGTCACTTTTAGGAAATGCTTGCATATTTGCATGGGTGTCAGGAAAGCAATGTGAGCATGTGGAGAGGGGTGGAGGAGCGTTCCTTTAATACCAGGCTGGGCATTTACTCCTCTGACTTAGCACATACTATTGCTCTTGGTGTCACAAAAAATAAATAGCAAAATATAATTTGCAGTAATTTGCCTAGCTCCGTGATCAATAGAAATAGAAACAAAAGAAACAGAAGGCCATTGCCTGTCAAAACGCACACTAGTTCCCTGAGGGCTAGACTCAGAGCACGACCTTGACTAAATGCTTTTGGACCTTAGAATATTTTTAATATTACCCGTGTGGTTACACAGTTGCATTCTGAAGTGACCCTCTCTTCGCTACCACCCCAATCATCATTCATTCTTCAAAGCCAACAGCTTCTGTGAAATTATCCCTGAAGACTTCGGTTTATACTGATTTTCCTCTGCTACAATGTTCACCCACTACAGTCAACATTACACCATTAAAACGTTGTTTTCTTAACTTTTACATGTGCCTCACTGTTGTAATTCAAATTTTAAATTTTGAAGAAAGGAGTCTGTTTTTGAACCCCAGGAATTACTCAGGAACTCTCTGCCCAGCTCCACATCAGGAACTCACTAAAAGTGGTACAGAAGCCACCCTCCCCCAAGTGGCTTATTACATGATAAATATAATGTGGTTGTTAGTGACTTAATTTGTTTGAAAAGACACCTCTACAGTGCTAACGATGCAATTTTAACTGGCTATATTTTGTTTTTTATATTAAATTTTGACCTAATATGCATGATCCCATTTCTCCATCCTCAACAGTAAGGTGTTTCTTAAAGCTTTTATAATTTCTTCTATGAATGAATCAACTCGAAGCCAACCTTTAAAAAAAGTATTTATTTATTTGAGAGACAGAGAGTACGTGCACACATGCATGTAAATAGGGGAAGGGAAACTCTCAAAAAGACTCCTCACTGAGCGTGGAGCCCGAGGCAAGGCTCCATCTCATGACTCTGAGATCATGACCTGAGTGGACATCAAGAATCGGAGGCGTCACCGGCTGAGCCACCACGGCACTCCTTTAAGCCAATCTTTTAAGCATGTATTTTTTCTTCCTGTCAGAAATGCCTTCACCCACTCTGATTCTAATTGGCTCTTCCTTTCTCTACACTATAGAATGAGTCTAAGATCTTTACTTTGATTTTTAACAAAGCATCACCTAAAGTACAACTCTGAATCATGATATACACCGCTGACGGCATAATTAAAAGCCATTCAGAAACTGGCAGACAAAAGTGGGAATGTTGCTTGTTGTAAAAAAAAAAAAAAATCACTAATATATGAGACAATAGGTTAGGGACTTGGTGACAGATGGTGAGAAACCTGCCTTTAAAGGCTGGGAAGAGGTAGTCCATGTGATGCAGCAAAAGAACACGGGAACACAGCTGCCTCTAGTACCTCCGGAAGGTAGATAATGGACCTAAAGAGCTGGTAGCTCCAGTAAAGAGATTGGAAAACAGGATGTAGCATGTGCTGGTTACTGTGAGCCGTATTTGATAAATGGGACAAGAAACAGAGGAGCTCAGAAAAAAACTGGTCTCATTTGCAAGAAACGAAAGAGGCAACTGCTTCCCATTCTCAAGTGGCCAAAGAAAAAAATAAAAGAAGGACCCTGAGCTAAAGATGCCTGTAACTACTCAGCATTGGGAAGGATCACACCAGAATAGGGGCATCACAGCCATTGTTGAAACCTCTGAATGGACCAGGCTGTCTTGGAAGAAAACCAAATTAAGTTGTAGTACTCAATGTATCCTTCCAGTAGAATAAAATAACTCAGAGAAAAGAGACTTAAGACTTAAGATGTTTTTGTCATAAAAATCTGGCAGGGTCTCCCAATAAAGTTGGATAGTCTCATATTATCAGCATCTAAATCGGGAGTGAGAAGCATACAGCCTAAAGGAGAGACACAGCATATCTAAGGCATATATGCAGAAACCAACTGTAGATATAATTAGCGTACAAAGCTAACTGCAATCAGTTTTAAAAAGAGCTATGTTTTTGAGAGGGTGATAGTAGCAAAAGAATGATTTTTCAGGACTTAACATAACCCTTCAGCTCCTAACACTGAGGGTAGGAAGTGAATCAAATAAAGGTGCTCAGACTCAAAGAAGGGCATGTTTCCCAATGCCCAGTTAACAGTGGTCCCAGAGTATAATCAGACCAGGAAACCCTATAAGGTTGGAGCCAGGGAGCCAGGGAACAATGCACAGGGGCCTTCTCCCAGGAAGCAGAACCAAGATCTAACACAAAAACAAACAAGCAAAAAAACATATGCTATCTCAGGATAAGGGTTTCCCAATAAGATGTTGGAACTACTTCAGACTAATGATGCTCCATGAGTTCTTTTATTCCCTCTCCAAATGACAGCGTTTAAGACGCTGATTGTCCATCTTCCACCTGTGCACAGTAGGTGTGTCTGTACTTGTGTATTAGTGTGAAGTAAGAAGGCTATTAACCTCTCTTTTGCACTTAGATGTCTCTGGATCAATAGAGCCACATCCACCTCTGATACAGAAATTACTGTACATCACTCCCTGTTGATGTGTTAAATTGTGTTCCCCAAAATTTATAAGTTGAAATACCAGCAGGACCCCACAGTGGGACATTATTTGGAGATGAGATCTTTAGGGTAACCCTCATACAATACAACTGTTAGCCTTATAAAAGAGAAGAATTTAGAGACACACACCAGCGAATGCCATGTAAAGACAAAGGCAGAGACTGGAGAGGTGCTTCTTCAAGGCAAGGAACACCAAAGATGGCCAGCCAACCGCCACAGTCTAGGTAAGAGGCATGGAACAAATTCTCTCTCACAGTTCTTAGAAGGAACCAACCCTGTGGACATCCTGATCTTGCACTCCAGAACTGTGAGACCATAAATTTCTTTTGTTTAAGCCACTCAAGTTAAACTATTTGTCTTGTCAGCCTTCGGGAACTAATATACTCCCTAATGAGGTAAGAATGGATCACAAGACACTAACTGGATGAAACTTTTTGGCTTTCTCTCTTGAGAATGACATTGTGTGTGTGTGTGTGTGTGTGTGTGTGTGTGTACACACACACACACACACACACACACACAACTTTTTCTCCCGCTCTGGGGAGAATAGCTTTTCTTACCCAGTGATAACTAGAAAGGCAAACCAAGGTGGTGTTTGTGAAATACTCCCAACTTCCCTCTCTTCTGGACACACAGGAGGGCTTACAACTGCCTGCTTCCTCTGCTTAAATGGAGCCATACCACTAGCTCTGGTTAATGAGTTTAAGGAGAAGGGTTGAATGCTACTCTCAGAGTGTGGTATTTAATTGCCCAAGAAAGACTGTCCTTCCCCTGCCACTGATTGGCGATGCCTCAGATACAGCTGCTCCACCACCTCTGTCTTGAAGGGGGGGTAATACGACACAGTTCCAAACCAAAGCATGATGGACAATGAATGATAGAGCAAGAAATAAGCCTTACGGTCTTGAGAGTTGAGGGCTGTTTCCTACTTCAGTACCAGGCACCAGCTTGTCTATCCTGACTGATATGGTCCTTAAAATAAAAATAAAAATCACAAGTAATACAGCTTATTTATGAAGACTTCCTTGGCCTTGTCCTCTGGAATAGAGTGAAACTCTCAGAGAGGAAGTGGAACCTAAGGCGCAAACCATCTTTGACAATTTCTTCTGACTCCCTTAACCCTCAGCTACCTAGTTTCTCCCCAGAACAAGTAATGAGATGGGTGGAATTTTCATCGAACAGCTCCTCTCCCACTCTGATAGATTTTTTCAAACCTAAATCTGTTACTAGTATCTAACTTCACATCTCCACTTTTGTCCCAGGTTTTGAAAACAACTGCTTCAGTGATCTTTACATTTTTTCACTAGCTTTCTCATGATCATAAAAGGAACCAAAGACTTTTTTTTCCCTCTTATTTTTGGCAAATAAAATGACTGGACATATTCAGTATATTTCAAATTCCATTTCCAGAGCACATACCACCACCACAAAATTGTAAAGCAAGAAGTGACATTAGCGATAATCCAGCCAACGTCATGATTTTTTAAATTAACAACGCTGAACACAAAGAAGTTATTTAAGATCTCAAGTCAGGGTACTAGTTAGGGGCTAAGCCAGTTAGAATCCAAGGTCACATTCGGATTCCCAGCATCACCGAAATTACACAAAACACACACGAATGTGAATATGCACTGATCCAAAAAAATACAGAATTCAATGACATTGGGGGAGGAGGGGGGACTTAATGTAGCAAACCCTCCTTCCTTAAAATCCTTCAATGATTCTTATTTACCTACTGGTGAAATTCCAAACTCCTTAGTAGGGCAAACAAGGTGTGTCACAGTGGTTCCTCCCTCACCTACCTTTCCCACCACTCTTGACCCACAGGGATCACATGCCCTAGAAGGCTGCTCCACCATGCTGACCTACTCATGGGGCTCTCAAAGCACTGGAGTTTTGTGCCCCCTCATGTAATTTTGCCCCAGTTGGCCCCTTAGAATGGAAAACCATTTCTATGATTCTTTGTTTGGGTACTCCTTGGGTAATTTGGGAGGTCCCTGTCCCAGTTTCTGCTTGGTACTTTGGGAAAAGTTAATACTTTCCTCCTCTAATGCCTACTAGCAATTCCCCTGCATTTACCGCAGCCATGTTACATGGCAGGGGGCCATCTCCTAATTCTTTCTCACTCTCTTTGGGCAACTTCATCTGATTTAGTTCATAAATTTGCAGCTCTTAAAAAAAATTTGAAATCTTCATTTCCAATCTGGCCCTTTCTCATGAATTTCACAATCATATGCACTATTGCCTCTTTAGATGATTCAAATTGAATTGAATTGAATTGAATTGAATTGAATTGGATTCAATTCAAAATTGAGTCCATAGTTTCCCTCCTCCAAGTTTGCTTCACCTCCTGCATTTTCTCTCTCAATGATTGGTTATGTCATATACCTAGGTGCCTCAATTAAAAAAAAAAGATATCCCTTATTTGTTCTTCACATATATTGATAAATATTTATCAAACAGCTACCAATTTATCAAATAGCTAGTAACAGTGCCAAATATTTTCCCGAGGTATAGGGAATACAACTGCAAACAAAGCATTCATGGGTTCAGCCCATTTAGTGGTTATAGTCTAGTAGTGAGATGAGTTTTTTTTTTAAAGCATTACAAATTATAGTAAATATTATAAAGGAAAGAGAAGGCTACGCTAGTAGATAATAGTGATAAATGGCAAAGGGAGTACCTAATTTAGAGGAGGCTGTAAAAGAAGGCCTCTTTGAGGACAGGACATGACACATGAAATGACATAATCTTCCCCTGAAACTCTACAATAACATTGTCTGGCTTGTATTTTATCTTTATTACCATCACAGCGTCCTAACTTGTCTCCTGCCTCAAATCTCTTGCTTTTAATTCTATCACCTGTTACCAGAATGACTTTGCAAAGTGTTGATCAATCCATCTCCTATCTATGTTGCTATCAGAAAAATCTCTCTAGATTACAGACATAATCAATGTTAGTTCCCAGTCCAAGGTCTTTCAAAAGGAAAGTATCATCTAAAAATACAATATTATTAAAATGTCTATAATACCCAAAGCAATCTACGGATTCAATATAATCTCTATCAAAATATCAACAACATTTTTCACAGAACTAGAACAAATAATCCTAACAGTTTTTTGGAACCAAAGAAGATCCCAAATAGACAAAGCAAGCCTGAAAAAGAACAAAACTGGAGGTACCACAATCTCAGATCTCAAGATACACTAAACAACTACAGTAATCAAAACACTGTGGTACTAGCACAGAAGAGACACACAGATCAGTGGAACAGAATAGAGACACCAAAAATAAACCCATGCTTATACGGTCAACTAATTGACCATATAATTAAAGGTGTCAAGAATATACAATGGGGGGACGGGGACAACAGTCTCTTCAACAAATAGTGTTGGGAAAATGGAACACCTCCATGCAAAAGGACAAAATGATCCCTTTCTTACACCATACACAAAAATAAATTTAAAATGGACTGAAGACCTAAGTGTGAGACCTGAAACCATGGTACTCCTAGAGGAAAAACATAGGCATTAATTTCTGACACTGGACATGGAAATGTTTTTCTAGATACACCTCCTCTGGCAAGGGGAACAAAAGCAAAATTAAACTACTGGGACTATACCAAAATAAGAAGCTTTTGCACAGTGAGGGAAATAAAAAACAAGACAAAAAAAGCAATCTATTGAATGGGAAAAAGTATTTGCAAATGATACATTTCATAAGGGTTAGAATCCAAAGTACCTAAAGAACTTATACAACTCAAAACCAAAATGATAATAATAATCTAATTTAAAAAGTGGGCAGAAGACTTGAATAGACATTTTTCTAAAGAAGACATACAGATGGCCAGCAGTCATATAAGAAGATGCTCAACATCACTAACCATCAGGGAAATGCAAATTAAAACCATAATCAGGTATCACTCTTTACCTGACAGAATGGCTAAAATCAAAAACCACATGCCCCCAAATTTATTGCAGCATTACTTAAAATAGCTAAATTATGGAAGAAGCCCAAGTGTCCACTGACAGATGAATGGACAAAGAAGGTGTGGTATGTATATGTGTAGTGAAATTTTATTCAGCCACAGCAAAGAATGAAATCCTGCCATGTGCAACAACATGGATGGATCTAGAGAGTATAATGCTAAGTGAAGTTAGTCAGAGAAAAACAAATGCCATATGATTTCACTCATATGTGGAAGAAGCAAAACAAAACAAATAAAAGGGAGAAAAAAAGGAGACTAACAAAAAAACACAAAAAACAGACTCTTAACTATAGAGAACAGATGGTTACGAGGGGAGGTGGTGGAAGGTGGGTGAAATAGGTGATGGGAATTAAGAGTACATTTATCTTTACGAGCACTGAGTAATATATGGAATTTCTGAATCACCATATCGTACACCTGAAACTAATATAACACTATATGTTAATTATACTTGAATAAAAAAAATTCAAGGACCTGCAAGATGTGGCCTCTGTTGGTCTTAAGCCACTTCCTAATCAGCATGCTTTGCTCTATTTTACTGAAGTAACTATCTGCTAAGCTCCTATACACCTTCTCTTTGCATGAGAAATCCTCCACACCCCTTCCCTGTCCAACTGCTAATTAACTCTCAAGAGTCAACTTAAATGTCACCTCCTTTCTCTCAGGTACACCCTATCTAGTATATTTAGGTCTTTCTTACTGGCTCTATCATTCTCAGACCACGCTGCCAACATGGACTGATCACACTCAGTTGTCTCTGTTCCATCCATTAGTCCAAGACCAGCGTAGTGTCATGTTTGTCCTCCTATCTCTAATGCCCAACACAGTGTCTGCTGCTCAAAAGAGATACTATGCTCAGTGAATGATTTACTGAACTGCTGGATGAGGTATAGCTGGGTTTTTTTCTTTCAGGTATGCAGGAATCATGCTTAATTATTCTCACATTTATAGCACTTAACACCAAATATATATACTCAATATTTTCTCAGGCACCTGGGCGGCTCAGTCGGTTAAGCATCTGCCTTCAGCTCAGGTCATGATCCCTGAGTCCTGGGATCAAGTCAGGTTCCATGTTCAGCAGGAGTCTGCTTCTCCCTCTGTCCCTCTCCCTGCTTGTGATCTCTCTCTCTCTCTCTCTCTCAAATAAAATCTTAAAAAAAAATATCTTCTCAATGATCACTTATCAGAATGCTGTACAGTTGTATGCCATAATCGTAATGTAAAAGACAAGTCTAACAAAAATTACAAATAACTTTAAACTTCTGTGTGATTCTGAAGTTTAAAGATCTAAAAGTAGAAACTGGGAAACATACTTTCATTCCATTTTTATCAACTTATCCTTTACTTTTTATTCCTTTGTGTAATTCCATGTAACTGCTGAATCTTATATTCTAACAACTGGACACATTCCATTTGAAAAATCAGAAAGTCGATCTGTGTCTATAATAGCACATGACTTAAGAAGGATATATAATATTTTCATTATCAACGTCTTTAGGTAATGTACAAGAGAACTGTTTTCTCCTAAACAAGTTATATTTTTTTTAATTTCCATAAATTCAACATATTTAAAATGAAGACTGTCTAATCTTATTTCCACTGACAAATGAGTGCTTATTGCTCAAAGAGTCAGCTCCTCTTTTCAGTCTATTGCTAGTAGAGGATTTAGTCCTTTCATGTTATGTAAGGCCAAAGCAATCTTTATTTCTTCTTTTCCTTATTTCTTGTTAACACTTCCACCGAGCTACTCATTCCTCTGTTTTTAATTAGTTTGCATATAGTACTGTCTTTAGTTCAGGATGTTCACATCTTTATTCTCGTCAATTTTGCTACTTCCTGCCAATCTGACACTCAGTGGACAACGTAAAGATTATAACTTATGAAATACTGCCCACAACTCAATTTATATTTGAAACTAATTTTGTTCTCAAATTCCTGCCTCGGAGTGGTAAGATATTTTGCTTGCAAACCACATTTAGAAGACTTAAAGACCAGTAATGCTGAAATTTATGCAATTCTCTCAGTAATAGTCACTTAAGAGGTTAGTTTATCATAATAAAAAGTTCAAATTAAGATGTGACAATAGTTTTTATATAAAAATTCTTTGATTTGAATGTATGCAAATGTTGACCTAATTTCTATTAGTTTTATGCATTTGAGTGTAGTTGTACATTTAAAAAAGATCTTTTCAAATATCATGTGTTTAAGAAACTAAATGACACTGTCATTGCAATTTGTAATTAGAGCTTGTTTGTCAGGTAAATTCAAGTACTTTGGGCTTAAAAAAGATGGGGGTGAAAAAACAGCCTCTGAGTGAAAATTGCATAAACTGCTAATTTTAACAGAATCTTGTAATATGATATAATGAGAATAAAGCAGAAAAAGAATTTTTTATGTGAATGGAGGTCTGAAGATGATCCCAAACAATCATAGAGCTTAATATGTTATATACTATTTAATAACTTTTATATAGAGAGATAAAATTCCCAAACACTCCCCATCTATGAGGCCACATTATTACCAGGGAACAGCATCAGGTGATTTTTAAAGTTCCTTCATCAGCTAATACCCAAAGTACACATCAAAAACAACTGGCAGGGCTATCCAAATGCTTTTTATGGTTAAAAACAAAACAAAACAAAAAACAAAACAAAAACCTCTATGGTTAGATTAAAATTCAGTTTTTGTAGTTATTTATTTAATCAGAAATTTATTTTCTTCTCTGTCTTTGAATCATTTTTTACAGCTTAATCCTAATTAGTTTTCTAACTTAATCATAAAAAATATATTATCTCTAGTGAAACGGTTAGCTAACTTTTAAGAAAGTTGAAATTTACTTAATGTAAGCTTACATTTTGCTCCACATTCCAAATAAACAAAAATATTAATTTAAAAAGCTAAAATCCAATTTTAAGGACAATTTAGCCTTAATTTGTCTTGTAAAATATAGAACATAAAAATTATTATCATTGAAAATACCTGCAAAATACTTTATGGATGATGATACAATTCATCCTCATAAATTACCTGAGAAGTGGGGATTCCAAATAAGAGATCACTTATCTTACTTCTGTAGTTAGAGGTAATGCAATAAATAATATGTTAAATGACATTTATAGACATTTGGAAGGAAGATCGCTCCATTCTGGAGCTTGGTTACAATACCATTTGTCGTATACCAAAGAAATCTGTGTAATGGTAAGCTCAAGCTAATCAGCTTTTCAGTGGAATGGTTCATGAGAGATCTTGCTGTCTTTGGGAAAGAAACACAAAAAAAGAAAAATACTTAATTGATGTAGTCAGGACATTTTGACAAATGTGATCATGCATAAGCTGGTTCTCTGTGGCCCAAGGGAAAATGAGCAGTGTATTGTGAGAGATCAGATGGGATGGAAGGCGTGGGTCCTTCGTGCTGTGTGTCACGCTTGAACAACAGCAGATAAAAGTAGGGGGAGGGGTAGCAGATGATGATGAGGTGTTTCAAGCTACCATTTAAATGAGCATATTTATTTCAGATACTCTTCTTGATTTAATGCTTTACAATGTACTGTATCCACAGAACAACCCTACAAAGTAGATATTATCTCATTTTCCAGATGAGAAAATTATGATTTCCAAAAGCTAAATATTGTATTAAGATGACATATGTGTTCAATGGTGGGGTTGGGATCTTTATTACTTCAAAGATCATTCTCCTAACCACCGGACCAACCCGTTTCTCATTTCAGTTAGTGTGGAATTCTGTAGGACTATACTCTAAAATTTGTAGTTCCATAAAATTCCAAGGAAATTTAATGACAACCCTTTGCTGTGACAGATGTGCAGCTTTAAAAAGATGAGGTATGGTAAATTTTACCTCCGTGGGTAAATTAAAGGTTGTAGCACTTTCAGAGGTCTTCCAAAGTTCATATTTAGAGGTAATTTCTAGTCATTCATAAATAAACTAACCTCTTTCACAGTCCTGCTGCATACACGGTAAGATGGGAAGGAGTGAGAGCAGCACAGGTTTGAAGCTTAACTTCTTCATGCACTGTATGTAATCTAATTTATGTAAGGCAGGCTTGGCAGCAGAAAATGCAGTAGTATATTTGTGTTACCTCAAACCACCTTTTTCTGTCAGAAAAGTAACTCTGAAATGTTTATTTCCTGCACATATATAAGGCTGTTTGGAAAACCCAGCACTCAGAGATTGCCGGGCAGTTATTTAAATTTCTGAGACTCTAAATTTATAACGTTCATTGCAACACAGGGCTCTGCTTCTAATTAAAATTAAGGTTGCACAATTCACTCAATAAAAACGAGTTTATTTTAAAAGATGGTAATTAGCAGTGGTATGAAAAACTGATTTTTTTTTACCTTATCTGTAAAATGTTTTTACCTCATCTGTAAACTGTAAAATCAGATATCAAATATATCTTGGTGAAAAGGCAACCCAACAGAGGAGAGTCAAAAGCAGCACTCTGGAGTCGGATGTAGGTCTGAACACAACCTCATACCTGTCTAGCTCTATGACTTTCAGCTGGTCATATAAACTATTTAAGTCTTTCTCTTCATGAGTGAATGTGTAATGTTATCGAGAATTCTTGAACGTGAGCTTCCTGAGGGGCAAAATGCATCTGCCCTGTTTCATGGAACTGCCTTCCCACTAGCACTAAATGCACACACAGGAGGTGCTCACAACCCTTCACTGAATCAGTAAGTTAACTGTGGCCATCCAGAATTATTTTACCAATTAAAATACATTATGTGGAAGACTACATGCTCTCTCGGAGGAGGAGCAAGATGGCGGAAAAGTGGGAGGTTGAGATAGAGTCGGAACACAGAAGTTCATCTAGATAGTTATCATATCATTCTAAAAGCCAGCATACTCAACAAGAGAGAGAAGAGAGGAAGAAGAGCAATTATAGGAACAGAAAATTGACCACTTTCCGAGAGGCAGGACGTTTGGGAAAGTGAATCCAAAGTGACCGGAAGAGAGACCACGGGAAGAGAGACCGCGGGGAGAGGGGCTGGCTCCCTGCAGCCACAGAGCCGTGGAGCACACCAAAAATTTTAGAGTCTGTTCCGCTGAGGGACATCACTCCAGAGGCTAAGCGGGAGGTTTAGCCCTCGCGGGAACAGTGTGGTTTCAGATCCATAAGGTCACAAAGGGACGGGGGTGTCTGAGTGAGGCAGAGCTCCCAGGTATGGGGGCGGGGGGGGGGGGAAGCTGGCGGCAGAGAAAGAGCCACACAGTGCATTTTCAACTGGGGCTTACCCTAGACCGTGGCTGCAGCTCTTCGAGCAGGGACCGCACAAGGCATTCCAGAGAGTCCCCTCCTTCCTCTGCAGGGAGGAGTGGCAGCGGGAGTGGGCAGCAGGAATCTGCTGGGTTTGGAGACACCAGACAGGGCCGCGGGCCAGAGACAGAAATGCTGCGCAATCGATGGCTGAGCTCAGAGCTTCGGCGGGGACCCAGGAGACGGGAGTGATTAACTGCTTTCCTCTGAGGGCACGCTGAGGAGCGGGGACCCCAGCACTCAGCTCTTCCAGTCGGAGAGACTGGGAGCTGCCATTTGCATTCCCGGCCTCCAGGGCAGTACGGAAAGCGCTCAGGGAACAAAGACTCCCAAGAGCGAACCTGAGCGAATTGCTTGGCCCATCCCTGGGCAAGGGCGGGGCAATTCCGCATGAGACAAAGACATTTGAGAACCAAGTCAAAAGGCTCCTACCCCAGAAGATCAGTGAGAATATCCAGCCAAGTTCATCAATCAGTGAAAACTGTGGAACTCCAGAGTACTTTTCTCTCTCACTCATCTATTCTTAGCTCGATAAAATGACAAGGCAGAAAAACTCACCACAAAAAAAAAGAAAAAGAGACAGTACCGATGGCGAGAGACCTAATTAATACAGACATCAGTAATATGTCAGAAATAGAGTTCAAAATGACAGTTATCAAGGTGCTAGCTGGGCTCAAAAAAAAAAGCATGGAAGAGATTAAAGAATCCCTTTCGGGAGAAATAAAATTCCTTTCTGGAGAAATAAAAGAACTAAACTCTAAACAAGTTGAAATCAAAAAAGCTATTAATGAGGTTCAAACAAAAATGGAGGCTCTTGGGTGCCTGGGTGGCTCAGCTGTTAAGCAACTGCCTTTGGCTCAGGTCATCATCCTGGAGTCCCGGGATCGAGTCCTGCATCGGGCTACAGCTGGTCATATACCTCCTCAGTGGGGAGTCTGCTTCTCCATCTGACCTCTCTCTCTCTCTCTCTTTTTCTCTCTCTCTATCTCAAATAAATAAATAAAACCTTAAAAAAAATGGAGGCTCTTAATGCTAGAATAAATGAGACAGAAGAAAGAATTAGTGATATAGAAGATCAAATGACAAAGAATAAAGAAGCTGAGAAAAAGAGAGACAAACAACTTTTGGACCACGAGGAAAGAATTCGAGAGATAAGTGATACCATAAGACACAACAATATTAGAATATTGGGATTCCAAAAGAAGAAGAAAGAGGAAAAGCAGTGGAAGGTATATTGGAACAAATTATTGTAGAGAATTTCCCTAATCTGTTGAAGGGAACAAACATCAAAATCCAGGAGGCACAGAGAACCCCCCTCAAAATCAAGAGAAATAGGTCTACACCCCCTCATCTAATAGTAAAACTTACAAGTCTTAGTGACAAAGAGAAAATCCTGAAAGCAGCTTGAGACAAGAAATCTGTAACATACAGAGGCAGGAATGTTAGATTGGCAGCAGACCTATCCACAGAGACCTGGCAGGCCAGAAAGGACTGGCATGATATATTCAGAGCCCTAAATGAGAAAAATATGTAGCCAAGAATACTATACCCAGCTAGGCTGTCACTGAAAATAGATGGAGTGATAAAAAGCTTCCAGGACAAACAAAAACTAAAGGAATTTGCAAACACCAAACCAGCCCTACAGGAATTATTGAAAAGAGTCCTCTAAGCAAAGAGAGAGCCTAAAAGGAACATAGACCAGAAAAGAAGGGAGACAATATACAGTTAACAGTCACCATACAGGCAATACAATGGCACTAAATTCATATCTGTCAACAGTTATGGGCTATAACCCCAATCAAAAGACACAGAGTATCAGAATGGATAAAAACAAGACCCATCGATATGCTGTCTACAAGAAACTCATCTTAGACCCAGACACCTCCAGCTTTAAAGTGAGGGGGTGGAAAACAATTTACCATGCTAATGGACATCCAAAGAGCGCTGGGGTGGCAATCCTTATATCAGATAAATTATATTTTAAGCCAAAGACTATAATAAGAGATGAGGAAGGACACTATATCATACTTAAAGGGACTGTCCAACAAGATCTAACAATTGTAAACATCTATGCCCCTAACGTGGGAGCTGCCAATTATATAAACCAATTAATAACAAAGTCAAAGAAACACATCAACAATAATACAATAATAGTAGGGGACTTTAATACCCCCCTCACCGAAATGGACAAATCATCTAAGCAAA
>CM052807.1:36292098-36359080 GCA_028533885.1 Nasua narica
ACAACAAAAAGAAATAAAAGGCATCCAAATTGGCAAAGAAGAAGTCAAACTCTCACTCTTTGCAGATGATATGATACTTTATGTGGAAAACCCAAAAGACTCCACTCCAAGACTGCTAGAACTCATACAGGAATTCAGTCAAGTCTCAGGATATAAAATTAATGCACAGAAATCAGTTGCATTCCTATACACAAACAGCGAAACAGAAGAAAGAGAAATTAAGGATTCAATTCCATTTACAATTGCACTCAAAACCATAAGATACCTAGGAATAAACCTAACCAAAGAGGCAAGGAATCTGTACTCAGAAAACTACAAAGTGCTCATGAAAGAAATGGAGGAAGAAACAAAGAAATGGAAAAACGTTCCATGCTCACGGATTGGAAGAACAAATATTGTGAAAATGTCTATGCTACCCAAAGCAATCTATACATTTAATGCTATCCCTATCAAAATACCATCAATTTATTTCAAAGAAATGGAACAAATAATCCTAAAATTTATATGGAACCAGAAAAGACCATGAATAGCCAGAGGAATGTTGAAAAAGAAAACCCAAGTCAGCAGCATCACAATTCCAGACTTCAAGCTCTATTACAAAGCGGTAATCATCAAGACAGTGTGGTACTGGCACAAAAACAGACACATAGATCAATGAACAGAATAGAGAGCCCAGAAATGGAACCCCAACTCTATGGTCAACTAATATTCAACAAGGCAGGAAAGAATATTCAGTGGGAAAAAGACAGTCTCTTCAACAAATGGTGTTGGGAAAACTGGACAGCCACATGCAAAAGAATGAAACTGGACCATTTCTTACACGACACACAAAAATAGACTCAAAATGGATCAAAGACCTCAACGTGAGACAAGACTCCATCAAAATCCTGGAGACCACAGGCAGCAACCTCTTTGACCTTGGCCACAGCAACTTCTTCCTAGAAACATCTCCAAAGGCAAAGGAATAAAGGGCAAAAATGAACCACTGGGACTTCATCAAGATCAAAAGCTTTTGCACAGCAAAGGAAACTGTCGACAAAACCAAAAGACAACTGACAGAATGGGAGAAGATATTCGCAAATGACCTATCAGATAAAGGGTTAGTATCCAAAATCTATAAAGAACTTTTCAAACTCAACACCCAAAGCATCCAATCAAGAAATGGGCAGAAGATATGAACAGACATTTCAGTAAAGAGGACATCCAAATGGCCAACAGACACATGAAAAAATGCTCAACATCACTCGGCATCAGAGAAATACAAATCAAAACCACAGTGAGGGGCGCCTGGGTGGCTCAGTGGGTTAAGCCTCTGCCTTCGGCTCAGGTCATGATCTCAGGGTCCTGGGATCGAGCCCTCGTCGGGCTCTCTGCTCAGCCAGGAGCCTGCTTCCTCCTCTCTCTGCCTGCCTCTCTGCCTACTTGTGATCTCTCTCTGTCAAGTAGATAAATAGAATCTTTAAAAAAAAAAAAGAAAAGAAAGAAAAGCCATGTTTTGGGCTTGAAATTACCCAGATCTTTAAGCCTTATTTTCTATTTGTTTCTTTATAAAAATATCCAGGTACTTTCTATAATAGAATTCATTAAAAATTTTAAGCTCAAAATTTTATTTCCTCCTCTTCAATTTAATCTTATTAGTTTAGTATTTTATTTAATTTATTTATATATGGTGGGGAGGGCAGTGTAGAGGGAGAGGGAGAGAGAGAAACTCAAGCAGGCTCCAAGCCTGGCACAGAACCCAAGGCGGCGCTCAATATCACAAACTTGAGATCATGACCTGAACAGAAATCAAGTCAGATGCTTAAACAACTGAGCAACCCAGGTACCCCTATTACTTTACTATTTTAACTGAAGTTTAATGAAAATACACTCTGTCGTTCACATATTAGCTATATATCCTATTTGTAACACCAAATTATGTATTCATTTTTTGTCTATATTATCATTGATAAAAATGTTAAGTAGGCTGGTATCTTAAGGGCTTTTGTAGTTCTTTTATTATTTGATTCTGTTCTGTAAAAACTATTTACTGTATATGCAAATATGATAGCCCCTGTAAGGTTTTGAAGAGATTAATACATTATTTCTAACTATGACAAAAAAACCAGACTTTTAAGATAAAAATATGTAAAACATCTTCATCTTTTAAGCCATTAAAATAACAATTAAATATTTATATACAAGGCATAGATGTAACACTTTTAGATGACATTGCAGGGATTGAAAATAACATCCACTTCCAATTTTATAGTTTCTTTACATAAAGTTGATTTTAAGAAGTTGATCTGATGATCTACACAGGGATGATTTTCTAAAATACGATTTAAAAAAAAGTTTAAGTCTAATTAGCAAAACTAATCTATTTTGAAGAGAATATTTAATGTCAATAAAATTCCTTATATTCGTTTCTTAATTTCTCCAAAGAGATGTTTTTATTTTTAATATAGGGCATGCTTATGACTACACTCATGCATTTATATCTGTTAACATGTTTCTGAATACATCTTTATTAATATGTTTGGCATACACCACCAGCTTGTTCTAAATGGTGTTGGAGTAGATAGTATTTGTATACATAATTATTAATGTATTCTGCTTACATGCAAAAAAACTTGTGCATCTTGCTTATCTTCTTGAAAAACTAGTCTTTTCCATATTCCATTCCATATTTTTTAATTCTTTCCATAATCTCGAAACCAATTTTTTTCATATCCTGTAAATTCCCACATGGTCAAGTATATTGAAATAAATTTAATGAAATACGGATCTATTAATGAGAAAAAATGTACACATTATGAAAAAGTTTCATGAGAATACTTCTAAGCAAGTCATCTCTCAATACAATATTTCAATCAGATACAGCATAATATTAATATTTATTAAGTTTAAACAGTGAGCATTTGGTTTTTGTACACTGTTCATTGTACTTTGCTGCATGTTTGAGATATAATACAGAAAAAGGGAAAAAGTCTTCAACTCTTTGGTATTCAAGTAATACAGCATCTCCTACGTGCTATGTACATAATATGGATAATACATTGTTCTGGGAAGATTGTTTACTTTCTATACTGCATCTACCAATTAAAATTTTCTATCATCAGGGCATAAAATGATGAAAACAGAACTTCCTTTAAAAATCTGGAAGTCAGGGGTGCCTGGGTGGCTCAGTGGGTTAAAGCCGCTGCCTCTAGCTCACGTCATGATCTTAGGGTCCTGGGATGGAGCCCCGCATCAGGCTCTCTGCTCAGTGGGGAGCCTGTTCCCCGCCACCCCCCCCCCGTCTCTGCCTGCCTCTCTGCCTACTTGTGATCTCTCTCTCTCTAATAAGTAAGTAAAATCTTTAAAAAAAAAATCTGGAAGTCGGACATTACTTATATTCCTATTTTTTCTTAATAGTATTTGGTATAAAGTCACTTCAGATAAAAATAGTTAATGTTTTAAAGTAGCTAAACATGTCCATAAAATGCTTATAAAAAAAGCTTGACAATAAATGTGTGTTAACATTTTTAGTAAAAGTAAATCTAAATGCTTCTTTTTATTATAAGAATTTATGAAGAGGAAATAACATACGTAATAGGAGATGTTTCCCTTTCACACAGGCACAGAAACTAGTTGAATTCTAATGGGATGCATATAATCTTAGTGATGCATTTAAACGTATCTTTATTTAAAGAAATTATTAATATTATTTCTTTTTTCAAGCTTATACTGACTTAGTAACATGTGCCCTGTAATAATGATAATTAAAAAAAAAAGAACAAATGCTTTTTAAGGAAATTTTAGTTTGGTATGATTATTTATCATGTGAAGTTAAAATAATGCACTTTCCTCTCCTGTCTTTTTCCATAAACAAAAGCCACAGTGCCAAGACGAAAACATAAGAAATAGTAAAATTATCTATTTTCCTTCTTTTTGAACAGAAATAGCAATGCCAAGTTCAGTTTGTTCCATTGGTTTAAAGCCAAATAAATGGCAAAAAATAATGAAAAGCCTGGTCATATCATGTGTCACAAGTTTCTATTAAAGTCCTTATGTAAATTTCAGATCTCTGTGCTTCATGAGACATGACCACTCCTGCTCTCAAAAAGTCCATGTCATGAGAGCAAAGGGAGAAGCAGGGGGTGTGGGGGGGGGGGGTGCGGGAGGAGAGCTACATTGGCTTTGAGAATGAGAGGAATACATGTTCCTATATGGGAAAAGGATATATTTAAATTCTATCTTCTCCTTAATTAATATCAACATGACAAATTTCCCTCAGGTCATAATGGCAGTTTACAGTTCGAGTAATAAAATGTCACTCCCTACAATATGCATCAAAGATACTAAAATGAGGGGATCTCAACTTACCTGTATGCTTTGAAATAGAGAAGCTGCAAGGTAGAGGAATAGCATAAGTAAAACAAAAGGTTTTTTTGGCCTTACAATTTATGCTTTAGAAATCATTTCAGTAAATCCTAGGGGGTGGCTATATTTTATTACAAATTAACAGAAATTTCTTCAAAGCACACTGGTTTAAGAAAACTTACTTGAGTAAATTAAATTCTAAGTTCATAAATTCTAACGTGTTTATTTATTTTAGAAATATTCATTAAAAATATACTATTTGCGGTGTTGGGTTGCCATACTCAGCATAAAATAAAACTGCTGGGATGATACTACAGTATTTCCCAAAACTTATTTAAAGTCATGCTGTATTTCTACGTCAAAATGAACACAAAATTGTTCTAGGATTAGAGTTCACAAGTGGACTCGGTGTGTTGGGATATTTTTTTTAAAAAACATACAAAGGCCTAAAAACACAACTACGTATCACACTGCTGCACTCTTGAAGTATGAGAGAACTGCCAACAAGTTAGGGCAGTGAGTCACCGTAATCCTGACTAGTGATAATAAGTAGTAAAAATTGGTTTAAGACCTGGCAACCCCAAACCTCCGCCCCAAATCAAGATGTTTGGGATCAAAGCGCTTTTATGCATGTTCACCTTTTCTATATGACTGCAATGGTCATGGCCTTGTCTCAACTCATAGGTGATAGTTGCTCTATTAGTCCTTTTTCCCTTGGGTCTCTTTTGCATAATTTCTGACAGACAGCTTCTTTCCATTCCTTTGCTTTCAATCCTTGGAGAACTAGAGATTTGAATTTCTTTATCTTCCTGAGTGATCACCCTGGCTTAGCTTTTGAGATTTCTATTCCATCTGTTTTTCTCACCCACAAGCTCCTTCAGAGAGTTTGTCTCCAAAACTTTTTTTTTTTTAATTGCTCTTGTAAGTGTGTATCACTGGTGCTGTGTAAGCAACTTTCTGTACCTTTGCGGTTAAAATGATTAGAAAAGAAGCATGGTTTTGAAATTCTAAAGTGGAAATCACTGTAGAGATCTAAGGGTGAATGGTCACCCAGAAGTATTTAATCATCAGGCCACAAAATTCAGGAAGCAAACTATTTTGTTTCAAGTTTGATAACCTACAGATTCCCAGGAAGAATAAGCTTTGACTTGTTAACACTAAGAGTTTTCCTGGAATGGGTCATTGCATAAGACATCACCACAAAAACAAAACAAAAACAAATTAATAAACAAAATAAAACAAAACACCCTCTGATTGGGAAAAATCGAACTTGACAAGAAGCTTCATTTCTGTAAATTTTGAGATAATTTCAGTTCATTAATATCTCTAATGTTGCGCCAGGATTTTGCTTTGTAATTATTAGCACCAGTTCCTTGGATTTACTCAATTTTACACAATGGCTGCATTCTACATAAAATGGAACAATTACTTAAATTGAGAACAGAATTGTCAAGCAACCTTCACTCACCAATGTGAAATCTTATTTAAAAAAAAAATCAGTAGCTTTGATGACAATATAAAGTCATGGAGGCAATGCTCTTAAATAAACTTTTAGTTCATCCCCTGCAATGGAAGTAAAGAAAAATTCCTATACCACAAATAAGATTGCTACATATCAGAAATACATATTTTTGTGTATAACCTAGATATGCATTACTAAGAAATTACTAAGAAATTTAAAAACATTCACTCTCTCCAAATTTCTATAAAATTACACCTGCATCTTGGGGTTTTTTTGTTGTTGTTAGTACACTAAAGGAGATGTCCATGTTTACTTAAAAGATCAACTAATTCCCACAGCCATTTCTTGTTTCTGCTGCCTTAATTCACCCCTTTTAGTTAACTGACCTGTCTTCAGACCTTCCGCACTTCACCTCACCTTCACCGCCTACTCTCGCTGATGGTTTGTTCAACTCAATATATCCTAGTCTTAGATTTTTCTTTCCTACGAAAATCTAATGATGTTCAGCTCAATCTTTTTTCATCAAGCAGTTTTATCTACAAGCAGGTAAAAATTTTTTACGATCAACTCCCAAAACTTTCCTTTTAGAGTATGTTGCATAATTAATGAAGAACAAGAGCTTACTCTATGCCAGAGATGGCATAAAATCACACAGTCTGCAATAAAAATTACTTCCCTTGGTCAGGTATTGTGATTCAAAGACAAAAGGAACAGTTTTCCAGATAGCACATCTTTCTTCTGTTATTCTAGCGACTGGAGCCCAATATTACTGTTTTTATTTTCTTCCAAGTACGCTTTTGTGACTTAGTAAATATGACTATTGCTTAAGCTATTTACACTCCGGCAGATAAAACACCTGTCATCTATAGCTGCTTATTCCACGTCTCTATTGTGTTTCATGAAACAAACATAAGGCAGCACACATGTCATGTGATTATTGTCCACACTCCCCAAATAAGAGGGTCATTCAATAAGCATTAAACAACAGGTCTACTGATCTATAAACATGGAAAGGAGATAGCATAAATGCCAGAGGCAAGTTTCCCTTTTATTTCTGTGGACTTGTTTAATTCCTGTTCATCGATATCTTTTTAGACCAGGGAGTTCAATAAAGAGTGATTCACTCAAGGTTACCCATTGGTTCACCAGGAACACATGTTCCTCGCAAACCACCACAATGACAGAGCCACATTCTGTCTGAGGCTGTTCCTTGGAATCTCGTGAATGCTCAAGTGTGGAAAAGGTGCACTTTCTCCTCCATGCTTCTAGGAATGATTCTACTGTAACTACCTCACCATAGAATAAATACGCTCTTTAAAATTGCTGAGTAGACTTAAAGGTGGGAACCGAAAGCTTGAAAGCCTGTACACCGAACAAGTATTTTCCCATGTTCCTACATGAAATACCTAATTTCATTAGTAAATATTTATTATCTTCTATACGCTTGGCAAAGAGATTGGCTGTACTCTCACTGCTTCTCAACCAGAAGTGATTTTGCCTCCCTGATCATGTCTGGACACATTTTCCTTATCACTTTTTTTTATCACACTTCCTTATCACCAACTGTGGATGGGTGAGTTTGCTACTGGCCTCTATTGGGGAGAGACCAGAGATGCTGGAGAAATAATAAACCACTGGGTTCAGCTGTTAAAGAGAAACACCATTTTCCTTGCTCGGAACTAAAAATCCTCTTTGGATGCTGCGGACATTTACAAAAACATCCCTATCAGGGCAAATGTTTAAGACTGTGCCTTATAAAGTTTGTTGATGTAAATTAGAGACATAACAGTAAAACAAAACTAAACTACAGCAATTTCACAGAATGAAAGGGTGAGATTGTCTAAAAGTTTAGATCTGACTAATGGGTAAAATTTAAAACAGAGGAAGATTTCATGGACAAGATGGGTATGAAATACCTATCTTGGTTTTATTTTTTAAATGCACCTAAAAGTTCTGATTTAACAAAGTAAAGGTAGTGTACATGTCATGTAAATGATGTCCATAGCCCCAAGATAAGAGGCCATTAGTATTAAATAGTCAGGTCCTCTCCTGCCACCACTGTATGAGATGACAAGGCCACGCCCAAAACATGTAGGGCTCAGGCAAATATAAATATTTAGCATTTCGTCCATACAAACAAAATTCAAACAAATCCACAACATGACAACCAAAAAGAAAAATTCCCTTGGAGAACTGTCCAAAAAAAATGATAACAGTTGTCAGATTGATACATGGAAAAGTAAAAAAGGAGAAGGAAGTGCAAGCAAAAAACACTGTATTTGCAGAAAACGTAATACTGGCAGGTAGCTTCACCTCAGGCATGAATTATTCCTTAGTGACACATTGGCATTTTGGACAATGTAATAATGAATTCCCAACTGCTCACATTAATCCCTTGGAATACATTCCTGAAAAATCTAGAGGGTTGTCTTTTTAAATATATTAAATGCAATTATCTTTAATAAGTCATATGGCATTATTCCAGATAAGTCTGGGATAGCATTTAAATTACTTTATACTTTTATCAAAAACAAATTACTTAATCCAGAAAAGAATTAATTTGTCACTGAATTAGATCCCTAGAAGGCAAAAGCTTATGTTTATCAACTTTAGTAGCTATTAACAGATCATTTTCTTGAAGATCCAAGTGGAAAGGATACTGAAGTATAGTAACTTGCCATTAAAATTCATCCTAAGACTTAAGAGAGTGCTGCAGAAGCTAATTTATATAGGTACACAGTTCTTATTCTAGAAGTTTCACTGTTTGGAGCCTCCAGTACGGGATAGACTTAAAGCTATGCTACTAAATAGGACATAGATAATTTATTTACTTATTTTTAGTACTTATTTTTAAATTTTTATTCAATTTAAACTAAAATTAAAGAACCAATAAAACACAAAAGACAAAAAAACAGTTCACCTATTTCTCCTACCCCTACCTCTTGAAACCACCAAGGTGTTCTCTGTATTTATGAGCTCTGTTTTTTAAGATTCCACACAGAACATTGGGGTACATGTGGCCCTTTTCTGTACTACACGGTGTTTACCCCAAAGAAGCTGATGTAGTACAAAGCCGCAATGGCCACAATAGCCAAACTGTGGAAAGAACCAAAATGCCCTTCAACAGATGAATGGATAAGGAAGATGTGGTACATCTATACAATAGAATATTATGCCTCCATCAGAAAGGATGAATATCCAACTTTTGTATCAACATGGACAGGACTGGAAGAGATTATGCGGAGTGAAATAAGTCAAGTGGAGATAGTCAATTATCTTATGGTCTCACTTACGTGTGGAGTATAAAGAAAATCATGGAGGGCATCGTGAGAAGGAAGGGAAGGGCGAATGGGGGGAAATCGGAGGGGGTGATGAACCAGGAGAGACTGTGGACTCTGAGCAACAAACTGAGGGTTTTGGAGGGGAGGGGGTGGGGGGGTTGGGTGAGCCTGGTGGTGGGTATCGAGAAGGGCACGTACTGCATGGAGCACTGGGTGTGGTGCATGAACAATCAATCTTGTAACACTGAAAAATTAAAATAAACATATTTGGGGAGAAAAAAAAAAGATTCCACACAGAAGAGCGATCATATGGTACTGTCTTTCTCTGTCTGACTTATTTCACATAAATTATGCCCTAGAGGTCCCCCATGATTTCATTCTTCTTTATGGCTGATAATAGTCCACTGTAAGTATGCACAACTGTGTACATTTAATACATGTAAGAATTTCTTTATCCCTTCATCTATCAATGGACACTTAGTTTGTTTCTATATGTTGGTTATTGCGACAATGAAGATGGGGGTGCATATATCCTTCCAAACTGGTGTTTCGGTTTCTTCACAAAAACAGCCAGAGTAGAGTTGCTGGATCATATGGTAGTTTTATTTTTAATTTTTTGAGGAATCTTCCTACTGTTTTCCACAGTAATGTACCAATTTACATTCTCATCAATGATGGACAAGAGTTCTCTTTACTCCAAATACTCATCAACACTTGTCTTTTGGATACTAACCACCTTGACAAGCATGAGGTAGTAACTCATCTGGTTCTGATTTGTATTTCTCTGATTACGGATGTTGAGCATCTTTTCACATACTTGTGAGCCATCTGTATATCTTCTTTGTATAGTTCTTTGGAAATACGTCTACTCAGATCCTCTGCCCCCTTTTTAATCAATTACATTTTTTTGTTTGTTTGTTTTTGCTATTGAGTTGTAGTTCTGTATTTGTCTTGGGTATTAGCCCTTTGTCAATGTATGATTTGCAATTATCATCTCTCATTCAGTAGGTTGCCTTCTCATTTTAGTGGTACACAGAAGATTTTCAGTTTGATGTGTATTTTTGCTTTTATTTCTTCTCTTTACTTCAGATTTGTCAGATCTCTTTGTCAGATTTTTTAAAAAAATTACTGCCAATACTCATGTCAAGGAACTTACTGCCCATGTTTTCTCCAAGGATTTTTATGGTTTCAGTTGTTAAATTCAAATCTTCGATCCATTTCAAGTTATTTTTTGTGTCTGGTATAAGACGTAATCCAGCTTCTTTCTTTTGCATGTCGTTGCCCAATTTTCCCAACACCATTTATTAAAGAGAAGCTGTCTGTCCTTCCCCCTCTGTATATTCTTGGCTCTTTTGTCAGTCATAAATTAATTGACCACACATGCATAGGTTTACTTCTGGGTTCTCCATTCTGTTTCAGTGATCCATGTGTCTGTTTTGATACCAAAACCATACTGTTCTAATTACTGTAGCTTTGTAATACAGTTTGAAATCAGGGAGTATGATGCCTCGAACTTTGTTCTTTCTCAAGATTGTTTTGGCTGTGTGTGTGTGAGAGAGAGAGAGATTCTATGAAAATTTTAGGATTATTCTATTTCTGTGAAAAAGCCAATGGAATTTTGATATGGATTACAATGACCGTATATTGCTTTGGACAGTATATTTTATATTATTTATTTTTTAGTATGAATATCTTAACAATATTAATTCTTCAAATCCATGAGCACAGAATATCTTTCCATTCATTTGTGCCTTCAAGTTCTTTCATTAATACCTTGTAGTTTTCAATAGACAGATCTTTAGCTTCCTTCATTAAATTGATTCTTAGGTATTGTATTATTTTTGGTGCAATCGTAAATGGGATTGTTTTCTTAATTTCTTTCTGGTAATTCATTATTAGTGTAAAGAAACATAGTGATTTTTGCATGTTGAAATTATATCCCACAACTTTACTGAATCCATTTATTAGTGCTAAGAGTTTTTAATGTAGTCCTCAGAGTCTTCTGTATTTAATCTCAAGACATCTACAAATGGTGATTTTGTTCTTCCTTTAGATGCCTTGTATTTTTTTCTTTTCTTTTGCTTAATTGCTCTGGCTAAGACTTCCAATACTCTGTTGAATAAAAGTGGTGAGTGTGAACATCTATTCCTAATCCTAGAGGAAAAGTTTTCCAATTTTCACTGTTAGATATGATATTAGCTATGGGTTTATCATGTATCGCCTTTATTATGTTGATATACGTTCCTTCTAAACACACTTTGTTGTGAGTTTTTACCATAAATGGATGTTGAATTTTGTCACTTTATCTCCATCTACTGACATGACTATATGATTTTTATCCTTTATGTTCATGTGGTGTATCACATTGACTGATCTTGAATGTTGGACCATCTTTTGCATCCCTGGAATAAATCCTACTTAATCACAGTGTATGATCCTTTTACTGTATTGTTGAATTTGATTTGCTAAAATTGTGCTGAGGATTTTACATCTATGTTCATTAGAGATACTGTCCATTAGTTTTCCTTTTGTATGTCATCCTTGTATGGTTTTGGTATCAGGGTAATGCTGGCCTCATAAAATGTGTTTGGAAGAGTTTCCCCTCTTTTCTTTTTTTAAAGAGTCTGAGAAAAAGAAATTCTTCTTTGAATATTTGGTAGAATTCCCCAGTGAAACTGTCTGGTCCCAGGCTTTTGTTTGCTGAAACTTTTCTGATTACTGACTCAATCTCCCTGCTAGTAATTGGTTTATTCAGATTTTCAATTTCATCATGATTCAGCCTTCGTAGGCTGTATGTTTACAGGAATTCATCTACTATTTTTGGGCTGTCCAATGTATTGGCATATAATTGTTCACAGTAGTCTCTTAGGATCCTTTGTATTTCTGTGGTATCAGTTGTAACATCTCTTTCATCTCTGATTTTACTTATTTGAGTCCTCTTTCTTTGCTTTGTGACTCTAAGTAAAGGTTGTTTTGTTTATCAATTGTGTTTACCTTTTCCGAGAACCAGCTTCTAATTTAATTTTCTTCTTAGACTCTATCTCATTTATTTCTTCTCTAATCTTTGTCATTTCCTTCCTTCTACTAACCTTGGGCTTTGTTTCTTTTTTCTTTATTTTCTTGAGGTATAAAGTTTGATTGTTTGAGACTTTTCTTATTTCTTGAGATAGAGTCTATCTTTAGGAACTTTCCTCCAAAAACTGCTTTTGGAGCATCCCATAAATTTTGGTAAGTTACATACCCATATATGTTTTAGTTTTAAGCAAACCAATAGTTTAGTATATCTGATAACTTATTTTTCCTATCAGAATATTCAGCTATCTTCTTGTATTGTACGTAGAGTATTTCACTTATTTAGGAACAAACCAGAATTCCATTGTCTACAGAACTAGATTAATCAGTAAGTGGTCTTAAGTCTATTTGACAAAGCCTGGCTGGTAGTTTGTAAGTCATCAATAATACACTAAATAAGGAAAGAACCTGCTAATCTCTAACTATTGGTAAAAAGGAGCCTGCTGGTTCCTAGTACATTAAAATCTTAGCAATTCACAAACTCATAAACTGAAGGAATCTTTTTCCCACAAGGCTCCTTGGAATCCACTCCTTTCGTTTTTAACCTTTTCAAGGGAGAGTGATTTTCTATTGCCCTTCTTCACTTCCCACTGGAAAACTTTTCTTCAAGAATTTAAAGAAAAATAAAAAACTAATTGCCTTCTGAGAATTTCATCTCTTCATCTGGTATTACTGGGAATGCTGCCAGATAAGAGTTCTGCATGCTGTTGGAAGTCCATCGTTTAGCATATTCCCTAATTTGGATGATCTACTATCTGAGAATACATACTTAACAACGAAGAGAAGGAGGGGGAGTGGAAGGAGGAGGAGGAAATGAAGAACAAGAAGGAGAAGAAGCCACCAGAAAGCTTTGAGTGGGCTGACAAATTATACCACAGAATTATTGCGAGTAATAAATCAATTTAAATTAAATTATTGCTGAGTTTGCAAAGTCATATGCAATTAAGTGGCGCAATTCACTTGAAACAATATATGCATTTTTTCATATGATAAATATTTGAAGGGCATACCTCCTTATTATCTGTGGCAGTATACACATGATATAATTTCAGAGGACCACCTCAAATCTGAGAAAATCTCTTACTTAGTAAGCACATGGAGGGAAGGCCAGGAGAAGCTTAACTCTATAATGATTAATGCTCTCAATACTAGCTGATTATTTTTTATCCTCTACCTAAGGCTGACTTTAGGTAAAACTGTATGCTTCTTGAAGACCAAAGTTATTCAGTTCATTTTTGACACCTTAGAGGATTAAAAAAGTACCTGACATATATTGGTGTTTTTTTGAATCAATATAAAATAGGTTAAAATTTGTCTTGCTGGCTACCCACTCAAAGAAGGTAACAGACCTCCACTTTTACTAGGCATTTCTTGATGCTCAAACATCAAACCGATCCCCTTTCTTAGATATCTGAAACGAATTTACTCCATTTTGTTCTCCATTCAAGATCTTCAACTACTAATCACCAAGTTTTTGTACCTTTTCTCTACCAAGAAAACTGAAGTCATTAGGCTCACAGTATTTCTTTTATTTTGTACTATCTGTCCCTATTTCTTATCCCTTATTCTGGGATAGATATCTCTACTTTCTTTCCAAAGCTCTTCATTTGTGCTTTTTGGTGAATCTATCTAGTAGTTCACTTGAGAACATGACCAGTTTTCTTGACTAGGGTGAATGGTAGGATTTGGGGCAGGGATCAGTGCCATGTGAGAAAAACAGACAAAGAGATGCCAAAAGGGCCACTTTGGAACAAAGTACATTCTGTTCCCTGAACTACATCATTTTTCATTCCTTAAACAAAGTCAGTGTTGAGAATTTTTGGTGATTTCTTCTCTACATAGATTCTTTTTCTTTGCCATTAATAATTGTTAAGATGCACACCTGACCTCATCATAAAAAGATATTTCACTCATTTCTGCTGCCATCTCTCTTCTAAAGCAAAACTCCTCCAAGAGAACATTCTACTATCTTATACTATTCACTTAATTTCTGTATTCTGCTTTCCATCACTTCCTGATCAAAATAGCATTCTCAAAGTTCACTAATGTCCTGCTAATCACTATATCAAAGTGCTTTCCCATGTTTTTCATTTTCTTGAACTTTTGTTTGTGATCTCAACCCTCTTCCTAGTGTAACTTGATAGTATACTTTTGATTCTGCATCATTTCTCCTTTAACTGGTCTCCTAGTGAGAACATGGGCATGCTTTAATTCTCTCCCCAGGTTTCTCTCAGCCCTTCCAATGAGCCTTCCCCAAGAATCAGTCATTCTTCTGTTTTTCCCCTGTAATATTCTTCTTCTACGATCTATCTCCTGATGTAATGTCAGTCAGAGAAAGACAAATATATGATTTCATTCATATGTGGAATTTAAGAGACAAAACAAACAAGCAAAGGAGGGTGGGGAAAGAAAGGGAGGCAAACCAAGAAACAGACTCTTAACTCTAGAGAGCAAACTGATGGTTACCAGAGGGGAGATGGCGGGGGTCGGCAGATGGCGGGGAGGGATGGGTGAAATAAGTGAGGGGAATTGAGGAGGGCACTTGTTGTGACGAGCACCCACCAGGAGTTGTATGGAAGTACTGAATCACTACACTGTACCCCTGAAACCAATATTATACTATATGTTAATTAACTGGAATTTAAATAAAAGCTTGGAAAAAACCCCAAATAGGTCATATGAGTAAATATGAGTAAAAACTTATTTTAAACAAACATATATAGCACTACCTTACTTTGAAGGGATATGTCATCATGAAGTTACTTGGCACATTTTGAATATCAAAATGTTTTTGGTGGCAATAATCAGGAATGGCTGAATTCCTTACTTGTGCTCATCTTTAATTTTTAATTGGTTTGGAATCACCTAGCATTTACCATACATTCATTTTTTCATTCCCAATCTTGCAGCAAATTCTGATTTAAAATATTACAGGTGTGAATAGAGGAAGAGCTGACAGAGAAAATGGAGAAGGGAAATAACAGTGAAGGAAGGCAAGACATAAATTTCTCAGATAACCAACTTAATTGGACTGGTTTATATTATTTACTAATCAAGTTGATAATGGATGAAAATAAAACCACGGCTATTAAAATCTCAACTTGAAACAACAGACTGATTGGGTTTTATTTTTCCCAGTGACCTAAATTAAGTAACTACCAGCAAACCTAAAGACGGCATAGACACGTGTCGGCTTTGTAAAACCTGGGAGAATCTCACACTTGATAATGAACTCTCATACACAGTGTTGCATATTCAACTTGCTTTCTTTTAGCCATATTTTTTTAGGAGCAAACAGAAAGTGTGAACAAGAGGTAAAAATGCCCCACCCACTTAATTTTTATTTGGCTGTCTACAATCAGGTAAACACACAGGCTGCTAAGAGATAAAAGATTTTTCATCTTTCTTCACAAAATACCGCAGGAAGAGAGGGAATTTTCTTCGTGTAAAACTCAGCCCTCATTCTGTCAGGCAAAGTAATTATGGAAGCAAAACAAATCCACATTGTCTAATTAGGTCATTAAAAAGCATAAATGCGTCATGGAAGTTTTCCCCCTTGCCTAAGACATAAAGTAAGAGAATGAAAACAATCTGGCAATATAGAAAGGTTCAGAATTTGCTTCTTTTCAAAAATAATAGGTCCTTTCATCTTTCTATTTCCCTTAGACGAAGACAGTTAATTTGGAGACAGAATCTGTAATTAGTTCAGGATTTACTTTGATTATGTTTCAAAATATTTAACCAAAAACAGGAAGATAGAGAAAGAAAGAAAATACATAGAAAAATTATCAAAGGAAATGAATAAAAGAGAGTGGGTTGCTGATCAAAATGTATTGTGCAGAGACAAGATGAATATAAAATCTACATTCATATAAACACAACCAATCTGGGATACCAGAAAGCTCTCAGGAAGAATATACAGGCATCTGCCTTTGGGATCTGAAACCAGACTTTAATCACAGCTAACTTAAATAAAAACAAATGGCATGATTATTTGCCTCTTCCTTTCTCTACTTGTTATTGCTTGAGTTTTACAAGACTCATAGCTCAAAACCTTAAGAAACAAAATGCAAAAATAAGGAAAGGAAAACAAACTTACCTGTGATCCTCTTGGCCCTCGTTTGTGGTCCCATTCTGAATGTCCCATGAGCTGTAATAAATATAATAATTACTGTAAATTCGATGATAATTTATGTGGAGAATATTTTTACTTTTTTCTGAGGAATAATTATGTTTTTGAAATCTATGTTTTAACATGAATGTTTAAGTAGCTATCATGAATAAATTAACACACCTAAAGTAATAATAATTTCTGGTTTGATAGCTAATATTTCAACTGGTAGTTGTTTTGAAGATGTTTTAATATCACTGTGTCATAGAAAGAGTCTGCTCATCTATAGCTTTACGGTTTTTTGTCAGGAACGTCCTAGATAGATGTTAACCCAGGTTAAACTTTTTACATGCCATTAAGCTTCTAGCTTATTAAGAAAATATGCTAAATAAATCATTAGTATAGCTTACTGTCATGAATGATAAAAATGAGAAGGCCCAAATATTTCAATCATTTTTAGTTCTGTCATGACGGTATCACAAAAATATGAGAGCTCTAGAGAGTGGATTGATTTAATGCAAAATATGTCTCCAAGGTCACGAAATAAAGATTTTCATAAAAAAGAATCCTATAAAAGATTATCCAGCTAGTCCCATAGTTGTAATAGCCCTGAGCTACTATGCTTACAAAGCATGATATTTAGTTATTGAAAGTAACATGTAACTAGAAGGATACTAAGAAAATACAAGATACTGACCAAGAGGAATAAAATTCCATTCATTTGTCCAGTGCACTTGCTACTCATATGTCCCAATGGAAGAGCTCCCCATCACTAATAAGCTAGCACATCAACAGGACAGACTACTCAACACATGAATATACCTTATCGGCTTTTCTATACAACAGCAATGACCTTTTAGTAGAGACAATAAAAAACTGTTCACGATAGCAACAAAAAGTGATATATTTTTTAATGACATTACCAAGAAACGTTTTTAACTATATACAAAATGGTTAAGACCTTACTGATGGCCATACAATGTTCCTGATGAAGAAGACCTAATGCTATAGAATTATTAAGTATTCAGTTCTACCCACACAAATTTAACAGGTTTAACCCAATCTCAATCAAAAGTCATTCATATTTATTTTGGAAACTGAAAAACACAACTACATACATTTTAACTGAGAGAATAAACTGATAAGAATTAGAAAATATTAGGAGAGGAATACCCTAGTGGGTTATTAAAACACTGTAAAAATATAACTCAAATTATAGGACCATGATTTAACACTCAAAATGTAAATGAATGATATGTCGTAGAGAGTAGTGAAATGTCAAAATATGAAAAAGAAAATATAAAAATCAATAAGTATCTGATGAATTACTCCACAAGTGGAGGAAAAAAAGAGAGAGAGAAACAGATTTTTGGAAAAAATGAGAGCTGAACCTTATAATATACACAAACATCAATTCTAGATAAAAAGACAAATTTAAAAAGATGAAATGCCAAGTATAAAATAAAATCCAAGCAAATATTTAGACTACCTTGAAATATAAAGAGAGTTTCCAAACTAAACCAAACAACACACACACAGAGGATTATGATCCAGCTCCATAAAACTTCAAATGTCTGTACAAACGTCACACTGGCAAAATATCTCCATTAAATGCCAGGTAAAAAATAATATCTTCAGTACATTAAGAGCTCTACAAATCTGAAAGTAATGTAACCCCAGTAAATAATTAGAGGAAAGGACAAACACAATTCACAAAGCGAATATGAACAACCAATACTGAGTAACAATTTTATTTGAAGTGAAAAAGTTCAGTATTAACAATAACAAGAGATGACTATTGACTATTAAATTATCAAACTGATCATGTTGAATACTTGGTAGAAATTAGAGAGCTAAGTATGCATATACATTGCTAGCACGTAGTATATATACACACACGTATATATTTACACACTTATATATATACCAATTTTAACACATATATTGCATACTCTTTAAAATTCATACCCTGTCAACTAGAAAATAAAAATGTAAAAACTCAGTAATTACAATGTGTCAATCTCTGTGTTATCCAACAAAAGGGGAACTATCTGCTAAATCAGAGTATAAAAGAATATAATATAGCATTTCAAATTTGACTTTCAGGGCTTTTTTTTTTTTTACAAAATTACATATGAAATACTCATGGTATAGTAAATGAAAAATGTAACAAAATAATTTTAAATTACTTTTTAAATAAGATGCTCAGTTATTTTAAGCCTTGGAATTAGTGAAATGATTTATTTATAAATTGGCTAGCACACAATTTTGGGTAAATTAGCCCAGATAATCATCATATAAAACTGAAAGCTTAGATACTTGATATTTCTTTAATGCTTTTTTTTTTTAAATTTCTGGATTTAATAGCATATCTGCTGGTAAATATTCATTAATACTCATTTAAAGTTGATTGTAAAAAAGTAAAACACTAATCAACTAATGAAATAAATAGTCTGATTTAGAAACATATAAATTAAGACCATTTAATTAGTTGTTCACTAGAACTATCAAAAACCATCTTGACACATTTCAAGCACCTGCCTTATTAGACCTTGGGAGCACTTTTTTGTCAATAAGAGGAAGAAAAAGAAAATAATAGGAGGATAGGAAGCTTGTTTTGGCAACTTTAAACAGATGATAAACTTCAGTACTATGCTTTAGAGTAAAATAATTTAACATTTTTTAATTTTAATTCAATTAATTAACACACAACATATTATTGGTTTCAAAGGTACAGATCTTTGATTCACCAGTCTAGAATAAAATAATTTTTAAGCAAATGGGTTATCTTCTCCTTTCCCTCACTGTTTTATCTAAATCTTCGGAAAAATAATACTTTATAAAAGCCTGTTACGCCTATTATTCTCTTGCTAATGAGTTTCAACTAACAGGATAACTTAGTAAATTCTACTATTATGAGTATCACAATAAAAAGAGGTTAATAAACCACAAACACAAGTTATAATCCACCATATACTGACTTGGAATATTTGATAATGACAGGTAGTAAATCAAAAAGATAACATTTCTCCAGGATCAGAACTAAAATAAGAAAAGCACAGATTTCCCTGCCTTCTATCATTAACTATGTTTAAAAAAAAAAAAAAAAAAAGCTGATTTTTCAAGTCTGAGAACAAAAACTTTCAAAATGTAGTCTCATTTGGGGCATCACTTAGTACAGAACAAGAAGATACACTTGATCATTATAAGCCAGAACTTACAAACCTCCAAAAGTTCATTAAATCTGACCTTTAATTTTGAAACATACCATAGTAAAATTTGCCACATATATTATATATCAGAGAGACTTCTTTCCTAGCATTACACAATAGACTACTAAGAGAGATTAAGGGTAAAGGCAGGGGCACCTGGGTGGCTCAGTAGCTAAGTGTCTGCCTTCAGCTCAGGTCATGATCCTATCCTAGGATTGAGCACCATGTCCGGCTCCCTGCTCAGCTGTGTTTCTCCCTGTGTTTCTCTGTCAGATACATAAATCTTTAAAAAAAAAAAAAAGGTAAAAGAATTCTATTTTATTCTATTATTACATATTTCTGTTAAATATTAATATCATTGTTCTATTTAAAAGTCTGAGTTGACCAGCCATGTGTTACTATGTCAGAATGTATTTTTAAATACTATTACTACTTTTTTCAAAATATTGAAGAGTTCTAGAAATCTACATGCTAAGTGAAATACAGTCTAAAAAGCAATAAACTGGGGCGCCTGGGTGGCTCAGTGGGTTAGGTTAAAGCCTCTGCCTTCGGCTTGGGTTATGGTCTCGGGGTCCTGGGATCGAGCCCCGCATCAGGCTCTCTGCTCGCCAGGGAGCCTGCTTCCCCCTCTCTCTCTGTCTGCCTCTCTGCCTTTGTGATCTCTCTCTCTCTCTCTCTGTTAAATAAATAAATAAAATATTTAAAAAAAATAAAAAGCAATAAACTCTGAAATGATAAACAAGATACTGTAATGTTCTCTATTCAAGGAAATTCAGATTTTTTTTTCTCCTTTGGACTTGAGGAAATCATACAAAGGCTTTGTTTTTAATTAAAATAACCTGAATCAAATATTAACATTAATAATTTCAGTGCTGAATGTCTGAGGTTTGTTATAATATTTTCTGCAATTTGTTTTTTACATGCAGAGAAAGAGGTGGTGGGGCTGCTGGCCAGAGTGGCAGGGCCCTCCTGTCTTCGGGATTACGGAGTACCTGGCACTGATGAGGCCCAGGTGGGGAGTGGGGAAGAGAAGCACACGATAGCACATGAATATTTTTTTTATTTTGCACACAGAATTTATTGTCATAATAGCACCATCCTTACATCATGGACCAACAACTAAAATAACCACATTGTTTTCACTATCCTAAAAAAAAAATCCATCGTGTGATAAACTGCCTGACTTAATATTACAGATTATTTAAATTAAAAGGAAGCATTTGGCCACAGGTTTCCTGTTAAGGCAGTGCGAGAGAGCTAAATGTTTTAGGAAGTACCTAGACACCTCACTGGCCTCACTCTCTTGACTAATGATTAGGAGAAATCAAAAAACTTGTTTAGTTACAATAAATAATGAAAAGGAGAGCTTGAGCACGGAAGTCCATGAATTGCAGAACTAAGTGCGAACTGATGTTGATGAGATATCAGTGAGAAAGTCAAAACATCCTTTGAATCAAACAGGTAGGATAGGTATTAAGCTGCAGATGACAAGAGTAGGCATTTGACATTTTCATGGGCTTAGATAAAAGACAGAAATGGGTCATGGACTCTGTATATTCTACTTATACAGAAGTAGAAACTTCTGTAGATTTTTTTCTTTTTGCAACTGAATTCATCTGGACTAAACTTTCAAGACAAATGAATAGCAGCATAATACCTAGATAATTCTGGGAAAAGAGATCGTAAGTTCATTAACATGATATATTCTTTCTGGAGAAGGAATGCTTACGATTTTATTATTAGGTTATATAAAGTTTCTAGAAATGTGAGAGACAGATATTAAGACTAGAAAAATGATAGAAAAATATGATATTCAAATATATTCCAGCTGATAAAGAACACATGGCTTCTTAATTCAGGAAGGAAAAAGAATGTCTCTCACCTTCTATAAAAACTAGCTTCTGAGCTATTTAACTATGATTACTCCTCTGGGAAAAGGTATTTTAATAAGAAGGTTTGGGAATATAGAGGTAACCAAGGTTATGCCCACATACGCTAAACAAAAATCTTTCCATCTGAGAAAGGAATTCTCCTTAAAAAAAAAAAAAGACTATCTTTCTTCTTTCCCAGATCCCATTCATCAAGATAGGCAAAGTGGAGACCCTTAAATTTATTTCTAGGAAACAAAGTATACTTCCTTTAAAAGAAACACAATCTGTTATTTAAAGGATTTTCAAAATCCTAACTTCCTTGACACGGAGTCATTTTCATCCTTATGGAATAAATTCTTCTCTCTCTCTGTCTTATTTTTAATAATACATTTCTACATTGCAGTCTTCAGCTAACAGTATGTTACACAGTACTTGGTTCCAAGGAAAACAAAACTGCTGCCAAACACTGAATTTAAAAAGTTCACAGAAGAAAGCAAAGGCGAAGTCAGCATGGAAACAAAATGGTTCTACCCAAGCAGAGGTATTTTTAATAATAGCATGAGAAATGCAGATAGTTGAAAGTGTATTTCTGTAGGGAAGATACTTTCCTTTCTTGTTTCTGTTTTTCCCTGAGCTATAGTCTATTACTTTCTGTTAGTTAATATAAAAAAGAATGCCTTTTAGGGGATTCATGGGAAGTAAATTTTCACTGTAACTGTTACTGAAAAGAGATGGAAGCTTCATGAGAACCGTGAGAGGTATAAAGACAGGTTCTCAAGTCCTTAAAGCAGGGAGAGGTTTTAGGTAGGAGGAAAGGGAACAATGGAGAGCAACGGTAACACTGTCATCTTCCCCTTCCTCTCCAGAAAACCATTCTTCTGTTTCACTTGTTGAAAATTACTAAAGCATATTTTTGAAAACATATAAAAATACATATAGGCTGTAGTATGTAATATTACATATAGGTACACTGTATATACTTACATATACTGTGTATGGTACGTAGAAGGATGCCAAAGTTACTACATAACCCTCTTTGCATTGTATCATTTAGTCATTAAACAAATCTTTACCACATATTTATTGTACGCCTGTTATGTTCAAGAAACTCTCCTAGGCACAACCTAGGCATCAGCGAACAGACCAAGATGCAGCTCTACTCACCCGGGTCTTACAATCCTGAGGAAAGGAGGCAGAACATAAGAGAATAAACATACCAGGTGATGATAAAGCTATGCAGAAGCTGAGAGTAAAGGACAGAGAATCAGTGGCTAATGGCAGGCAGGGGCTGGAATAGAGCTGCTTTTGTGTAAGTAGAGAACAGGGAAGTCCTTTCTGAAAAAGTGACTTTTTTTAAATGAGAGAACTGTACAAATGAGAGATATATACACAGATAGATATCTGGGGGGCAGGCTCACCAGATGGAGGAAATAGGAGATACAAAGGTCTTGAGACAGGAGCAGAGAGCAGCACAGTGTCCTTAAGCTAAAATTCTTTTAAAGAGTTGCATCTTTTTAATCATAGTATATATTTGGTATTTACTCCCTTCCTCTGCTATGGAATTATCTCAAAGTTAATCATTCATTCAACTCTTTAAAAATTGCAAAGTACATTCTGTAGAGCAAAGGGCCCAGGGATTCTCCCTTCCCCAAAGTCTTCCGCAATTTTACTCAAATCAACAGGAACGTATGGAACAGATCCCACACTCCACAAAGGCACCCTGAGATTAGCCATATCACATGGCATAAACTTGTCGTCCCTCTACGTTTTGCCAAGAGTCATAAAATACATAAAGGGCAGGGCTATCTTTTAACTCCATGTACTATGAGAGGCACAGAACGTCCACTGATAAGCAAATTAAAGCTTGTCTTTACCGTTAGCATGTTCCCTTTGGAGTCTTTCCTTGGCAAACTCTTTATAATCTCTTTACCACTTAGGCTTTCTCTCTCTGGGATTCCGGGTGGGATGTTGGGCCTAGACTGCTGACTCCCCTGTCCGCAGAGCCTACGAGATGGCAGTGCCCGGCCTGGGAAGTCTACACAACCTCAGTGTCTGTCTAGTCCTCTCAGGGGAACTGCTCTCAGTCCTTTATGTTTCTTTCCTTCTCCTCTTGTTATCAGTGGACTAAGAAGGTCCGCAGAGCCTACGAGATGGCAGTGCCCGGCCTGGGAAGTCTACACAACCTCAGTGTCTGTCTAGTCCTCTCAGGGGAACTGCTCTCAGTCCTTTATGTTTCTTTCCTTCTCCTCTTGTTATCAGTGGACTAAGAAGGTCAAGATGACGGCGCGCTCTGCAGGAAAGGGACACTGAAATCTATCTGAATTTTGGGCCTTAGGTCAAGGTGTGAACAGAATCCCTGAGGTTCCCACATACTGTTCCCAGCCGTGCGGGGCTCTTCCCTAGGGTGCGGGGGCTAGAAAAGCCTAACGGCAGGTGATGCAGAAAAGATGTACCCTCTATAATTAAATGGAGAAACTGGGAGGAGACTCCCTCAGCAGCCTCCATTCTCACCCACAACCACCCTTCGCTGCCATTTCCTCACACCGCAAACCCCTCCCACCCTGCAGCGCCTGAGCCAGTGATGCAGACACTACTGAAGATTTTAGAGGGGGAGGCGGGACTTGGTTATATTAACACAGAATACTGCAAAGAGCCACAAAAAATATTCATCAAGTACGTCCAAGGGCATCATAAAGTATTTGGGGGGGGGGGGCGGTTGTCACCACGGCTTGCCCTTTACTCTTGGGGAGTGTGGGGACAAGAGAAGTGAGTCTTTTTTAGCTTACTGGTCCCAGGCTTTCATGCCTCAGGGATCTTAAGGATCTTTCTCAGGATCTAAATATGTTTTTTTTTTTTTTTTTCCCCACAGTAATCCAGCTTTCTCCTCTTCTCCCCATCTTGAATCTTCAGACAAAGTAGCAGGGAAAAAAATTCTTTAGACCCCTTAGCATTGAGAGCCTGGAAATAGTAAAGCACTGAATGACTGAAATTAAGGGATTTTTTTTTCACAGTTAGTAAAAACTACCTAAATTCCATCCACTTGGCACAGAATAAATCCCTGATCCTGACTCTTAGCGTTCCAACCTAGCATAAACTTCAGAAACACGAGGGAATGAGAAGACTTCAAATAGAAAGAAATCCAAATATTCTGGAGTTTGAAATCCCAGCCTCTCTCCTGCAAATCCTTCATCTATTTCTGGTAATTATGATGATATTCCCACACTCTGATTGAGAGTGTTTCCATAATTCTATTTCTGTCTCCATTCTCACAGTGACAATTACCCTAAACCTATGTGTGGCCACTGATGAATCAAATCTTCCATTATTTTTACGTATTACATCCTGACAGTCTTGATGACATCAATTTTGGCACTTTTACTGCTAATTTCCATTTTTGGTACTACTATTAATAATGCAATCACATCAGTCTTAGGCTTAAAAAGTGCAATAGTTCATAACGAAATAGCAATAAAGTAAAATAAGCTTGTGAAATCCTGCAAAATGGAATTCTACTGAGATAGTCCCAGTATATATTAGCATTGTTCAAGTTTGAGGAAGTCTTAAAGGAACATAATTCAACTAAACATTTCCAGAAGTATTTGATAATAGAACACTTTTGTTTCAAAAGGGATTTAAAATTTCCCTTGAAACGCATTCTGAGAAACTATTTTTACAGTTTTCTAAGTGCTTTTCTTGTACATGATCTTCATACAATTTATATACTCACATATAACTACACAATTTTTTTTTCCTACTGTATTACTTTTAACAATAAGGAATTACTAAATCCCAACCAAATACCACATCCTGAGCAATGAAGTATATTGGTAAGGAAAAAGAAAAAGGCGTGGGAGTTGATTTGTCTTAATGGAATTCATGGTGGTAATTAATGTGATAGATTTATTTTTCTAACATCCATTTTTCCACTCTCTAGTCTCCACCTCATTTAAAACTGTGGAACAAGAGAAAAACTGAATTTCTCAGACAATCCTATGTAAATACTTTAATCATACTTTTATTTTCTTTTCTCAAATTTTTATTCAAATTTTAGTTAACATATAGTATAATATTGACTTCAGTAGTAGAATTTAGTGACTCATCACTTACACAGAACACCCAGCGTTCAACAGGTGATGGATATTAATCATATTTTTAAAAGTTGGCTATAGAATAACCTCAAAATGTATAGTAAATTATATGCCAGAAGTTATACCAAATTCTACCACATCTCTTTAATACATATAATTCACTGCTGTATTCACACACGCATTCATTCATATACCCTTTCAACAAATATTTAATGGGTACGCACAATAAATTCAGAGCCCCATGCTCTACATAAACACAACAAATGTTGATATTGCCAACCCAGAGGCACTGCAGCATCTGGATAAAGATGGGTTCTAGGGGGCTGCTTGGCTGGTTCAAATCTCCCATCTGACATGACAGTCTTACTAGACACATGATCTTGGAAAATTTAGTTTATGTTTCTGTGCCTCAGTTTCCTATCATTAGAATTCAGATAATAACAGCATTTAAATCATGTGGTTTAGGGGAGTTATTAAACGAGTCATTACATCGAGAAGGCTTAATACAGTACCTGGTGTGTAGTAAGTACCACTCATTAAATGTTAGCTATTATTTCTATCAACATTAATAATTATGTAATATTATTTAAGTACTATTACATTCTGATTCTTTTTAAAAACTAATTCTGGGGCGCCTGAGTGGCTCAGTTGGTTGGGCAACTGCCTTCGGCTCACGTCATGATCCTGGAGTCCTGGGATTGAGTCCCACATCGGGCTCCCGGCTCCATGGGGAGTCTGCTTCTCCCTCTGACCTTCTCCCCTCTCATGCTCTCTCTCACTGTCTCTATCTCAAATAAATAAATAAGATCTTTAAAAAAAAATAATAAAAATAAAAACGAATTCTGATGTTCTATATGGTTGCTTTCTACTAAGCTAGAATGGAAGAAACCCATCCCTTGAGACCCATGCCAACACACAGTTTATAAAATCTGATCAAATTCATGAGTAAAACGAAACTTTGTGCACCATGATTCACAGTAACATAACACATGGACATAACCATCAAGTCTACTGAGTTCACTGCATCTGATTCCAATTATTTTCTCTGTAACAGTTGGAAAATCCAAACTGTGACATTACATTACTAGGTCCCCTTGGTGGTGCATGCAATAATGACAACTGGGAGGGCTTACTCTTCCTGATGCATAAAGAGTGGCAAAAAGCTGAGAACCACAAATATCAAAGGCTTGAAAAGATCAGCCAGGTAAAGTCCATTCTATGTTTCTTCAATCTGGAAATGACTCCCACCTTCAGGTGTATCATCTATTAGTTGGAAACACAACCAAATTTCCAACACAAGTGATAGCTAAGGCCCTGAGGAAAAAGAAGAACAAACAAACAAAACAAACCCAAACAATCCATGCAAGTATTTCCAAAATGATCACCGTAAAAAAGCTTTTAGGATCTTAGCAACAAAACAAATGCATTTTTCTTATAAAACAGTAAACAAGCACTGCGGCATCAAGTGATTAACCCTATCAACTCTACTTCAAGTGAAACGCGAATCTCTGAGCAGCCTTGAATATGACTATAAATCTGTATTTTACGGTTTGTTGAACTACCTCTTGTATTATTTCTGCCAATTTGTGTAACTGAGTAGAAATCTTTAAAAACGGGATCTTGTTTATTATTTCCAGCTCTTTACATGCTACTTTTAGAGGGATCGTGTTAAAATTTCTCAGTTTCCCCATAGATATTCAGATTCCATTTATACAATGCCTCCTTAAAGGACTCATTCAAGAATATTCCCCCCCACAAATTATTAAAACTCGGTCAAATCCACCAGGGCAACTTCATGAAACTAATCCATAAAACTGATGTTAGAAGAAAAATTTGGAAATCCCAGGGAAAATAGTAAAATCCAGAAATAGTCTTAGTTTTGGCAAAAGCTATGACTCAAGATTCATGAGTCTGTAACTTCAAGATTTAAGGTTCATTTGGATAGCTCTAAGGTTTCCCCCCTCCCTTTTTTAATCATTCTTATGTATTGTATTGGTGTAAACAACATACAATTTCTTTAATGTAAAAGCATTAAAATTAATAGTGTGCTGAAAAGTGGGAAAATTACTTTGATCCCCAAATAGTTTAACACTTGTGAACCGATAAAAATACAGATAAATTACTACTTAGTTAAGCCCTTATGTATCAACAAAACAAACTAAATCTGAGGAAAATTTTCCACTTAAACCATCTCTCTTAGAAATGGTCTTAAAAGTCAATAGCATGGGGGCGCCTGGGTGGCTCAGTTGGTTAAGGCCTCTGCCTTCGGCTCAGGTGGTGATCTCAGGGTCCTGGGATCGAGCCCCGCATCAGGCTCTCTGCTGGGCGGAAGCCTGCTTCCGCCTCTCCCTCTGCCTGCCTCTCTGCCTACTTGTGATCTCTGTCAAATAAATAAACAAAATCTTTATTAAAAAAAAAGTTAATACCATAGCTTTTTAAAATAAATCTCAACAATTCATGTTACTTAAAAGATTGAGCTCATTTTAAGTCTCGTAAGTGACATAAAATACTGAATTAATTTTTTACAATTTCCTCTCAATGTGAAAGTTACATTTTTCCAAAAATGCTTTTTTTGAATTTTTAAAAGTCTTATTCAATACTAAGCCATGTTTCTCATTAGCGCCAAAAAAATTTCAGCAAAATGACATATTCCCAACATTTTCCAGGCTACTTCCTCCTCATCAAACAGCTTCACTTTGGGGTTGGTGAGAAAAGGACAGATCCACTTAAGTGGCAGAAAACAATATATGCCAACTCCATTACATGTCCCTTGGGGTTCTTTTTCCTCTGAGCTTAGTACTGCCAAAATTACTTTGGTTCAACTTTCTACAATTAGTAAGTTTGAACAAAACATGTCCATTTCATCCTCAAATTCTTAAATGTTGTTGGAAATAATTTATTAAAAGGCCAGAAGATAGTCTTGGCTCAAGCTTAAGGTAGAATATATATCCACATCCCCCAATTTGACCTAGCCCCTTAATTCTTCTTCATGGCTCCAAGAGCCATTTGATATGTTAAAAGTCATTTCATGTGTTTGTTTATACTGCAACCAAAGTTCCTTTCATTAAAAAAAGTTTTCTTGGAAATTTATTCTCTTTGGGGACATATTATATGGGTTACTAGGGATGAAGGAAAAGAAATTGGAATATAAGATGTTGTGGCAAGAAAAAGGGAAGGCGAAGGGAAAAAAGTAGGACTATAGTATGATCTAAAGTTCTTTGTTGTAATGAACTTTTGAATTTCAAACTTTATGAACTTTCAATTACGAACCTAATAAATTCTTTGTATTTTTTGAGGTGGATAGTATTACAGGTGCAAAAAGAATGGTCATGGTCTTCTCTATCTCAGTTCTTACTTCAAGTACTATAGCAGAGAAACTTACTTGCCTTTTTCTTTCTTTCTTCCTAAGCATTACTATATGCCAGAGCCTGTATTAAAGGCAAATCACAAAAAAGAGGAAGAACTAGAAAAGTTAATTTGGAGGGAAGAAACACAAGGAAATAGATACACAGCTACCTAACAATGGCTATTAAAAAAAATCATTCTGGGTTGTAGAAAACCAATTCTGATTGTTGTATCAATTTACCACTGACCTTGTCAATTTGAATCAGTAATATGCAATGGATGAGATGCCGGCTTTTTAGTTACGTAAACTGAAAACTCCCTGGATATTTTTTGGGGGGTGAGGGGGGCGTCTTGAAGGAAGTATACAATAAAAAAATTTTTATTACACATATTTTCTTAGCTTCCAACCATAACTGGGAGTACTAAGGATTTTACCAAGAAACATGTTTTCATATAAATTGTGATTTAGAAATATGGGGAGGGATGGAATTTGACAAAATATTTGTATATCACCGCTACGTCACAGCCAACCTTCTTTAATGAAATTGCCACAGAAAATTCTTTCATTTCTGACCCCTTGTTGAGAAATTCAAGGATTAGAATTGTGGGATTCAAAAATGATCAGAAAGTCACACTCGAAAATTGAGAATTATTGTCACTTATAGGAATATTAGAGTGATATTCCTGTTAGCCTACGTTTCTTCTTTTTTTGGGCAAGTGGTCATGAGGGAATGATTGTTCCCCTGATGTTTTTGGCTGCAGGGTTTGTACAAAATGCCCAAGAAAGTCTCCTTGGAAGGGCAGACTCTGGCGTCAAATTTCTTTCTTTCTTTTTTTTTTAATATTTTATTTATTTATTTATTAGGAAAGAGAGAGAGTGAGAGAGAGCAGGTCAGAGTGAGAAGCAAACTCCCCATGGAGCTGGGAGCCCAATGTGGGACTTGATCCCGGGACTCCGGGACCATGACCTGAGCTGAAGGCAGTCGCTCAACCAACTGCGCCACCCAGGGGCCCTGGCGTCAAATTTCTTGAAATCAAATCCCTATTTCACCTTCCCCAGTGTCACCAATCTGAGTAAATTATTTTATCATTTCTAAGTTTAGTTTCTTCATTTGTAAAATGGAGATGACAGTATTACCAACTTCACATAATTTTTATGGGGATGGGCTAGCCAGTATAAAACATGCAACTGGTTCTCACTTATTTTAGAATTAAATCTAAACTCGCTGCTATAACGTCAAGGCCTGAATATTATTTGCCATGCCTAGAATGAATTTTCCCATTTCATCTATCCATCCCTTCTCCTCCATCCATCCATTCATCCAACATCAATAAATATATATATTGAGCACCTTCTCTTGGCCAAGCTTGATACTGGGTACTGGGGTTACGGAGTGAACAAAGGAGGCCAGCCTTGCCTTCATCTCTCCCCCATCTTACTCTTCAGCATGACTCTTTGTTTCCTGTACTTACTGCAATATGAAATTACCTTGTCTATTCATTTCATTGCTTGCTTACTGTCTGTATCCTGTTCTAGAAAGTGAGTTTAAGGATAGCAAAAACTTTTGGTCTTATTTTCTATGTGCACTAGGCCTGGTACCAGTTAAGTGACTTAATAAATATTTGTTTAAAGAATGACTGACTGGTTTGCCCAGACTCTGGTCTTTCATCACTTGCCTTATGTGATCAAAGGCCTCTAAGTTGCTCATATCATATATATTTTATTCTTTTTCCTTCTTCACAGAACCCCAATTTTTATGCAGATGGCAATGCACCCAGCTTAAAAACTACATTTCCTGACCTCCCCTCCTCTACAAATTAGGCAGCCATGCGACAGTCTTGGCCAATGAGATACAAGCAGAAGTCACTGTGTGAAGCTTCCAAGAAAATTCTTTAAAAGAAGAGACTTGGCTAGCTTGTCTCTTTTGCCCTTCTGCCTTCCCATTCTTCCTGCCTGGAGCGGGTAGAGGATTCTGGAAATGAAGCACTTGTCATCTGACACAAAATAACCATGAGGGAAAGATAACTGCTTAGGCTCCAACTTCCTGAAGTCATGAAAATGTCATTATTGAGTTCTATTTGAGCAAACACGTACAGATGCAACCTCCTTCTCTCTCTCTCTCCTCTCTCTTTCTCTCTCCCTCCCTCACCTCCAGCTCTCCTGGAAGAGCAGCAAAAATGAAAGGCAATCAATATATACCAGGAAAGGCCTTGGAAATGGAAGAGAAAAAGATCCACGCACATTAACTGCCTTTGGATTTACTCTAAGGCAAAATTATAACATGCCAACTCTAAGATGGGCACACAGAGGAATAATTGATGTCATCAGTTTGATTTTCATTATGGACATGACACATATATCAAATGCAACCTCATGAATTAAACAAACACAGTAAAAGTAACTTGTGAATGTCTCAGTTCCCTCCGTTGCCATACACCTGGATCTTGAATTAAAAATGACTATCACTACTTTAAAAAAACAAAAACAAAAACAAAACAAATGCCCATAATGCTGAGAACCATGCAAAACCCGTTTGGAGACCAGATTAAAACAATGTTTCTGGAGTACGTTTTGTATAACCTGTTGTTAACAATTGTTTCAGATTAAAAAAAATCATTAAAACAGATTTTAGAAATAGTGGGCTAAACACATGTTATTTTTAATAAAGAACTTCACAAAAAAAAGAAAAAAAATTTCACATGTCGTTTAATATTATGACCTCTGAAAAATAAAGCAAATGAATTTCTCAATATTCTCAATTTACCAAATATGTTTCACCTCAGAAACTGAGCTCATTTCTCACGCAGCATCTTATGTACCATTAGAACAGTCTGTGAAACAATGAAGAATTTTGTTCTTCAGAAGTTTAGTTTCAATTAAAAAAGCTAAGTATTTTTCAGAGAAGAACAATACAAAAACAAGTACTTGTAGATGAGTCATTTTAACTTTAAAATCCAGCTTTTAGAGTAATTTGGCTTCTGGTTTTTTGTTTTTTTTTTTTTTGGTTTCTGTTTTTAAGAATAAACATGCACAATACTTGCATCAAGAAAGTGAAAAGACAATTCAAAGAATGGGAGAAAATATTTGCAAATCATAAATCCAATAGGGAATTTGTATCTAGAATATTTGTATACAGAATACAGAACTCTTAAACAACAAAAAGAAATTAACCCAACTAAAAAGTGGGCAAAGATTCAACCAACATTACTTCAAAGAAGATATGCAAATGTCCAGCAAGCACGTTAAAAAGACACTCAACATTGTTAGCCTCTGGGGAAACACAAATCAAAACAACAATGAGATACCACATCACATCCACTAGGATAGGGATAATATTTAATATACACACACAGGATACAAGCATTGGGGAGTATATGAAGAAATGAGAACCCTCACTCTTGCTGGTGAAAATGTAAAATGGTTCAGCCACTTTGAAAAACTATGTGGCAGTTTTCTTGAAATGTTAAACATGTAGTTACCATAGGACCCGGCACTTTCACTCCTAGGTATATACCCAAGAGAAATGAAAACCTAGATCCACACAAAAATTTGAACATGAATGTCCATAGGAACATTATTCATAATAGCTGAAAAGTGGAAATGATGCAAGTGTCCATTAATTCATCAATGAACAAAATGGGGAATATTCATATGATAAAATTTTTTTAAAGACTTCACTTAATTTAGAGAGCAAGAGAGTGCACCTGAGTGAGCAAGGGGAAGAACAGAGGGGAAGAGTGGGGAAGGGGGGATGAATCTCAAGCAGACTCCGCCCTGAGCATGGAGACCTATGTGGGACTTGATCTCACAACTCTGAGATCATGACCTGAGCCTAAACCAAGAATAAGATGCTTAACCAACTGAGCCACCCAGGCACCCCACGATGCAATTTTATTCGTCAATAAAAAGGAATGAAGTTCTGATATATGTTACAAAATGGATGAAACTTTAAAACATTATGCTAAGTGAAAGAGATCAATCATCAAAGACCAAAAATAGTTGATTCCTTTTATAAGAAAAGTCTAGAATAAGCAAATCAAATGGATAGAGACAGAAAATAAATTAGTAGTTGGCTGGGGCTGAAGGCGGGAGGGAGAGAAGCAGAAATGAGAAGTGACTACTGATGGATATGGGATTTCTCTTTTTTTCCCCCAAAGATTTTATTTGTCAGAGAGACAGAGAGAGTGTACAATCAGAGGGAGAAGCGGGCTGCCCACTGAGCAAGGAGCCTACTCAGGACTTGATCCCAGGACCATGGGATCATGACTGAGCTGAAGGCAGATGCTTAACCAACTGAGCCACCCACGCATCCAGAAGATGGGATTTCTTTGGTGGTGGGATTACAAAAATGTTCTGGAATTAGACAGTGGTGATGGCTGCACAACCCATGAATATATAAAAACCAATGAATTATATACTCTAAATGGGTACATTTTATGGTATGTAAATAATCTCAATAAAACGGTTTTTTAACAATCATACATATTTCAAACTGAAGAAGCTCCTCAAGGAAAAATTACAAGCATTAATCATCTCTGTTTAAATTTAACGTTTGCTGCTAAAAATACTGTGCAACAGAGTAGAGAAGTGTAATTCTTTATGTGTAAGATATTTTAGCTGCATTAAACAGTAAATATAAGCAAATATAAATAAATATGTCTTATTCCTGATAGAAAATGGTAACTGTATGCATGATATTATTATTCCTATTACTAGCTACTCTGGAAACATTTAGAAAACTTTCCACTTATACTAGTTCTACCTGCAGAGCTTGAAGCAAAGGGAGATTTTGTAAGTACTTGCAGTGTTTTTATTTCTAAATTGGCTCCAGGAGTAATTCTCCACTGAAGAGATACAATATCTGACATTTTGGGATTTGTTATTTTAAACTGTGGTTCACACAGTAGCTTTCATTTTCCTTTTCTCTGTGAGCAAAACCTCTCTCAAAATATTTGAGTGTCAATTACAACATTTATATGGATATTCAAAACACTTTAATAATCTTTTAAGTCTTCTCCAAATAATTAATGTTTCGACCACTACCTTCCATATATATTAATATCAATAACCACAAAAGCTGATATTACATGCCACAAGCTGTTGGGACTCTTTGTGTACAATGAAGATGGATGGAATTCTGGCCATCTCATTCTAATAGAAGAGAAAGAAACACAAGCATTTAAAATAAAACATAAGCACATGTTTGTTTTTCCCACTTGTAGTTGAGTCCTTGCTGTGTGCCAGGCATGCATTAGGTATTTTCTATGCATTATTTCAAAAATCCTCAAATAATCTCTCTGGAGTAGTATCATTTCCCCTCTCATAAATGATAGAACTGGGACATACAGAGAGTTCTTTATTATGTGGATTCTACCAAAGATCCCATTGCCAGAATGCATGTACAGAAAGGTCTGCCTTTGAAACATTAGCTCTTACCTCTACATTGTACTCCCCACATATCACTAATTAATCACAAATATGGAAGCAAGGAATTCCTGAGAGGTAGGGGGCAAGAATGAGGGCTGAGCTAAAGATAGGATATGATGTTTGGATTGGTTTTTAAGCTATGTATAGAAGATTGCCAGGGATGGGGGAGAATTGTAGGTAGGTTGGGGTCAAGATACAGAGATCCTTGTACATAGGGTTAAAGGGGTCATAATATATTTTAAAGGTAAAAGGAAACGTAACACACTCTCAAGAATTATATGAACATATTTGTGCTTACACATCTATAAACTTAGTTGCAGACTGTGTGAGTGATAGGGCAACTTGTGGGAAGGAGATTGATGGCAAGATCTCTTAGAAGACCCTACTAAACATGGAAGGAATATAACGTTTTGAAATTAAAGTTCATACTCATCCCCTTATTACCACAAAGAAATGTCTAATCAATTCAAGATATGTTTGAATTGAAAAATGAACATTGCACCCTTTCACATTCAAAGATTAAGGCCATAAAATACTCATGATCCCATCAGTGTTTCCTCTGAAGTTGTAACTGCCAACAGGTATAATTAAACAAAGAAAATTGAACCCTAATAAACAAGAGACCCAACAAAAGGAGATAGAGAACTGACAATTCGAAAGTAAAAGTAGGGGGAGAATCTTACACTATTCTTCCTTTAAATAGGTAATTTAAATCAACCACAGCTGAGCACCTTTAAAGGGCCACTGAGCCAGAAAAATATATCAAAAGGTCTAGAGTGGTTGATAAGCACTCGGATTTCCATTTCTTTAATTACATGCATCAGTCAGTATAAGTGCTTGTCCCACTCAGAACATTGCACTTGAAGTATAAATGTAAACTTGAATACGAAGATTCTAAAAAGTTAATGACATGTATTACCCATTTGAAGCAGATTATAATTTACCACTGGAGAGACCAAAAGGGTTAGTAGCCCTGGGAAGAGCAAAAGATGGAAGTCTTCAGAAAGCCAAGGACACACACGCTTCAGTGAATATGTATTCACTATGCACTAAGTGAACACTTAGCACATACTAACTGGCCGATGCTAGGCTATATCAGAGAGATCAAAAGCTCAGAGCTGGACTTGAAGGAACCCTCATTTTCTAGAGGAAAAGAAAACATGTAAATGAAGAATTAAAATATACTATTACAATCCTTAAAATATCTGTCCCTCAAAGACAAGAAAGGTTGCAGAAACCATTTAAGATGTGGAAGGCTGAGGGGGTTGTGATAAAAAGAAAGAGAAAGAGGTCAAGGGGTTTGGAGGTTCATCCCTAGAGGGCGGGTCACTGGCAAATGCTCAGCATTTGAGAGCACATGAATCATTTGCTCAGGAAAAGAAAACTAATTCGTTGATGAGCTCTATTTAGGAGGCCCTAAAAAAGGGGAGGCACATCTTGGAGAGTCTAGTAAGACCGGCTAGGCTAAGAACTTGGAATATTTACACCATGGGCTAATTCAGTCACTGTTTTGTTCAGATTTATTCTTTAGAAAGATACCATCAAAGACTGTATAATAGACTGGGGTCAAGCGAAGATGGGAGCCTCCATGAAGACCAGTGAAGAAACAGTTCTGTAATCTGGGCAAGAGCTAAGGGGATTGGGGACAAGGCAGAGACAGAAGGAAAGGGAGGAGATGAGGGACAGGGAGAGAGATTCGTGAGAGGGAGTTCTATTGACTCAAAGACGACAAATAAAGGCAGCTTCAGAGAAAGGCAAATCTGAAAATCGACGTCCTTTTCATACTGTACCACAGGCATCTATCTTAAAAAAGGCAAATTCCTCGGGCACTTGGGTCGCTCAGTGGGTTAAAGCCTCTGCCTTCGGCTCAGGTCATGATCTCAGGGTCCTGGGATCGAGGCCCCCCCATCAGGCTCTCTGCTCAGTGGGGAGCCTGCTTCCCCCTCTCTTTGCCTGCCTCTCTGCCTACTTGTGATCTGTCAAATATATAAATAAAATCTTTAAAAGGCCTATGGGCCCACAGCTGAGCCTGATACTGAAGGTCCCTGCCCTCTGAGATGCTACAGAACTGTTTGATTACTTAAGGGCGGCAATATTAACATAATAGGACGTGGATAAAGGGCAATAATCCAGAGAAAACAACAGTACAGCTTGAATTCTAACATCCAGTTAATACCTAGATCATGTTGTTTGCAGGTTTCCTCGATGATATAGCACAGTGTCTACTACATCCTTGTAGATTGATTTGAATAAGCTGTCCTAAAGAAACTATTACGCAGAAACCTGATCTCAGGGGGCCTGCTCAACCCAGATGTTGGTCTCCTGTCAGTACTGCTAATGCTCACCTTAAGTGCTGGTCATCTGTCTGTCACATCCAACTTACATCAACCTTGTCAACCCTAATTTGTAAACTCGAGACTAGAGACGTTGCCTTAATTCATTTTATACCCAAAAAGCACTATTAGCTCTTAATAAATGCTGATTATGGCTATTTAAAATAATTTCCAAAATAAAATTCAAAAAAAATTTCACATATCTATACAGTCCACCAACTAGCTGTGGTGTGCTAAATATGAGTGTGGACCAACGCCAAGCATCCCTATCTTCATGTGCTACAGATTTTGCCAGAATTTGCCCTTTTTGTCCAACGCATCTATCATTATTTTTATGTATAGCTTTACTTTCTATATATATACTTTTCTCTATAGCTTTGTTAAAGATGGACTCTAGGTGTCATAATTAACTTGTATTCAGAGAATATATTAGTCAATAAGCATAAACTCATTAAAAACCAAATTCCTTAAAGTTTCCAATGTATTTGCTTCATATTTTACTGTTTGCCACTTACTTGTATCTCTGAGGGCAGTAGAGGCAAGAACTTAAAAGAATAACTCTATTCATTTAGCAAGATTTTTAACACAGAGGTATCAGACCTGAGAACAGGACATAGCTTTTTTTTTTTGTTTTTTGTTTTTAAAGAAAGCTCTTATTTCACAGATGCTAAAACAGAATAAAAAATAGAAGCCTAGACACAGAACAAACAATTTAAAGATCACGCAGAATTTTCCATGTAAAACAAATCTTATAATAGTCTGAGGGTTCAAGTAACTTCTTAGGTATTTTAGAAAGTACTACTCTTGTCGAAATACTGGTATCATTTATTTAATAATGGTCTGATATCTTAATTGATAAAAATTCCCTAATAAGGATACACCATTCAAAGTTCAAATACATCGTTAGAAGGCAATTTTCTTCCCAACAGAGCAAATTTCACGCTAAGGTTTAACCTTAAGCTCTATTATGTAAGCAACCTTCAGAAATGTATTTGACTTCTCTAAGCTTTGGTTTCTAAGTTAATGGAGACACTACTTGTCTTACTCATCTCACAGGGATTTTATGATGGAACAAATGAGGCAATGGACAAAAAAGTGCTTTTTTATTTGCTATAATGATTGTGAGTAGGAGAAATCTATTTAAATCAGTGAAGCTATTCCTAAAACTTCGGACGATGGATTTTGTAAATGTAACATGTGGTCAAGCATCGAGAAACACAAAACTATCTTTCAGATTATTCCTCTTCACATCAATAAACATTATTTTGCTATGTAATGATGGAATAAAAAAGGTAATTGTTTATAATGTGTTATAAACTAACCTCCAAAAACAAGTATGGGAAATGCGTTCACATGAAGGTCTTTTTTTTTTTTTTTTTTTAACACAAGGAGCACTGCTTTTGCTGAGGCTAGTAGAACAAATAATGGAACAATTTTGTTTTGGAATGTCAAAATAAATAGAAACGGGTCTAATAAGATGAAGCTAAGAAGAGAGCTGTGTGGGGATTAGAAATATGTCCTGATAAGGAAAAGCCCATTAGTCTCTGGAACTTCATTCTGGGTGACATTTCAAAGGATTAGACCTCTAGATTATCATGAGAGTGCTTTCCTTGGCTGAAATCTGAACCAGACAACAATAAATCTCTTTTCATGCTGAGGATTCCCATTCTGATTTACTATAAAGTTTTAATTAAACCCAGTCAGAATGTACATTGAATGAGGTATTTAAAAACACAGTCCCTTCATGGAAAATGAACAAAGCATCATTCCAATTAATGTACACAGATGAGAAGGCCTAGGGGAGGGCTGGATGGATCCATGTTCCATTTTTTAATTTGCTGAGCTTAGTAAAGCATATACATTTCTTTTTAATTTACTAATTAATTTTAACTTGAAAAGAAAGGGTGGAATTTTAAATAGGATTTCTCCACGATGCTAATTCTTAATAAAATGTACTTTACAGTCATTAATCTTGATTTGTAGACTTATATTCAATCCATGAAAAATTATAGCTGAATCTATTCTTTGGTGCTCACATTAGATTTATGTCATGAAATACATACTCTGAGTCTTATTTCCACTTTCTGAAGAAGGGCGTGCCCATGAGATGTAGTAAGATCAACTTTAGCTGACCCTAATTCCTTGACTACTATGGGCTGTGACACATTTTTTAAACTACCATTTCAGTGTTCACACTAAGTAAAAGAAAAGGAATAGTAATTAGAGTGTTCAGATTTCATTGACCAACTGTGAGACATGAAAGAAATGGCTGAAGAACTTTTACCTCCTCAAGTTCAATTCTCCAATCTCAATAAATGAAATCTGAACCCGAAATGATGTATTAGCTCTCAGGAACTTATAAAGGAAACAATTTATGGACAAAGATACCTGAAAATGGGTAATAGTACAATGACAGCCCCTTACAACAATTTGTTAATATGATGCCTCTACCTTTACCGGAAAGAAATGAAACTGTTTATTTCTAGAGGTAGGCACTGAGCACTAAGGGCTCAGACGGACTGGGCGGCAGACTTGATCACCTCGTTAAGTAATTCCCTATGAGACTATGACCAGTGATCTCTAATGATGCATTTGTTTGCCAAGCCCATGGCGACAGGGTACCACAAACTGAGCGGCTTTCAACGGCACAGAAATGTGCTATCTCAAAGTTCTGTCGGCAAGAAGTCTGAAATCAAGGTGTCAGCAGCGCCACCCTCCCCTTGAAACCAATAAGGGGAGAAATCCTTCCCTCCTTCTTCCTAGTTCTGGTGTTTTCCTAGTAATTTTTCATGTTCCTTCGTTTGCAGATAGAACATGAAAGGAACATGAAGATCCTCCATTTTTATACAGCTATCTTTCCTGTGTGCCTGTCTCTGTGGCCAAAATTCCAATTTTTCAATAAGGATATCCACCATACCGGATAAGGGCTCACCTAAAGACCTCGTTTTAACTTGATTACCCCTCTAAAGATCCTATTTCCAAACAAGGGTCCATTCGGAGGTACTGGGGTTAGGATGCTAACATCTTTTTTTGGGGAGACGCAATTCAATCCATAATATATGGGCTTAGTTTTCTCAAATATAGTTGTTAGTAGATAGACTATCTACTGGGCCTCTCAACCATTTAAGGATGAAGCAATCTTCATTTTTTCAAAATAAAACACATACTTCATGAGTAGTACTGACAGCACCTGTCAAATGAAAGGCCCTGCTAAGTGCTATGCTACCTTTTGCACTTTCTAGAAAAACCTGAGTAGGATCAGTTACGTTTAGTGATTGACCATATGATTCATCTGGTGGATTTGATTTAGAGATTGAGGACTCCTGAATTAGAGGATGTCGCAGACCTTTCTAGCTGGACTTTTCCATTCCAGAGCAGTTTTATAAACCTACATTCTGACTCTACAGATGAAATCAACAAAATAAGACAAACATATCTGTCTTGTCCAAGGATTTTTAACATGAAAACCTAAAAATAAGGAAAAAAATCATTCTTGTAACTCAGAGCACTTCCAGTATTATTCTTATTGACACTTTTCCTAATGTTCTTCAATATCCTGAAACTAGAGCCCATTCTCTGCATCCATTATATTGCTTCTGTAAATATGTATTTCTTAACATATGCTCACTTTGGTAAGTCAGAAGTGTCAACAGCCCTATTTGCTAGGTTTACACTCCCAGCTCAGTCTGCCTCTGCTATAATGCATCCTCCAGGAAGATCATGGGCCTCTCCCTGCCTCAATTTTCTCAGCTGTCAAGTGGGGATATTAACATAAAAATATTATCAGGTGCATTCAGTGAGCACGTCTTACCTTAGCTTATTACTAAATTAGTATAGATGCAATAAGGACTTGGAAGCTAATGACCACATCAAAGATTCTGAGCATCATAAATACCATCAAGGTTACAAAGAATCAAAAGAGATCGAGAATCCTAGAGAAGCAGAAGCTCTCACTCATTTACCTTGGCTAGCCGCTAGATGTAACTTGTCTGTCCCTGTAAGTGTAATTCAAAGTGTCATCACGCCTCCCGGGGCAACTGCACATCTGCCACCACCCGAAAACTTCTCAAGACATTATTCAATGCCAGGGTGCTCATTTAGATCACAAAACACAGCCATGCTCTTCATAATGCCAGTAGCCAGGATTTTGGAAAAGGAATGAAATGAAAAAGAGCAGGGCTGCAAGGAAAAGACTGAGAAATACCAAGTCAAATGAAAACCCATGTGACAACCTCCTGGGCTTCAAATCATGCTCCACCTCATTTTTTAGCAATGGAGAGTGACCACTCTCCAAGGCAGTGACCAGAGGAAACTGTCCAGGTTGCCAGGGTTTTCAAAGCCTCCGAGCTCTTTGATGGTCGTCTTTTTTTTTTTTTTTTTTTAAGTAATCTCTACATCCAGCGTGGAGCTCAAACTCACAACCCTGAGATCAAGAGTTGCCTGTATGGCTCAATCGGTTAAGCATCTTCCTTCGGCTCAGGTCGTGATCCTGGAGTCCTGGGATCCAGCCCTGCATTGGGCTCCCTGCTCAGTGGGAAGTCTGCATGTTTTTTCTCTCTCTCTCTCTCTCAAATAAATAAATAAAAATCTTTAAAAAAAAAAAAGTGTCACATGCTCTACCGACTGAGTTAGCCAGGCGACCCTTTGATGGTCATTTTTAACCCACCCAGAAGACTTGGGTTCTGACAAACTCCCTCACTTTCCATTGGACCCCGGGCCTCAGAGAATGGACCACTCCCAGCTGGACAGGAAGAGCCTGAGAAAGCTCTGTGGGGTTTTTTGGGTTTTTTTAAAGTTATACAGACACACGTAAAATGTCTGCTTCTACATTTTAGCCACCTCAACATATGAAACCATGGGGTTTAAACAGTAAAATAACAATATAATGGGGGGGGGGGGAGTCTTGCCCCTGGCATCAGGTATTGTAAACATCAAGGAGTGCCAGTGTAAACCTTTATTCAAGAGACTGGGTTCTTTGTCAAGCAACGCCTTTCTTCCAAAACATTCTTCCTGCCATATGTCTGCACCCAGCCAGCTGCAGATCTAATAAGAAAGTTCTTATTCATGTTGTATAATGTTTTACAGGTTTGCCATGGGGGTCACTCGCTGTGAGTTCTTTACGTCAGAGTCAGAGCTCTAACAAACAGAGAGTGGAAAGATGCCAAGAAATGTAGGCTGGGAGGGAAGAGGGAGCCAGGAAAAAAGAGAGGAAAAGGCGCATCCAGCTCAGGGCCTTTCTATTTATTTTGCACTCACTGAATGTCAGAAGCAAGCTTTTATTATTAGGGAAGCAAAAGAGAGGAAAGGGGGCAACTATCAGGTTGTATAAACATTATCATCAAATGTAAGATTAGAAATGTTTAACTAACTCTCTCTTGGCCATCTCATTTAGAAAGGGGAGATAGATTCATCTTTTCAGATGTTCAGTAGCTATTTTATGAAGCTGCTGCAGCTAGTGTATTCTTCTTGTTAAAAAATACAAAGAAAAGAGAAGATTTCCTAATGGCTCTAAAACATGAAAATCTTATTAGGTTCATAATTTATGTCACCAAGGGACACGGATACATCATCAGTTACAAGTGCTGTATTATCAATAAAAACCCATGCTGACATAAAATGAGATTCAGCAAGAAAAAAAGTTTAAGACTGCCATTAAATATTTTCAGAAGTAAATGAATGACAGCTTTTGCTTATTGGCTCTGCTACTCCAAGGACTACATGCTTGGTTATGAACTCCTTACGTAGATTTGTAGATCATTCCTAAAACATAGATATCTGCTGCCAGATGCATAGAGGCTTAGAAGGCATGTTATATGTTCATATTATCTTCTTTTCCTACGTTGACTTGTTTTATTCCAACATTTTTTTCTTAAATAAATTTGATAGGAAAGCAAATTTCCAAGTGAATTTTTAGATCCTATAATTTTTAAAATGTCATCCCAAGTAAATGAGTTTCTTAAAAACGATACAATGCAATTCTCAATAAAAAGAAAGTATTAATGGGGCACCTGGGTGGCTCAGTGGGTTAAAGCCTCTGCCTTCAGCTCAGGTCATGATCTCGGGGTCCTGGGATCGAGCCCCGCATCGGGCTCTCTGCTAACCAGGGAGCCTGCTTCTCTCTCCCCCTGTGCCTGCCTCTCTGCCTGCTTGTGATCTCTCTCTGTCAAATAAATAAATAAAATTAAAAAAAAAAAAAAAGTATTAATGGCCTCTTACAATACAGAATCTAAATGCCAAGAGATAAGAGCCTACAGAGTTGCTGATCAGAAGTCAACTTGAAAATAGTATCATCGGGGGGAAATAATTTTATGGGGGAAAATTTTATGGCAGCAACTAAACATAGGATAAGAAATTTTATAGGGCGCCTACACCAACATGTAAAGGCAATGAAGGTATATATCAATCACCAAAAACGTTCACATCCCAATAAAGCGCTCAGACAATAACCTTTGCATGAATTGAGAGGAAAAGGAAAAGTGACATCAAGACTTTGTGAACACCTTACTGGTGAATTTTATATTAGCATTCAAAGCCTCTGCAACTTCGAAACAAAGTCCTAGAGTAGAAGGGTATTTTCTCTTACTTGTAAAATATATTATTGTTTTTCAACCCTATTTATAAATACTCAGAGGAAAAGCAAAAATCTCCAAGTGGGAAATTTTTCTTTGGCTCTTAATACTGATAAGATAGCAATTTTTAGTAACTCATTTTCTTGTTTTATAGTCTTATTTTGCCAATTCTCCTCTTGTCTCTCTTTTAATCACTTATCCTCTCATACTTTTAGAAGTACTTTAGTAAACTCAGCAGAGGGCCCAAACCCAAAAAAGCCCCGAAGAGGTATTCTGCAAAGTCTGTCAAATTTTAATATCCCCCTTCCCTGTATCCAAATGCAATGAGCACGGTTACACAACAAAATAGCAAGATCCTGTGAAGACGAAATCTTAGGGTCAGTGACTGGGGTTATATTCTGAAACAGTGACTCGCACATTTAAAAAGTCTTTGCTTAAGGGCACCTGGGTGGCTCGGTTGGTTGGACAACTGCCTTCGGCTCAGGTCATGATCCCAGAGTCCTGGGATCAAGTCCCACATGGGGCTCCCAGCTCTGCTGGGAGTCTGCTTCTCCCTCTGAACTTCTCCTAGTTCATGCTCTCTTTCTCTCTCTCTCTCAAATAAATAAATAAAATCTTAAAAAAAAAAAAAAAAGATTCTTTAAAAAAAATAGTCTTTGCCTAAGTAAACTTCCATGTTGTTTCAATGGAAGCTTCTTAGGAAGGTATTTTGAAAACACACAGTAATAAAGTGAAAGATGATATCCAAAAGGCCCAAGAGAAATCAGGATGTTTCCACTCTGAAAGATTTTTAAAAAACGATAACAAAATTATTACTCTTAAAACCAACCATTAGACCTTTACGTCCCATCTTGTTGGCAACATTAAGTCTCTTAGACATAAAATTCAACATGATGATAATAGCAAAAATAGTAAACAAATGCTGTCTGCTACACAGCATACTTTTCCAAGGAGGCTACATGGGTGAACTCATTTAGCTCTCATAGTGACCCTTCACAATGACCCTCTGAGGTAGATAATATTATCATTCCCTTTATACAATAAGATGTTACTGACTTGCCCAAAGGTCCAGGGCAGAGGTGCCTAGGTGGCTCAGTCGATTAAGAATCCAACTCTTGGTTTTGGCTTAGGACATGATTTCATGGGTCATGGGAGCTCAGCAGAGAGTCTGCTTGAAGATTCTCTCCCTCTGTGTATCCCGTTCAAATGAATAAATAACTCTTAAAAAAATTGGGCAGCTATATAGTTTCATACTCCTCAACTACACCACACATAGTTACCCTGAGAAAAAAGGAAGGGGATAAGATAGATCAGGAATCCATAGGCATACTCCCAAGATTCTGGAATGTTTATTTCTTATGCTCAATGACTAGTCCATGTGTGTCCATCTTTATTAATTTTCTTATTATTTTAATTATATATATACACGCTACAGTTTTAGATATATAGTTAAAGCAATATATATTTAAAATAACAAAATAAATTAAAAATATATGTTACATATGCTCTTTTTAATGATATATTTCACAATTTAAAATCTAAAGAAAACAGCTCTTGTAAAAATTTTTTATAAGCTGGCACAACTGGCATCCTGACTGGGTCTGAGATGTAGACAATGAACATTATCATCTTTTAGTGAGCACACATCATGATTTGGGTAATTTGGGGTCACATTCTGAAAGGTCCTTGAAGAACTCCTCCTCTTCTAAGAAATAGGCCATGGTTCCCTCACTCAAAAAAAAAAGACAATTAGAACATCATTAAAATACCTTACTTTGGAATTTTAGGGCTGTACAGATTTGAGTGAAACTGCAATTGCTAAGAAAACTTGTCACTCAAATCTAAACACTGAGCAGTATAAGAGTGTGTTAAATCAAAATAAATAAAATCTTAAAAAAAAAAAGTTAAAAAAGGGTGCCTCGGGTGGCTCAGACAATTCGGCGTCTGCCTTTGGCTCAGGCCATGATCCCAGGGTCCTGGGATTGAGTCCCGCCTCGGGTTCCCTGCTCAACAAGGAGTCTGCTTCTCCCTCTCCCTCTACTTCCTCCTGCTTGTGCTCTGTCAAATAAATAAAATCTTTAAAAAAATATATTTTTAAAGACTGTATTAAATCAGGATCACGGATGAAGATTCATTTTAATGAGTATGTTTTCTATGGTTCCCCCTCCAATTTTTCTAAGGTACTCCCCTGGGGCTGTGATGGGTAGTTCCACAAGTGAGCTTGCTACTGGAAGATCCAAGTTCAAGACTTGATCCCCTCTTCCCCCAAAGAAGAGATCTTAGGTAAGGTCAAAGAACTTTTCTACTAAGTGAATCATATACCAATTTTCTTTTATAACTCAGATTTTAAAGACACTTTTCGTTTTAAGCAATACACTCTGCCCCTCCACTGTAGAGGTACTGTTTTCTAAATGAAACCCCAAGAATCATAGGCCTACTTGGAAATTATCAATTTCATTGTTGCTTTGATCAGTAACTCAGGGCATTCAAATGATCACACCGGAAAACATCAAGTTCTAGAATGCCAAAAATCAACATTTTATTTCAACATTAAGAAAAACCTTTGTCAGGGTAGCACTAAATAAGCAAATTTCTAAAATGATCTAGGTACTATTAACTTACCAGAAAAAAAGCAAACCAAAACTTAATTTTTCCTAGTTGTCTGGACCAAAGAATTTTCCTGGTCAACATCCAGGAAAGGGAAAAAGGGAGAAAGAAGATTGAAGATGGCAACTGAGAAAAAGGAAAAGGGGCGGTTTTTTCTCTTAAACACAGTTTCATATGCTGTATGTATGATCCCCAAGTTTCAAGGGGAGACTGCGATGGATAGCTGAGGGAACCACCAACCCCATAAGCTGGGATGGTTTACACCATCTGTCCTTAGGACAAGAAGGCTTGGCCTGTGAGTCAAGAGGGATTCTGTGGCACCAAGGAGACCCAACGAGAAAAGTGGCAAATCAAAGAAAAGCATAAAACGTGGGAGAAGGGAAGTTGTCACTTTAACATATAAATGTCAAAATAAGTATAGCAAAATATGACTTTGCATTCATTACCTTTTCACTATCTTTCATCTAGCCCTCTCCTCCATTGTTGGTATACTCCAGTACCTGGTCATCAGTCAGACAACTTTCCTCCTCTACATTCACTCCCTTGGTGATCTCATTGTAGCACCTTTCTTTATTTACCATGTTTATGATGATGACTCCCCAGTGAATATTTTCAGCCCCAACCTTCCCCCTGGAAGGCTCATAGATAACTTCACGGATGGCTTTTCAAATGTAACATTTCTAAAATCCAATGTGTTGTTTTTTTGTTTTTTTTTAAGATTCTATTTATTTGACACAGAGAGAGAGAGATCACAAGTAGGCAGAGAGGCAGAGAGAGAGGAGGGGAAGCAGGCTCCCTGCTGAGCAGAGAGCCCGAAGCGGGGCTCGATCCCAGGACCCTGACATCATGACCTGAGCCCAAGGCAGAGGCTTTAACCCACTGAGCCACCCAGGTGCCCCTAAAATCCAATGTGTTATTCTTCCCCCAAAACCTGCTTTTACCCTGCCCCTCACCATTTTGTTGCGTGCCATCTTACTGTGAGCTATTGTCAGCCAACCGTCAGCTACTTAGGCCAACAACCTCAGAGTCACCCTGCAAGCTCCCACCACATTTCCAATTAATTCAACAGCAAATTCTGGAGTTGCTATTTTCCAAATACGTCACAATCCCAACCACACACAAACTCACTAACATATCTAACCCAGATTTCTACAAAAACTGTCCCCCAAATATTTCTGCTTGCTTCCTCACATTATTCAAATAAGAGGCCTTCAAAGAAGCCTCCTCTGACCCTGCTATGTAAAACCTCACCTTCTGACACCCTCTTTGCCCTCCTTCATTTTCTTCATTGCACTCAGCATTTCCTGGTGCATTTAATCCTTTATCTGTCTTCTGCAGTGGTTGTCAAATCCTTCCAATCCTCAGGAAGGCTTTTTGAAAGATGTCTGGACCTCGCCCTGAGTTTCAGATTCAGTAGGTCCAAGTGGGGCCTGAGAGTCTGCACTTCTAACAAATCCCAGATAGTACTGATACTATACATCTGGGGATCACAACTTAAGACTTTGCCTTAGAGTATAAAAGCTAAGAGCAGGGCTGTTGTCCTTTTTTTTTTTTTTTTTAAAGAAATTTATTCATTCACAAGCTTTATACAACTTATTAAAACAAAACAAAAACAGTGAAAACAAGACACTTTCAAAGTCCATGCCCTTCCAGCCTTCCAAATATAAGAGCTCTGAACGTCGTGGGAAGAACAAGACAAACTGGAAGAATACAAAATTATGGATGGAGCCACAACATCTCATGAAAGAGATCACTACCGTATCCCCGGCACATGGGAGAGCACCTGTCTGTCACACATGGATGATGCTCAATGACTTGAATGAACAAATGGATGATTAATTATGGAATAAACTTGATTGAAAGTATTAGGCATTTCCATGGAAATGATTCTAAACGGATTCTAAACAATTTATACCAAAATATTCTTTAAAACAAAGTGTAGTATAAATACACACATACATCATTTTTAAATAGGCTACTCATCAAGTTAGAAATCTGGGTATTACCAATCAGTATGAAATGCACTGATAATCAAGGCAGTGTGATATATGTTCAATGATCACTAGGTCACAACGGAGTACTCAGTTTATTTAAACTCATGTCTCAAAATGATTAGCTAAAATACCTAATTGCATTCCTATCATCTATGGTTCTCTAGACTTTTTTTTTTAATTTCCCTATTACATCATCACTCTTCTTTACTAATTTAAATTCTTATCCCACAGCAGCTAGACTGTGCCGCAGTTCCTGGCTCCAAAAGCTGTGTACAAATTTAAAAACCATATCTGCCTGTTTCCTTCCTGTCCAGCCAGTCTGTTTCTAGACACCTGCAGCTTAATCTGATGTTTATAAGCCCAAGGAAAAAAGGAAGGTCCTAGAGAGACAGCTACGAGTTGGGCAAAGAATGTATTTGAAGCAGAAGAAGGAATATAACAAACAGAAAGGAAAGGAAAAACATACCACTACATGAGGAACAAAGTATGTTTTCATCTGCATGAGAAACAGGGGCCATGCTTTAGTCTAAGTTGTGGAGGACATGAAGAATGTTCCATCAGAGAGGTGGGGAATGGGACATGCCATGATTCAAAGTCTCCTCTCTGGTTCCTCTCCCTCCATCTCAGATCATCGGCCCCGTTTTTAGCTTGAGTCTCAACTGGGTTGCCGAGTACAAAGCAGAGAACTCCTCATTGCACAAAACATATGCTCAAACTTCTTATGAGAGCAACTTTTGGCTCTAGTTTCTGCTTGCCTGACTCTGACCCCATTCCGCAATTTTGCCACACGGCTGAGAGCTGATGGTGGGTGCTTCTGAGCACATGAAGCCAGGAAACAGCAAAGGGATCCTCAAACCTTGGGCCAAATCCTAGAAATGATTTGGCAACTCGATCAGATCTCTGGTGTCCTGTTACTTTACGTTTCCAAAAACGCACATTAAAACAAACCAACAATCAAAAAGCACAATAGAGCAAAAGCTTTCCATTCCATTGGCAGACATGTGAAAAGCAATTATAATTATTTCTTAAGTATCCGCATGTGTCTCTTGGCTGACTATTCATGGTGAATTTTTACTTCTCTGTTGGCTGATAGCCAGCACACACCAGAGTAGAACTCAACCACTTCCCAGCAACTGTGCATTCAGGAAATAATAAAGCCAGTTCAAAAAAGAAATTCAAATCAAACAATTAGCCAAGTCTGCTGTTGATTTTAGCTCCTGAATTTCCTTAGGAATCATGATGTCACTGCCTACTCTAAAACTAACCCATCCAAGTCTCCATATAACTCACAGAAAAAAATTCCAGTGTACTTACACAAGCACCAATGGTTTTTCATGATCTCATGCCTTTACTCTGGCTCTTAAGTCATTCCTCTTTGTATCCTGTATTTCAGGAATACTATACTACTCAATTTTCCAAAACAGGCTGGGTTGTTCACTAGTGACACTGGTGATTTATGGTGCCATGAATGGGCTTTGGTGTTGGGACAGAGCTTGGCGCCAAAGGTTGGCGCCCTCCCTGAATAACAAGGTTACCTTGGGCAAGTTTCTTAAATTCTGAATCTTAGCTGCAATGTCGCTAAAATAAGGATAAGGACACCTACCTTGGAGGATCACAGAGAGAAATGATGTGAGATAATGCTTCTCAAGCTCTTAGCAAAGTCCCTGGACCACAGCAGGCCTTATCTTCCTTACACATCCCTATACCTCTCCCACTCATCTTTCAAAACCTGCCCCCCAAAGTCACTTTTTCGGTGCAGACTCCTCTGCCTGCATCCCCTCCATTTTGCTTTCAGCTAGACAAAAATCACTTTTTCCTTTGGTATTCAAAACTATGCCAACCACATACATCAACTATTAGTAGTTGTTGTTGTTGTTTTTATAATGCAGCACATTTCCTTCCCATGTTCACTAATCAGTACTAGATTCATAAAGGCACATACTGTGTCTAAATTACCTTTGAACTCCTAATACTTAAATTAAGATGTGCTACAAAGTAAGTACTCTACACATGTAGGCCAAATCAATAAATATAGAGATCAAAGGGGAAATTCACACAATGGGTTCTCTGAGCACAAAGATGATTTTTACACAAAGATGATTTTTACAGTATCCTTCATTACTGTAGATATTTAAAATTGATATATACATTGCTATTTTACCTAGACAGAGATTTATCATGAACTGACTACATCCTAAACACAGCAGATACAAAAAAGAATAAAAATTCCCTTGAGCAGTAATAAATAAATCTTTAAAAAAATGGAAAGAAAAGGAATTCCCTTGAGATTTCAGGGCAGCTAGAGATGCTGCATGCACATTTCCGGGGGGGGGGGGGGCGCTTGTGTAATGGATCTCCTGACTCACTCTAGAACATCTGCTTGCTTTAAGGAAGGACATTCAAAGCCCAGAGTCAGATGGCTTCCCAGGGGAATTCTACCAGACATTTAAAGAAGAGTTAATACCTACTCTTCTCAAACTGTTCCAAAAAATAGAAATGGAAGGAAAACTTCCAAACTCCTTCCATGAGGCATTACCTTGATGAAGATGGACGCAAAAATTCTCAACAAGATACTGGCAAATCAAATCCAACAGTACATTAAAAGAATCATTCGCCATGATCAAGTGGGATTTATTCCTGGGCTGAAGGGGTGGTTCAATAATCACAAATCAATTAATGTGATACACTACATAAATAAAAGAAAGGATAAGAACCACATGACCCTCCCCAAAGATGCAGAAAAAGCATTTGGCAGAACATAGCATCTTCTTGATAAAAACCCTCAGAGAAGTAGGGATAGATGGAATATACCTCAACATCATAAAGGCCCTATATGAAAGATTTACAGTGAATATCATCCTCAATGGGGAAAAACTGACAGCTTTCCCTCTATGGTCAGAGACTCCTGACCTCACCATTACTATTTTTTTTCCCACCATTACTATTTAACATAGTATTGGAAGTCCAGCCTCAGCAACCTCAGCAAAAAGAAATAAAAAGCATCCAAACTGGCAAGGAAGATGTCAAACTTTCACTATTTGCAGATATGATACTTGATGTAGAAAACCCAAAAGACTCCACCAAAAATCTGCTAGAACTAATATATGAATTCAGCAAAGTTGCAGGATATAAAATCAACATATGGAAATCTGTTGCATTTCTATACACCAATGATGAAGCAGCAGAAAAAGTAGTCAAGGAATTGATCCCAGAATCTATCCCATTTACAACTGTACCAAAAACCATAAGATACCTAGGAATAAACCTAAACAAAAAGGTTAAAAGATCTATACTCTGAAAACTACACAACACTTATGAAAGAAATTGAAGAGGATGCAAAGAAATGCAAAAACATTCCATGCTCATGGAGTGGAAGAACACTGTTAAAATATCTATGCTATGCAAAGCAATCTACAGGTTTGATGCCATCCCTATCAAAATACCACAAGCATTTTTCACAGAGCTAGGACAAACAATGCTAAAATTTGTATGGAACCAGAAAAGACCCTGAATAGCCAAAGAAATCCTGAAAAACCAAGTTGGAGGATCATGATTCCAGACTTCAAGACATATTACAAAGCTGTCATCATCAAGACAGTATGGTACTGGCACAAAAACAGACATTTAGATCAATGGAACAGAACAGAAAACCCAGAAATACATCCACAACTCTACAGTCAATCAATCTTTGACAAAGCAAGAAAGAATATCCAATGGAAAAAAGATAGTTTTTTCAACAGTGTTGGGAAAAATGAGTAGCAACATGCAGAAGAATGAACTTGGAGCACTTTTTTACATCATACACAAAAATAAATTCAAAATGGATGAAAGACCTAAATGTGAGACAGGAAACCATCAAAATTCTAGAGGAGAACACAAGTAGCAACCCCTTTCATCTCGGCCGGAGCAACATCTTACTAGACACATCCCCAGAAGCAAGTGCAACAAAAGCAAAAAAGAAATACTGGGACTTCACCAAGATACAACAATAACAACAACAAAAACCTTCTGTACAGTGAAGGAAACAGTCAATAAAACTAAAAGGCAGCCTTTGGAATGGGGGGCGTTATTTTCAAAGGACATATCTAATAAAGGGTAAGTATCCAAAAATCTATAAAGAACTTATCAAACTCAACACCCAAAAAAACAAATAATCCAGTAAAGAAATGGGCAGAAAACATGAACATTTTTCTAAAGAAGACATACAAATGGCCAAAAGACACATGAAAAGATGCTCAACATCACTCATCATCAGGGAAATACAAATCAAAAACCACAATGAGATACCACTGCACACCTGTCAGAATGGCTAAAATTAACACAAAAAACCCAGCACATATTGTCAAGGATGTGGAGAAAGGGGAACCCTCTTACACTCTTGGTGGAAATGCAAATTGGTACATCCACTCTGGAAAATAGTATGGAGGTCCTTCAAAAAGTTAAAACTAGAACTACTCTTGGGTTACCTAGGTGGCACAGTCGGTTGAATGAATGACTCTTGGTTTCAATTTGGGTGGTGAAATCAAGCCCCATGTCAGGCTCCACCCTCAGCATGGTGTCTGCTTAAAGATTCTCTCTCCCTTTGCCTCCCCCCCCCCCGCTGCTCTCACGTACACACACATGCTCCCCCCCCCCAATAAATAAATTTTCTTAAAAAGTAGAGCTACCCTACAATCCAGCAATTACACTACTAGGTATTTACCAAAGGATACAAAAATACAGATTTGAAGGGATACATGCACCATGATGTTTATAGCGGCCTTATCAACGATAGCAAAACTATGGAAAGAGCCCAATGTCTATCAACTGATGAATGGATAAAGAAGATGTGGTGTATATATATGTGTAATTGCGCGTGCGCGCGCACACACACACACACACACACACACACGCAATGGAATATTACTCAGCCATCAGAAAGAATGAAATCTTGCCACTCGCAATGATGTGGATGGAGCTAGAGTGTATGATACTAAATGAAATAAGTCAGAGAAAGAAAAATACCTTATGATTTCACACATATGTGGAATTTAAGAAACAGAACAGACCAACATATGGGTGGTAGGGAGGAGAAAAAAGAGAGGTAACAAACCATAAGAGACTCTTAGAGAACAAACTGAGGGAGGTGGAGGGGTGGGCTGAATGAGTGATGGGTACTAAGTAGGGCATGTGTTGTGATGAGCACTGGGTGCTGTATGTAAGTGATGAATCACTGAATTTTACACCTAAAACCAATACTACACTGTATGTTAACTAATTAGAATTTAAAAAATAAAATTTAAAGAAATAAGATTTTTTTTAATTTTAAAGGAAATAAAAAAGGACTTTCAAAATAAAAGCAGAGAGAGAAATAATAACCATCTCTTTAAGTCTGAGAAAGTCAAAGGACTGCTCCTTAGAAGCCACCTTTACAAGTTACAGGGCTAAACATACATATGGCTTTCTACCTTCATGAAGAATTACTACTCCTAGTGTTATGAAAAACCGTATACTTTCTTCATGAGTGGCACAGTCCAATATAGTAGGTATTTGCTACGTGTGGCAATTTACACTAAATTAACCAAAATTAAATTAAAAATTCAATTCCTCAGCTGCACTAGCTACATCTCACGTGTTCAGTAGCCACATGGAGCCACTGGCTTCCAGACTAAACAACATAGACATAGAACATCTTAATCATCGCAGGAAATTCTATTGAACTGTGAGGGAATTAAAATGAAAATCTGTTTTAAAAAATCTGGCTATGGCTTTCTGTTCATGTGATCTATTATTAATTGGGTTATTGGTTGTTACCAACAAAGAACTGGTGACCATTATCCTTTATAGGAAAAAGGGGAAGAGGGAGCTGGAAGGAAAAAAAAAACCTTCATGTTTTAAACATCTGTTACTCTTGGTTTACAAACATGGAAATAGTCCAATCCAGTATTAGACTTTGCTTGATTAAAGAAGAGTTGCTTAAATTTTAAAAAGCAGTCCTCTATTCATGCTCTCTATTGCTTTTGGGTTTGTTGCTGTTGTTGTTTTGTTTTTGAAGTCAGTTATTTTCTTAGGAAAAGTGAAGAGCTAAAGGTGTCCTACTACGAGAGCTTCTCCCAAAAGGATTCTATTTTTTCAGTGGTAAAAATCCCTGGAAGTTTTAAGTCTGAACTCTCTGTAAGTTCACTCCTTGTCATAGCAAGGATGAGAAAGCTTTCAAAAAGTGTCCTATAACATTAACTAATTCTCAGTCTTTATTCATAAAAATGTCTGTGCCAATAATACATGTGAATATGGAGAAGACTGCTCCTTATAAGCAGTATTTAATGGATGAATAGCCAGTCCTTTATGAGATCTGCAACACTGAAGAATTCAGTCTGCAATTCACCCCTTGTGAGGCAAAGTTACTGCCATCTACCAATTCTTAGGGGAGACCAACATTTAGATGTTCAAATAGTGTATGGGAACTGTCCATGCCAAAGAGATAGAGATAAGCTCCTGCCTGTCTTAAGAATGCGGCAGAGGCGGAGCTTCTCAAAATAGGGTCTTGGATCACATGTGTTAGAATCCAGGTTTATTAAGTCATAATCCTAAGGTTGGGGCCGGGAACTCGGTATCTGACAAGTGAGCAAGAGATTGGTACACATTCCAGTGTGACAACCACTGTCACAGTGCCAATGCCAAGGGTCAAGGGAAAGGACCCTGTACTACAATTCCCTAACAGTATCACTGAGCTGGAAAGGAGCAGAGAGCCTGGTATTTCAGACAACTGCCAAGGTTTAAACTATCCCGTGATACACGCACATTATATATCATAATACAAATACATATATAATATACATTGCATTACATATAATTATAGAACTGTTCTATATAAATTATATATATTAACAAAATATTGATTATACTTATATTAATGTGATACATAAATACCATAATCATAACATAATTGCATTCTATATTAACCATATAGATCATATATATATAATTATATTTTAAATATAAATTGTACATAGGACATGCTATACTTACACACATAACATATATAAACACATATATATGTAGATATGTAAAGCATAAAAATATTCTTTCCAAAGATATCAGTATAATTAGGGTACAACCAATACACAATTTGCTGCATGAGGGAGCTATACAAAACACAGTAGAAAAGCAGTAAAAAAGCTTATTTATGTCATTGTGGTACCTATTATAAAATTGAGAAAAGCATTCCAAATATGAGCTCCTGTAGTCACACATTTGGAAAACCAAGGGATCCAAACATATTCCCAAGGAAAGCTTACCCCCCCCAAACAGTTCAACAAGCCACTGTAAACCCCAGCCTTCAACTCCTTCTTCATAGTACCAATTGGTCAGGAAGTGGGGCCATGTCTTATTTTGTTAATCCCGTCTTATCCCTGGATTACTTTAGCTAGTAAATTAAACCCCGCTGAGTGGGTGGATGGATGCATGCATGTATCAATGATAACAAGAAAATAAATGGCACCTGATACTCTGAAGGACCCTGAACAACTTTCAGAATCACTCCCCTTTCCATTAGAAAGTATGAAATGGGAGTAAGGACTCCTCTCATTGCCATGTTCAAACTCACACCTTTGCCTTTTACTAAATGCCTCTGCGACACTGAGCAAGCAGGTCATGCACTCTCTCTGGAGCCCTGTTTCCCATCTATAAATCGATGGGTGAGACAAGATGATTTTCCGGCTTTGAGATTCTATAATTTGCTTTAGGAGTAAAGAGTTCCCCATCCTAGCTATAGCTTTCAGCTTTGTATAATAAAATAAATTCTTCTTTCAGCTAAATTTTTTTGGATAAAATGTATCTTGATGTAATTTGCCTTGATTTTTTTTTTGCCTTGATTTTTTTAAATTCGTTTAGCTTAACTATGTGAAGCAAAAGTGACAATTTCAAAAATAAAAAAATACAATTTTGTAAACATCTTCACTATTAATCACAGTGAAGACAACTTAAAAAGTTTAAAGAAACCTTAAAACAAATAAGTTGAGAATCTCATATGCTGAAATAACTGGTTCAGTACAAACCAGTAATTTTTCATGTATGTAAAAATAACACTTTGGGTTCATAAAATTTTGACACATATTCTGAGGCCATGCATTCAGAAGCACATTTAACATGTTAGTAGACAGGTATATTAAAATTATTATCAATAATCCTTTCCTGGGTATCTACTATGCACCAGACAGTGTACTAGGCCCTTAATATAAAAAAGATTACAGTCTTTTCAATGGAATGTTCAGAATTTCTAAAGAGTTCCCTAGGGATTAAAAATAAGAATGTGTATGTTTATCTCCGATTGCTCTTGACTAGGCTATTTTACAACTCTAGGAACAGTTCTTCAATTAGAAAAAACTGATAGCAGTGCAAATATTTTCTGTTTATAGCAATGCAGATGATTCCTGTTCATGATAATGCAAACTTTGTCTGATTGAGAATATAAATTTATGAAAGTCTAAATTCTCATTTGTACTGGGTTTAACATTTTATTGGTTTCTTCATTAATTAAATATTTGCATTATGTTCATTTTGTGTTTCTATTTACCATTTTACTTTTGTGAAAATTATACTTTAACACATGAAAAACGGTCTCGAGAGTCTATGATTATGTTTTAGTCGGAATAAATAACAAAATGTGTATATATCATGACTATTTGACATTTTATTTTAACTATACAATTACTAGAAAAATAAAGTCAAGGATTATTTCAGATTTTTTTCCTAGGTTTCCAGTTGATAGAAATTAAACTACAAAAATCAACTCTTTGAACATTTTTACTAACTCAGCCAACAGACCAAAGCAATTGACCTCACACAAGGACAGGCTAAAGAAAAACTCCAAAACTTTTCCAGGAAAGTTGATATTACCCTCAAAATTTTTAATTATTTAGTAAAACTAGAAGATCCCCCATACTCCATTCTAAGCTTCAGATTTGTTGTTGAATGTCTCCATCCAAATGCCCCTCCTAACTTTAAGCTAAGGTTCAAAATGAATCCACCACGTCTTCATGCTTCTCTAACCACTCCCGTCAAAATTTTCCTTTCTGTATTGTTCTTGCACTTCCCTCTTAACCATCCAATCCCTAAGTACACAGGTCTGATCCTTTCTACAGCTCCAACACCAGTCACCTCATCTGGACCCAGTAACTCTACCCCCATCCCACTCCAGTAGCCTCTCCCATCGTTAGTCCCGTGGCTTTTGTCAATTACGTTCCAGTAGATTTTCCTGTCTCCAAACTTTCCACCTCAAATTTGTGGTCCTCATTGGTGAGAGAGCCAGAATGATCTATTGCAATCCTGACTTTGGCATAGCCCAGTTCTCTGCAATAGGATAAAAGATCCTGAACATGATAACAAAGACCCTCCGCGATCTGGTCCTGTTTTCTTCTGCAGCCTCACTTCCCATCACATGAATCCCACAGAAACAACAATGAGCAGTTTCCCTACACGGTCATCATTTCTTGCTTTTTACTCTCTCAGCCTTGAATATTTTCTTGTTCCTCCCCTCCACCCCCACCTCTACCTTCCTGGCTACCTTTTTAAAAACAGGGTTCAAAGCATTATCACTTTCACTTCCTCAAAACAGCCTTCTAGGCCCTCCCCTATTTCAAGGCTCAAATACCATGTACTCCCTTTTACTATTGTGCTAAAAAAATTATAATGGTCTGCGTAGGCATGGTGCTCTTGTGGAGCTGCAAGTTCCTTGAGGTCACATTTCGAAACCTCTAACGGGGCATAAATTGGTGCCTCCCTCAGGATCTAAAGGATGGTTCTCATTATGTCCCCATTTAATTTGATGGTCTGGCTCCTCCACAAACCCGGAGGATCCTGAGGATCAGCAGACTACAAGCAGTTTCCCCAGTTGTCCATGAACTAGCAGTGTCCATGCCACATCTTGTATCTTTGATTAATATCACCTAAGGTACCTGACACGAGGCCTCTGGATAAACAAACGAGTTTTTTTCCTATCCCTATCAGAGAAGAGAATCTGAGACGATTTGCATTCGCCTGTAATGTACAGAAGTACACATTTACAGTTTTGCCCTTGGGACCAAGTTAAATCTGTCTCCCTCTGTCATAACATAATCTGCAGGGTTCTGATGTCTGGAGATCCTGTAAGAGTGTCACACTAACCAGGCGCCTGGGTGGCTCAGTTGGTTAAGCGACTGCCTTCGGCTCAAGTCATGATCCCGGAGTCCCGGGATCGAGTCCCATATCGGACTCCTGGCTCTGCGGGAAGTCTGCTTCTCCCTCTGACCTTCTCCCCTCTCATTCTCAGTCTCTCTCTCTCTAATAAATAAATAAAATCTTTAAAAAAAAAAAAAAAAGAGTGTCACACTAACCCATTGTTTCATGCTGATCAAGTCAATGTGCAAGAATTAGCCAACATGTGGGAAGTCTTGTTTAGATACATGAGCCCCAGGGGGTGGGATATAAACCTTACTAAAAAAGAAAAAAAATTTACAAATTTTCAACATCCACTCCATGTGTCTGAATTCAGCTCAACTAAATACGTAAGCACAGAAAATGCATTTAAAGAAGGCAAAGATTATATAGCTACATCTCTTTTAGACTCCTGCCTAGACATTCTCCATCAAAATTCAGGAAGAAAAATTATCTATGTATGTATCTCTTTTTTTTTAAGACTTTATTTATTTGACAGAGAGAGAGAGAGAGGGAGATCACACGTAGGCAGAGAGGCAGGCAGAGAGAGAGGGGGAAGCAGGCTCCCTGCTGCACAGAGAGCCCCATGTGAGCTCGATCCCAGGACCCTGATATCATGACCTGAGCCAAAGGCAGAGGCTTTAACCCACTGAGCCACCCAGGCGCCCCTATGTATGTATGTCTTAACATGCAGAATGCTCCTAGTGTAAAGTCTCTTGTGTGTCATTACTAAGTAACTCTTGGAAACTAATGAATTGAAATGATATCTTAGAATCTTCCCCAACAACATTCACATCATCAGAGGGACACAGAGGTAACAGAGTGAGAGACAAAGAATTTTCATAACTCTTACTCAGATTTTTTCTCTCAGTCCTCATGTTTTGTACTTTCTTTCACCAATCTTTCCAAGCACATATTAGATGCAATTTTTATTCATGTTGTTGGTACCAAATCAACCTATTTTCTCTAGTCTCACTCACTTCCCTCAAATATTTCTAACATACTGTGTTAACAGTAAATTGCTAAAATTGTATCAATTTATGCTATAAATATAAGTTAAAATATATATGCATTTGATGACTATAAACATGGTTTGATGTTAGACACCAGGACCCAGATTTTTCAATACATTAAGTGGTATGATGTAAAACATGAAAGATCAAGAATCACTGCCCAAGAGCATCTGTCATGTTAAGGAGGAAATTAATAGGCAGGAGAGGAACAGGCCTTCAGCAACATCCTTTGGTAAGGTGGAAATGACTATGTAATTAATTCTGCAAAGAGAACAAAACATCTTTATTCAAAAAAAAAAAAAAGCCCGAAGGACTAAGAATGAATAAGAATCTGGTGCCTCGTATTATGAATAATGCTACATTAGTAAATGAATATAGTTATATCATGATAGATGCTTCCAAAATAATGATAAACAAATATACTCTACACAGAGTTTTTTTTCCCAGTGAATGGTTTCCTTGGAACGTGACACTTCCAAATCTGTCATCACTCTCAGGATGCCAAGTCACTGCTCAATATGCTAGAGTTGAAATTTACCAAGCAAGATAATGGTAAATGGAGGCTTAACCTGCTCAGAAATTCTTGGACGGTCATTTTGTTTAGCTTAAAATGTTCTACATTGTTCTGCATAATGCATTCTTTAATTAAAAATAAACTCACTGAGGGACGCCTGGGTGGCTCAGTCCACTCAACACCTGCCTTCGGTTCAGGTCATGATTGCAAGGTGCTGGGATCAAGCCCCACATTGAGCTCCTTGCTCAGTGGGGAGTCTGCTTCTCCCTCTCTCTCTGCCCCTCCCCTCACTGTGCTCACGAGCGCCCTCATTCTCTCTCTCTCTCTCAAATAAATAAAATCTTTAAAAAACTAAAAATAGAAAAAAATAAACTCACTGAACCTTTCTGGGAGAAGAAACTCCCTAAACCCCAAAACTAATGTTTTGTCAACTTTGTCAACATTGTCAACTATCAGTGACTTCATTTATTTCCTCCATTGAAAGATAAGAAACACTAGAATGCAGTCCATTAGCACACTGGGGTGTTTACAAAGGGATTCACTCAATAAACCAAGTTAGCACTAATGGGATTTGTCGTTAGCTTTTGATATAAGAATGGCTTCATAATTACCAAAGAGTATATGGTTTGTAGTGTGGCTTTAAAGAAAGTTTAAAAATTTTTCATTTTTGAATGATTTGGATTAACAGAAAAGTTGTAAAGATGGCACAGAGTCAAATGCCCTCCCCCCAACCCCGACACCCTTTGCCATCATTAACATTTTACATAGTATGGTACATTCACTAAACTAATGAGCCAATATTGATACAATATTAATAACTACAGCCTATACATTATTCAGATATACTTAGTTATTTTTTAATGTGTTTTTTTTTTCCTGTTCCAGGATTCTTCTCAGGACATTACTGTGCGTTCAGTTGTACTGCCTTAAATTCTTCTCCGCTATGACAATTTGTCTGAATTTGCTTTTGACTGTGACAGTTTTGGAACTATTCATGCATTTGTAGAATATACCTCCATTGTCATTTGTCTGACGTTTATCTCATGACCAGATTGGAGCTAAAGGTTTTGAGGAGGAAGATCACATAGGTAAATGTATTCTCACCACACCATATTATGGGTATACACTATCAGCATAACACTGCGGTTGATGCTAAATTAATCTTGATCATCTGACTGATGCAGTTTTCCAAGGCTGCTCCAGTGTGAAGTTAGCCTTTTCTTCACTTCCTTCCCTACTATACGCTTTGGAAGGAATCACTTAGTGCAGCCCACACTTAAGCAGAGGGGAGTTATGTTCTATGTCCTTGAAACAGAAGTATCTATGTAAATTATTTGGAATCCTTTTGCATTGGGAGATTCATCTATGCAGCCTATTTATTTAATCAATCATTTAGATCAGTATAGGATCATGAATATTTATCGTATAATTTAGGTTATAATCCAACACCACGTTACTTGTTTTGTTTCTGAGATTGTTCCAGCTTTAGCCATTAGCATTCTTTTGGTTGATTCCTATGGCCAACTGTCATTTCCTAAGTATCACTGCGTACATGTGTGGGGGCAGGGCTGCCTATATAAGCACTTCTTAACTTAGGGTGCTAAAAGGCACTCTAGGCTTGTCTTGTATGATTCCTTGCCCCAGTCCTAGAATAAACACTTCTCTAAGGAATCCCCATCCCTTTATTGGAGATGGTATCAGAAACCAGTCTCAGACGGTCGGGTGTGGTCACGCCTAGGCCCTCTCAGTAGACAGAGCAAGGAAGTATCTGTGTGTATGCTAACCCTTAACTATATACATAATTATAAATACTTCCATATGTATCTATCTGTATCCATATTAAGCTTTTGGTTATGGCATTAACCAAACTGAAAATATCCTCTCCCGAACTGCCACACCCAGGTAAGTAGACTCCACCTGCAAAAGATAGTACTCTGGATGTTGCAGTTCAGAGTTCATACAGTCCTTCTCCCCGTGGGACTCTTCTAAAGGTATTTTTTATTTACTTATTTGAGAGCTAGAGAGAGGGAGAGCACATATGACCAGGAGAGAGTTGCAAGGGAGAGGAGCAGAGAGAGATGCAGACTCTCCACTGAGCAGGGAGCTCATTTGGGCTCGATCCTAGGACCCTGAGATCATGACCTGAGCTGAAGGCAGACACTTAACCAAGTGAGCCACCCAGGGACCTCAACTCCATGAGACTTTCTGATTGACTCATTAACTGGAGTGATTTGACAGACTCCACTATAGACTTCATTTTCAGTCACCCATCCTGGTCCCAACACAGGGCTTGACATATGGTAACATACAATGAGTATTTGTTGAATGAATGTACAAAGAAATTCAGATATAAATGACATCTGTTATCTTCCTCTTCCCTTTCAGAGCATGCTTTCCTTCTTGTTTTATAGAAATCATGAAAACTGCCTCAACTTTAGGCTCTCCTTCCTACAAATGTACATGCATCATATGCACCTACATCATTTACTTCTTACTGAGCAGAAAACAGTCTGTCTTCAGCTGGCATTAACAGGCCCATAAATGGGTTAGATTCACTCTCCTTGCCTCTCCAGGAACCTAATTCCACCAATCCTTTGCCTGCATCTTTGCGCCTCTCCATTTCCAACCTCTTTTTCGTCAGCAAACACACTTAAGGCTCTTCCTACCTTTTACAAATGTAGATTTTTTTTATCCCCAAAGCACTTTCTAGCTATTTTTCTCTTTTTCTATTTCTGTTAGTGGTCCAACACCTTGAAAATATAATCTAAATTAAGTTTTTCCATGTCTGGGCACCTGAGTGGCTCAGGCAACCAACTCTTGGTTTTGCGTCATGATCTCGGGGTGTTGAGATGGAGCCCTACCCTGGGCTCTGCTCTTAGCTCAGAGTCTGCTTGAGATCCTCTTTCTCCTTCTCCCTTTCCCTGTGCCCCTCCCCCACCACATGCATCTCTCAAATAAACAAATACTATCTTAAAAAAATTTTTTTTCCATGTCCTCACCTCCCATTTACTTTTCCACCCATTAATATCTGGCTTCTATCAATAATGAAATGTAACTTCTACCTAACTAGCTAATTCCAATGAATTCTTCTCTACAATTTATTCTAATTGACCTAACATATTATAAGCCAACAGAAAAATCATTATTCAGCTAAACCTGACAAAAGTGTATAGCCACTTAAAAAATATACACTATCTGCATATTTACATGCAAACTACCATTCATTAACTGAACTCCGAAATATTCAAGAACTACATTTCAAATCACTTAAACCAGAGTTTAGAAGAAAATGCTGATTAAATTTGTTGTTGTCTGAATGTGGGAAGGCTATTTAAGAAAATTTTAAATAGAAGGATAATATCTAAATATAAAATGATAAAAAAATTTTGCATGTCAAATGTAAATAAATATATAAGGCAACCAACACATTTGAAATGCTTTATCATCATATAAAATAAGCAAATGTTAATATTTAAAATGTTAATGAAAATATAATTCACAAGAGAAAATACAAATGGCTAATAAACAAAATGCTCAGCTTCATAAGTAAAAAAAAAATAGTGAATTAAGTAAAAGAACTATTCATTTTACAGCTATTCAGTTGGTAAGTAACTCAAATATATCTCCCAATTCTAGTATATGTGAATTAAGACCAGCAATATACTATCGGTTTGTAAAAAGAGGCAGAAATATGTATGGTTTTTATTTTCCATTCATTTCTGGATTTTCAAAGCTGCCCTAAATAAGACAAAAGACATTTAACAGTCAGAAGGAAAACATTAAGTGCCATCTATTAACAAAATAATCAGGAGACATAAAATCTTAAGTTCAGGCATTATAAAATAATGAAGTGGGCTAAAATATCTTTTGAGATTGTTCTTTTTTTTTTTTTTTTTTTTGAGATTGTTCTAATGCCAAAAAAGCCCTCTCGAAATACTTTTCCTACCAACTTATTCACACCCATTTTTAATGGAAAAAAAGACTTTATTTAGTTGAAAATTAAGTTATAAAAGCAAACACTTCCAGGATAAATAGTTCATCCTAAGACATAAAAGACAGACTGCTTCTGGAAAGGAGGTTTTAGTGAGAGAAACAGCAAGTAATGCAGTAGGTACCCCAAAGAGACAAAGTGGACACTTTTTAAGAGGAAACAGAGGGTACAGCAGAGGCCCAGGACACCAAAGACAGACTTTGCCTGATACCTAAAACTATGTTTTCTGTACAGACTCTTGAAAAGGCCCTTGTCCAGAATATTAAGCCACAGCTCTGGCCTAAAAGGAAGCAGCTGTGGACACAGATGTGGTCTTGCTCTGTTATTCAAGCCCCAACTGGATAAAAGCAGGTTAATATAGCTTTAATGGTGGCAGATTAGATATTTGTCCTGTTTGTTAGATGTAATTGAATCTGTGTTTGGGGGAGAACAGCTCTTGATGACGCACAATGTCACAAATCCAACATAAGAAGGGCAGTTTAAGATCTGGTGACCAAATGCATGTGTACTAACACGAAACGGGTAGAAAACGCCAGCTATTACGAGAAGAAGATATGTATAAATTATCATGGGGTTTTAGGTTTTGATATGGAGACCTAATTCCTTATTTTGAAAGAATGGGCTCTTCAAACAAATAAAATAAATGTCCTCATTACTAGATTTTGGATGCTTAAGAAAAACAAATGCTGGGGTAAACAATTTAAAAATAATTAAGTTTTTTTAATTTTTGTTACCAACTCCATGGCTAACTATTTTAAATTATTCATCTTGACAAAAGAATCAGGAAGTCAATGATCCCAATGAGTTTTTTATGTGGCCAAGAAAGGAATCAGTTCCAGGTAGCCCAAATGCAAAGCTCCTACTGCATCTTCCCTGCTGAATCTCTGTCTGCTTTCCAATTACTTCCCAAACTGCAAACCAGCTGCTTGAAATGCTTTACTGTCTAAACAGCCTCCTTTAATTTTTTTTTATTTTTTTAAGGTTTTATTTATTTATTTGACAGAGAGAGAGAGAGAGAGATCTCAAGTAGGCAGAGAGGCAGGCAGAGAGAGAGAGGAGGAAGCAGGCTGCCCGCTGAGTAGAGAGCCCGATGTGGGGCTCGATCCCAGGACCCTTAGATGATGACCTGAGCCAAAGGCAGAGGCTTAACTGACTGAGCCACCCAGGTGCCCCTAAACAGGTTCCTTTTAAATAAACAGTAGGGCATGAAATGTCAAAAGCTCTAGGAAGGCATTTTTCTAATCTGTTCACCTCATTCATTCTGTCACTTTTATTGAGTGTCTATTATGTGCCAGACACTGCTTTTAAATGCTTGGGGAACATCAATAAAGAAAACAGCAACAACCCCCAAAGTTGCTCCAGCATGGTGCAGCTGAAATGCTAGAGAAGACCGAGAGTGAATAAGGAATGCAACAAATAAATTCTCCTATGTATCAGAAGGTGACAAGTGCTCCTGATGGAAGAGTAAGATAATAAGGATTGGCAGTACAAGGGGCAAGGCTTCAATGTGAAGAGGAGGCTGGGGGCTGTTAGGCGAAATCGCAATGGAAAGGCAACATCAGCTTTAAGACTTGAAGACACAGTGCAAAGGAAATGAGCTATGAGGATATTCAATGAGAAAGTGCTCCAGGCTGAGAGAACGGCCGGGGTGAATGTCCACAGTGAGTTCGCTGGGCATGCACAAAGCAGAGGACGGATTAGTGTAGCCCAAGCAGAGTAAATGAAGAAAAAGGTAGTAAGAGATAAGGTAATGGCAAAGATAAAGGAGCGTAATTATAGAGGGCCCTGTGGGGGTTATCAAGTCTTTGACTTTTCTGATGTGGCGAGTCCATGGACAGTTTCAGGAGTAACATTACCGAGGGATACAGTCTGAAGTCACTCAGGCCATTCTGCTGTGAGCAGACAGTAAGGAGAGAACTGCAGAGAGGTTTCTGTAGCGCTCAGGCAAGGCACAATATTAGCTCTGTTGCAGTGGTAACAGCAGAGGTGGTGACAAAGAGTCAGATTCCAGACGATTCCACAAGGAGAACTAACTAGACTTGCTGGTAGAGCGGGTGTGATGGATAGGACCAGGACAGAAGTCCAAGATGCCCCAGGATCTTTGACAGGGCACCTGGAAGGCTGCAGCTTCCCTCAGCTGAGGTGAGGAAGGCTGCATTTGGAGCAGGTCTAAAGGCAATGGTTGGAAGTTCCAGTTGGGACACATGGAGTCTGAGACGTGTGTCAGGTGTCAAAGCTAAGAAGAGATCATTTATTGCAGCTGGATATATGAGTCTGGATTTCAAAAGAGGGGTTCAAGCAGGAGTCAGGAATTTAGAAGTTGTCAGTCTGAAAATGAATTTCTAGTTAAAAGAGCAAGAGAAGCAGAGAACCCATTGGTCATTTAACGCAGACCATGCCTTACACTGTAAACTCTCGCACGTCTTATGTCATTTAATTCTTGTAACTCCCCTGTTTTTCAGACTGGACTATTTTACAGCCTAGTAAATTAAATTGAGAAAGTCTAAGAAATTCCCTGAGGCTAACTAGCTTTCCTTAAGGCAATGAATTTTGGAAGAGGCAGACCTTGGACTCATATGTAGCCTTTTCCATTAGCTATATAACCTCTCAAGGGCCCAATACAAATAGAAATGTAGCTTAAATTCTGGCTGTGATAAATGAAAAAGGAATCCAAACAGTGGATGCAGAACTATAGACCTAGTATAACAAATGCCATCAATGATGTGAAATACGTTTAAAGTTGAGTTTAATAATCATTTACAATGAATGCAAATTTAATCTTTTAGGATTTGAATCAAAAGATTGAAAACATTTTAGTTTTGTTGCTTAAGTAAATTGTCTTCTTGAAAAATCACCTGTTCATCGCAAGTCACTTACTTTATTTTGATGGACCGATGTGAGTCAAATTGTGTACACATATGTGGAACAGTAAGTAACCTATTTCTCCAAAACAGAAAGCAAAAATAATGTCTTATTCATTTGATACATATTTTTTTAAAGATTTCTTATTTGAGAGAGAGAGACAGAAAGAGAGCATGAGTGAGTGATCAGGGGAAGGAACAGAGGGAGAGAATATCCAAGAAGACTCCCGCGGAGCACGGAGCCCCACGTGGAGCTCAATCGCATAAGCCATGAGATCAGAACCTGAGCCAAATCCATACATCAGATGCTTAACCACCAAGCCACCCAGGCAACCCTGATACATATTTTGCAAAGAAAAATAGTAAAATTCTCTTACCAGTCACTTGGCTTTAAAAGTTTCATATCTATTACTTGTCTTATACTTTAAAAAAAATTTTTTTATAAAGCTTTTATTTATTTGACAGAGAGGAGAGAGGTCACAAGTAGGCAGAGAGGCAGGCAGAGAGAGAGGGAAAGCAGGCTCCCTGCTGAGCAGGGAGCCCGATGCGGGGCTCGATCCCAGGACCCTGAGATCATGACCTGAGCCCAAGGCAGAGGCTTTAACCCACTGAGCCACCCAGGCTTAAGAATTAACTTACTTAAGAATATTCAGATACAGAGGCACCTGGGTGGCTCAGTGGGTTAAAGCCTCTGCCTTGGGCTCAGGTCATGA
>CM052807.1:36359580-36377409 GCA_028533885.1 Nasua narica
TCGACAATGTGGCGAGAGATATTGGGTATTACTTCTTCCAATGGGTTGAGAACCAAAAGAAAAGCACTTAATACTATAGTGACAATAATATACCGCAGAGTTTAATAAAGACAGAATTTGGTAGTTTCCTTTGGGACAATACTGATGCACAGTAAAGTATGCTTCACATTTCATCAAATCTGGATGATCAAACTACATAAGCAGTATAAATTGGTTATGGGGAACTGGAGTCTAAGCTATACCCTAACCTCATTACGTATGCATTGCTTTGCTCAGTTACGATGCAGACAAGCCTTACATTTCCCTTTTTCATACTGCAAACACAACATTCCCACATTACTTCTCCAATACTCACAGTTTCCCACAGTATAACAGACTCTAGGAAGGAAAAAGAATTCAGTATTAACAATTTTGCCTCTTTGTTAGACACTTTGGAATGCACCCTTTCCAAATATTCAAGGATAAGTGCTATGACTTTTCTGATAGATTAAAAAAATTTTCAATCTTAACATTTAAGTAATAATTGATAACAGATCTCTATCCCTGACAGCTATAAAGCTCAGGCAGTGTTTTATATTAGCACCTGATACCAAATTAACCAATTCCATTCAATGGAAAAAGTCATAAAAGATTGGTCTTTCTCCTTCAGTTCTTTCAATCTTTCAGTCCCTCTCCTTGTGAAATGTTAAACTCTTCAGTTACACATGCGGTATTTCCTAAAAGCCAAATCTAGCTTACCGGGAGGGAAAACAAAAACAAGAACGAAAAACCCCAGCAAACCCCAAATTTCCCCACCTCTAGGTATAAAAAGCCTCCAGATGTCACTCATATGCAACTCTCCTACCAAGGATTTACTAATGAATGACTGCCAACACTGAATACACCCACGGCCACAAATCCTTCAGCCTCTGTGACGTCAAGACCTCAAACATGTGGGAAAAATCCAGGTCATTCATTATTGGAGCGTAAATGTTAACAATCAAAGTCTCCAAGCCATAGACATTAGCCTGGGCTAACCCATCTGTCATCAACATCTAAATCAGTGAACACTGTTTTCAGACTTGCTTTTGCTACAGTAAAACTACCTATTCTATAGGTAAGGGAAGAATGAGAATTAATGACAAATGTTAAACAAATGGCATATTTTATGATCACATACAATTTTATATGTAACAGTTGAGTTAAACATTAATATATTTAACTGCAAATCATTTCCCTTCATCTATAGCTACACACTGACTTACCAATCTTCCATATAATTATATGGAGTATACATAAGACAAAACAAAGGATTGCCTTATTTTCATGTCTACAGTAGTTTACTTCCCCTAAAATAACATTTTTGGATCAAAATGGTAATAAGTCTCTGGCACAAGGATGGCTATCATTTCTCACGCCCACATGGAGGCTTGCTCACATTGGGGAGGGGGTGCTGAGTGCCAAGCCCGCAAGCTGTATTACTCAGACTAAGTTACAGCCAGATGAAATGTTCAGTAAAAATTTTCTATATTCATTTCTAAAAAATACATAAATGAATCCATTTTTCTCCTCTCTTCCCTGGGCACTCCAATAAAAATGAAATACAAAAATCCTTAATAAAGGAAAGAAATGACCAAAAGAAATAATCTGTTCTTAGGGAAAACAGAAAATGAGTTCCTATTTAGATAGCCACATTCAGATTTAGAGTATGTAACTGGATTTGGGATACTGTATTTGGAAAAGAACGTCTTTGGTGGTTCCCAAAGAATTGATTAGTTCCTGAAGAAGCATTAGTTAAAAATATTCACTAAAATATAAATTATCGTATCACCTCGACCTTAGATACTTTGGACAATTAATGTGAAGCACTGGGAATAACACTTTGCACACTGTGCTAAAGAAGCTATTTCTCTTAAAAGTCTGCTAATTCAAAAAGAGGTGTATCACATGGGAATAAGAAGGAAGATGAATTTTTCAAAAGGTGAGCGAAGATCAGACTAATTTGGCAAAGCTCTTTAGCAGTTAATAGAAGCTTTAGAGGAAAACATTAAGAATTCTTGCTCGCCAACACTGAACAACACTCTTGCATGCATTTCTCAGACAGTATGACTGGTACTACCAACTGAAGCAAGAAAAACTCCAGGCTCCAGAATCAGGATTGGATTGACCAGGGGTGCGTGGGTGCGGGTGTGCGTGCGCGCACGCACCTTCTTTTAAATATCAAAAATATTTCAAAATTTTTGTTTTATCTCAGATATAAAAAATTAAAATGGGCCAATGGCCTAAGGAACAAAAGGCTAAAAATAAGGCAAAGAGTTAAAACAAAATTAAATCAAAAGCTTTCTGAAATGTTTATTAAACTTAATGGAGTTCATTATCCATTAATAGATAATAATATTAAAGTGAGAAAGAACAAGCACACTGAATTATACAAAGAAACACCTTTCTTGCAGAGATCAGAGGTAAGCTAAAAAAAATTTCCCTTACCCTAAAAGATTAGAAACTACAAAGAAAAGTTTCATTGATTTAGGGGAATGTATCAGGCTATATCTACCTCAGTTTATCATGACCTGGCTATTGCTTAATAAGGAAAACTTAAAATGTTCAAAAAATATTATATCAAAATTAGAACAACCTTTGCTACTGGGTTGTAGAGTATCCCACTTGCATTAAACACAGGATACTTCTAAGAGATACAAAGCTGCCAGGGAACAACAGTAACCAGCTGGTTGTTGATTTAGGTCTGGGCAATAACTAGATAACTAAGAGTGTGGGGTGAGGAAGTACAAATTCATATTTATTGCAGAATTCTGGCTGCATTGCTTACTATATAAAGAAATTAAGAAGTACCTAGGCAACATTTTATAAGACTCTAACACACACAAAGAGATCTTTGGAAACACTCCATAAAGAAAGCATAACTTAAACAGACTCAGAACCAAACTAGGAATCAACTGGGTATGTAAAAGTGAAGAAACAGATAACGAAGGAGGTTTTATTCAGCAGATCTATACCTTCAGAGCTCTCCAGGTAAGACTTGCAGGAAAGCTTCAGCATCACACGTTTTAGAAATCCAGTTTTTCATATCTATCCTATACTCTGCACTCACAGTCCTATCGGGAAGATGAAAGGCTTTGAGAAGTAAAAGATGTTGAAACTCAGAATAGTAGATACTGTAACAATAATACCTTGCCTCCGAAATTTTTTCTAGGTTTGAAAAGAGATTCAGTTGTATGTAAAAGGATGAATTCTCCATAGCAACGGAGTCAGAACAATTTTTCAATATTATAATAGAAACAAAAAGAGTAATATAAGGAAATAAGAGAGGAGGACATGTGCTTCCCATTTTCATCCCATCAAACACACCAAGCTGCCAGTATCTGTGTGTACTGAAAAGTCCCATTTCTAATTCAAGCAACAAATACATGATACTGGGTTCTTTCAAAGCAGATAACATTTAAAATTAATGGGTGTCATTTTTCCCCTCATTTTCAGGTCATTTGCCAGAATCTGTTGTAGCTTACAATGTCTGGGGAGTTTTGAGATGAAGACTGATGACTGGGCATGAAATCTCTGTTCCTATGATCTGAAAAGGATGTCTATGAAAAGCAGTGCTGGAAAGATAAGAAATAACACTTTCACATTAACAACAACAAAAACAAAACAAAATACAAAAACAAAAAAACAAAACCTCAAGCAGAAGCTTTTATTTGCCTAATTCCTACTTCATACTGTACTTTGCACTTTCTAGGAAAAATAAATCAAGCCTTTCCTGTCCACAGAACATGAAGCATTGCTTTTGAAAGACTAGAAGCAACGGACTAAAAATTAAGCAATTGTTGTCCAATTAAATCTGTAATACAGCTGCACCCATTTAAAAAGAGCAGCTGTTGAGGAAATAAAAGTACATTGTCTACATCAAACTACAACACATTAAAAAACATAGTGACATTTGATTAAATGGATATTTATTAGTGACAGCTCCATATGGCTTTTACACAGATTCTTTGACATAAATACCCGCTTCCCCTCTTACACTCCAAGTGGAGAAGTGCTTATCTCTGCAACAGTCAGGCCCTCTTAGCTCCAACTTTGTGTCCTTTGAAAAACAACTTTTATTTTAATGTGTATGATATCCAGGCCAGCTTGAGGATGTATTACTGGGCTTTAATGATTTGCATTTGTCAACTTTGTGTGCCAGAATCCGCTTCGCCTCTTCTAGAACTCCGTTTTCTCGTCCTCACATTGTGCTTGGTTTCTTCTTTCCCACAGGCTCCTGAGTATCTGGTCATGTAAGAAGATATATACCCATAGAAATAGAAGTTCTCTATGCCACAGTTTTCTGGGCAGTTATTGTGGAACAGAAATGTCTGTGTTTCTGTATAGATGAGAAACATTCTTCTATACCAGGTTTTGTTTTTTGTTGTTCTTGTTTTTTTTTTTTTTTTTCTTAGAGTGCAGGAAAAAGAATGTAGGTTTGCAATGCATAGTCATGAAATTAACAAAATATTTTTCATCGTCCAGTTAAATGATGAATTATGTAGTCGTAAGAGTCAACAACAAAAAGAAATAATGTTGTGCTCTTTCTTCATACTTGCCAGAGAAAAGTCATTTTGGGAGCTTGTTAAAAATATATATTTACCAGGTCACTCCCTGCAGATTCTGCATGAATTCTGTAAGCCAAGAAGCTGGGTAGAGTTTCAGGGACTTGAGATGAGATGCTGCAAGCAGTAAGTGGGATTTATTTTAAGGTCTTAAAAAGATTCAAGTAATGATTAACACGCTTCTTGTATTTATTGGGCAGGGGCCTGCTTCATTGCGTTTCTTTACATGCAATTCACAGGTGAGGTCCGAGGATGTCCCAGATTTGGTAACACTTAGATTTACTATGGCAAAAGTCTTCTTATCCAGGTGACCAGGACTGGTAGTTGGTTAACAAAAAATTAGTAAATGCAGTCAAGCCATGTAAAGCAGAAAATCATTTAAGTAAATTAAATGTATTCATATGTAAGTATTTGATTTTAACTTGAAATACTCATCTTCCACTTTCATTCACCAATCTTTCTAGCAAGGACCAGACCCTACAAGGTCTTCTACATGGTATTCTATATCACTTTTAAAGGGAAGATAACCTAAAGAACTATAATACAGCAAGGTCCTTGACCTTAACAGTTCTTCAAATATTTCATAATTATATTACCTACACGTAATGTAACATATGTTAAATATACTTGGCCTTCATAAAGTCCAAAGGAAGCATTTAACCAAGTTTCCATAAACAGAAACAATTGCTTTCTGTTTGTATTAGCAGATATTTAAATTAAATATATCTAAATAAGTTAAATGATGTAATTACATTACTAAGTGGGAACGAATACAATGGATGAAGCAGTATATGTAGGTTTTGGAACAAATATAATTGACAAACATCAGTTGGTATTTTCAACAGAGACTCAGCAGCACTGGTCACTTAGGTAAGCTGGTTAGGAGGAAGTCAGTGAACACCAACCACAGAAATATTTTTCTAGATATGTAACCTCTGGCAAGGGAAAGAAAAGCAAAAATAAACTACACCCAAATAAAAAGCTTTTGCACAGCAAAGAAAACCATCTAAAAAACAAAAAGGCAAACTACTGAATGGGAGAAGATGTCCGCAAATGATACATCTAATAAGGAGTTGATATTCAAAATATATAAAGAATTTATATAATTTGGGGCGCCTGGGTCACTTAGTCAGTTAAGCATCTGCCTTCCGCTCAGGTTGTGATCCCAGGGTCCTGAGATCTGCTCAGCGGAGAGCCTGTTTCTCCCTCTCCCTGCGCCCCCCCTCACTCCCGCTTGTGCTGTCAAAAAATATTAAATCTTTAAAAAAAGAAACTATATAATTCAACACCAAAAAACCACAGATAATCTAATTTGAAAATGGGGGAAGCACTTGAATAGACATTTTTTTTTCAAAAAAGACACTCATATGGCCTCGAGACACATGAAAAGATGCTCAGTATAATTCATCATCAGGAAAATGCAAATCAAACCTACAATGAGATACCACCTCACATGTGTCAAAATGGCTAAAAGAAAAAATGCAAGAAATAACAAGTGTTGGTGAGGATGTAGAAAAAAAGGAACACTCAGGCACTGTTAGTAGGAAAGCAAACAGGTGCTGTCACTGTGGAAAATACTATGGAGGTACCTCAAAAAATAAAAAATAGAATTACCACATGATCCTGTAATTCCACTACTCAGTATTTACCCAAAGAAAATACAAACACTAATTCAAACATCCCTATGTACACTGCACATTATTTTCAATAGCCAAGATAGAAAAGCAATCCCAGTGTTCATCCATAGATGAAGAATTGTAGAGTGTGTGTGTGTGTGTGTGTAAATGAAATATAACTCAGCCACCAAAAAAAAAAAAAAAAAGAGAAAGAGAGCTTCCATTTTTAACAACATGGATGGACCTAGAGGGTATGATGCTAAGTGAAATGAGCTGGAGAAAGACAAATACCATATAATTTCATTCACATGTGGACTTTAAGAAACAAAAAAAAAAGAGACAAAAAACAGACTCATTAGTACAGGGAACAAACCAGTAGTTGCCAAAAGGGAGGTGGGTGGGGAGATAGGTAAAAAAGATAATGGAGATTAAGAATACACTTATCATGATGATCACTGACTAATGTACAGAATTGTTGAGTCACTATATTATACAGCTGAAACTAATATAGCACTTTATGTTAGCTATACTTCAATATAAAAAAAATAGAGGAAGTCAGTGAAGAGAATATCTCCTATGGTTTCATTTGAGAACTTTAATGGTGCTCTGCTTTTACTGTCTGTGCTAGTTTTGTTCAGTTAGTTTTGTTTGTTTAGTTTCTCCCTCAATAATTTATCTTTATGTGAACATGGTAGAAATGTTATTCACATGTATTTTTCTCTTTACTGTCCTCCTATGGTTTTAAGCTAAATGAAATAGCTTCTGGGCAAATGACTGCTTTAAAAAAAAAAAAAGAAGGGAAGTTATATAATCCAAAGCAAACATTAAAGGAAAACTTCTTTCCATGTGATGAAAATCATCAATAGACTAAGTAAAGGAAATTTACTCTTAATACACTTGCAATTAATCAAGGCATTTCTTTAATAAAATCCTCTATTAATTTGGAAATCTTATTTGAGAAACACTTGCAGAAGTAATTGATCATGTTAAATTATACAATGCCTAGTACATATAGTGGCTCATCCATAGTCAGAATAATTTTTAAATCCTGGATGCGATTCTATGTGACTGATGAAGAAAATAATTATAAGGCAGAGAGTCTCTGCAATATAGCCAACAATCATCACATAAGCAAGAAGATATTCTATTGCTTTGACTTTAATTTTGCCCTGTTAATTTTTTTTATGACATATGATAATTCTAATGTGTATTTTTTTCTCCCCAAATTTGTTTAATTTTTCAGTGTTACAAGATTGATTGTTCATGCACCACACCCAGTGCTCCATGCAGTACGTGCCCCTCTCGATACCCTGTTAATTTTTTATAATTGTGTCATTTTGTAGCATTGCCACTAACTGCCAAATTCCTCCTATTCCTTGGCCATGAACACACCCCCGAGATGACCCAAACTTTGCATTCTCTTCAGAGATAGTGGGGAACATGGACTCACCGCTATTAAACGAGGTCAGCAGGCAAGAGTAAGAACTTTATGGACAGAGGAACTCTTCTTCATTGCCATCCCCATAGCGATTAGACAAACTTTCCTCAGATACTTGCTTTTGTGGAGAGTGATGGAAAGGACAAAGAAAATGATGAAGAAATATTGACAGACTAAGTCTAGTGATCATTTAGGAACTTCAGGTTTAGATCGTCTACCTACTCAATTTTGATCTCTTGTATACCTGCCAACCTCTTGACCACACCAACACTGGTCCACTTAAAGTCAACTTTTATTGAAGATTTTATTATACAATGCTCAACTATTAACATGCCAAAAGATTGCAAGTGATGGTGAGAAACTTCTAAGCAATTCCAGGTGCAGAAGTCTCTAATCCAAGTGTCCTCAGTGCAATTTGAATCACTTTCCAACCACAGTTGTTGCCATGCTGGCCCCAGGAAAGAAAGCATTTTATAAATGTGCTCATGTTTGATCATAAGCTCAAAGGACCAAGATTTGGATAATATTATGAACAACTAAAATATTTTTCTGCAGTGAGACTCTTTTTCCTTAACTTCCTTTTAACTCTGAACCCAGGGTAATTTTTAAATTCTGGCCCTCAGCAACAGAAATGCAGGATGTGTCATGGTATATAGATCACAGGAGAATAAATCAAAAGGAATTTATGTAGAGAGACATATGAACTTTGGCACTGATCAATAAGGAAGAGTGGTGAAAAGGTCTCCTGGCTACAGTATACCCATAAAGCGAGAAGAGTCCATCAGTATCCATTTGAGATACTTCATAAAAAGGACAAGTGATTTATTCACTGTTTTCCAATTTCTATCAACTAGGTCGGTTATCATTTAAGAGAATGACTAAAAACGCGGAGAGAGGGAAAAGTATTTAGAAGTTATAGATACCATCAGGCAGCCATTAACTCCTGAGAAGTATCACAGCACAATCTGAAAAATCGTCAGTCAGTCCCAACTAAGTGCCATTTTTCTAAGCTGAAGTATAGCTTAGAAACCCAGCCTTGAGAAATTGGCCAAATAAATGCCGAAAACGCCACATATAAACATTTTCAAATTAGCATACTTATTTCAGTTCTTTTATTAAGATGGAGAGGAAAAATGCATGAGAAAATTCGAAAGGCTGGAAGACTTTTCAACTGTCCAAAAATCAAGGCAAAAATGCATATGCCAAAATACTGACCTGAAAATAATTTGATATTCATAGCAAAAGAGGCACTTTTTGCATTAGTATTGATAATGTTGCAATGCCGTCCATAAAATACTAGCATTTTCCTGGTGTTTATAAGGATTTTGAATATATGTATGTGTGTGTATATATATATATATATATATATATATATAATTATTCCATGAAAATTTGTTCTCATTATAAAGGAGAAGAAATGTCATTTAAATCATATTTCAAAAAAGTCCATTGGGATGAAAAGTATTACTTCCTGGGAACTTTTCAGTTACAATAGACATTTATGTAATTACATTTACAGGCAATTCTTAATTTTGTGGGTTACATTCAATATTTATTGAGCTCTATTGAATGTCAAGTTCTGTGCTAGGCACTAAAGATAAAAAAAAAAAAAGTAACAGTTATCAGGGACTCATGGAAGGCAATATGCATAGTGGGTAGAGTTAGGGCTCTGCACCCAGCACTTCTTAATTATGTGACATAAGTCAAGTGTTTTCAGAAGCTTCACCTGATGAAGGTGCATAAAATACAAATGGCTCCCGAGGGGGTTTCTGTCTGATTATAGCTACCACTGTATTTATTTTCAAAGTATCCTCTTTGGAATCCTTGCTCCTTTTAATTTAGCAGGGTCCCTCCCAACATGGTTCCCCTGTTTATTCCACACGGACTGAGCTGTCAATGGGAATAAACCATCCTTATTCCTAAGAGCACTTTAAAATAAAAATTTACAAGAACAATTCCTCAAGTTAATCGTCCATCTCTCACAGTCATTAGTATGAGCATTACAATCGTTAACAGACTATTTTGGAAGAATATGAGTCATCTGCAGAACCTGAAAGCCTTACACATTTTATTTATTTGTTTTTAATTAATTATTTGAGAAACAAGTACTTCCGAGATTTCAAGAAGCCAAATTTGTGGCTTCTGGCAGAAGCTTCGATCTGGAGAGCACTGCTTACTCCAGTGACAAAGGAGAAAGGCAAGCTGTTGGAGCCTATGAATCACGAAGAGACTTTTCAAGCTCCATTTTTGGTTATTATGAAGGGAAGGGGGGGGCACTAACATGTTTTTCAGAAAGGATTCGGTTGCTATTTAAGGGTCTCACTCCCAAAGCTAACATACTTAATGACAGAAAAAAAGAAATCTTACTGGGCTTCTTCTTCTTCTGGTACAGAATGGTATTTCTTCAAATCAAGACTATTTTAATTACTTTAAAATGTAGAAATCGTTCACTCTCTTTAAAACTCCAGCATGCTGGGTTCCATATGGAAAGATACACGATTCTTCAGAGGACTACAAGTCATGATGGGTGTATAGGCTTGAAGGTGGAGCAGGCTTGAGCATGAAGGAATATGCATTCCCTATAAATGCACCAAAAGTATTCTCTATTCTTGGCAAAATGTTTTTAAAGGAGGCTTCTGGTTCACTCGATGGTGAATGGCATCTCTTCAGGTAGGATTTAGGGGCTACGATTCTATTTGGCACCTTAACTCATAACATGCTCAAGAAACATTAGCTCAACAATTACAATTAACTATATATTCATTTATTAAGAACTAGACAAAAAAAGAAAAAGGCTTCAAACAGTTTCAGAAGCCTCTTTGCTAGAATTCAATGAAACAAAGCTTACGTGCTTACATGTGAAATGAATTCCCTCGGTGGAAATTATATTGTTCCTCCTCTGCTTGAACCTCAGTGTCAAATAAAGGAAATGCTAGCAACAAAGTGTAATGATCTTAAAAAGAGGCATTATTCTTTCTCCAGTTTTATAAGCAGTGTTTCCCTTAGGAGTATTTATGGCTTAAAAAAGGGATATAAACTTAATAGTTATAATAATTTAACTCATCAATCCTAACCTCAGATTTTGAACAGTTTCAAAAACAGACGTATCTAATATCCTTACTACTTGTATATATAGCAAATCAAGAGGGAACGTTAAGATATTAGAAATGAGTATAATTCTGAATAAATTTTATACTAGAAATAAGCCTTCTAAGAGATGATCAAGTTTTAACATTAATAGATGCTAAATTTTACTTAATATAAAATGCTTTAGTATTTACACACAAAAGAAATGGATGCAAACTTGAGGATAGTGCTTTGTTTCTACCTACATTTTAAAAACCCCACAAGTCAAAGTTCAACATTAGTGGATATGAATTCCAGCCTTGCTGTGTACCTGGGCCAAATGATTTAACTCCTGCAAAACTCCATTTCCTTATGAGGAACACAAAGGTAACAAAACAAATTTATAGGGTTGTTATATCAAATAGCATACTTAAAGCACTTAGCATGGTAAAAATAACTTAAAGCTCTGACTCAAGATAAAAACTGCCCCTTTCTGGCCAAATCGCAACTGCTTCTATTTTTTGGCAGCCTTTTCTCCCCCTCAGTATTCTTTTTTAGCCAAATAGCTTGGGAATAGGTAAGTTTAAGACATAACTACCGATGAACACACACTGAATTCTGCTTAATGATAAGCATGCTGACAGATTTCAGAGAAGTGTACCCCCATTTGCAACATACTTTGAAATGTATCAAAAAACTCAGATGCACTGTAGATTGATAAAGTGTTGGAGAAATGGGCAGATAGATGATTAATAGTATAAACTGTTAATGGTAGAATCTAGCTGGTATGTACACGAGTGTTCAATGTAAATTTCTTTCAGCTTTTCAGTATGTTTGGCCTTCTCTGTATACAAAGTTGGGGGAAAAGTACGCAGCACGCCTCACTGAAACCTCTGAATCTTAAGAAATTCCAAAATTCAATTCCAGATAAGGGGGTGGTGGGGAGAAATTTAACTGCCTTCTTCTTTGAGTCAAAAATAATGCTTGGAACATGCTAAGATAAGTGAATTTTAAGCAAAAAACAGGAACCCTGAGTTGCCTGGCTAATGTATGAATCACACACATGAACTCAATGATTTTTTTTCCTCATTATGTAAAATGCTATGTCAGTTAGTCAGGAAATTTCCTCTATCTTAAACTTCACCGTATTGAAGAACAGACCAATAACTGACGGCACTGGAAAGAATATGTTATAAAGTGAATCTTTGTAGCTTACATTTTAACTTTTAGGAAGCAGATCTATCTGTGTAACTCTCAAAATCATGCCTCCAGTGCCATCTGCCCTGCTCCTGCACCTCCACACCCAAGTTAGCAAGGTAGACACTCTTGCTCGTTTAATGTTTGAGAAGACTTTAGCAGCAACTCCAGTTCCTTTCTTTTCACACTCATTTATCTAGCTAGATACTGAATTATTCCTTTTCACTTATGGCCTTCATTTGCATATCAGTTAAAAGTGCTGTTCCTTACGACTTGGTAAAAATAAAGTATTGAACAATGGAGCATGAGTACATTATTTCTGATCAGAAACTAGAAGACTGTAATGCCCTACTTGCAAACTGCATGAAAATTAGGATTATAAATTTGCTGACACACAGCTTTCTTGTTTTATTTTTCTTTTTATGGAGTTCTTTTGATACAGTACTTTTTAAAAAGGAGAAAAGAGGTATTGATGGTGAAATATTTAACTCATACATTTTGGGGAGCGGCCCCAAATTTCACAGGCCATCCCTAATCAAATGTATAGTATTTATATAGCTCCAAAAGATTTCCCATGGACTTTGAAATTCTTGAAAATGTCAGGAATATGTCTTTCCCTTTTGAACTCTACTGGTGATTAACTCTCACTAAGTGTTCACTGGAGAGACTGAAGAATAGCCTCAAAATGTAGCTTAGCAGCAGTGAGTATGTGAATGAGAATCACTAAATTCTCAGACAATATTAGTTGGAAATAAGGCAATTTTTCTGTTTTGTTTTTTTCACTCACAACTAATGGTGACCCTGTTATACAGCAAAAAAAAAAAAAAAAGTTCAGCCGTCACTTCATTGCTAATGGCAGAAAGGAATATGGGACATTCAGCAATTACAGTCTTGATAATTTTCAGTGTGTAGTTTAATAAGTACTGACATTTTTAGCCCACAGATTCAAAACAATTTGATGGAATTTGCCAAGGGTTATAATCTTGTTGACATATCTTTTTGCTCTTTAGGGAAGGACTTTTCATCTAAACCCCAAGGCGTTGGTTTGAATCCCCACAGACCCAAGCATATGTTCAAGAGACTCATAGTCCACCCTTCTTGGATGATTTAGATAATCACATGGTATGAATTATCCTTCAACGCCAACTATATCCTCCTGTAGTAGGTTCACATGATGTATGATGCCACAAGGTGGAAAAGGACAGGCAATGATCAAAACAAACTAGAGGCAGGAAATTTGCTTTAATTTCTCATCATTAGGGCAGAGATATCATTGAATGACTGACTCCCTATACTCAGGTTTCTTTGAATGCTTTTTGAAAGTTTCCTATGATTTTTTTCTTTAACCCAAGGTCCTACAACACATACAGGATCAAAAGTAGTTTCTCCTAAGTAATCAGTATGCTTTCATTAAATAAACATTATGAATCAATCATCCACTGGGTCTTGTTTCTTACAGTCACTACCTGGAAGTTTAGAACAAATTTAGTCTACCCACTGGAAATTAGAAGACTTTGATAATATTTGTTAATGTTGTTATTGTTACAAGTTTCACTTACGGCCCCACTTTTATACCTCTTCTTTTGATTTAACACATACTTTTAACTTATATATTGCCTTATTATATATTTCCTATATTTATATAAGCAATAATATGGTTGCAAATGTTTTAACAATGGATTCTCTAGAGGGAAGGGGTGGGTGTGTGTGTGGGTGTGTGTGTGTGCGTGTGTGTGTGTGTGTGTTTAGTATAACATAATATACGGATATACAGAACAAAATTTGTAAAAAGTAGTATTACTGGTATATATGAACACACCAACTTTGTGTTTTAGATTTTGAAGAGTCAACTGATTTTTTTTTAAAGATTTTTATTTATTTACTTGAGAAAGAGAAACCGTAAGCACAGAGGAGGAAGAAGCAGACCCCCACTGAGTGGGAAGCCTGATGTGGGGCTGGATCCTAGGACCCTGAAATCATGATCTGAGTCAAAAGTAGATGCTTAACTGACTGAGTCACTCGGCTGCCCTCGAAGAATCAATTGATTCTTGATTACTTTTGTTGATTTTTCCTTAACTTTTGTATCCTTAGCCAACTTATGGTTGTTTTTATTTATGTTTTGTTAGCAGACAACTTCTCTAGCCCCTAAGATTCTGCCTTCTTCATTGTTCTTCAATACTGTACAGTGCTTAGCTCACTGCTAGGAACCTCCTGGGTAGATCTTCAAAACTTACAACGAATACAAATAAGTAAATTCAAGCTTTATATAGATACATGCTATATAATGGGTCAAAAAATACGGTTAGATCGCTTTTCCTTAATTTTATTTCTCTTACCCGCCCTCCACAACCCCTTGCCTCTGGCAACCACCAATTTGTTCCATGAGTCTTTTTGTGTTCCTTTGGATTCCAGGTATGATCATATGGTACTTGGCTTTTTCTGTCTGACTTATTTCACTTGGCACAAACCCTCTGGGTCCATCCATGTTGTCAAAACGGCAAGATTTCATTCTTTTTATGGCTGAATCATATTCCATTGTATATATACACAACTTCTTTATCCACTCATCTATTGATGGACACTTGAATTGTTTCCGTATCTTGGCTATTGTGAATACTGCTGCAGTGAACACAGATGGTACAGATATCTTCTTGAGTGTTTTCATGTTCTTCAGATAAATACCCAGAAGTAGAACTGCTGGATCCTGTAGTAGTTCTAAAATTTTTAATATTTTGAGCAATCTCCATACTGTTTTCCATAATGGTTATACCAGTTTACATTTCCACCAACAGCACAAAAGGGTTCCGTTTTGTCTGTATCTTTGTAAACACTATTTCTTGCCTTTTCTATCATAGTCATCCAGAAGTAGAACTGCTGGATCCTGTGGTAGTTCTAAAATTTTTAATATTTTGAGCAATCTCCATACTGTTTTCCATAATGGTTATACCAGTTTACATTTCCACCAACAGCACAAAAAGGTTCCGTTTTGTCTGTATCTTTGTAAACACTATTTCTTGCCTTTTCTATCATAGTCATTCTAACAGGTATGAGGTAATATCTCATTGTAGTTTTGATTTTCATTTCCCTGATAATTAATGATGAATATCTTTTTATGTACCTCTCGGCCATCTATAAATCTTCTTTGGAAAAAAATATATAACCAGATCTTCTGCACATTTATAAATTGAATTGTTTTTGGTTTTTGTTATTGAGTTGTATCAGTTCTTTACATATTGGGAATATTAACCCCTTTTTCAATTTATATTTTGCAAATATTTTCTCCCCTTCACTAGGTTGCCTTTCATTTTGTTGGTTTCTTTTGCCGTGCAGAGGCTTTTTAGCAAGATACAGTCCCATTAATTTTTGCTTTTGTTGCTCTTGTTTTGTCAGATTAAAAAAATCATCGCCAAGATCCATGTCAAGAAGTTTATTTCCTCTGTTTTCTTCTAGTATTTTGGTTTCAGATATTAAAGTCTTTAAACCATTTTGAGTTAGTTTTTGTGTATGATACAAGATAGTGGTCAAGTCTCTTTTTTGGCAGGTGGCTGTTCAGTTTTACCAACACCATTCACCAAAGATGCTGTCCTTTCCCTATTGTATAATCTTTGTTCCTCTATTGTAAGTTAATTGAACATATATGCATGGGTTTACTTTTGGGCTCTCTATTCTGTTCCATTGATCTGTGTCTGTTTTTATGCCAATACTATTTTAATCACTATAGTTTCATAATGTAATTTGAGATCAGGGAGCATGACACCGCCAGTTTTGTTTTTCTTTCTCAAGATTACTTTGGCTATTTCGAATGTGTATATGATTCCATACATATTTTAGAATTATTTGTTATTTCTATTCAAAGGCATTTTTATGGGGATTATACTGACTATAGATTGCTTTAGGAATTTGGATATTTTAACAACATTGATTCTTCTAAAACACAAGCACAGAACATATTTCCATATGTGTCTTCTTTAATTTCTTACATTAATGTCTGGCAATTTTCAATATCCAGGTCTTTATCTCCTTTGTTAAATTTATTCCTATGTATTTTATTCTTTTTGATGTCATTGTAAATGCATTTTATTTCTGATAGTTCAATAATAGCGTAAAGATATGCAACCAATTTTTATGTACTGATTTTATATCATGCAACTTTACCAAATTTATTAGTTGTAACAGTTTTTTGATGGGTTCTTTAGGATTTTCTATATATTATACAATATCTGCAAACAGTGACAGTTTTAGTTCTTCCTTTTCGATTTGGATGCTTTTTATTTTTTTTCCTACCTAACTGCTCTAAGACTACCAATACTATGCTGAAAAAAAGTGGCAAGACTGGGCATCCTTGTCTTATTCTTGATCTTTGAGGAAAGCTTTCAGCTTTTTAACCACTCAGTTTGATGTTAGATGTGGGCTTACTACATATGGCTTTTAGAACGCTGAGGTATGTTTCCTCTATTCCAACTTTATTAAGAGTTTTTATCATAAACAGATGCTGAGTTTTGTCAAATGCTTTTTCTCCTCTTCCACATAGAGGATTAAAGATGTTGAACCATCCTTATATCCTTGAATGATTTTTATACTCCAATTACAGAAGAGTTGACAGTCTCTACTTATAAGATCACAATATCAAATCCTTCTCACAAAACTCAAATATCATAAAATCAAATACTACATAACACAAAATACATGTATCTTATTTTCCTTTTACCACATAGCATAGATATTATTAAGGTACTGACTTTCCCAGTCTAAGGACATAATTGATTGTAAGTTTGTGACATTAGTATTTTATTTGCCAATAGCAGCATATTATAATATGATAGCATGTAATAGCAATGCTATGCTACTATTTTTCTAAATATTGCTATAATCAATCTTCAAAATAAGAAGTCAGAAGTACAAGAACAAGACCTTTATTTTATATCTCAAAGGAAATAATAAACTATATAAAATGCAAGTGATTAATACAAAAAAGACTTAACAAAACCACCTGATTTAATAGTATCCAAAATCTATAAAGAACTTACTAAAGTCAACACCCAAAGAACAAATCATCTCATCAAGAAATGGGCAAGAAGACATGAACAGACACTTCTGCAAAGAAGACATCCAAAAACAGACACATGAAAAAGTACTCAATATCACTCGGCATCAAGGAAAAACAAATCAAAACCACAGTGAGATACCACCTCACACCAGTCAGAATGGCTAAAATCAACCAGTCAGGAAACGACAGATGTTGGCAAGGATGCAAAGAAAAGGGAACCCTCCTACACTGATGGTGGGAATGCAAGCTCGTGCAGCCAGTCTGGAAAACAGTGTGGAAGTTCCTCAAAAAGTTGAAAATAGAGCTACCCTATGATCCAGCAATCGCACTACTGGGTATTTACCTGAAAGATACAAATGTAGTGATCCGAAGGAGCACGTGCACTCAAATGTTAATAGCAGCAATATCCATAATACCCAAACTATGGAAAGAGCCTAAATGTCCATCAATATATGAAGGGATAGAGAAGATGTGGTACATTCCATTCCATACAATGGAATACTATGCAGCCATCAAGAGAAATGAAATCTTGCCATTTACAACAACATGGATGGAACTAGAGGCTATTATGCTAAGTGGAAGCAAGTCAGAGAAAGACAATTATCGTATGATCTCTCTGATATGAAGAATTTGAGAGACAGGGCAGAGGGTCGTGGGGGGGTGGGGGGAATGAAACAAGATGGGATAGGGAGGGAGAGAAACCATAAGAGACTCTCAATCTCACAAAACAAACTGAGGGTTCTTGGGGGGTATGGTGGTAGGGATAGGGTGGCTGGGTTATGGACATTGGGGAGGGTATGTGCTATGGTGAGTGCTGTGAAATGTGTAAGCCTGATGATTCACAGACCTGTACCCCTGGGGCAAATAATACGTTATATGTTT
>CM052807.1:36377909-36534496 GCA_028533885.1 Nasua narica
TGAACAAATGAAGCATGATGCTTTGTCCCCTTCACAATGTCCTCTTCTTCTTCTGCACTGTCCTCAGTGAATCCATATTACTTTTGTAATTAGAAATTAGAGTATTCTAAAATACGCTGGGTGAGTAGTGAAACAACTGTAAAAGTAAAAGAGTAAAGCTAGCAATCTTTCAGAATATGTGATGTTTCCCATTCCCTAACTGTGTATCTTTGTAGATACAGAAATTATATGCTGTGATACAAAAGAAACACAATCTCTGGATATATAGTATTCATGAGCTGATTCTTCATCTAGGAACAAATCACACATGCTTAGATAGAAGGCATGTAACATTAGAAAAGATTTGATTGAGCAAGAGATATATTTACATGGAGTTTAAAAAATACATACAAATTACTTATCAACATACTTGATGCTTCAAGTAGCACACCAACACAAAAAAGGAAAAGACCACTGTCTTCATTACACAGATGAAGAAATGGAGATGTGGACAGATCAGACATATATCTCCAGCTCTGCCACTGATCCCCTAAAAGTCTTCTGACTCCCGGTCTATTGTTCCTCCTACTATAACAATTTAATGCCTGCAACTTCAATTACCTGAAAAATATGTTCACATTTATTCTCAAAAGTTCTGACTGAAGGCAAGAGCAACTCTTACTTGTATTTCCAAATGGACGTGAGCAACATCCATAGCTCAGGAAGTGCTCTTGGCCATGATCACAGTATAGATGGTACTCTCTGAACGTGTGTTGATACCTTGCCAGAGCGTTTTACCTAAATAATACCTAATTGCAAGCTTGAAGTAAAGATTTTACTAACGTAAATTGAAAATAAAAGGAAATTTAGAACACTGAAAGCACTGCCATTTTTTTAAAAAAAATCCAAAGAAATCAAACTACATTTAATAAGGAACCAAAAATAATAATAATAATAATAATAATAATAATAATAATAATAAGGAACCAAACAAATTAGGGTGTTATCTAGGGCAAGCCGGAGGAGAAGGCACAATTTTGAAAAGAGAGCTAATCTCAATCTTCATACTACACTGTAATTTAATTTTTCATCTTCCTTATATTCAAAATTGATTTGAAAATTCTGGGGTTAAGTACTTGTCAAAGATAATAATACTTACAGCATGCTTTTTACCTAGAATCAGAAGTTACAGGTGAGATCTAGGATGGGCAGTAACCCTTGTTCAGTGGCGATATGGACTATCCACATAGAGGTAGCACCTACAGCAGAGAAACCCAACAGTGAAGGGGCAAAAGTAGTACTTCATTGCTTTTCTTGAGTCTAACGTTCTTTTTTTTTTTTTTTTAAGATTAATTTATTTGAGAGAGAGTGCACATGCACATGGGAACAGGGGGAGGGGCACAAGGAGAAGGAGAAGGAGAAAAGCAGAGTTCCCGCAGATCATGGAGCCCATTCCATGACCCTCAGCTGAGGACCTGAGCCAAAATCAAGACTTGGATGCTCAACTGACTGAGCCACCCAGGCGCCCGGATTCTAACATTCTTTTTTATTCCTATTCTAATTGCTATCTTTAAAATCTTCGGACACTATCTATATCTTGATCTATTATACTGTAGGTTGATAAACCATTTTTAGAATAACACCAGATATCATAAACTCGCAAACTGACCTTCTGATAGGCATCTCCTTTTGTCCATTTGGTGAACCAACTGGTCAAAATGCTAAAATTTGCTATGAAGTTTTTTTTTTTTTTTTTTTTTTTAATTTTTTGCCGAAGTGTAAATCGGAGGGAATGGCTTAAATATCAGGTTTTTGATTTCTTTCTTTTTTTTTTAATTTTATTTATTTATATGACACAAAGAGAGAGAGAGAGAGAGATCACAAGCAGACAGAGGCAAGCAGGCTCCCTAAGGAGCAGAGAGCCCGATGCGGGGCTCGATCCCAGGACCCTGAGCCGAAGGCAGAGGCTTTAACCCACTGAGCCACCCAGGTGCCCCGCTATGAAGTTATTTTAAGAGAAACTGTGGTTTAAAAAAATCAGCAATCAATGATCATCATCCCTTTTAATTGCTGGATTGAGCTCAAAGTTTAATATAGATTACTCGGGAAAGAAAGTAGATAAAAATGATCATTTTAATCTAACTTCCAGATAGGTCTATCCTTTTATGCTTAATATATTTTTGGCCAAAGTAACTAGAAAGAAGGAAAAGATGGAAGTAAATGTGCTCTATATCACTGTTTCCAAAATTTAAATTATTCACATAGCTATCATCTTTGTGATTTTACCATATTATGAACTAACCACCCATAATATAGTATACTTGAATTGGAAATTTTGGGGTGCCTGGGTGGCTCAGTAGGTTAAAGCCTCTGCGTTTGCCTCAAGTCATGATCTCGGGGTCCTTGGATAGAGCCTGCATCGGGTTCTCTGCCCAGCGAGGAGCCTTCTTCCCCCTCTCTCTGCCTGCTTCTCTGCCTCCTTGTGATCTCTCTCTCTGTCAAATAAATAAATAAAATCTTTTTTAAAAAATTAGAATTTTCGTCAGCTGAATTTATCTTTTTAAACTTTATATTACTACTTAAATTAAAACTCAGAACCCTTCATATAAGTGGAAAGTTGTCATAAAATTAAATTCAACGAGAAGCACTGTCATGCCATTATACCCTAACACGAGACTATTTCCTGACAGACACTCTGAGACCAAGGCTTGCTCTTTTTCACAAACGGAGAGCAGTTAAGTGTTGGAAGGATGCTAAAGGCATACTACCACCATGTTGAGATCTGATCCTTTTTGTTTCATCAGAAAAATTAGAACAGAACGGAAAAGCAAATAAATATATATTAAACACACATGACCTACAAGCACTTCTGGTTGCATACAAAACAATCTTTACTACTACCACTAATATGGACTCCACATTTCAGAAATACTATAGTACATACTAGGCACACATTATTTACATGAAAAGTTAAAGTTATATTTTATCAAGAATGATGGTGGTTAGGGGGCACCTCGGTGGCTTAGTCAGTTAAGTGCTTGCCTTTAGCTCAGTTCACGATTCCAGGGTCCTAGGATTGAGCCCCACGTCTGGCTCCCTGGTCAGTGGGGGGGTCTGCTTCTCTCTCTACCCCTGCCCCTTACTCATGTGTGCTCTCTCAAATAAATAAAATCTTTTAATTAAAAAAAATGATGGTGACTAAGCTAAAAACAAAATGGCATTCACCAATGACCTGTGTGACAGGAAGGGTAGTGTCTGACTATGTGAATGGGAGCAGAGAGCTGAAAGAAGGGGGAGAAAGTAAAGAGCACCTCCGAGATCAACTCCCATGTGCCTACTTAAACTGATAAACAATACAGCCTTTTACAAGAACTGTGCAAAAGCCATCTTTTAAGTAGCAAATGTTTTAAAGAAGTATTGATAATAATCCTAAAAAGACTACTACAATTATACACATACTGATAAAATAGCATTCTTCATTCTAATAAATCAATTACATGACTTCTACCACAACATTAACAATTTTCATGTTCTTCAAAAAGCTTAACGGTCTCTCTCATTTACTGGGATTTAGATTTCTTCTATCACATTCTTCTTAAAAACTATGTATGAGGTGCGACAGAGAAGTCCAAGTATCTTTCCTGCTAGCCTCCCAAGCCTCCAACCATACATTTCCTAGCAACATTATGCTTTCATAAATTATTCTGCCCAGTGGAGGCACTGTTAAAAAATTTGCAAGTGGAAAAAGAAAAAGGTATTATTATTATTTTGTCTTTAATAGAAGCAGCAGCAGCAGGTTCCTGGGGGACCACTGCTGGTGACTGGCATCCAGCCTCGCAATTTCAGAAATATTAGCTGTGCCGGCCTCTGGGAGCCAACTACTCAGGACTATTTCACCAGCAGCAATAGAAGCAGCAGCCCTCGCCTCCAGCAGCTCAGCATCAAATACATGTCCCTGGCCTCCAGCCCTGGGGGTGAACAGCATTCTGATTCGAGGGTCAGCAACTCTTTCTCCCTTTGGCACCTCTAGTTCTTCTGTTACCTTTGTAACTGCTCCCCTTCATTCAATCTCTTGCTGCTTATATTAAAATGAGTTCCGCCTTTCTGAATGGGTACTGCCATACGCAATAAAAGCACTATAACTCAAAAACAGCTTCTCTTCCTGTCATACTTGGCACTAAGTTGAAAGTTCGGGGGCGCCTGGGTGGCTCACTGGGTTAAAGCCTCTGCCTCTGGCTCAGGTTTTGATCTCAGGGTCCTGGGATCGAGCCCCGCTGGGGCTCTCTGCTCGGCAGGGAGCCTGCTTCTGTCTGCCTCTCTACCTACTAGTGATCTCTCTCTCTGTCGAATAAACAAATAAAATCTTTTAAAAAAAAAAAAGTTGTGATTACATATTTCAGGTTAATGCTACAAAATCTTTGAATATATATAAAGAGATTGATGAATATACATGTAATACACACCCAACACAAATACGAACAAGATAATTTCAAATGTTAAACAGTATCTTGATGGTCAAATTATACCATGTCTTTTTCTTTATGTTACTAATATGAAAACATATGGAAAGCTACACAAATTTAATAGACAGGAATTATGCTTATTTCAAAAATGTCTAAGTGTTTTCTTCTTTTAAATTAACATATATTATTTGTTCAGGGGTACAGGTCTGTGATTCTTCAGTCTTACATATCGCCCAGCTCTAAGTACCTGTTAGTGTATTTTGTACCTTTGAAACTTTCTATCCGGATGATTTTGTTTGTAACAAGGTGTGACATTAACAGCACAGCGTTTGGGGTCAGACAGATTGAGCTTTTACCATAGTTTGACCATTTCTTTTTTTTTTTCCAACCATTTCTTAATCACACAATGTTGATAAAAGCCCACATCACAAGACTGTTGAGAATTTTACATGAAATAACATATGCTAAAAGTGGCACACCCTTATCCTTTCAACTTACTGTCTTTTGTTTAAATACCAACTTGGGGCACCTGAGCCATGAAGTCCATTAAGCAGCCCACTCTTGGTTTCGGCTCAAGGGATGATCTCAGGGTCCTGGCGTTGAACCCCATATAAGTCTCAGCCCTCAGTGGGAAGTCTGCTTGAGATTCTCTCTCTCCCTCACCTACTGCCTCTCTCCCAACACATTCATGCTCACTTGCTCTAATAAATAAATCTTTAAAAATAAATAAAAATAAATATATTTAGCACCTTGATACATACTCAAAGTCAAAAAGTCACAAATAACAAATGCTTACTATGAAAGTTGAGAAGTGCAAAGGAACATTAGGGAAAAAATGTCACCCCTAATTCCTCCATCTGACAAGGAAGCACTGTTCACATCTGACCTATTTCCTTCACTGTTTAACTATGCACTTTTATTTGCATATTTTTTATTCCCTTACACACGTGTTTAAAAAATTCACCCTTTTCTCCTTAAGATTCCTTAAGATTCACGAGAAGCATTTTTCAAACACTCTCTGAAACACTGTGAACACCATGCAATTAACTATATAAGTGGGAGAGATTTTGATGGTCTCAAAAGGCTGCATCCACACCAAAAAAAGGACAGTATCCTAACATCTGTCTTTATTTTCTACTGCATGAATCTTGGGAAAGACAGCTTGTCTCCCTATGTAAGTGCAGCAAAGCCAAGCGGACTGACTCTAAGTTTCATTCTAGTTCTAGCTCCCTTGCAGTGAGTAAAAACATCTCCCAGATTCGGGCAGGGGGCTGAATGTCAACCCATCTCCCACATACATTTCCTCCTGTGTTCTTAAGGGCACAGCAGTAGGAAAGGGAAAGAGGATACGGACTACCAGTCACTTCTAAACTAAATCTCAGTCCACTCTTAAACCAGTACAAAGATGGTCTCCCAACATAACAGATGCATTCTAGGGACACTTGACTGGGTGGCCCAAATAATTAAGCATCTGACTGGTGGTCTGGTGCTTTGGTTTAGGTCATGATCTCATGGTCATGAGTTCGAGCCTGGGGTCAGGCTCCCTAGTCAGCATGAAGTCTGCTTGGGACTCTTTCTCTCCCTTTCCTTCTGCCCTTTCCCCAACTCATGCACTCTTGCTCTCTAATAAGTAGATAAATCTTTAAAAAAAAAAAAGTATTCCAAAATGGGTTTTTGAATTAATATTTACACAAACTGATGAAATTCAGAATATAAGGGACAAAGTAAAAACATAAAAACAGTGACAACAAATTCAATACTACTTTGAAAAGAAAGGGACATAGCAAGTGGAATCTCCACATGAAAAGTAACCAATATTAGGGCAGTCACAAAACCTATTAACCTCAAAACAGAGTCACCAGGCACTGTCCTTCCTACTTTTGTGATAGTAGAGCTAAATGGTTTATAAATAATAAATCCATGAGAAGATGAGCACATACAGATGAAAATTCGCTAGCAGATCGAAGTATCCAAGTTCCTAAAATCCAGAACAAAAAACAATCTGGAAATATTTTTGAAGAAAAAATGTCAAAGATCACATCTGCTAGTTAGGAAAGTTAATATCTAATAGAATCACCAGAATAACCATAATAATTAAGTAACTAGGGAACATCGTGAAATCTTATACAGAAGATAGGCTCAAGATGCAGCAATTTTAGGGAAATGAGAATAGCTCTTCTAAATGGCAATTTATCTGACATGTTTATTAATTTCACCAGGACATTGTTTATAAGTTTTTTCCAATTTTACAACATTCCCATAATCCAACTATGACAAATTTAATTATATTGCAAGTTATTTTTTAACAGATATAACCACTCAGATAAGAAATAACCTAACTTCTAACTGGTCAAAAGTGGATTAACCCTTATAATAACTTTGAATAAAGACATTGTATCCTCTTCTAACAATTGACTTCAGAGTTTATGGAACCAATGTTCTATTCTGGATCTACCACTTACTACAGAGGACAATATTATATAACAATTTATATGTAAAACATGTATGCCAAATTATTCATATACGGAAAAATAAAACACATGAATTAAGGTACGTATATACATTCTTGACACATGTGCTGTGTGTCATGTATATAAATTCATACTTATATACATACATAACCTTAATTCATATATGCCTTATTTTAGCTGTAAGTGAAATAACATAAATGTAATACTATTTGGAGTTCTATAAAAATTGAGTATAGCTATATAAATCTAAGGTCTAAGTATAGATTTGTTACTAAAAACAGAACAAGGCACTTGGGTGGCTCAGTCAGTTAAGCATCTGCCTTTGGCTCAGGTCATGATTCCAGGGTCCTGGGATCAAGCCCCGCATCGGGCTCTCTGCTCAGTGGGAAGCCTGCTTCGCCCTCCCCCACACTCCTTGCTTGTGCTGTCAAATAAATAAAATCTTTTATAAATAAATAAATAAATAAATAAATAAAATCAGAACAAAAGGAATAAATAAAAATGTTCCCTGCGTAGAATTAAAAACTTGAATCCTTTCTTTTTAGGGTTCTTCATATTAGGAGGGTGATTAATTCTTCCCTCAGGTCCTTTCTCAGAATTTGCCTGTGATTTTATCTTCATGTGAATTTTCAGGTTTGTTTTTTGGTTTTACGTGGGAGGTTTTTATTTGGTTTTTTGTTTGGGTTTTTTTTTTTTTTTTTTTTTGCTTTTTTTTCTTTTTGTCTTTTGTTGGCAAGAGCTACAACCCTGGGAATGAAGTGATTGATTAGCCTTGAATAAAAGGGGATTAAAAGGATGTCCTGGGAGGGAAGCTTTGGCATAACTCAGGCAAGGGAGGACAATGCAAAAATTAAGGTAAATTGACAAAAGCATCTCCATGCTTAGTCAGAGTGAGAGGAGTTATTCTCAGAAAGATCCTCAGCTGGAAAATTCACTCAACAGCACGAGCCCTTCAATCAAGAATCTAGTGGGCAAAATCATAGCCTTAATTCTTTTTAGCAGTGACCAAGTGCTACTCCATAAAGAAAAAAGGGAACTTTAAAAAGATTATTAGAACTTTATATCAATAAACTGAAACAACCAAAAATGAAACAAGATGAAACCAGAGAGGGAGACAAACCATAAGGGACTCTTAATCTCAGGAAACAAACTGAGGGTTGCTGGGGTGGAGGGGTATGGGAGGGATGAGGTGGCTGGGTTACGGACATTGGGGAGGGTACGTGCTATGGTGAGTGCTGTGAAATGTGTAAGCCTGATGATTCACAGACCTGTACCCCTGGGGCAAATAACACATTATATGTTAATAAAAAATTGAAAATAAAAATAAACTAAAATAACTAAATCACTAGTTGTTAACTACGATGCAATGCTTGGCAGCTCTACTATGAACACACATATGTTGAAACGGGTTTCCAGCATATCAACACTATTGGCCTAACTTTGTCATATTTTTTGTTGCTCCTGTTATTTATAAATTTAGCTTCATAGCTATCAATTTAGGTTATGTAGGGTTTGGTTCACCCGATGGCACAGACAGATACATGTTTTCATCGACACTTTTGGACATAATAAGCTTCTAAGAAGTCAATTCTAAGGTATAAACATTATGGTTCAAAGGTGAAATACTTCTATTTATTTTATTACATCTTTTCCCAGATTTATATACTATCTCTTCTTTGGTGATGTGATATGTTTCATAAGCAAACACACTGCAAGAGAACACACTACAAAATCAAGTGTTTTAAAATTCTACCTGTTTCTGTACTTTAGGAAACTTAAGTTACATCACTCAGCAAATTTTTACAGGGCAGAACACAATAAATGCCTTCGATTCTCCAGAGTAAATGCCTCTAATTCCCCCTGTTCTGGAATGTGGGCTCTCTCGTTCTCTCTCCTTCTCTCTCTCTCTCTCTCTCGCTCTTGTTCTGGCTCTCTCTCTTTACTTGGTGCTTCTACAGAGGATAATGATCACTTCACATGGGAACCAAACAGTTTGTCAAGATTGGCCTGGACACAACTTTCAACAGTTAATTTTTAACCCATAATTTTGGTATTTCCGTTCATGTATTTTCCATCACAGGAAAAGTACTGTACTTTGGGGTCAAGTGCCAATTTTTTTACTATTGAAAATGTTACACTGACAGAAATATTAAGGGATCCGTGAGGCTCTGATTTAGAAAAGCTTTAGACAGAGTAATAGTCCCTAAATGTGCTCAGGCAGATTCAAGAGGTATTATCTAAATGGATTACTCTACTTCCTATTGCTTTGACCTTTTCCCAACATTGCCACAATTTTTATATGCCCGCCCGCACCATATGCCACAAAAGAATAAGAGAAATAGGAGAGCGACAATTCGTAAGATGTTGACCTGTATGTTTATAATTAGAGTTTACCCATTTTGGCATAAACATACAGAGATGACAGAGAGATGATGAAAAGCAGCCTACCACTTCTTGGGGAATGTTGACTGCCACAATGCACAAGAAAGCTTGGCCACGCATGTCACTTCCGTGTATTTAGCAAGCATCTGTCACATGCCTACTCTGTGTCACAAGCACTGTTCTTAGCAGTGAACAAGATAAGCCAAGTCCTCGAGCGTGCACTCTTGTTGGAGATGAGCAGTAGGGAAATAACACATGCCGTGTGGTAACACAGACAATGCAGAAAAACACAGTCGAGTGAAGATAAAGTATAGTGTATGAAGTGCTTTCATGAAGGTGACCTTAAATGATACCACTGACGAGGAAAACTGGACCAGAGACCATAAGGAAATGAGAGAAGAAACCATGTGGGTATGGAACAGAAGTACATTCCAGGCAGAGGAAACAGTACGCGCAAAATCCGTGAGACAAGGACACGCTCAGCAGGTTCACGCAAGAGCAATGAGCTGATGTGACCAAGAGAGTCATGGGGAACATGTTAGAAGATGAAGGCAAAGACATAGCAGGTGGAGAGGTCGAAGCTGAGCTCACGGACTCCATTAAGAATTTTAAATTTTATTCTGAATGAGAGGTGAAACAATCCCAAGGTTGTGGAGAAATGACAGCATCTGACTCAACATCCAAAGGATTAGCGCTAGTGCCGTGTGATGAACAAACTATACGGAAGCAAGAGGAGAAGCAGAACTCTTCACAAAGGCTAACACAATCATACAGGCAACCGATGATGGTGACCGAGACCAGGACAGAAACTGTGTAGTTGGGAAGCAGTGAGTTCCTGGATATATTCTGAAGCTGGGTGCAATAGCATGTGCAGATCAGTCAAATGCGGGATGTGAGATTAACAGATCTGGAAGGATAAACCCAAACTATGTGCCTCGAGCAACCAGAGAAGTGGAATGGGATAATCAATGAGTCCACAACATGATCTCCTGAATATCATCTCTATTTAAATTCAAAACAAGGGCAAAAAGCATTTAACATGTTACAGGCTTTCCTCTCTGGCCTCTTTAAGCAAAAAGCTCAACTTGCTATTTTACTTATTTCTTGACTACTCTGACAAATCATGATTTTCTCTTTCCATAGTTTTGCTGCTGATACCCCTTTACCATTACACACACACACACACACACACACACACACCACAAATCTGGGAACCAAAAGTCCAGAAGTCTGCCACCAAACATCTATGAGGTTGGCTATGAAATCTTTTGAACCTAGTGATTCGAACCATGTGGACAGGCATTAAATTAAGAGTACCGTGATATTTTTTCTGAAGGTGCCTGAAGACAGAGGTTATCAACTCTTTAAAACCTCATCAAGACAGCATCAAGGAAAGCAGGCAGTCTGCAGCACGGTGAGAATAAATAGTGTCTCTGGTAGGTGAATAAGGTATGCATTTCCCCATTCAGAGCCCCATCACTTCGCCAGAGTAAACTGAAGCTAAGCTGCCAAAGGGGCATGGTAGTCAGAGGTCATTCAGTGGCAAGGGTCTGGCGTGTTTCCCTGACATGTGTTGGCTGTCTATGGCTTCTGTCATTAGGTTAAAATCAAATGATCTTCAGCCCGTGAAGAGAGGGTAGCTAGTCCCCCACCTCTGCCAGCATTTTCCCAGGTGAGTTCCACAGATCATTAACCACATCAGCTCCTCTGAGGCCAAAAAGGATTCTCGGACCAAATAAAGGCAGAAAATGCTGTAGCCTAGATTTCTCCTGGAGATTTTCACAGTGCTCCTTCTCTAAAGGTTTTGTCAAGTCCTGTGGTAATCAAACCACTAACTATTTAACCAGCATTTCCTGAATTTATTTTACCCATCTGCAAAGAAAACAAAGACCTTAATAACGACAATGAGAAGATGACGACCATTCGGTGACACGGTGAGAAGCAAACTTGTCAAAACTTGGTGAATGATTTAACCAATGGGTGAGGGAGAGGTAAATGTCAAAGATGACTTCAGTTCTAACACTGATGACCAGGAAGGGGGGAACTTATATATTAAGACAATTGACTTCCATTTTTTATAAAGATTGCTTCATTCATTCATTTGAGAGAAATAAAGAGCATTGGGAGGGGCAGAGGGAGAAGGAGATCGAGAATCCCAAGGAGACCGCGAGCTGAGCTTGGGAGCCCGATATAGAGCTCGATCTCACGACCCCAAGATCATGACCTGAACCCAAACCAAAAGTCAGATGCTTAACTGACTAAGCCACCCAGGCATCCCAACTTCCAAATTAAAAAAAAACATATATTTTTTGTTTCAATTATATTCAGAGGCATTTATTGACCACTATGTTCCATGCACTAACGCAGACACAAAGAACAAGAATAACAAACCACAGAGCTCATTCTTGCCTTTGCACAACTCAGTCTAGGTGAGTCACTACAACTCAGTATGAGATATAAGACCAAGTCTGATGTGTACAGAGAAGAGCCATGATTCAGGAGCACCAACACTTGAGTTTGGGAATGTGGAAGCATTCCAACAGGAAGTAACATCTGGGCTGAAACTTAAAGGAACAGTGCATACTAAGCAGGTAATGAAAGAAATAGAAGATCGTTCAGGCACAGGAACAAGGCAGATTCAGCAGGTGAAAGGCCAGGTGAGTCAGGTCAGAGCAACGTAACAAAAGAAATTTAATAGGTGCAAGTGTCACATACAAGATGAGGGGATGAAACTAGTGTCAAAGTTTACTAAGTTAACGAGTTAAACAACTGTGCACTAGGGGTGCCTGGGTGGCTCAATCGGTTAAGCATCTGCCTCTGGCTCAGGTCATGATCCCAAGGTCCTGGGTTGGAGTCCCTGCATCAGGCTCCCTGCTCAGCAGCAATTCTCTTCTCCCTCTGTCCCTCCCTGCTGCCTGTGCTTGCAAATGAATAAAACCTTAAAAAACAAAACAAAAGCTATGCACTATGGCCAATACATTATAGGAACAAATATTCTTAAATGAATTTAAAAACTGGCTATTTCCAAAAGAAGTCCAGCACTCCAGTCTCATGTATGAGCAAGTTTTTTCTAGACACCAGGGTGCCATGTAATGTGGTGGAATTAAAGAGAGGGCAATAAATCCCCTTTTCTTTGGGGACCTGCTGACATTCAAAAAGGCCACTGGTCCTTTCTTCCAGAAAAACAATAAAAGCTGTATGTGAATTACAGATCACTGATGAGTAACAGGGGAGCATTACTATACCCAGGTCTGAGACTTTCCCGAACTGGGAGTTCAAACCACATTCTTACCTATCTGATATTTTACAATTACTTCTGTCTTCTACAGCCTTCCTCAAGAGACCCAGTTGTATTTCCAATACTAGAAATTTGGCTGGCATATTTGAAGGAGTTAAAAAGTAAGTACTAGATTGAAACAGCAAGCTTCATAAAAGTGAAACCCCTTTCTGCAGGTCGTTGGGCTTTGCACCTGCTCCTCTCTCACACTCTCAGTTAAAAACTGTCGACTACCTTGAACATGTTCTCAGACACACATTTCTTACCCCCTATCAAGACCTCATGAACTCAAAATTTTGACATGCATCTGAAATAAAAGTACATTTGATGTATTCATCAAAATACAGGCACACACTCACACTTGCCCATCTAGTCTCTACTCCCCATGACTCTTCCGCAGGGCACCTCAGATGGTGTCACTCTTTGGAAATGTCATCTCTTGGCTGCCAAAACCTCGGCATGGCGTGTAAGGGGCTCTGTGGTGTGTCCCGCTGCTCCCTCTATGACCGCTTGTCCCACACCACCCTAACCTGTGCTCCTCCCTAGTGCCCTCAGCTGTGAGAGTGACTTGCCTTCTTCCCTGCCTGGAATGCATTCCCCCCAGACAATGCATGTCGCTTGCTCCCCAGAAAGAAGCAGATGTCCCTTTACCAGTTCAATTTTCCTCGGCCCACCTAAATAAAATACAACACGTCGCTCCATTCCTACCTATTGGTAACACTCAGCCCGCTTGATTTCTCTTGACAGCACTCATTCCAGGTGAGATATTATTAGAATGAAATTTAAAGCCAACAGATGCTTTGTTGTAGCTAATTGTTCACCGGTATTCTAAATGCTTAGAACAGTCTGGCGCACAGTAGGCACGCCAATATTTACTCAGAGAATTAATGGTGCCTAAAAACTGTGGACAGACCGAGAAGAGGACAATGTGAGGAATGAATTGGAGTCTGAAGGCATTGCCTCAGTTTCTCACAAGCCTTGTTCCAGCCTTACCCAAATAAGAGATTATCTCGGCCATTAACCGTCTATGGAAGGACGGGATTACAGACCACCGATGACCAGCACAGCAAAGAGAAGAGGCTGGAGGAAAGCAGAGAGTAACATTCCTCCTTCGCCTCATCTCAAAACGCTTGAGCCACTGTTCCTCGCACGGGAGGCACTCAATAATAAATGACTTGTCTGGAAGCAGGACCATTTCTATTTTACTAGAGGGGAGAGAGAGGAAAAAGGGGACATTTTCTCAGGATCTGAGCTTATTTGACTGGACAAGGGGAGACGGCAGATATTGCAGCCGGAGAGGCAGGCTCTTCAAATTCTCACAAAACACAAATTCCTTGTTATGCCTCTGATGGGAAGAGCTTCCTTTGAGGCGTGTAGGGGAGAAGGGGCGGAGGGAGAAAAGCTCAGACGATGCTATTTTTAAACGATTTGGTAAGAATGGCTATTTTTCCCTCTGATATTCTTGAACCACCCAAATGTCATGTTTCCATGCACTGCTGTCTGGATGCTCTCAAAAGCACTGCTTCGAGGTGAGAGAGGGGGGGTCATAGGCTCATCTTCTCACATGCCGCTACCGCTGCTGATTTTTTTAAAAGCTTTGTGACCTAGAAAGGAGATGTACGGTATGAATGATGCACAGACTGCAGAGAGCATAGGGCGTCAGCAGTCTATTTATACCTCCAGGAAGGAAAAAATGAGTACAGGGCAGTGACTCTATACTCCGTGGACTGGGTATGCAAAGATCATCTGGAAGAAACAATCAACAACACAGCAGGGGGATCATTTATGTTGTTAGTGAGAAGTAAAAGGTGAGGCCACGTTCCCATTTTCCTCTGTCCTTCCAAATTCAGATTGCTTTGAAAGAATTCCAAGTTGATCCTTGATGTTTCCTACTACTGTGTAAAGCATCCCGAGTCTGAGTTAAAGACACTGCCACCCACATTTTAAAAACTAACTTCACTCCATATGTGCACACATACTCACATTTGGCTATAATCTGCAGCCATTTGGACACGCTGTGAATTTGGGGGAAAAGGTTTTCAGGTTTAACAAAGTATTTGGAAAAGCCTTACAGATACTTGTGTGACTTAACTTTGAAAAGGGGGAAGAAATGAGAGGACTTACACGGATTTGCACAAGATGGTAGAGAAACATTTTCCCAAAGGTATGTAGTCAGTTTCTCTTAAATGGCGATGTATTCTCAGGACAAAGCAGGGGAAAGCACCCAGGCACAGCTGTTAACACTTATTCCTGCATCACTGGAGAATTTAATATCAGGCTTTACCTCTAGACTTCTACTTGTTTTTAATGTAAGCAGTATAGCATGGGGTGCAATGGAAATGATGGTGTGAAACTCACCCATTTTGCTCCTGTCACCCATGTATTTAGGCGATTTCTGCCAGCTTGCTTTGCTTTTGAAGTTATTTTGCTAGCCACGGGGATGGGTTTGCCGACAACTGGTTCAAGTATGAGGTGTTTTCTAAGGCTTGAGATGAGGTCTTTCCTGATGCAAAATTTACTGCTCTGCATGGGCTCCAAAGTGGAGCCTGAGATTTCTTCATAGAACACAAACTGACTTACTATGAATAAAGCAATATAAGGTTCATCATAGAAACACTTCCTGTTTCCTTTGCTATCCAAGTCTTCTTATCATTTCCGAGGCAGAGAATTTAAGGCATGCTTCACCCTTTTCCATCACTGGCTGAAATCACGTTTGGTTTTAATTCACCAAGCACACAGTTCATCACATTCACATCTTCCACAGCCTGACTTATAAGGGGGTGGGGCTCATCTCAAATGGTTCACAAAGAGAATCAATGCTTTAATTGTTTAACTGTGAAAACTCACAAGGCAATATGTGAGCTTGTAACTGTCAATATTTTGTTGACAAGTGAAGGATATCCTTCAGCCCGGTGCCACATACGTAAAACTGACCAATGGACAAAGTCAAGAAGTTTAGACAGAATAATAAACTCGATCTGACAGACGAGGTTCCTCAGAGGGAAATGGAGTGATCAAAACCAATACCACCAACTGGTTTTGTTGGTTCCAGTTTTTGCATAACCTTTTAAGTTTAAGAGGTATTGGTATCCATTGTTCATGGGAATCTGGTGCCAGGGAGAACAGACAAAATGAATGCACAAGAAAACCCTATATTCATGACAGGCTGGGAGGGAGGGGACAGGAAAAGGAGGATGGAAATGAAAACTCAGCCAGAGTTTAGTACCTTAAACTAGGAAAAACTTGGCAAACACCTGCAGGTCGATTATATGACAGAAAGGAAAGGAATCATGGGATGGATCATCTTTAAAACCTTGTCTACATGCACGGTACTGCACCACTAAGAACAGAACTTAATATTCGTGTGCTCCAAATTTTAAAGCTCTCTTGTCCTTTAACTTTCTGCTACATAAACCCATAAACCAATACCGTGAGGTTCTCCCTCCTCTTTTTCCTTCTCTCTCACTGCCACAAAGAAGCTAACTGCATGATCTTGCCTTTAAATGGAAGTAGACCTGGCATATGCAAATCAGCTCTTCTTTGGCTAGGTTATGGAAATACAAACCCTGGGGGTGGAGGGGGCCTTCTGAGCCTTTGGGCAAATTGTCTGAGAGGCAGGAGAGTAATGTTCTGTCAGAAAAATTGCTAAATACAAAAAGAAGACCAACGATTGATCCTTATTTCTCTTTAAAAAAATTATTTTCATGGAATAGTTTATGATTTCCATATTTAATCTTTAATTTATGCTAATACATTTCTAGATAATTTTTAGCACAATTGCTGTGAGGCAAAAGCAGGCTAAGAGATCTACTCAGACATGTTTAACTTACGTATAAGAAACGGAAGGAGTTGTTCTTGTGCAATAAAAACAAAACACAGGAAAAAGCAATTACTGGTTAAATTTTTTGGATCAGACAGATACTGCTTTTAGACTTCCTCTTTTTGTGTCTGTATACTTGATCATACTGACAGTCATTATTCATTCCAAAAAATGAGGTATTTCCTAAGAAGCTTTTACAAGCAAGTAATTCTAGGATGACTATTTTCTTCATTTCTCCTCCCCTCATATCCTCAGACATACCTACCTAGGTAATCAAGCTCCTATATCCAAACTAGGAATGAGGACTAGTGATACGGTTTAGCAAAGTCCGTACATGGGAGAGAGTAAGATTTCTCTCCAACACTAGATTTATCTTAAATGTCCCTAAAGTCAACTTCTATAAAGCTTCTTGCAAAAGGTAATAAAAACAGCATTCAGTGTTGACAAGTGCTGGTTGTTCATTAGTACTGACAAATGAAAATAAACCAAAAAAGCATACATAGTAAGAAAATGATTATGTTTTGTTATAAAGTTCCAAACACCCATAGACAAGTATTTCGACGTGAAATTTTGATTCATCCCAACTCTGCTCATTGCCTTTGATAAATTCTGAATGACGACCATGGTGTCTCTCCCCCAAAAAAGGATCCCTCAAGCACGATATATATCCAAGGATAACTCACCCTAGTTGCTACGACCCTGCATTTTTCTTCCATGCTACTAGGGACCAAGGTGACTTTAACACACGTTTTTGTGCCCCAGCCATTAAACGCTTACATTCCCCGTGTTAAGTTTAAGTACCTACCGCAAATTCAATGTTTTAAATTGACATAATGATTTTGAAAGACACATAAGCACGCCTTAAGGATTTTTTGTTTGAGTTTCCAAACTGCTGGATTTGACCACATTTTTACAAACTGCTAGTAAGCATACATTTTAAAAGAACGGGCTTCCAATGTCTAACCTTTCACAGTCTGCAGTGTTGTTGACTCAATATTTCCATTTGTCCCCCACTTTCCACCATCTGGTAGGACTACACTTCCCTGTCTCCTTGACATTTAGTGAGGCCACGTGAAACCAGTGAAATGCCTTCACAAGTGGCAAGCATCACTATGAGGCAGAAGTGCTAAGAGCCAGCGTGTGAGTTACCGTGTTCTCAACCCCTGCCCAGGGAAGCCTGTGTCAAGTTCCGCTGCCTTTGAAAGTGTGTGATTAGCACGTTCCTCCTGCCAAAACACACAAGTAAGAGGGAAACACTTTTTGTTGTCTTTAGGATTCTTGTGGTGGTTGTTACTGCAACCTAACTTAGCCTATTCTGACTACTACACACACCTGCTTGTGGCTATCGGGCATGTGCCAGAACGTGGGGCGAGGGGGAGGGGGAACTCTGTCTGAAATAATTATAAAGGCCATTTCCTATGAAATATGTAGTATCTATGGTTAAATTTCATTTTGATGTATAACTGCATGCACGGAAATAAGTTTTCAAATTTTATAAGAGCTCAAGGGTTAAGTGGTTCAGTATTTAACAATAAATGCGAACAACAGAAAAGGATGGAGGGGGGGCCTCCAGAGGTGAGAAAGGGTCTTCTGTGTCGAGGTACGAACCTAGGAAAAGTAGAGGCAAGAGAAGACAAGGAGATTTCAGAGAATGAAACTAGTTCCAAATGAAGCTACAGGGATTGGTAGGGCAGCAGACACATGGGAATGATCAGGAAACCTAAGATACAGACCTGGGAACACTGTAAGATCAGAGCTTCAGATCTGAAAGTTTTTGTCTGTAGTCTGAAGGTAGGGTCAAAGAGAGGAGTGGGTGGGAAGAAGAGGGTGAGAGGAGGCAAACTGAAAGGAACATACTACTCATCTAGCTCAAAGGTATCCCAAGAGTGACTGGAGCTTATAGAATAAAATGTACATCATGCCCTTTTACCAAAGGTCCTCCAACGTCGGGGAATAGAGGCTAGCAGGCAAGGCCCCGGTCTCTGACTTCAACTTCTGCCACATGCTAGTTACATCATGACCTGGTTTCTTTATCCATAAATCTATACTTCAGCAGCTCATCATAAAGATTTAATAAGATAGGGGCGCCTGGGTGGCTCAGTTGGTTGAGCAGCTGCCTTTGGCTCAGGTCATGGTCCCAGTGTCCTGGGATCGAGTCCCACATCGGGCTCCTTGCTCAGCAGGGAGCCTGCTCCTCTCTCTGCCTCTGCCTGCCTCTCTGCCTGCTTGTGTTCTCTCTCTGTTAAAATAAATTAAAAAAAAATCTTTAAAAAAAAAAGATTTAATAAGATAAAATACATAAAATGCTTATTTTAACAAGTGCCTGGCTCTGGGTAAAGATTAACTACCTAGTGCATTTTATTACCCGTAACATAAGCGGGCCACTTTCCTCAGTACCCTGTTTTTTCAATCTTCATTCATTCTTTTTCATTCTTCCTCTACAAATGACGCTGCCTAATGATTTGTCTTTTCTTAGGCTCCACCCACCCAAATTCTACTCACCCTTCAGAATCCAGCTCATACCATTTACTCCACGAAGACTGTTCTGAATGCCCCCAGCAAATCATCTCTTCCAATTCTGAACTATGACATATTTTCTAACTGCTTCATGGCGCTTAATTACAAACTATCTGCTGGATAAAAGATAAATCAAGTGGTGTTTTTTTCCTCAACTCTATTTTCCTTTGGCCAATATTACTTCTTATCTATCCATGTATTTTTCCAACAGTACTTAGTTGTCATGCCTTACATGTACTGATCTTCACTGTTGAATAATTTAGAGAATTAGATCTAATTCTTTTTTAAGATTTTACTTATTTGATAGAGAGAGATCACAAGTAGGCAGAGAGGCAGGCAGAGAGAGAGGGGGAAGCAGGCTCCCTGCTGAGGGTCCCAGGACCCTGAGATCAAGACCTGAGCTGAAGGCAGAGGCTTTCACCCACTGAGCCACCCAGGTGCCCCTAGATCTAATTCTAACATAGAATCCAATTAAATTTCTTAGGATAATATATACAAGTTTTTTTTTTTTTTTTAAAGATTTTTATTTATTTATTTATTAGAGAGAGAGACTGAGAATGAGAGGAGAGAAGGTCAGAGGGAGAAGCAGACTTCCCGCAGAGCTGGGAGTCCGATATGGGACTCGATCCCGGGACTCCGGGATCATGACCTGAGCCGAAGGTAGTCGCTTAACCAACTGAGCCACCCAGGCGCCCCAATATATACAAGTTTTGATCATAAAGTTCAGAAACAACAAATATTTCACAAAACTGGTAATTTTCTTCTTCCTTTTACCTATAAATAATCAAAGATTAGACAGGTTAAGTACCTATTCTAAAACTGCATGGCATGTCAATGACAAGTCTTAAGAGAAAATTTACAGTCCCCATAGGAAACAGCCTCCCTCTCCCCACCCCCGCCTTATATTCCAGGAGCGAAAGGGGAGAAAGCTAATCTTCCACAACTGGTCAGATAGCATTCTTCCCTCCCACAGCCATAAAGATGTCACCAGGCAGATAGGAATCCTTGTAAACAACCAGCTATTGAAAAACAGTTTTTCTGCCAGATTCCACCAAAAAAATAAACGCAGTGTTCCTTGATACCCCTTCAGTCTCCTCTGTAATAAACAAGCATTCAAGAAGTGGGTAAACAGTGAGACTGACTGAGAAACAGATCTGCACTTGAAAAGCAATCAGCACAGTAAGTCTCAACACTGCAACCTGAAAAATAGGGCTGGTCTGGGCCTCTGTTGTTAAGTGATCCCATAAAATTCAAAGGGACTTAGGAACTTAGGAATGGTTCTTGCTTCCCACCTGATCACAACTTTCCCAAAACAGAGGAGCAGACTCTGACCTTTAATCTCTACCCCATGAAGTATATTTGAGCCAGCCCTGAGAGTAACCTGCAGGATAAGGGAGCTATCCCACCAACTTCCTTCCCATTATAAATTACTTTGGCATGTAAGTCTTTTTAAAAAAAATTTAAATCCTAATGAGTCCTTGTAAAATATAAAAGCCAGGCAGTATCGTGACTTTAACTTTTCACACCTCACTACAAGTAACTCTTCCAAACGTTTCTCGTGCAACTTTTCTCCTAGAGTCAAAGCTTAGATTTCTTTGGATCTTACACCATACCACTACTAAATCTTTTTTCTTATTTTTATTGAGTGTTCCAAAAAGACAATCAGAAATGACATAGGCAGAAAATTATTGATTTTGAAAGTTTATCCAAATAGGTAGGAAACTTATAACTTATGTATGGTTCACTGAGCAAAAACTGTGGTCACAAAGCAAAGCTCTCTTAGATAGTGCTAGCTGTCTGTCCCTATTTTTTCCAGACAGAATTATGCAACATCCTGATGTTTCAAACTATTCTGTCATGGAAAATCTGTCTCTAGGGTGGGGGGCAGGAAGAGAGTCCCGTTTTCTTTTTAAAGTTATAATTCGAAACAGATAGTCAAACAATACAGTAAACTCCATGTACTTTGCAAACACTTTGAGTTATGGATTGTGAGTCTAGCAAGGTAAAGCCAGAAATGAGCATCTGAAAGGAAAAACTCAACAGATGCCCCCTTTGCCCACAGCATTTCCAATACTGGAAAGTCAAAATATTTTGCTCTGCAAGATAAGCGGTCAATAATACTCAGTGATGGGAACATTTTCAAGGATAATATTTCATATATCCAAGAGTTTTTATTGGATTTTCTCCCAATGTTACCATAAACATTTAATGGTTATTAAGAGGTGATGAAAATCATTTTCCCTTTCATCAGTGTAAAAAATCAAAACTGTGGGTATCCCAAAACTTCATGTTTCTCCTTTTTCAATGGACTAGAAGACAAAGTGATATAAATAGATGCAATTCATATTGGACGTCTTACATGTATGTTGACACAAAAATAAATTTAGAGTATTTCTCAACTTTGTCCTGGTCTCTCCTCCAAAAGAACCTGAGGACAGATGAGGCTTTTAAAGTCCTGTTGTCATTCTATGGACGATTACAGAAAAACTGTATTTTGAAATGAAGTGAAGATTTCAATTTCTTAACCTTTGCAGCTGACTTAAAGACAGGACCTACTAAATGACAAGAGAATCCAAGACCCAGGGTCTGGCTCAGTGATTAGAAGCAGTTACTAGACTGGAAGCAAAGGACACCATCTCCGGACGGCGGCTGCACTGGAGGAAACACGCCAACTCAGAACACAGCATGGCTCCTATCCTCTGTTTTGAAGAGATTATGGCAGAAAGCTAAATTACTCCAACATTTCGACATTACACTATGGGCCTGAATGTACAGCATATTTATCGGTACTATATTTTGCATTGCTTTTTAGATGAATGACTTTTGAACCATATTTTCTTACATAACCAAAGCATTAAGTGCAATGTCAACATCTGAAAATAATTATTTCTGTGTATTCACATAACCTTGGAATGCTGAGAAATGTATTTGGCTTAAGACACAGCCTAACAGGCACGACAGCCCCGCCTTAACATGATATACACAGCAGACTTCTTTAAGGGAAGAAGGACTCTGCGGTTAAAGCCTTATAGTCAACACTCAAAAGCTGGATGGGCTGAAGATAAATGGAAACTTTCGGAGGCTGAACACCTGGGGATCATTAGGAGCTTCCTTAAAAGAGAAAGAGGAGGAACTTGGTGAACTCCGGAAAAAATGGAAGTCATTCTTTCTAGCAACATTCAAGAATAGGAAGCCTTTTTTACAAGAGAGAATCCGCTTACAGGAGAACTCCAGAAAAGTCTTAATGTTAGCAATACACAGGCCTGGGTCTGCTTTGGAAGATAGCGATGAGGAAATCAATACCTGCTTTGAATGGTGGTCTTATTGCAAGAAGCAGTTTCTTGCTTGTACATAAAAAGGATAGCTAAAACTGGGGGGAAAGAGAAGGGCGCTCTAAGATGAGCAACATGGTGCTAACCTAAATTCAGTTCATTTCAAACTCTGGAACTATGGGCTCCAGGGGGTATTCCCACAATTAACAGTCAACTGTTGAGTGAGAACAGGGCTCCCCTTCCTACTCATCGCCTACCATCCATGATATGACTGGCACAAAGTAGGGATCGTTGAATAAATAAACGAAGGCTGGGTCAGGAATAATATTAGTGCCCAAATGCTGGCTGTGACAGAACTCCATTAATTTGTAGCAAAAATGGAAATGTGAGGCCTGAAATTTTCTCCTGAGTCCTCTACTAATCTCCAGTATTAAAGTTGATTGACCCCACCTCACCCAGCACTCTCAATTTGTGTTTACACAGTCCAGATGTGGAGTCAATACTCCCAAAGGAATCACCTAGCACGCGGCTCAGAAAAGATCTTCAATTTTGCCGGGACCCCAGGCAGGAGGGAAAGGAAAGGGGGAAGAAGCCAAGTGGCAACTACTACAATTACAGAGGAGGGAAGACTTAAAATGATTCTATCTCTCCTGCAAAGAAAAGCGCTGTTCTAAGGGGGAAACTAGTTCAATTTTATTTAATCCTAAACCTTGCTAAGGCTGGAAGTGAGGGTTAATTTGCAATTATACAGAAAAGGTTTAGGTATTAGACACAGACTGCAAAGAAGTCGTTCCAATTTTCAAATATGCATGTAGTCTTTATCGAGAATGAAAGCCTTTCTTGGTTTCAACTGACTTCATTCTTCCCCTCTATAACAGAGTTTGTTTTTTGTTTTTTTTTTCAGAATACCCTGAGCCCCTGAGAATATGAGCCTCATGGAACTTAGAACAGACAGAATAAAGCAGCATTTATTCACCATCCTCAGAGAGAAGTGACTAGAAACTAGAATCCTGGAGATGCCATCATACATACCTCCTGATAAATTCCCAGTTCCTCTAAATATTTCCCTCCCTAATCCCAGACACTAGAACTGTCAGTCATTTTTGGGTCTGTTATTCCAATATGAAAAGTCTGACTTAAGCACCATAAAAGTCTTGGGGAAAAAAAACATTTTTGAACACTGGTGGGCTCAGGGGACTGATAATGGAATATGAACCTTTCGCCCCTAAAATGGTTCCTTGGGAACAGAAAGCAGTGTATTTTTTAGTACAACCCCTCTGAGCCCCCCATTCTCCCAGGTGCTGCTAACATCTAGCAGCTGCTGCCAGGATATGTAAAACATCCTAAGAGTCTTCTGAGTGATCAGGATAGATTTAGCAATCTGTCAACCCCAGAGCTTAAGAAAATTTGCCTATGATCACCTGGGGATTTGGTGGAATGCAGATTTCGATTCGGTAATCTACAGAGGGGCCTGGGAGTCTGCATTCCGAGCAGCTCCTGGGCAATACTGATGCTGTGGACCAGTGAACTTACTTTAAGGAGTATGTATCTATTCCAGCTTTATCTGGGTCATATAATTTGAGGGGAACACAGAAACTCCTCAGCACCAAAAATCTCAAATTTGCCCAATACCAGACAACACACACGTGTGCACACGCACAAAGGTAAGAGAAAATGGTAAGTTTCCCTTATCTTACTTGCTTGTATAGATCCAATGCTGTATTGTCCCAAGAGTGGTTAGACCACAGTTGTAGACTAAAGTCTGACCATTTTAGCTTTGTACCTATACTATGATAGAAAAGTGTGCATTTCTCACATAATCCTTAACAAGAGCTGTGAGCTGAGCAGAGCAGATATAATTACTATTTCAGAAAAGGAGAAAACAGATTGATCGAGTTTAACAATTTACAAGGTACCGGGGTGGCCCAGTCTGTTAAGTGTCCAACTCTTGACATGAGTCCAATTCTTGGCTCAGGTCATGATCTCAGGGTCCTAGATCCAGCCCCACATTGGGCTCTGCCTCAGTGGGGAGTCTGCTTCTCTCCCTTTCCCTCTCTCTCTGGCCCTCCCTGTGCTCCCACACGTAAGCTCTCTCTAAAATAAATAAATAAATCTTAAAAGAAAAAAAGAAAAAGTTAAGCAACTTATTCATGGCATCTCCTAACTCGTAAGAATCAGTTTCAGGAATCATGCTCAATATTTGTGACACACTCCCAACCGCCAACTTCCAAGTCTAGAGTCTACCCACTATAAGAGTGCCTTCCACGTCACCACATCTTCCTCTACCTCCCAGACATGTTTTCTTTGGTATTTATTACCCTATGGTCCCCACAGTTGTATAAGAAGCAAAAAAAGGACCATCAATGTCCTATGGGGTTGTCTGGGGTTCATTATTTCAGATCACACTGCATCCTAACTGAATGTTTTAATCTGGAAGAAAAATCTAAATTCTGCAGAATAGAAGAAAAGAATTAAGATCCTCAAGACTTGCGTGATTCAACAGTGGAGAGAGATGATTGATCAACCTGAATACAAATGCTAATCACAGATCATCAATATGAGTGAACTGAGTAAAAATGCTCATAGTTAAGAGTTTCCCAGTGATGCCACAGTAACAAGGAATGCAACTGGGACTCCCCATGGCAGAATGAGAACTGAGAAGTACCACCTGCCTGTCTGAGTTATCCTCAGAGAGAAGCTCTTTCTGGAGTCTAAGTCCAAGAGTCCCAGGCCATTTCTGTTTTGTTTGCTGCAGTACGCCAGTACCCAGAAAAATGCCTGGTATCCAGAAAGTGTTCCCTACCTTTTTTTTTTAAACAAATGAAGAATGAAAGCTTTATTATAACAATCCTCACAATGTCATAAATGTTAAAACTTGTGATACCAATAATTTTTGTTTAAAAGTGATGCTCTCATTGCTTTTGCTACATGCCTAAAATGGAGTCACTTAAGTTTAGCCCCACCAAGACTTACTCCCTAACCTAACTGTAGGTCCAGCCTCTCTTGGAATTCCCTGATCACCAGGAGTAAGACCATCTGCATGATAAGACCCCTGCCATCCACCCCACTCCCTCCCAGGAAGGTGACCTTGCCTCTAACCATCTTTTCTTTTGCTACTTACTTCCCTGTCCCAACCCTATCTGCCTATAAAAGCTTTCCATTTTGTATCCCTCCTCCGGGCACCTTCTGTGTATCAGATGGTATGCTGCCTGGCTCGCCAATCACTGAATTAAAGCTGAATTAGATCTTCAAATGTACTTCATCGAATTTTTGTTAACAGAGTTGATGGCGGCAGAGGGACTGAAGGAGAGTTCTGGCAGCTTCGGTGACAATGAGAAACACAGATGTGGTGGCTTTAAACCCTTTGAGTTCTCTTTCTCACCATTTCCAGGGACCACAGGTAAGTTCCTCCCAGTTTTGAGCTCTGCTCTCTTTGTGTCAAGCTCTTGATCTGATCGGCTTTCCAGTTCCCTCACTTGTTTGGAGACCCCGGCCTTTAGCTCCATCCCCAGATTCCACCAGATGAGAACTGCTGGTGGCAGCTGCAGTTCCCCATTGGTTTGGAATCAGTCCGCAGTCCTCATTTTGGTGGGTCTGCTGGTTTAAACCTTTCTCCAATCCCCAGATTCCACCTAAGGAATCGATAGTGGTTACCTGTCAGAGTTGCACCCAGTCCAACTAAAAGCCAGACTGTGTCTGGGATTAGACTGGGCTGGATGGGGTCCCATGGGAGACCTTAGGTGAATATGAAATATTAGCTAGCTGCTAATGGGAATCTTGGAAGTCAAAAAAGCCACCAACATTGGTGGGTAGGAGTCAGGCATTTAACGGTTGTTGAGTGCTCACCATCTCAACAGGACTACTGGGATGGGCCCTTCTAGGTATTAGTTTGGCTCTGGGAAACCCAAAGTTCTGGCATAAGAAATGAGATCCTTTATATCCAAAGGTTTGGTTGGGCCACCTTCTGGCACACCTGCTTATGTTAAGTTCAAGAACCGTAGTCCTAGAAGCTACAGATATCAAGCCATGTTAAATGGCATAATTTTACTAAAAATAACCTACAACTACAATGACCATTATGGGGAATTTTCCAATTAGACAAGATCGCTCATTTAAGAAACGCACTTGAGGGGCACCTGGGTGGCTCAGTGGGTTAAAGCCTCTGCCTTCGGCTCAGGTCATGATCTCAGGGTCTTGGGATCGAGCCCCACATCAGGTTCTCTGCTCAGCAGGGAGCCTGCTTCCCCCTCTCCCTCTGCCTGCCTCTCTGCCTACTAGTGATCTCTATCTCTGTCAAATAAATAAAAAATCTTTAAAAAAAAAAAAAAAAGAAAGAAAGAAATGCACTTGAAAGCAAGAGATCCCAAGTCGAACAAACAGAATAGGATGCCTACTTTAATTAGTATGCACAAACTTCCAAAAACCTTCAAGATTCCAAAATAGCTTCATTAAAAGCATTGTTACAAAAGGCAAATGAGAAATTAAAAACACAAGAGGTACCTAACCCAAAGACGATAGAACAGAATTCCTATTGCTCCCCTCTACCCTTCTTGAGTACTCACGCTTTACTAATTCTCAGTCTGAACTGCCTTTCCACTCTGAAGAGACTTAAAATAAAGCTATCCAATGTTGCAGATGAACCTCCTCAGGCATCCTTCACCCTTTCTCAAGGACTGAACTCAGAATCCTAGTTCAAAGAATTTCCTACATCTAGAGAGGAACCAAAAAGAATTGTGAAGAATTTAGTCATGATTGGAGCTTATGACTCAGGCCGCCAGATCTTTATCAGCCTGTACACACATCATAAGGACCTGCTGAAGCCCCAAAATGGAAGCAAGAAGCAAGATGGCAAAATCCTGAGGACGATATTTGAGCTCCTCAGTTTTCAATATCTCAGGGACTAGAAAAAGAAAGCTTGCAAAATAGCAGCTGAACTTTTACAAACTATTCCTATAGTATTTCCTACTTGGACTGATTAGTCTATTATACAAACTTGTAAACAAACAGACAAGTAATCTGGCAGAATTTAAAGCTCATTTGGAAGCCCACTTTCCACTGGCATTCAGGGTTCCATACAATAAATCAGGTCACCCAGCCTGGCTCTAGCTGTCTTCTTTGTAAATGGATTATCTCCTGAGATAAGTGAATTGAAAAAAAGGTATAGAATAGGCGGGGAGGCCACCAGCTTGACTGGACACAGGACTGTACCTGAGCATTTTGTTTTTGGAGGGTTTTTTTTTAGATTTATCTATTTGAGAGAAAGCAAATGGAGGAAGGGTCAGAGGGGAAAGTAAGGAGGAGAATCTCAAGAAGACTCCCAGCTGAGCACAGAGCTCAACAAACGGCTGGATCTCATGACCCTGAGATTATGACCTGTGCTGAAATCAAGAGAGATGCTTAGCCAACTGAGCCACCTATGTGCCCCCTAACAGCTGAGAGTTTTGAAAGGACCCTGGAACAAGACCGCTAACAAAGACTTGCCAAGCTATTAGCTTTACAGAGACCCAAAATAACACCTGGTCTTATACATTGGAGTCCATCATCAAAATGGAGGTCCAAAGATGAATGTCTCAGCTGTAATCAACTGGGACACAGGAAAGGAGGTTGTCCTCAAAGGTCCTATGCAAATTCTTCTCCAATGCTCTCATACTTACCTCCAAAGAAGGGAACCCCATCTGGGCCCCTCCCACAGTTGACAGAACTCTTCAGTAAACAATTATCAATAATTTCCTTAAACAGCCACGGGGAAACTAAAGTTAAATTTAATGGGGAACCTTGCTACGTTTTGCTATGGAGCTATATTTGCTTCCTTAAACCTCACCTTCACATGACAACAAAAACTTTGGAGTAAAAAGGAAGTTTCCATAGTAGGGGTATCTCATAAAGCTCAGAATTTTTATCTCGGTCAATACTAAAAAAAACCTCTGGGACCTTTTACTAAAACACATTCCTTTCTGCTATGTGATTTAGTCCAACCAGTCAATTAGGTAAAGATTGCCTCCCTAAATTAAAAGGGCTAATACATTTTGCTCCAATGGAGACCTCACCTTAGAGTTTCCTGACCAACCCAAACCTCATCTTGTATGCTCCTTACAGTCTCTCCTTGACATAGAAAAACTCGAACAAAAGTGCCCTAATTTTATCAAGGCACCCAAACATCTGTGGGCTATTTCTAATCCTGACATTGGAAGAATGAGGAGTACAGAACCCATAAAGATTCAGACAGATATAACTAAACCTAAATTCCATCAATATCCACCAAGCCTGAGGCCATGCAAAGCCTCAAGCCCACTGGAGAAGACCTAATTGCCCAGGGTGAATCATTCCCTATTCTCGTCCCAGTAACAAGTTGATCTTGCCAGTCCAGAAACCTAATGAACTGGATGGTGATTTGTCCAGGATTTGAGAGCTATTAAGAAGATAGCTATCCCTCACTTCCCAGTCGTTCTGAACCTAAACGTGTTTCTGTCACGTTTCCACCCAACTCAAAATGGTTCACTGTTGCAGACCCTGGTTCAGCCTTTTTCGACATCCCTGTAGGTCCCAACGGTCAATGTATTTACCTTTATTTGGAACGATTGACATTATACCTGGAGAGTCATCCCTCAAGGGCTCACTGGGACTCCTTCTTATTTCTCTCCAGTACTTCACCAAGATTTAAAAACCCTCCAGTTTCCTAGAAAATGACCCCTTTGCAGTATGTGTATGACCTTTTGCTATGTTCAGTTACCGAAGAGGTGTCCATAAAAGATCCCATTTATTTGCTACAACAGCTAAAAAGGAACACAAAGTCTCTAAGGAAAAACTACAATTATCTCTAGACACTGTTAATTACCTAGGTCATGATCTAAACGCTGAAGAAATTCAGCTGTTTCCAAAAAGAATTAAGCTAATGCAACTAAGCAACAGGCTGACAGAGTTCTAGGCTTGACTGATTATGGCAAAGTATGGGTTCCCAACTTTTCTCTATTAGCTTCCCCATTCTGTGGACTTACTAAGATTTCAGTGTCTCTGAATAGTGTCTTCAGTGTCTCTGAAGTCCCTCTTTGGAAGACAAGCATAGGCACACTTTTGTAAGGCTGACACAAACACTGCAAGAACCGCCCACTGGCGGGCTACCTAACTGTTCAAAGCCTTTCTCTCTCTCGGTGCACAGAAGGGATAAGGAAGATGCCCTGCAAACAAGCTCATCCAAAAACATGGTCATAAACACAGGCCTACTGCCCATGATGGCATACAACTTGATTTAGTTGCTTGTGCCTACCTACCCATCTTACAGTTATAGCCTCGGATGCAAACTTAGTGGAAGCTTCAGCAGATGTGTCCCTAGGAAATGACATTGATTTGCAGATTCCACGCGTGGTCCCAAGTCTCCTCAATTCTGAACTGACTCAGCATTTCTCTGCAAGTAGACTCACTTCCTATGACACCCTTCTGCTCTCGCCACACAATCTTAATGTTGCAATGTCCTTTATCTTAAATGTCACCATGTCCTTAATTCTGCTAATTTACTACCCCTGCCTGACAAAGGCAAGCATGACTGCGAGGTAACCATGTTCCACTTTGTGACATCAGTCCTGATTTACAAGACACTCCTTTAACTAATTCTGATCTAATCTTGTTTGCTTGATGGGTCATACTGTAGAAATGAAAAACTGGAACGTTCCAGCTGATTATACTATTACACCCCATATGACCTACTGAAAAGAAGAGGCCCCCACAAGGCAAACCCGCCCAACAAGCCCATGCCCTTACCGGACCATGCCAGTTTATTAAAAAGACAAATTGGTAATACTTACATCCCAGCACGCAGTTATCAGAAAGACCAACTGCTGAAGTTTACCCCGACAGCCCGCATGCCTTTGGGGTCACCTATGATTCTGGGATGATATGGAAACACAAGGATTTTCTGCCATCCTCTGGAATCCCAATCGAAAATAGGCAACATGTAAACAACCTCCTTGCCACAATCCTCTTACCTTCTGAAATGGCTGTCATCAGAAATGAGGCTCACACTAAAAGGATGGAAAGATGTATCGGAGAAATGCCCCAGCTGACTTTCAGGCAAGGGTAGTAATAACAGAAATCTATAAAGGTTGTGTTACGTGTGTATGAAGTCCATTCTGCGTCTACCAACAAACGACCCCTCACTGCCAGATTTTTGCCATCCTGATGTCCTTGAAACATAACAGTCTGCTCCTGATTTGGGAGAAATTTAGATGGATGAACAATGGCTGTAAAGTAAACAAACAGTTGGGGGCATGGGAAACCCAGGATAGTCACTTGGTTCTTCCTGGCTCCCTGGCAAACTCCATTTTTTTCATTTTTTGCATTCCTTCGCTAACCACGGTGCACTTACAACCACTCAAATTATGAATTGGTGGGGAATTGTGGCAATGAATTATGGCATTGGTGGGGAGAGGCCTATAAAATCGTGACAACAATCTACCAGCAATGTCTGACCTGCCTAGCACATAATCCTGGAAAGACTCTATTTGTCCCCAGGGGCTTCAGAACTCTTCCCTCTAGACCCTTGGGACACCTGCAGCTGGACTTGATTCAACTGCCATTTAGTGTAGGTTATCAATATGTTCTTGTTATTGTCTGTATGGTTTCTGGTGCGAATGAAGCCTCCCCCTGCTTCAAGGCTGATGACCTTCATAGCAGTATACCTGGATAGTACCTTCCATAATCTCCATAGATCAAGACACCCACTTCCCTGGACAAATCGTATAAGCATTAATGAAAATCCTGAAAACCTCTTGAAATTATTTCTGTCCCTATCACCCTCAGTCATCACACAAGGTCAAGAGAGCTAACGGGATCCTCAAAAGCTAAAATCTCTAAACTTGCTGAAACTGCACTGGACTCCCTGGCCCAAGGTATTCCCTTTTGTCTCCCTCACTATTCGTAGAACCCACTCTGGGAAGCATAACCTCACTCCATATGAAGCAGTCTCCAGGAGATCAATGTCTTGGTATACAACCTTCTGTTGGGGTCTCGTTGTCTCATGCTAGTATAACCAGCTACTGTAAGTCTTCATCGTCTTATGCTTAAGCATATCATTAACAGATTAAATAAAGAAGCTTCTCAGATCCCAATTTGAGGATCACGTTGGTCCCAGTCTAGAGCCTGGTGACTGGGTACTCCGGAGGCCTCATCAGAGGAAGACCACCCTACAGCCCCACTGGGAGGGACCTTACCAAGTGCTCCTGATCACTGATACTGTTGCAATAGAAGAAGGTCTTGAGCACTGGATACTCCCCTCCTAGCTAAAGAAGGGTCCACCTCACAGTTGGTCCTCTAGAGACACCAGAGACCTCCAAATCACATTGATGAGGAAAAGAAGTATCTGAATTGAGGTACGCTGCTTCCTCCCAAGACGCCAGATCAAGACTTCATTACTTAACTCGCCATGAAACCCTATCTTACCTTCTTTTCCATTTCTTTATTCTGACATTGGCCTAGAAAGACAAGGCCCTCATCTGTATCTCCCAGACCATAGCTAAGGGGGGGGTAAACGTTCAGATTGCTCTATCCGTCATGTTGCAAGAGATCCCCTGGTCCTCCTTGTGACCAACTTCACTACTTTTCCCAGTGTCATTGCAAATTATAATCAATCCCCCCCTTAGAAGTACATACTCAATTAGACACATTTACCTATGTGAATCTTCATACATTTGCAACCCCCACATTCCCATGATTATCCAGACCAGATCTGCCCCCGGTCACTATGAGATCTCACCAGCAGCATCCATCTTAGTAAGGCATTTTGGATGCCTTTTTATTTCAGGGCAGGAGATTCTCTTCCCATATGTGCTAAAAACCTGACTGACCCCTGGCTTAGGAGTAAACACAAATGACAACGTGATCAGAAATCTTTTCTTAACTCTTGGAGTCATTCTGGATTCTGTTGCTAAGATGCTAACTGCCCACCAAATATTCTTACATTTTCTGGATCTTTTTACAATGATATAGAAAAAGGGAAGAAGAAGAAAAATAACTTCTTTAAGAAATTTCCAAGCATCACAAATAATCCCAGAAACAACATAGTGAAAATTTGATGGAGGTGTGGAGAGTAAATTCTTTATTTTTTATCATAGAACAGAATACCTAAGTATGTCCACGTGACTTTGGGCAAATCATTTAACGACCTTACACCTTATGTCTTAGCTTGTTCACCTGTAAATAAAAACACCTTTTCTAATTCAAATGTTTCATCACCATTGGCATATTATCACCGCTTTTTGCAAAAGATTTGTTTAGAAAAAGGAAATCATGTTCCTGACTCTGCATTTCCAAAGTGCTTACAGAATAATACTTGAAGTCAGATAACCAGGCCAATCAATCTCATTTGTCTTAGAACTTAAACTCTTAGCAAATAGAAACTTAGGAACTTTACAGCACTTGTAGGATGTATTATTAATTTAGTGTATGAAATTAACACATTTTCTTTCAAAAGGTTTATAAACAACCAAAAAGCTAAGGCACAGAGATTATCCTTGATTTCATGATTTCTATCAGTTTCTCTTATGCTCTTACACTGAACTTCAAAGAACTGAAATATAACCTAATACGGAAAATCTAGACATATTATAGCTTCATGTACGTTGAAATGGCCATGATGTTTTTTGTTTTTCCCTTACCGGTCACTTCTGACAGGCACGGTGTCACTTAACCCAACTGATTTAAAATAATCCTCAAAGCAATTCTGAAGTCCTTGTCTAAGCATAAAGAAATAGTTTCATAAGAGGGAAGTATTTTTCCTAAAGATTTACTTATTTGAGAGAGAAAGAGCATGCACAAAGAAAAGGGCAGAGGGAGAGAGAATCCTCAAGCAGGCTTCCCACTGAGCCCAATGCAGGGCTCAATCCCAGGACCCCAAAATCAGGACCGGAGCCGAAATCAAGAGTCAGCTGCTTAACTGATTGAGCCACCCAGGTGCCCCACAAAAGGTAAGTAAATTATTTTCAGGTTATGAACCCAATAAAATCTTGCACCTCTATCATTATATACGTTACATAGGGCATTCTCCTCTCAAATGGTAAGAACCTTTTCTTCCTCCAAATGAACCAACATGGCAGAAGAGTTCTTCCAGTGAACAACACCACAAAGTCATATTATAAACCTTTATGAAGAAGCGGTTTTCAGAAATTAAACTAAAATTTTGGGCTCTTTCATTATGGCTCGTATGAACCTGGTGCCTTAAAGAATATACAAAGAGCCAGACTTGGCTATACAGAGAATCTCTCTCCCCAGCCTCATCCCATTCTGCATCGTTTACCTTCAAAACGTAAAATTAACCTGTTTAGACAGAATTACAGAATGACAAATACACAAACTTTGTATCAGGACGATAATGAGGGTGGGGAGATAATGTTTCCTCCAACTAATGAGACAATCTGAAGGAGATATTATTACTGAGAACTAACAGGACAGAAGAGAGATGTTAGGGGGGAAAAAAAAATCTTCCAGGGAGTCCAGAATATTTAAGTATTGTGGCAGTAACTGCAGCCCAGAAAGTGCTTTGCTGGGAGCTGAGGAGGAGGTCAGCTGCAGACCTGCACAAGAATGTGGATTTAAGGTAATTTTCCCACTAAATGTCTCCCTCTCCATAAAACAACAGAAAAGCCATACATGTCACCCTCACTAAAGCCCAATTCTTTTAAGTTCAGTGAAGTTGTGTTTACATATATTAAAAGCAGAGAATGGAAGTGCCCAGAGACCCAAACACCAGCCAATGCTTATATATATGGCAGAGACCTATTTCTGTTCAAGTACCATACTTTAGAACAAAACGCTGAATTTCCATGCAGTCACCCATTTCAGCTTTGCTTAATTCCAGAGTTTTACACATCTTCCTTTTGGTATAGTGCCTTGCTTGAGGTCTCATGCAGTAAAGTAATGCAACAGACCCCAAAACAAGGAATGAAACTGGATACTTTACCCTTAAAACAAAATGGACAAGTTTCCTTCAGACAAAAGAAAAACTTGTTAAAATACAGAAGCTCATCTCAGGCACGGTATTTATTAAGAACTAGGGGATTACATCAAATTATGAATATTACCAAAAACTTCCTTGAAAAAAAAGTATCTCCCTCAAGGATACAGACTGTGAATTTGCTAAATCAAGAACCATGAAGGCTGCCTTCCTCCCTGGAAGAGGTAACCACAAGGCACAAAAGAGAACAAGGTGAAGCATTCACTGGATTCATTCAAAATTTCATTCAAGTTAGGCATCATTCTAGAAGTCTCTGTGTATATGCACCTAAACACTGATGTATTAAGAGAGGTGGCAAGAGGGGTGCCTGGTGGCTCAGTCGGTTAAGCCTCTGCCTTCGGCTCAGGTCATGATCTCAGGGTCCTGGGATCGAGTCCCCCATTGGGCTCTCCGCTCAGCGGGGAGCCTGCTTCCCCCTCTCTCTCTCTGTCTGCCTCTCTGCCTACTTGTGATTTCTGTCAAATGAATAAAATCTTTAATAAAAAAATAGTTGGTATAATACCAGTACCTAAAGTTTCAGTATCTTTTTTTTAAAGATTTTATTTATTTATTTGTTTGTTTGTTTATTTATTTGAGAAAGAGAGAGGGGGGGGAAGCATGAGAGGGAGAGGTCAGATGGAGAAGCAGACTCCCCGCTGAGGAGGGAGCCCGATGCGGTACTCAATCCAGGGACTCCAGGATCACGACCTGAGCTGAAGGCAGTTGCTTAACAACTGAGCCACCCAGGCACTCCAGTTTCAGTATCTTTTAAAGCAGTTTTTCTAGAAGTTTTGCCCAAGGTAGTAAATTAACCACATTTTATCAGTGTAAGGTTTACCTTAAGCTTATTTTCATGAGCCTCAGGACAATGAAGGGTCTCCAAACCCTCTCGTATTTTAACAGTCCCTTAAATTGAAATCCATGTGCATTTTTTTTACTCCTTTTCAGATAATTTGCTCTTTTCATAAAGAAGAAATAGAAGAGTGGCTTGCTAGTCAACCACCCTTCATAAGAACAGACCCTGCAACCCATTCTAAGACTGCAATGTCTTCCAGGCCCATTAGAGGGAGCTACAGGGAACACGAGTTTCCTGACCAACAGTATTTAGATGAGCCACTGACAGAAAATACAAGCAACCTAAGAATATGCATGCAGGGTATGGGATGTCTCGAGCTACCAGGATCTTGACTCCAAAGCACTCCATATCCCTGGATGGCCAAGAGCTATTTGGGTCCTTTATTCTGTTAGAGCTTAGACACAGAGACTATTGGGGCACCCGTATCTATGAGAGCAAGGCTGTAAATCACTCACGAGGATTCAGAACACCTGGATATTCACTGACAGTTTCCTGGCAGCTCTGGAGGCTTTTCAAACTATGCAGGATGATCCTGCCAAGTGCAGGAGATAACTTATACAAGTGTGCACAGAAGAAATCCAGAGTGATGCCGGAATTGGCAACATTAATAACTGAAACCTTGACATACAGGAATTACTAATTCTCCCCTCTATTGTTAATTGGTCCATCCTGTGCAATGCTTAAGCATCTAGAAAACAGACCTCCTCACCCAGTAGCTTTCAAAAGATTTTTGTATCTGAAATGATTTTACCAGGTTCTACCTTTCAAGCCTCAAAATCGGACCTTGGGTGAAAGATTAAATGCTGACACCATCTTCCAAAGCATCAGAACCTGCCCTTCACTGAAGACACAAAACTGGTGTTCAAGCAAAATATCATCTTCTTAAATAGTACATAAACTTTTCCATGCAGGGAAAAAAACCCAGATTCTTGGTAATAGCCGAGGATTTGTATTAAAAATTTCAAAATGAGTCATGCTATCACTTTTATCAAACGTTTTAGTCATTTTTATTTCTGTTTCCTTGGTTTTCTTGAAAGTGAAAGCTACCCTACTTAAAAATAAATAGCTGGCAAACTAATAAATTATCTCTGGAGTTCTGATGATCATATTTGCCTCTGCTAAAATTACCCACATGAAAATCCACAGTAACCACACTACCATGTTGCTACTTACCTCGTAAGCATAAATATTACCCTTGAGTATCTTGAGTATTTTAGTCAGTAAGTTGGAGTCATAGATACTACTACTACTGATATGTGCTTCCTCAAGTTTTGGAAGTTGAATTGTGTAGACTTTTTAATCGATGAGAAGATCAGAGTTGGGACACCTGGGTGGCTCAGTAGGTTAAGCATCTGACTCTTGGTTTCAGCTCAGGTCAGGACCCCAAAGTTGTGAAATGGAGCCCCGCATCAGGCTCTGTGTTCAGCAGGGAGTCTGCCTCAGATTCTTTCCCCCTCCTTCTCCCTCCCCTTCTGCTCCTCCCCCCCTCACTCACACTCATGTGTGTACATGTGCTCTCCCTGTCTTAAATAAATAAATAAATAAATAAATAAATAAATAAATAAATAAAATCTTGAGGGGGGAAAAAAGATCAGAGTTTGCAAACCTATTTCATTACTGCACAGTGGGTATGATCACCCGATTTCCTGGGAAAAGCACCGGACCACAGCACTAGAAAAGCTGGGCTAGGATCATAACCTGGCCCCTGATTATCTATCTGTATGATGTGAAGCAAGTCTCTCAATTATTCTGTGACGAACATCTCTGATTTACAAATGGCATCAATAATCACCCTCTCGCTGTTTGCAGCTGTGTTTATGATTCAGCTAGCGTGCCTCACAATTCCCACGGCTGTACTCTCAGAAGCCACGATCAGAATAGTGAATGTGTATTCCGATCTCAGTACCATTGCAGGGCCCCCAGAATTGAAAAAGGCTAAAGGCCTTTCTTTGTGAGAATATGGACGAGGTAAAAGATGGGAGCATTCAGTGAATGATTTTTAAAAGTGAAAAAGGGATCAAAAGCACAATTTATGGAAAGCAATTTATACTCTATTAGGTCAGAAAATTCCTAATCCTAGATTTATGCTTGATTATATTTTCAAACCACATGCAATAGATGGGGTTTTATTTTAACTATGGGGTCGATACTGGTTGGCCACAATGTCAACTAATTTGGTTCTCTTCTGTTAGGGACAAATATCTCAGGATAAAATGGAAGGAAAACTATTTTGGCTTCAAAAACTTTAAATACTTATTCTTTCCCAAAGATCAGATACAATGAACCTTGAAAGACAATGCAATAGTGTGCTAAGCCACATATATTTTAATTTTAAACCCAGGTTTAAGCAGTAGGGTCACCTTAGAGAAGGTTCTCTTATTAAACGTACTGCTCTCTTGAAATACTTTCATACAAATATGTTTATTTGAGAAAGCGACGCTAGCAAACAGTTAAATACCATATGCTACAAGTCATGGAAAAAAGGAGTTTAACTACAGTTCACATAAAACTGAGACCTCGAAAGAAGGTTATTTTGAAAATGTACACAAATAAATTTTAAAAACATTTGGGGGCATTCATGGAGTTCAAACCTACAACCATGGGGCACAATGCATTAAATGCCAGCATTCGGGTGCTGGAAAAACAAAGAATCCACTTCTAGGATATATGCAACATGGATCAGATGTTTCAGTATTCGAAACAAAATGAGAAACCAAAATGATGGAGATAAAAAACAAAACATCAACGGTAACTATAAAAACAGTAAGTCTATTCTAATGGCCAAATCTAAATATATCAACTTTCTCTTTTACAATTCCAATCTCCCAAAGAGTTCTGCATGTGGTAGGTGCTCAGTAAAGCGTTTGTTCAGAAATCCCTATCTCTTCCTTTGAGGTGAGCCCATGACATTACTTAGGACATCCCACTCCCCACATGGTTACATGGCTGAAAACTGCTCTCAAATTAGGAAAATGCTTCACACACACAGATGTGACCAACACTGTGTTTATAACCAAAGAGTCTTACATTCAAAGTGCTCTTTATCTCAGGAGGCCCATAGCTGTATTTTCCCCAATTTTAAGCCATTTAAAAAAAGGGTTGTACATTACAGCACTCTACCAAGGAACAATCTGAGACAAGGATTAAAAATAAAATAAAATAGTGAAAAAAGTAATCTCTTGAAGGATAAAAAAGAAAAAAATCAGAAATCAAACCCACGTACGCTCTTTTTCTGCCCTATATTCATCAAAGGCAATACTAAGCAACAGAACTTCGTTACACCCAAAACCATTAATCAGTGAAATGCTTAATGCACACTATCAAAGAACATCATTCTCCTTAGAGGTCCTAATGGAGAATTTACTTGGCAGAATTATAACAAAAGGACAGAAGAGATAGAGGTTCATAACATCAGTATTATTTAGTGTCGACGTATCCACAAATCCCAGTTACACAAGACATTCCGCTTCACAGACGACATTATGCTAATGTAGGGTTTTTTTAAGAACATATTCCAGTAATTAAACCTCTTTTGATGGCATTCATTCAACTAAGGAAACAACTTGCGACCTGAGCACTCGGATGCACAGTAACTTCTCTACTTTAGCACATACCGTGTCCCACACTCTGAAACATTAAAAAAAAAAAAAATTAAGAATTATGTTACATAAACATTATAATTATATATACTTTTCATCCTCTCATCTATATTTTTACATGTATCAAAAATTGAAATAAACATTCAAACATGCTGAACAGGGAGCCCGATGGGGAGCTCAATACTGGTGACCTGGGATCATGATCTGAGCTGAAGACAGATGCTTAACCGACTGAGCCCCCCAGGCCCTCCTAGAATTTTTTTTTTTAAGATTTTATTTTATTTATTTGACAGAGAGAGACGCAGCGAGAGAGGGAACACAAGCAGCAGGAGAGGGAGAGGGTGAAGCAGGCTCCCTGCAGAGCAGGGAGCCTGATGCAGGGCTCGATCCCAGGACTCTGGGATCATGACCTGAGCCGAAGGCAGATGCTTAACGACTGAGCCACCCATGCACGCCTAGAAATTCTTTATTAATCTGAATAGTCTGGGAGGACGACAGTACCTTCTAGATTATAACAAACTCATGTTATCTAATACCACAAAAGGAAAAAATATGAATGTGGCTTTTAATTCTTTATGTAACCTTTACTATTCCATCCTATGAGGATATGCATAAATTATAAGGTTAAATTTATTAAATAAAACTTTAAAATATCTATCTTCTATGAGAAAAATATAAAATTACTAAGTTTATTTTACTGCTTTTTCAAAGAAACTATAACAAATCACCGAAACTGAACATAATCTAATGTCTGCATTTTGGCATTTTTAATACAATAAAGGTAAATATTTTAACAAGATGAGTTTAGGAACTCTAAGATCTAGCACATACCTAACCCTAGGAAGAGCATATATCTGAAGACACAAGAATGAAATACCACAAGAGAAAAGTGGCTACAATACATAAAATCAGTTCCGAAGGTCACACCTTAGGTATCTTCTATTATTTTTCCAGTAATGTACTTTCATCTTAATCCTTTTTTTTTAAATTTTTATTTATTTATTTGACAGAGACAGAGAAATCACAAGTAGGCAGAGAAGCAGGCAGAGAGTGAGGAGGAAGCAGGCTCCCTGCCAAGCAGAGAGCCTGAGGCGGGGCTCAATCCCAGGACCCTGAGATCATGACCTGAGCTGAAGGCAGAGGCTTTAACCCACTGAGCCACTCAGGCGCCCCACTTTTATCTTAATCCTTAAACAGAACCTTTAGTCTACTAGTATGAGCCTCAAATACTGCTCATATATAAAATTCAAAAGTACACAACATTTCCACACTTCTTAACATTTCCACCCAGCTAGAGATCAGGGACAAGGTCTCTGGTCAGATCCCAACATCATACAATATTCAGTTAGTTTTTTATCAAACTACTTTTGTTGACATACATAGAAGGAATTCTTAATAACTTACTAAACCTAAGTCAGAAAACTTTGTGAAATTTAAGAAAAGACTGTATCATCAGTGTTCCTTGATCCAGCCTTAAATGAGGTTTCAAAACCATTCTGAATAAAAGTGAACCAATTACATATTTTGCTACTTTTATTACGGGAAATATAGCCAATAGCACCATCAAATCTAATCTTAACCATCCATGCAGTCATATAACAGCCTTAAAATCTTAATGAATTTTCCGGAGACCTTCACTAGCCAATCCCAGTGAGGATATGAACACATAAATCTGATTTTGGTAAATGTGAGTAATAGAATCCAATCTTTGACCACATACAGGAACTCTTACAGGATTCCTGCAAGACCCAGCAACACTGCTCATTATTAAGGACAACAACAAACCACATTCATTATTGGACCCTCTGACGGTTATAAAAATTTCACCCTTAATACTGAATTAAAATATGCATGTTACTTGTATTGATCCCACTTTTGCTTTCTAGAGCAGGACAAAAGTGTGACTATTTTTTTTTTTTTAAATGGCAACCTTGTAAATAATTGGAGGCAGGTGTTTTAGTTCTCTTTAGTCTTCTCTAGGCTACACAGCCCGACTTCCTCTGTTTGCGACATGATTTCCAGACTCCTGGCACTCCAGTTTGTCAATGCCTTGCCTAAAATTATGGTGTCTTGGACAGAACACAGTATTCCAACTGTGATCTAGCTAGTGTTAAGTACGTCAAAGATATTACTTCCCATGATGTGGACACTCTAGTTCTATTTATACTGCCTACGGAAGTCTTAGGGGCTTTTTTTTTCTTTTTCTTTTTCTCCCCCTCCTTCCTTTAAGCAGCGGCATCATACAGTTGGCTCATGTTAAGTTTGTAGTCAAGTAAAACCTCCAGATGTTTTTCACAAATTGAAAAGTTTCATATTCAGTTCACACTTGGAGCCAGGAACCACTTACCCCAGTAACAGAGAATTCACATGTGTAGCTGCCGAAGGCAGAGATTAATATCTGGGATAACCCACCAGATCTTGTTATTAAAATCTCTTCTGGTTGCTAATCTTAGTTCTTAAAATTTCAACAACAAAATTACATACTTTTCCTTTGGGGAAAACTTGAATATTCAAATACACAGTTATATATATCATTACTTATGTTATATTTAATATGGGCTGGTCACTGTTATGAGTGCTTTAAGAATTTTTTTTTTTTCTTAGAAAGAGAGAGAACGTGTGCACATGTCATGGTGGGGGAGGGAGAAAGAATCTCAAGCAGGCTCCACGCTCAGTGCAGAGCCCCATGTGGGGCTCTATCCCACAACCCTGAGATCATGGTCTGAGCAGAAAGGGAGAGTCTGTTGCTTAACCAACTAAGCCTCCCAGGCACCCCATAATATTAACTCATTTTATGTGGATAACAACTAGAAAGTAGGTACTATTATTATACACATTTAACAAATGAAGAAACTAAAGTGCAGACAGTGTAAATAACTTGCCTTGTAAATCACACAACCGGTAAGCAGCAGAGCCAGGATTCAAAACAAGGCAGTCTAGGACCTGAACGGGATTCACAATCACTATATTATGCATGCTGCCTCTCAATCCTAACTAAATACTTAGAAAAAGAAGCACTGTGCAGGGAAACTTGGAAAACAAACAAAATACAACATCCACATTACACTTCTATCTGCTTGTCTTAGTTCCATTAAATAGACAACAGATAAATGCAATCGTGATAAGCAACACAGAAGTAGATCACAGACATTCTGAGCATAACTTTATACTAAATCCAATATATGAAGGTCCCTTGCAGGGCTATTGAAGGGATTATATAAATTAGCATCTGTAAACTGCTTAGAATAACGTCTGGCTCAATGCAGGTGCTACCTCTATTTAAATATCAATCTTATAAATGTATTCATACAAATGTGCATAGATGTAAATTCACTTATAAATTACACAGTTCCAAATAATAATAATAATTAATAAATAAATAACACAGTTCCTTAGGGGGGGGAAAAACTTTTACTTAAATCGCAATGGGGTTTTATTTTAAAAAATGAAATATTCTCATAAACATAGAAGAGAAACAGTGAGAACTGAAGTAGGCAAGATGATCAGAAATGCTGCATGATGAAAAAAAAAATCGGGGCGCCTGGGTGGCTCAGTGGGTTAAAGCCTCTGCCTTCAGCTTGGGTCATGGTCTCGGGGTCCTGGGATCGAGCCCCACATCTGGCTCTCTGCTCAGTGGGGAGCCTGCTTCCCCCTCTCTCTCTGCTAGATCTCTCTCTCTCTCTCTCTGTCAAATAAATAAATCTTTAAAAAAAAAATCACTGTCATTAGCACCCATCTTCTAGTGGAAAACTCCACTACACGTACGCCAACACCTTGTCCCGGGGTTAAGAATAAAAACTCTCACACACATGCATTGCCACCACTCATTACAGGTCACCAGACCCATCCAGGACCTCTTTCAGTACTTAAAATTAATATTTTTGGCGACCCATGTGTGTTCCTCCACTTGTAAGGTTATCTAAAGCATGGTCTTTTGTTAGTTCTTTCAAATGAATGACACAGGGATTTCACAGAGCACCAGTTTTACCTAAAACTGAGAGCTATATACCAGGAAAACCAGCAACATCTGGTCACTAGAATTAACCCAGCACATGGAGTCTCACCTGGCTTTGAGCTGTGCCGGGCCAGCAGACCCAGCAGAATATGAAGATCACGATGGAAAGAATTCAGGACAGAATTCTGTCTCTACATACTAACCCACCATACTGAGATGGCTATTCTATTGTTAATATTTTTTTAATTATGATTATTAATATTTATCAAAGTTTGTGATTGGCTCTTTGGTTTGCTCTCCAATGTGAGTGAAGGAAACTTGCTTATTTTTTCTATGATTTTTCTAATAAACAGATATTTGGACATAGATGCATAGCAGTTTTAATGTAAATCATCCATAAGGAAACTGAACATTATTCCACACCAGCTCCCAAACAACTTCTGTTTTCCATGGACAGAAGCACTTCACTGTTGATTTGTGTGTGAATTTATGTTAATAATCGGCAGTGACAGGATTTTTAATAAATTCACAAGCATATGTCCAAATTCTTAGAAAGTCAATTCACATATGCTCCTCGACATCTAGTTGTATTTAGCGAATTATTACGCTATTGAAATAAAAACTGTGATTTAGGGGAAGTATCTGAAAGGGAAATGAGAGAGAAAAAGAAAAAATGATAGGCCTACCATGCTGACATAGGCTCCCACTCAAATACTAAAGGGACGAGATGCTTTGTTCCAGTTCATGTCTCCATTAACCACTATCTTTTCCTTTCTCATCTCCACACTTCCTAACAACGAAGGCCTGACCACCTTATTCTACAGCCATTCTATAATACAGCAAGGAAGAACTAATCCGTTTCCTATAAGTACTAAGAATTTCAAGCAAAAAAGTATTTATCCTTTACAAGTTTTACTTCAGTTAATAACTTTTGTCTTCATTTTAAACTTACTATTTTTTCTTTTTAAAGATTTTATTTTTCATTTGGGAGAGAGCAGAGAGCACAAGCAGGGAGGGGGAAGGAGGGTGCAGAGGGAGAGGGAGAAGCAGGCTCCCTGTTGAGCAGGAAGCCCGATGCGGGACTCATTCCAGGTGCCTGGATCAGGACCCGAGCTGAAGGCAGACACTTAACTGACTGAGCCACCCAGGCGCCCTGATTATGTTTTTTGGGTTTTTTTGTTTTGTTTTAAGATTTTATTTTTTTATTTGACAGAGAGAGAGATCACAAGTAGGCAGAGAGGCAGGCAGAGAGAGAGGGGAAAGCAGGCTCGCTGCTGAGCAGAGAGCCCGATGTGGGGCTCCATCCCAGGACCCTGAATCAGGACCTGAGTCGAAGGCAGAGGCTTTAACCCACTGAGCCACCCAGGCGCCCCCTAATTATGTTTTTTAAAAAGGGCAAAAATCCAATACTTTCTCCTCCTACTCTGCATCATCTCTCACCTACTTTCACCTCACTGAAGGACACTCAAGAGTAATCCACTGACCCTACGGATTTCGCTCTCACCTGGCTATTGCTACAGGTACTCTCTGTTCTTTCTGTATCTTCAGCACTTGAATGAATAAAAATGAATAAAAACCCCACCTTCCCTCCCACCCCCACCTTCACCATCACTAGCCTCACCTCAGGATGGGTCTGAGTAGAAGTGTTTACTACCTCAGCGAGCGGGCCCCGCATCCCACCAGGAGGCTGCAAGTGGCTGACGGGCTGTCTCTGGCAGGCTGGCTCCCAAGGGAGTCAAACTTTGAAGAGGAGATACTGTCATGTAGGTGGCATCCGGAAGAAGTAAACAAGGGAGAAGCAAAATACAGATTGGCCACTCACTAGCGCTAAAACCTTACGCGGGAGAGTCCACTTAACCTTTATAATTACTTCTAAACCAGAATTAATGATTCTGAAAGTCTATTTTTGAAGGAACACCTTTGTTTGTCCAGGTGCATGAAGTTGTTTCCCTCTGCCACAGAAAAACACGTTCAAGGCATTATGAAAAGTATGCACTTAAAAAGAACACTCTAATCTTAGCTGTATGTGTGCTATGAAACATTTCAGGATTAAAGTCTCAAGAATGAAGTCAACCAAGGCAGACGTGGGCTTAGAAGTGCATGTATACAAGCGTGCATACTGTGTTTATGGGAGGGATAGGGATATTTTGGGGAAAAAAAACTGAGTTCCTGGGGCGCCTGGGTGGCTCAGTGGGTTAAGCCCTCTGCCTTCGGCTTCAGTCATCATCTCAGGGTTCTGGGATCGAACCCCATATCAGGCTCTCCGCTCAACGGGGAGCCTGCTTCCCCCTGCCTGCCTCTCTGCCTGCTTGTGGTCTGTCAAATGAATAAGAAAATAAAAATAATAAAATTAAAAAAAAAAAACAAAACTGAGTTCCTAACAGAGATGTAATATCTAATTGCCATTATTCTTTGTAATTTTCATATATATGATAACACAAACATTTATTGGGCTCTATTTTAGAACACGTGTATATTTCCTGTGTATATTTTATAAGTATGTATACTTTAATAAATATAGAGGATGGCATTATAGTTTGCAACTGTATAAAACCAAACACAACTAGGGGGCGCCCGGGTGGCTCAGTTGGTTGAGCGACTGCCTTCGGCTCAGGTCGTGATCCCGGAGACCCAAGATCGAGTCCCACATCGGGCTCCCAGCTTCACGGGGAGTCCGCTTCTCACTCTGACCTTCTCCCTTCTCATGTTCTCTCTTACTCTCTCTCTTTCTCTAATGAATAAATAAATAAAATCTTTAAAACAAACAAACAAACACAAGTAAAATCAACCCAGGCTATGCATTCCAGTGATTTCCAATATTCCAAGTCTAATTATCATGCAATTGAAACTGTTACTGTAACATTATAACAAATTAGAAAAAGGTATCAGTATTATAAAATTATATTCTCTAAAAATGTGTTACATTGATAGTCACAACCAGAAGATAAAATTTTTAAAAGGTAAACAATAGAATATTCAATCAGATTTCAAAAGTTTACTAGAGCTGAATAACCTTCACAGTTTTAAGATTTATCTCCAAGGCAATAGAAAAATATGCTAATAACTCAGATTTCCTTTTAAAATTAATATTTTCCTAAACATATAAAAATAAAAATAAAATAATAATATAAAAAATGTGTCTTCTGATTTGGGACCATTTAGCAAAATTCGCCAGTTTTTATCTTCTCAGAGAAAGGAAGAGACAGTATAGCATTGGAAAATGGGATATTCTCTAGTATTTACCTAAGACTGGATGGAACCACTGCCATGTTCTTCTAAAAAAAAAATGTTTATTTTTAGAACATGACCTTGGTAGAAATAAGTCTTTATTAATTATGTGAGCTTCTTTCTGACAGAGAATATTTTTTAAAACAGGATACTGTATATATTATAATAAAAGGTTAACTGTTATTCAAAGGTATTAGTTCAATATACAACCAAAAACTTAAATTAGAATTCCTTTTTCTGATTCTACTTTTAACTACAAAAATAGGCACTTCAGGGGCTGGATTTTCGTTTTAATACACTAGGCAGCAAGTTAGTGCTATCCTAACATTTAAAAATAAATATACAACAGCTCTATCTAAAAACACAAGTGAAGTTGAGACTTTCCAATTATTGTTACTAGGGAAATTTAGACTATATATTAGAAAAATTTCATAATCTAGGCAGGAAAGGAAAATACAGCCAAATTATCCTAGACTGGCTCTTCTCAGAGCTTGGATTCTCCCAATATTTGCCCACTCCCGACTTTATGTTGCTCATTACCAATCTACGTTTTCAGGACTTCAAAGGCTAGCTATTCCAAGGAGCAAGAGGCGAGACAGACATCAAACCTGAATGCCACTCATAAGAACACAGAGTGCTCTGGCCCAGCCACAAAACCAGGCCTCATTTCACCTCTCCCACTTCCTGTTCATAGCAAAGGTTAGAAACAGATTCTGTTCCCAAACACAAAAGTCAGCATGTCTTTTTTTATTATTATTATTACCAATAAAACTCTGCAGTGCACACAGGTACAAGTGTTTTATGCTATTTGCTTATTCTATACCAGTGTGATAAACCCTTAAGATAGACAGCAGTATAATTGTTAAATTCTACAGATTAACTTGGCTGCAATTAAAGCAACAAACCTCATAGCCAACAGAATATTCTCACAGTCTTGACTTGTTATCTGGTGTGAACACAGAATTAAGTCTGATAAAGACCTGTATAAAAATATTGACTAATTTGATTATCAAAATTAGATCTACTATTAGTATGTTTCCTAAAGAGCGAACCATTAAAATTACATTTACACAAAGGCAAAATAAATAGCAGAAAAGTCAATGTCTGAATGAAGAAAAAAAAAACTAGAAAAATATACAAATACATGTGCCTAAAAATCAAGGCCAGAATATCTTAAGGTGGGTAATTCATCATTCTGGCAATTTGTGGACTAGTGACACATACAAATTTATGTACTATAACTATTCTGTGTTTCATTTATCACTATTATGACTTTACCATTTTAACATCCTCTATTTTATCTCCAACAAACTGTATTTCCATTCAAACACCTCTCATGATCAGAAAAAACATTTCTTTTTTGGCCCTAGTTCTACTATGTGGGACAATACTGAAGTCTGTCACTCATGCCTGCCCATCTATTCCTGTTGAAGTATAATCCAAATGCTTGTCAGATTTAGGACAGATGAATAAAGGGCAAGACATTCCTCCTTTTATTGCCTGATAACTTATCTGGAATCTGATAGCAAAGTGGAATGACCAAACCTTAATCCTGATGTATCTAGAAGTTTGTATTTTTAGTGAGAGACCTGATGCCTATCCAGTGTGGGGACTTGATTTAGCACACTGTGTACCAATCAATCCTTCAGGGATTCTGCTCCACACGACATGAAAAGTAGGGCTTATACAAAGGTCCTGAAAACTCCCATAACCGAGCCTTCAAACTGAGGCTTCCTTGACCTTGGGATATAAGGAAAATCGAATGCCCTCAAATTCCACAGTTAAGTTTCCTAATCTTGTCTTCACTCTTGGCCAAGATTCCTGCCACCTGGAATGATCACTGAGTTTTCGCTCTTATTGGATGCTAGTTTATTTCAGGGCTGCCTAATCCACATCATGTCAACCTCAGCATGAAGCTCAGACCATTGTCGCATGTTAAGAATAATGTAAAACTTGCAAACAAGCATTCACCGATGAGACTTTAGAGTTTGGAGGATGGAGATATGGGGGATTGACAAGTAAGAATCGCACTGTCATTGACTGTCAACATCCGGTGCCCTAGACTTTCTCTTTCCCATTCTCTTATAAAAGTTGCCAAGAAGGGGGGCCTGGGTGACTCAGTGAGTTAATGCCTCTGCCTTCAGCTCAGGTAACGATCTCAGGGTCCTGGGATCGAGCCCCGCTCTCTGCTCAGCAGGGAACCTGCTTCCCTCTTTCTCTCTGCCTGCCTCTCTGCCTATTTGTGATCTCTCTCTCTCTGTCAAATAAATAAATAAAATCTTAAAAAAAAAAGTTGCCAGGAAAATTCCAAAATACTCCGTGTCACACAGTTCTTTTTTCATCTCTCAGAAGCCCTAGCTCCATCTGCCACCAACACCCTTTGGGAATGGGTAGAATAAGAAGGGTGTAATACTCTCTCCATACTCACAACAATAGCTAAATATTTTTCCATATTTTTTCTAATAGAAATTTTGGTAATAGTTGTAGTCAGTAAAATATTCTTTGCCTGACTAAAAAAAAAATTTCCTAAAACCACTCTCATCCCACTATCTTTCTTCATTAGTATTAAATTCGATCAGACGATTATCATTTTAAACAAATTAACTAAACATGTTATTTAGTATATGCCTGCTCAAAATTGATACAATTTTATCTCATTATAAAATGAAATGAGAACATGTGACTTCATTTTTTTAAACCTGATATTTTGAAATGCATCCTTGTTATAAAATAAAAAATTTCACTTGCTATCAGAAAGGAAGTGACATGAAAAAGGTTACCTTCAGTGTATAGTTCTTCCCATCCAAAAGCAACCCCAAAGAGGTCACAGAGCACTTTAAAAACCACTGCTCCAGAATTTTTAAAAGAAATGTTCTTCCAATTTTAATTATGAGATTGTAAACCAATCAAGTACAGAATACTTAGTTTCTTAATCCATAATCACATATACAGAAATGCATCGGGAAGAAATCATGAGAAATGCAAACAAGGATTTATATAAATATTTACTTCAGTATTTATACTGACAAAACCCAGAGATAATCTCAAGTTCAACAAGAGAAAAATGCTTTAAAAGAGGACACACCCATACACAGACTGGTAAGAAGTATACAAGTAATAAAAATGATGTACAGTGGGGCACCTGGGTGGCTCAGTGGGTTAAAGCCTCTGCCTTCAGCTCAGGTCATGATCTCAGGGTCCTGGGATCAAGCCCAGGCATCGGGCTCTCTACTCAGCAGGGAGCCTCCTTCCCGTCTCACTCTGCCTGCCTCTCTGCCTACTTGTGATCTCTCTCCTGTCAAATAAACAAAATTAAAAAAAAAAAAATGATGTACAGCAATAGAAGCATACAAGTGATAAGCTTTCATACTTCTAATGTTGTAGGAAATGATTAGAAAATATTGTAATTAGAAAATACAGAAAACAAATCAATATATACACTATAATCCTAATTATATAAACTACAAAAGCACTGAAAAAAGTAATAGGAGAAATTGCTAAAATATTAAGGATGATTATGGTCATCTATTTTTTTTTCTTTATTGCAGAAAGACTTTAAGCAAATGAATTTTTTTTAAATGTAACTAAATTAAACAAAACTTAAGTGAAATCGATGAGGCAGGTGGATTCTCAGAAAATAAGAAAAGGAATGCCAAGGTGTGACAAGAGGAGAGGTTAGTTCCCAAAGCAGACCATCAAATTTGGGGCACATGATCCCGTTAGCCACAATGCAATCAGGCATATGATGCATGGTCCTTCACGCAACAGAAGCAGTTAACCTTTACTGAGGGCCTGTTATATGCCAAGCTTTGCGCTCAGCAATTTACATGCATCATCTAATGTTATTCTCCTAACAAATCTAGGGTTGGTATTGCCATCATCCCCATTTTAGAGAAATTGAGAATGTGTAGGTAGTTTGATGTAAACCCAATGACCGGTGAGTCTGATAAGTCGTCATAAGCCAACTTATATTCCAAAGGTCTGCTGTGGTTTCGTTTTGTTTTGACACGAACAGACATTTCTCCAAAGAAGACATACAGATGGCCAACAGACACATGAAAAGATGCTCAACATCACTGATCATCAGGGAAATGCAAATCAAAACTACAATGAAATACCATCTCACACCTGTCAGAACAGCTAAAATCAAAAACTCAAGAATCAACAAGAGTTAACCAGGATGTAGAGAAAAAGGAACCTTCATGCACTACTGGTGAGGATGCAAATTGGTACAACTCCTGTGGAAAATACTATGGAGTTTCCTCAAAAAAATTAAAAATAAAAATATCATGTGATCCAGTAAGTCCACTATAGGATATTTACCCCAAAAATACAAAAATACTAATTCCAAAGGATATATGCACCCTTACGTTTACTGCAGCATTATTTATAACAAATTATGGAAGCATCCCAAAAAATCCATTGATAGATGAATGGATAATGAAGACAAGGTATACACACACACACACAACAGAATATTCAGCCATTAAAAAGAATGAAATCACACTGATAAAGCTAGAGAGGATGACACTAAGCAAAGTCAGTCAGTCAGAGAAAGATAAACGCCATATGATTTCACCCATATGTGAAATTTAAGAAACAAAACAAATGAACAAAGGGAAAAGAGAGAGAGAGACAAACCAAGAAAAAGACTCTTGCTACAGAGAACAGACTGACTGTTGTCGGAAGGGAGGTGGGCAGGGATTGGGGGGGGCTGCAGGAAGGGTGAAGGGGATTAAGGAGGGCACCCCTCGGGATGCGCACTTGAGTAGCCCATGGCTCAGTGGGTTAAAGCCTCTGCCTTCAGCTCAGGTCATGATCTCAGGGTCCTGGGATCGAGCCCCGCAGTGGGCTGTCTGCTCACCAGGGAGCCTGCTTCCCCCTCTCTCTCTGCCTACCTCTCTGCCTACTTGTGATCTCTCTCTCTCTGTCAAATAAATAAAATTTTTTTTAAAAAAAAAAAGAACAGCTGACTTACTATATTACACACCTGAAACAAATATGCAACACTGTATGCTAACTATACTGGGAGTAAACTTTAAAACTTTAAAAAGTAAATAAAAATAAAAAACATCAAAAAGGTCTATTGCAAAGGATCACTTACAAGAAGGCCCTGGGGACCTTTATGGAACATCCTGATTCTTTACAAGTGAAAACCAGAAAAGCTCAAAAAGCAGAAATGACATAGAGGTCAGGCAGGAATTCAAATTCAAATAGAATTCAAATCAGGGCTCACCCTCCTATTACCTTTTTATAATTTATAATTAAATTAATAAATTATATAATTATTACATGTAACACTTATATGCAAGGCATATATATGTATTTTCAATTAAATCACTGAATCTTTATAACAAAAATACAAGAGGATATAGGTAAATTGCCTGGAATATAGAGTAAGCATTCTATAAATTTCAGTTTTCATTATCCTGGAGTCTTCATAGTAAATTATTTTATAAACCTTAACTTCTATTCTTCTTTGTAACACTTGTAAGGTAAATGCATACTTCCAGATCTTTAGTAGGGTAATTACAATGTTTTAATCACCTAAATGAGCCATATAACAATTTGAAAGCAGTTCTGGCTGGAACTGGGTAGATGGACGCAGAACCATCTGGATGTCTCTTCAAGTTTAAACAACCTCTGTGAGACAAAAGTCTATACTGTTAGCACTTAACGCCAGAATATCCATTCATGAATTGCTACCACAGGAAATTAAAAATAAGTGCAAGTTTTACTTCTCAGGCCTAAATTATATCACAATTTTGGTAATATTCTTAAATATATCAGTATCTGAAGATAAAATCTGTGGCTTTTTAGTTTCCAAATAAATCAATTTTAAAAATTTAAAGTAAAACCAAAAATAAATTATATCATTCTAATATTAGACTTAAGATGTCCTTTTTACATAATAGTACTTCCGTGTACTGCCAATTTATTTTTTAAAAAAGTAAATTGGTTCTAAAAGTTAAGGACTGCCACATAAATGTCTCATAAATGATAGCCAATGACATATCAAGTACAGAGGAAAGATTAAATCAAATGTATTTAGTCCTAGAATATCAATGTCTATTTCTACCATGAATTCTGGTTGCAGAAACAAAGTTTCTCATCTTGTTCGACATTATGTACATTCTGGTGAAAGTTTCCAAATTTGTAAAATTTGCATTTGTTTTAATAAAAATAACCATACTCCCTTAATAAAGTACATTTATAAGGGAAAAAATCATAATGATTTACCTTATATACTTTGCATATAAAACTAAGAGGGTATAGATGTGAATTTAAACTATTTTACAGCTCTAAAACATATCTATTCCTAAAGAAGTACACTTTCTAAAATAAAAGTGATTAAGAATAGCCCACAGTTGTATATTCATACCATATATATATAAGGTACCTGAGAAAAGAATTTTCATATGATCTAAAAAAACTGTCTAGAAAATTTAAACTTAGAAATCAGATGTCTCAAAAAAAGAAAAGAAATCAGATGTCTCTTCTGGTTCTTTCACCATTTCTTGAGGGCTTTAAGAAGCAAGGAAGGCATTTGGAAAGAGACTAATAATGATGCAACGAAAACACACCAGAGAAAATCAAGTTGTTTCATATAGTGTGTCAAGAGGACTCCTAAGTTTGGAGGAAAACCTGTGACTTTAGAAAATTTTATTTATTCTAATATTCTACTATTCCTGGGACACAATGGCTCCTAATAAATGTTCTTCTGAATGTTTAATGCTGGCCGTATTTTAAATTGTGACCATTTAGTCGCTCACACACACAAACAAACACACAAGCATATGTGCACTCAAAGGTGGGTTGTTTCCATTTATATCTTAAATTTATACACTTAGGGGCGCCTGGGTGGCTCAGTGGGTTAAGCCTTTGCTTTCGGCTCAGGTCATGATCTCAGGGTTCTGAGATCGAGCCCCACATCGGGCTCTCTGCTCAGCAGGGAGCCTACTTCCCCCTCTCTCTCTGCCTGCCTCTCTGCCTACTTGTGATCTCTCTCTCTCTCTCTCTCTCTCTCTCTCTCTGTGAAATAAATAAATAAATAAATCTTTTAAAAAAAAAGAATTCTTTAAAAAAAAAATTTATGCATTTAATGGATCCCTTCAAAGTCATTTGTTGGGCTCCTGTGCTAGCTTCGGTGGGTTAAAGCCTCTGCCTTGGGCTCAGGTCATGATCTCAGGGTCCTGGGATCAAACCCCACATCGGGCTCTCTGCTCAGCAGGGAGCCTGCTTCCCCCTCTCTCTGCTTGCCTCTCTGCCTACTTGTGATCTGTTTCTCTGACAAATAAATAAAATCTTTAAAAAAAAAAAGTCATTTGTTATTTATTCATTGACCCATTACTTACTCTTCCTTTAATACCTAAAATGCATTAAGTAGCTCTCAGAAACAAGGACCATGAAGATAGCTCCTAAGAAAGCAACTAATTTAGTTGCCAATTATCCTATATAGAAAAATGGACTTAAAGGTAGCTTATTTTTTAAATATAATTTAGACCACTGACTACCAGATCCTTTAACTCAGGGGTGCTAAAGTTCACAAGTAACGATTTTAGTCTGTTTTAAGTCCTTTATTCCTTCCCTGTCCACCCACAATTTCACATACACCCACACATCAAGATCCCTGTCGCCAAAGTTCCTATTGCACTGTCAATATCATTGAGCCCCGGATGCATCCCTTAGAATGACCAACCTTGGTTTTCTAACTCTGAATGAAACGGCAATAGGGCCTATCATGTGCTAGCTTCAAATCTACAGAAATGACACCTTTGGGGTCAGAGTTGCAAAAAGCAGGTAGTTATTACATAATTTTCTACGTGCGGAGGTTAAAACCCATAGAAATTAAATGTCACACGTGCACGGTTACGAGCTAGTTGTTTGAGTCTGGACGAAGCCCCACTTTTGTCTAAGCTGAAACCCATTCTGCTTCTTTGTGTCCCCAACACTACTATCCCATCAGCTTTGCTAACACTGAATTGCAAAACCTAAGAGTAATCTGTCAGCATAAGGAATGAGGAATTAAATGACGAGCCTTGAAGACTTCTTCCGAGTGAACTGAATACTTTATCATAAAAGGATCACCTAGTTTTGGAGTAAAATAAGCATAATCATCCCTATGGGAAACACGATGGATTGTAATGTAGCCATAAATACAATTCAGACATGTATTTAATATGTCAAATTAAGGATCAATGCCAAATGAGAGCCCAAAAAGGAGCGTGGGAAAGGCTGTGGGTTGGGGTAAGAGTGAGGGAAACAGCTGCTATGGGCACGATACAAAACGAAAGGAAAAAATAGCGACAGAGAAATCAGCAATAAATAGAACATAACTATCTCTACATTTTGTGGTTTAAAAAGAAGGTCCTTAAATAAAAGATATTTTGGAGGGTTAAAAAATATATATATGCAATTAACCTTATCAGCAATCCTGTGCAATTTGCTCTTTCGATCAAAAGGTAATGAGTATTTTATAATCAGGATTTTATAATGTTTGACATACTTTTATGTCTAATAATAGTTCATATTTCTTGTGAGACTCAATTTTTTAAAAATCCACCTTTTACTCTTAGAACTGATTACTGCCCTCAGCTCAAACCAAAAGATAGCTACCCGAAAGAACAGTAAGTCAACATAATTGTGTTTCTATTATGTGCAAATACTGTACTTGCCCAGAAGAAAAATAAAGTGAGTCTCTAACTTTAGATAATTTATAGTCTCAGAAATCTGCTCTCATTCATTTAGCAAATATCTGTATTTTTGCCAGGCACTAGATTTCTCTGGATTGAATGAATCATTAGACGGAAAACAGAAGCTGCCTACAGGGAACCCAGAGTCTAGTCAGAGAGACCAGTAAAGACTATGGGAGGAAATACATGATATTCTAAGCACACAGAAATGCCAGGTTGAGCAACCAAGGAAAAAAACCCAGAGGCAATGTCCAAGGAATTCTCTTATTTGATAATTTTTTATAAGCAGGGACAAAGTAGATATTTAAATATGATTACGTGAGAAGTATCTTAAATTTTGCTACCACCAAAAGATAAACATAGGGGGGAAAAAAGTTGTGCATCCCCACCCACAATTTATAATTCAATGCCATTAATATGCCAATAAAAGACTGAATTAGATTAAAATAAAACCTAGAGTAGAAAGGTAAACTTTGGAGACTTTCTGTGCCATGTCTTACAGAAAATTATTGCATTTAACAAGATTTCATTTGACTCATCTTTATTCTGACTAAATCAGATTAGATGATGGTCAAGGTATTTCTAGTTACATGATTTTATATCTGTAGTCGTCAGCACTAAATGCACTTCTGCTCTCTTGCTAGACATTTGTGTTCTCAACAGTGCTTCTTTTCTACAAACTCTCAAGAAACTGTGTCTACTACCAAGGCCTTACTGGCCATCTGTAGAGGGAGGATTCCAAAATGTGTACCTCTATCCCAGGTTTCTGGTCTCAGTTACTGCCTACACCCCCATTATTTCCTGAATCCTTCCTCGGAGGTCTTGTAGGTTTACGTGACACATAATAAATCGTGTATATAAAGACCACTTCATCAAAGGCTTTCACCAATCCCACAAGCAAGATATAATACCCTTGCTATTCTCTCCCACAGCAATGAATACTCTAAACCCTTTTAATCATATTCATATACTTGTAATTACTTAATATAGTCCTACCACAGTATAGTCCACAAAGGCAGAATGATGTTACCTTGTTCATCATTTTGTTCCTAGTAGAGGACCCTACTGGTGTTTCGATGCATTATTACGGAACTAAATTGTATCATAACTGCTTTATACCACATAGGTGATAGGAGATAATATACCTGATTGAAATGAAAGCATTTGGCTAATAATGGGGTATACAAATAAAAGCATATGGTAATGAGATAATTACAAGAAAATCTAGATTTTGAAGGCCTCAAAAATGAGGCAGTTGGAGACTATTAGGAGCGAAAGTGTATGGTTTTAAGAAGAGGCTATTCGGAGCCTCTATGTTCCAACCACCCATGGAGCTCTGTTTACCGTAGACCTGGAGTCTATAACTAGGTGAAAGCCAGGTTTTTAAAGATCAGTCACTGGGGCACCTGGGTAGATCCATTGGTCAAGTGTCTGCCTTCAGCTCAGATCATGATCCTAGGGTCCTGGGATTGAGACCCGCATCCGGCTCCCTGCTCAGTGGAAAGCCCGTTTCTCCCTCTCCCTTGGTCCTTCCCTCCCTCCACCCCATTCGTGTTTTTTTCCTCTCTAATAAATAAACTACTTAAAAAATAAAATAAAGATCACTGATGCATTACAGACTACAGCTATAAGTAAGGAGAGACTCTTCAGAGACTTATTAAGACATTATTTCAGTAACTCAGGTACAGTGACAAAGAGGGGATACAGAAAGAATGGTAAGTCATAGAATAATGTTAACATAAGAAATGCCAAAATTCTGACACCTGCTACAGTGCAGATGAACTTGAGGACATTATGGGGACATTATGCTAATTGAAATAAGCCAGTCACAAAAGGACAAGTGTAGGACTCCACTTACATGAGGTATTTAGAGCAGTCCATTTCATAGATATAGAAAGTAGAATGGTGGTTACCAGGGGCCAGGGCAAGGCAGGAACGGGGGTGGGGGGGGGCAGTGAGGACAGTTCTTATTTAATTGGTGTAATATATCAGCTTCCAAGATGGAAAGAGCTGGAGATGAGATGGTGGTAAGGGCTTCCTGACAATGTGAATACACTCAGTATCACTCAAGTGTACATTCAAACATGGTTAAGATGGTAAATGTAATGTTCCATTACACCACAGTTTCAAATAATTCTTTCTGAATGCCAAAACTTCATGTCAAAATGGAATTAAAGGAAGAATGTGAAAAGAATTCTGAATTACTCTCAGACCATTAGCTTAGAAGAGGAAGGAATGTTGAAAGAAAGGGAATCCAGCCTGACAGAGAAGAGTGTCAATTGTCAAACATGTTTGGTAGCAACATCTAAAAAGATGTCACAGGCAGCTGGAGACAATAGATAAGGGTTCTGTGGATAGAACAGGAAATATGCTGGTTTTTATTTTAGTGTCACCATTTGGGATGGAAGATGGGGGAGTCCATCATAATGTTCAACTCTGAACCCCGGATTTTAACAGAGATGTTCTTAAAATATATTGTTGTGTTTAACATATTTTTTCCACATTTTGATATCTCTGAATTGGTTTGGTCAAAAAAGGAAGAGCATCTTTTGATGGAAAAGCAACAGTGGTAAAAACAGAGACTAACTTGATATAGCTTAGGGCAGGCTTCTTCATAGAATGAGGCACAGGAATACAGTGCAGCCTCAGGGAAGAAGCAGAACCGAAGTCATGAAAGCCCTGAGGCAATTAAGATCCCTCTCCCATTTCCCCTACTCCCCGCATCTACTTCATTCTTTCTGCAAATTGACTTTCTCTGCTCCTCAGCCCCACAGGGGTTCAGAAAGGTGCTTTTGCATTTTGGAAAAGACTGACCTAAACTCACACTTGGTCCCAATACCAAATTTTGGATCAGAAAATCATTGCTTGAGTTCATTCTAGTACAGTCAGGCAACAGGGTCAAGTCAAGCAACTGTGTATACAGTAAGTATAGCCCCAAACCCCCAATGGACCACAGCTCCATGCCAGGGAAGAGGCAAGTTGCTAAGATACGAAAATCAAGTCAAAAAGAGGAACAACTAAATTAAAGGGACATCTTTAGCCAGGGAAGAAGACATAAAAGTCCTAAGAGGCAAATGAAAATGGTCACTATTGGACACTTGGGTGGTTCAGTGGGTTAAAGCCTCTGCCTTCAGCTCAGGTCTGATCTCAGGGTCATGGGATCCAGCCTGGCATCTAGCTCTCTGCTCAGCAGGGAGCCTGCTTCCCCCTCTCTCTCTGCCTACTTGTGATCTCTGTCAAATAAATAAATAAAATCTTAAAAAAAAAAAAGTCACTATTTAAATTCATTCATACATATTTAAATTCATACATAAAATAGAAAACAAATATGAGCTGGGGGAGGGGCAGAGGGAAGAGGAGAGAGAGAATCTCAAGCGGACTCTGCTCAGTGCAGAGCCTAACGTTGCAATGGATCTCCCAACCCTGAGATCATGACCTCAGCAGAAGCTTAGAGTCAGAAGCTCAACCGACTGAGCCCCCCAGGGACCCCTCCCTTCTGTTTCTAATACACCACTGCTTTGTACTGGTTTGAATGTGGTGTGCTGGATTTCATTTGAGGTATTCAAGCAGGGGTTAAATAAACATGTTACAGAAATACTGTAGGAATAATTACTGTTTGGGTGGGAACCTTATCTCACCTCTCTAATGTCCAAACTGTAATACGTCATAACTTTTGAAAGCATTCATTATAAGCAAAGATGAATATTTTCCCCATCTATTAAAAGTTTTGCAATCCTGGTAACTTTTTTATGATTTACATATTTGAGAGAGAGAGAATGCGTGCACATAAGAGCAAGGGGAGGGGGAGAGGGAGAAGGAGAGAACTTCAAGCAGGCTCCCTGCTGAATGGACTCTTAACAGACTGAGCCATCCAGGCACCCCAATCCCAATCCTGATAACTTCTAAAAAGAAAATGTTCTCCATCTATTGCATTAAAATTGTTGTTGTTTTTTTAAGGAAAAGAGATCTGGTTCATCTTTAAAGAAGAAATCTAATAATAATAAATATATTTAAATCTAAGAAACACTGTTTTCTAGGAAAAGTTGTAGAAGTGACCACAGTTAGTGAAATAGCAAAAAGAGTTTTTAAAAGTACAAACTAGGGGCGCCTGAGTGGCTCAGTCAGTTGAGTGCCAGGCTCTTGATTTCAGCTTAGGTCATGAGCTCAGGGTCCTAGGATGGAGCCCGGCAATGGGGCTGCGCACTCAGCGGGGAGTCTCTTGACTCCCCCACCCCCTGCTTACACATGTTCTCTCTCTCAAGTAAATTAATTTCTTTTTAAAAAAATAGAAGCATAAACTATTCAAAGCAAATGTTGCTGTGGCTTCAAACTGGGTCACTGACTTACAAAACCTAACAAATATTAGGACTTTGAACGATGCAGTAAATATTACTTTTAAGCTCCAGACTTCAGGCACACTAGCCCAAGAACCTAGGGAGGGAAGGGGGAGGAATTCAGGTGGAGACAATGGGAAAAGGCCGGTGCTCTGGCCCCATTCCCATTGCCTTCAAGAGCTTGGATTAAGTTGGTTTGTTTTCATCCGTCTATTCATTGGATTTCACACACGAAACAAATGTTCCATTTGAGGAAGAGGGAGGAATAGGGAAGGGAGAAGGAAGGAAAATAAATCTCACTCTTCTAGAGCTTTCCAGACCCTTCACACTCAATGGATTCCATCATTACACTCTGAGAAACTATGAGGCAGAAATAATACACATACACACATAATTAATGTCATATAGATTTAAATTTTTCATGGCATTTAGAAAAGTCTTTTGAAAGACCTGAGAAATGTGTTTAATAAAAAGAAAATTATAAGAGAAAGGCAATAAATTATGTAATAATTAGAATTATATTTTTTCTTTGAAACTCATTTGTATAGCTTACAGAACACAAACATGGAATATTTCAGAAGAAAAATGTGAATAGGGAAAAATAAGAACAGATGTTACATTAAAATATTTATAAATTCATTTAATCTTTGAAATAAGAAGAATGACCCTTATGAAAAGAAACTCTTTAATGAAAGCTATCTGCAAATTAATATCAGTTTGAGCCAATTTTCTACAATGAAAAATGTTGCCCTTAATAATGAGTGTTTTCTCACATCTATAGAGCCAAACAGAAGGCCAGAATAATACAACATCATTAAGAATACGAATCTGTTAACTATAATATCAGTTTCCATTTAAGGCAAGTAGGTCCTATACCAATTTTATGAAGGGGGACAGATACAAGTTTAAATTTTTTAACTTCATCCATACTCTTAAGATTTCTAAAATACTAAGTTACATATGTGACATTTATACTAAAGTTCTAGTTATAAGAAAATATTTTTATCATATCTTAGTACAAGTAGTCTAAAGCAATGAAATTCCACAAAAAATAAAAATATTTTTCACATACAGTACTTGCTTTTCTTCATACAATTAAGAGTATCTATATGATGCTGAACACATGGAAGGCAACTGAAAGTAATTTTTAACCAATTCTAAGTTTACAAAAACTAACCTGAAACTCTAAATATAAACACTCCAAAATCAATTAAATTTGAATTCCAAGCAACAGAATCTCTGAATTTTAAGAAATTGGGGCATACTGCTCTATCTTTCTCCATCTATCCAATCTAACAAATTAGGCTAACACCACCAATCCCTTTCTTTATCTGGGAACCCTGGTAACCAGTGAAAACAGACCTAATTTTTGTAGATTTAGAGCTACTACCTTTTAAAGAAAGAATAGGTACATGGAAGACATGACGAACTAATTCTATCTCCTGCCTCTACTGCCTTTCTAAAAATTCAGCCATTCAAATAGAGTATAAGTGCTTGGTTGAAAGAAGTTTTTAGTGAATACCTAGTCTTAATCCAACCGTGTTAAGTATGAGGAAAAGGACATAATACTGTGGGTCTGCTATGTCCTGGCACTTTGGTAATGCCGTGAACATATTATCTGAAAATTAATAACCTTATGAGGTAGAAAATGTTATCCCACTAAACAGATGAAGAAAAAGTCTCAGAGATGCTAAGTAACTTCCTGTAAGTCCCACAGCTGGCAGTCAACATCTGCCTTGATCCCAAACCATGTGTGATACCACTAAGACTTCTGATTCAATGCGGCTGAGAAGAAGCAGGGCACCTGGGGGGGGGGGGGGGGGCTCCATCAGTTACACATCCGACTCTTGATTTTAGCTCAGGTCTTATCTCAGGGTTGTGAGATCAAGTTCCACACTAGGTGTGAAGCCTGCTTAAGATTCTCTCTCTCTGCCCCTGTCCCTCCCTCCATGTGTGTGCCTGCTCTCTCTCTCTCTCCCTCCCATTAATGAATGAATGAATGAATGGCTGAGAAGCCCCTTAACATAAGAGGTCTATAACATGGTCATGAAAGTAAGACCACTAGAGTAAGGAAATGCCAAACTGTGAGGTGCTATGTAGGGGATTTCAAGTAAATGAGAAAACGAGCTACACAGATTTCAAAGGTCTTGTGAAAGAATGGTTCTGTAAACAGTGCATGAAAAAGAATTCTAGTAAGTTGCAGAAGAGAAATGAGGTCATGCCTGACTGGAAAAGAAGGTGGGAAGGAACCTGGAGACTCACAGGAAATGGGGTTGTACCCATCAGAGTACAAAGGGGTGTGCACAAAGAAACCATGAGGGAGCAGGATAATCCCTAGAAATAGACCCTCGCATAATAGAACCGACAAAATACATATAACACAGATGGAGACAAAGTTGCTGAGGGGAACCGGAAGAATTAATTAGTAGTGGTTTAATAGCATAGGTCACACTTCCCGCTTCCCTTTCCCTGTTTGCTCTGTCACTTCTCTTTCTTTCATACCAAATTCAAAGCTTTACGCAGAAAAGCAGATTCATTCTCTGAATAAAACCATTTGTCAAAATAAAAACTGGGGAGGAGAAAAAGGAAGCCAACAGAAAAGTCCATATTTGAATCAGCAAGCGGCAGGGAACCATTAGCACTTCATAGCTAATGTCAGTAGATAAATGCATATTTTAAAAAAGGAGCTGTGCTAGTTCCCACCCCACCCCCAATGCCGTTGAGCAATGACGTTTAGCAAGGAACCAACAGCTCAAGAAATAGGAATCCCGGCTCATAAGGAAAATAATTTGAATATACACAAATAAGGTGATCTGAGGCTAACAGGTCAAAAAGTTAAACCATTAATGAATGGCTATTTCCATAAGCGAAATGCTAGATAAAGCCTTTGAGAATGGCTACTTCCATAATAGAAATATTAGATAAAGCCAAATTATAAGAGCAAAACCAGTAAAAGCTTCTAGGAATGGCTGTTTCCATAAGAAAAATATTATATAAAGCCAAACTGAGAATGGCTAGTACTTTTCAATATCTTTATCTGGTAACCAATAAATCAATTAAAAAGTTTTAGTGAGTGTCCACCATGTATTTAACATTCAGTTAGGTTCAATTCAGGATAAGGAAAAAATTAAGACATGGTTCCTACCTCAAGGAACTTATACTATTATATTTTTAACTTCAAAATTACCAAAGTTATCTTGTTCCTTTTCCATACCTACAATTATATGGCTTTCTATGTAAGTGTGATTTTATTAAGTCCAGGATCCAATTAGTTTCTAGCTGGATAGAGCTCCAAAATTATAACCAAGTCACTTTTGCCAAAACTTAACTCAGTAAAAAGGAGGAAAAGTAATATTTCCCCTGAAATAAGGTTATAAACCTAATGAACTTATTAACAAAAAAACCTTATTAAAATATTGATGAAGTTTAAGAAAATAACACATTCCTATAAACATAGCATATGATTTCTCTATTTCAGTTTCTCCCAAATTCTAATGTTAAAATATTCAAACCTAACCTACATTCTTTTGACTTTCTAAATTATTTTTTTTAGGAATCTGGCCAAATGATGTCACTTCAGATATGCCAACTTACCTGCCAAAAAGAGAAATTCCAGGAAAAGCCTTTGAAAGGATATAATTCATTAGGAAGTTCAAGTAGAAAGTTAAAGACTGAACTTTAACCAAATTGTTAAGTTTCAGAGTTAGATAATTAAAATAAAAATAAGAATGCCTACCATGCATACATTCTCCCTTGAAATAGTTGTATCTAGATATCTAGATAGATCTACATATAGTCACACATATGTATAATCAAAATTAAATTTAATTGCCCTGAAATATTAAAATTTATAGTCCTCATATTTTGTTATTTAAAGCTCAAATTGAAATAGCTTGAAAATAAAAATGATGGGACACCTGGGTAGCTCAGTCCATTAAGCAACTGTCTTCGGCTCAGATTATGAAGCTGGGGTTCTGGGATAGAGCCCTGCGTAAGGGTCCCTGCTCAGCAGGGAGTCTGCTTCTCCCTTTGCCTCTCCCTCTGTACCTCCCTTGCTCATGCTCTCCCTCTTATTCTCAAATAAACAAATAAAATCTTTAAAAAATAAATAAAAATGACAAGTGATTCTTTTGTCTTATAAAAAAGACAAAAATTTAGGATATCATACTTGTAAATCTTCTCCGTCATAGATTACCATTTTGAGCATTCTGATGTTAAGTGTCTATTTCCTTTAAGAAGCAATTCCAACTGTTCCATTCAGAACACAGTTGTAAATCTAAACTCTAAATGATAAATACAATTGTGATCACAAATGCTAAATTCTGTGACACATAGGAAAGATGTACGGTCACACTCAAGCCTCCCCCTATAGCTCACAGACAAAAACTGTGAATAAATAGACTATTAACTATGCAAGCTTACAATTCTTCCTTGCAGGTAGAATCAAAGGTATCTGCTAGACCCTTTGGACAGCTAACTATAAAGAAGGGGAAAAAAAGTTTAAAGAGGCACACATTATAATATAGAAGTGTGGAAGGATGAGCCATTCAGCATCAGGAAAATATCTCTGAACACTTTAATGGTCTCTGAGGATCTTATTGTACTGCTGTATTTTAAAATAATTCAAATTGATAATGAAGACCTTGAACTAGCAAGAAAAAGTTTAATTAGAACCAGTGTGCACTATGAACGCACCCACACACTAAAAAAAAAGAAAACAGGAAAATTCAGTTACCAATTGAACAGCAACAATAAAAATCCATGTGATGGCATTCCTTAAGGAGAGAGAAAAAGAAGACATTACTATGCAAGTAGGAGTCACATATTTTTATTCTGTTGTAACTTTCTTTCAATAAATAATTCTCATTAAGACTTTTTTTAAATATGATCTTTACTAGCATCCAAGATTGCAGCTCCTAGAAACCTTCTGCTGACCCAGAGAACCACATTAGAAAGTGTTTAACTCCGACAGCCCACTTAGGACCATATCAACATAAATCTGTGCCTCTGAAATGTTATTCTCTTACAATTACAATAGAGATCTATTTTTCAAACCAGCATTAGAGAGTAATTTAGACAGTACTACGGAATTAAAGGAAAAAATAGAATTTCCATTTAAAAAAAAAAGTCTGAATGATTGGCTCAAAAAATGTTAAGCGTTTATAATAGAAATCATAAATCTCTATTAAATTTCTCCTATACATTTGAGGGGTGCCTGAGTGGCTGAGTGGGTTAAAGCCTCTGCCTTCGGCTCAGGTCATGATCTCAGGGTCCTGGGATCAAGCCCCGCATTGGGCTCTCTGCTCAGCGGGGAGCCTGCTTCCCCCTCTCTGCCTGTCTCTCCGCCTACTTGTGATCTCTCTGTCAATAAAATCTGTCCAATAAAATCTTTAAAAAAAAATTTTCTTCTATACATTTGAAACAATAAAATATTTTTCAAAATCACTACACTTAAAAATACCAATGTCTGGAGGCATTGGTATGCCTCCAACAGTTGGTCAAGCGGCTGATTTTTGGTTTCAGCTCAGGTCAAGATCTCAGGGTTGCAGGTCAAGCCCCATGTGGGGCTCATGCTCAGTAGGTAGTCTGCTTGGGATTCTCGCTCTCCCTCTGTCCTTCCCCCGACTCACACTCACACTCTCCCTCTCTCTCTCTCAAATAAATAAATCTTTACTAAAAAATACCAATGTCTGGGTCCCACTTCAGACCAGTGGATCAGAACTTTTAGTGGTGTGGGGAGGGCGGTAGGATTGGTAAGTGATTTTGCATTTAATATCCCTGAAGATGAGTCCAAGGCACAAACAGGGTTCAAAACCCTTAACTGCCTTGGAGGTTCTTTTTTTTTTTTTTAAAACGATTTTATTTATTTATTTGAGAGAGAAAGAGAGATCACAAGCAGGCAGAGAGGCAGGCAGAGAGAGAGGGGGAAGCAGGCTCCCCGCTGAGCGGAAAGCCCAATGCAGGGCTCCATCCCAGGACCCTGAAATCATGATCTGAGCCAAAGGCAGAGGCTTTAACCCACTGAGCCACCCAGGCACCCCATGCCCTGGAGGTCCTTTTAGCTCAATACTGCTTACCTTGGAGTACCATCTTGCCATTCTCCCAGGATAAGAAGTGCCTATTAAACTCCAGACATTTCCTGACCCTATCTCCAAAAACCTGCAAATGCTATCCATGAAATGGAGATAAGGACTCAATCCTACACTATTGTTGTCTGATTTCATGAGGAAATGTACACTTAAGATATTCTCTGAATTTCCAAGCACTGTCTATATTTAAGTTACTATAATACCTCATTTACTCAAAAACATTTGTTGACCATCGCCATGGCACTAAAAAAACCAGGATGGCACACGGGAAAGGCTGGCCAATTATACATAGATGCCCCTTCCCATCAAAGATCTCTCTTTTACTTCTAAAAATAATTCACAATCCAAGATGAGAAATATAAGTGCCATAAGAAAATAATAGATACAGCGCTATGGAGATTCAGAGGAAGGATGCCACTTTGGATGATCAGAAAGTGCATCATGAAGCAGGTGGAACACAGGTAAATGTTTTCATTTACATAGCTTGGATTCAGGATACAGACATGGGCATTAGAGGCAGGAGACAATACACACAACAGATATAGGAAGCAAGGTTTATATAGAGACCCAGCCACGTAATGGGGGTGGGGTACGTGGAGGGACAGAGAGAGCAGGGAGCACAAACCAGCACAAGCAAGAGAGCAAGCACCTTATAAGCAATTTGAATTAGCTAGAAAATAAATGGAACAAGGGAAGTAGCAGTTTGAAGAGGCTGAAGGGTAGAAAGCGCAAATGAGAGAGGGTCAAGAATCACAAATTAAGAGGCATTCATTTATTTGAAATGCAACTAAGAACTATGAACTACTTTTTATCAAGGGATTGACAAGATGTAATATTAACATTCAACAAGGCAGTCATGATTATACTTGTACAGGAAGGTATAATGCAGTAGTTCAAGGGATGAGTTAACATTCAGAAACCAAGAAGGCAGGAAGATCAATTGGGAAACCACCACACAATACAGGCACACCTTGTTGTATTGTGCTTCACTTTACTGCACTGCACAGATACTGTGTTTTGTTTTGAACTGAAGGTTCATAGCAACCCCATGTCAAGCAAGTCTATGGGTACCATTTTTTCAACAGCATTTGCTTACTTCATATCTGTGTCACATTTTGGTGATCATCACTTTTCTTTTTCATTATTATTATATTTGTTACTGTCATCTGTGATCAGTAATCCTTAATGTTACTATTGCCATTGTTTTGGGGTACCATGAACCTTCCCCAAATAAAATACTGAACTTGATAAATGTTGTGTGTATCCTGAATGCTTCACCAACTAGGCATTGCCTCCATGTCTCCCCCTCTCCTAGGGCCTCCCTATTCCCTGAGACACAGTAACATTGAAATGAGGCCAATTAATAACCCTACAATGGCCTCTAACTGTTCAAGTGAAAGGAAGAGTCACACATCTCTCACTTTAAACCAAAAGCTAGAAATAATTAAACTTAGTAAGGAAGGTATATCAAAAGCTGAGACAGGCCAAAAGTAGGCCATTTTGTACCAAACAGCCAAGTTGTGAATGCAAAGCAAACATTCTTGAAGGAAATCAAAAGATCAAGGAGTAATTCAGCTTTCAAGTCATATTACTTAAAAAACACATTTTGTAAGGCTGCCATAGATGGATATGGGCAAAATAAAGGATTTTTGGAAAGGATTCGCCATTCCAGATGCCATTTAAGAACATTTGTGATACATGGGAAAAGATCAAAATATCAACATGAACAGGAGTTTGGAAGAAGTTGATTCCAACCCTCGTGGATGACTTTTCAGGGTTCAAGACTTGAGTGGAGGAAGTAACTACAGATGTGGAAATGGCAAGAGAACCAGAATCAGAAGTGGAGCCTGAAGATGAGACTGAATTGCTGCGATCTCTTGTTAGAACTTCAATAAAGGAGAAGTTGCTTCTTATGGAGGAGCAAAGAAAGTGGCTTCTTGAGATGGAATCAACTCTTGCTGAAGATGCTGTGAAGACTGTTAAAGGATTTAGAATATTACATCAACTTCATTGAAAAAGCGGGGGCAGACTTTAAGAGGACTGACTCCAATTTTGAAGAAAGTTCTTTGGGTAAAATGGCATGAAGCAGCACTGCACGCTATGAGAAATAGTTCATGAGAAGACAAGTCAACTGATACGGCAAACTTCACTACTGTCTCATTCTAAGTAATGGCCACAACCTTCAGCAACAACCACCCTGATTGGTCAGTGGCCACCGAAACCGAGGCAAGACCCTCCATCAGCAAAAAAAAAAAAAAAAAAGATTCTGACCTGCTAAAAGTTTAGATACTGCCTAGCATTTTTTAGCAGTAATTTTTAACGAAGGTATGCACATTGTATTTTTTAAACACAAAGCTATTATGCACTTAACAGACCACAGTATAGTGCACACATAACTTTTATATACACTAGGAAACCAAAAAACTTATTTGATTCATTTTATTGCGATACTCACTTTATTGCAATGCCTGGAACCAAACCCGAAATATCTCTGAGGTATGCCTACAGTCCACTCAAGCATAATGTGACCAGGCCATAAACTGGGACGGCAAGAGCAGAAAAGGAAGGGAAGAGCTTGACATAACGATTATCACTTTGAAGAAAGTTATATCCTGTAAATTCCGGCAATGCTTTTGCCATCTAGTGCAATGGAACAGGAAGCCTTCAGAGCCAGACAGACCTGGACTCAAATCCAGGCTCTGCATCAGATAAACAATGAAATCTTGGGTAAGTAACTGAACCTCTTCAAGCTTCAGACACTAATAATACATACATTTCAGGTCATGAGAATTAGTTGTGATGGAAAATGCTCAACATATTGAGGAAAAACTAGTAATGGGGAAAAGAGCCAACAAGCAAGAGAAAAATATTAACAATGTGAAGGTGTCAAAATGGGCTTTTCTAACAAAGAACTCAGCTATGATATTCCACATTCATCAGCACCTGGCTGTGTTGCCCCTTCAGACAGTAGGGGTCTCAAAGCTGTTCATTCTCCAGCATCTCTCTGGCTTCAGGTAGCAACTCCTTATTTTAAACAGAGAGCTCAGTTAGACATGTGCCGGAACACAGAAATAGACCACGAGAAGGCGAAAGACAACTGGAGCCCTGGCTCCTGACCTCACGCGTGCTAGGGAAAAGTAACAAGCCAGAGATGTCTCAAAGTAGAAGTGGACATGATAGGACTCAGGGAGGGCTGTGCAGGACATTATAATCAGAGGACCTGACAAAGCTGCTAAACTGGAAAGATTAATGTGCCCTTCCCTCTGTCCAAGTCAATCGTTCCTAAACAAAATTTTGCTTCATTTGGAATGACTAGGTTGAAAATTAATAGGAATATACAACTGAGTGTTTAAAATGATATTCAGAAAAATCTGTAAAAGGGGTGCCCAGGTGGCTCAGTTGGTTGAGCGTCTACCTTCAGCTCAGGCCATGATCTCAGGGTCCTGGGATCGAGCCCCGCTTCAGGCTCCCTGCTCAGCAGGAGCATCTGCATCTCCCTTTCCCTCTTCTGACTATGCATACTCTCTATCAAATAAATAAATATTTTTAAAAATTTGTAAAAAATTTGCTGAATATGCTTCAACAATCCTTACAGTAATTATGAACTCAGAATACTGGTATACTGGTTCTATAGATGAAAAAAAAAAATTATTCTTTGTTGAAAAAAGTGAAAATCAAAACACTGAATGGTCTTTTTTTTTTTTTTTTACACTGAATGGTCTTCATTTTATTTCTGTCCATAGTTTTGTTTGTTAAGAGAGGCATCTCTGTTAGACCTTTCTACCAGAAAATAACTAAACTCATAGTATTTTTCAGCTTTTCTAGTCCATTCTTCGATAATCTGAATCCTACACTTGATCTTAGTCAAAAACCCGAAAAGTGGTAATAATCTTAATCCTAAATGTAGTGACCAGCCAAGCAATTAAATTACCATTTTAACCCCAAATTTACAACGGGTCCTAATTTATGTTTGCCAAAACTGTCTCCTGTATGCCTTTTAATCTCTTTCTATAATCTTTCATCTTTCTATGAGGATATAAATGTTATAACCAGTTTGGGGAAAGTGTCTTCGTTAGGTAAATGCAGCCAAGCTGCCCACATTTGCAGCAGCTCTTTTGTGGACCTCATGGTTTTATATAAAAAGTTTATATTACTGCCATTTTTTAAGTAACAAAAAATCTTATTTGTGCATATGTCTTCACAGCAGCATTATTCATAATAGGCAAAAAGTGAAAGTCACCCAAGTATCCATCAATAGATAAACAAAATGTGAGGTACACAGCAAAATACTATTTAGTCTTAAAGAAGAAATTCTGATGCTACAACACAGATGAACCTTGAAGACCAGATGTTAAGTGAAGTAAGGCCATGAAGAAAAGTAAAACACATGACATTACTATGACATGTATGTCACATGCTTGGCACTGGATATGTGTAAAATCCAAAGCTGGCAGAATACACAGAGACATTAATTTTGCTGTGCCTCAGTTTCCACAACTTTAAAATGGGAATAATGGTACCAACCTCAAAGAGTACTGATGAGCATTAAAAGATTTAAGACCTGAAACCACAGAACTCCTAAAAGAAAGCGCAGGTCTTGGTGACAATTTTTTTTAATCTGACGGCAAAAGTAAAAGCAACAAAAGTGAAACCAAACAAGTGAGACTAAATTAAATTAAAAGGCTTCTGCACAGCCCAGGAAATCATCAACAAAAAGGAAATTTACTGAATGGAAGAAAACATTTGCAAATTACATATCTGATAGGGGCTCATATCTGAAGTATACAAAGAACTCCTAAAACTGAATAGCAAGAAAACCCTCAAAATATTCCATTTAAAAATGGCCAGATCTGAAGAGACATTTTCCAAAGAAGACACAAACAGCCAACAGGTACAGGAAAAGATGCTCAATATCATTCATCATCAAGGAAATGCAAATCCAAACCACAGTGAGGTATCACCTCACACCCATCAGAATGGCCATTATCAAAAAGACAAGAATTGTAAGCATTGGTACAGAAGCTGAGAAGGAGGAACCCTTGTGAACTGCTGGTGGAACTGGGAGTTGGTACAACCATTATGGAAAACAGTATGGAAGTTCCTCCAAAATTAAAAATGGAACCATATATTCTACTTCTGGGTACTTAATTGAAGAAAACAAAAACAATACAAGATATAGGTACCCCATGTTCATTACAACACTACTTAAACAATAGCCAACATATGGAAATAACCTAAGTAGTTATCAATGGCTGAATGGATAAAGAAAATGTGACATCTAGGGGCGCCTGGGTGGCTCAGTGGGTTAAAGCCTCTGCCTTCAGCTCAGGTCATGATCTCAGGGTCCTGGGATCGAGCCCCACATCGGGCTCCCGGCTCTGCGGGGAGTCTTCTTCTCCCTCTGACCTTCTCCCCTCTCATGTTCTCTCTCACTATCTCTATCTCAAATAAATAAAAAAATCTAAAAAAAAAAAAGAAAAGAAAATGTGACATCTATTTATACACGCATACATACACACATGTAGAATATTATTAAGCTATAAAAAAGAAGGAAATCTTGCTACTTCCTACATCATGGATGGACCTGGAGGGCATTATGCTAACAGAATTAAGTCCAAGAAAGAAAACTACCCGATGATCTCACCTATATGTGGAATAGAATAGGAAAGAAAAAGAAAAAGAGAGAAAGAAGGAAAGAAAGAGAGAAAAAAGGGGAAAAAAGAAAAACAAACAAAGAAGGAGAAAAAGCTCATAGATACAGAGAACAGTCTGGTAGTTCTCAGAGGCAGGAAAAGGATGGGTAGTCAGGGGAAAATGAGGTGCAAAAGGTAAAAGAAAAAAAAAAGCATTCATAAACATCAAGTTCTTTTAAGTTCTTAGAGTTTAGCCTGGCTTAGAGTAAGCAATACACAGGTTTAATAGTTATTATTAGCATCATCATCATCATCATCATCTTAGTCAGCCCCTAAAACATCACTATGAGATAGTTAAAAAAGATTATATAACAAAACCTAAATTTTAGATTAATTTCTAAAGCTTAATCACATTATAATTTACAGAAGGCCACACAGTTAATACATGACAAAGCAGGGACTAGACTAATTCTAGGCTTTCTGACCATTTTATAGTGGTCAATATTTCCTTTAAAATATGACAAGCAGGGGCGCCTGGATGGCTCAGTGGGCTAAAGCATCTGCCTTCGGCTCTGGTCATGATCTCGGGGTCCTGGCATCGAGCCCCTCGTTGGGCTCCCTGCTATGTGGGAAGTTTGCTTCTCCCTCTCCCACTCCCCCTGCCTGTGTTCCCTCTCTCTCAGTGTCTCTCTCTGTCAAATATATAAATAAAATCTTAAAAAATATAATAATAGGGGCACCTGGCTGGCTCAGTGGGTTAAGGCCTCTGCCTTCGGCTCAGGTCATGATCTCAGGGTCCTGGGATCGAGCCCCGCATTGGGCTCTCTGCTCAGCAGGGAGCCTGCTTCCCCCTCTCTCTCTGCCTGCCTCTCTGCCTACTTGTGATCTCTTTCCTCTCTGTCAAATAAATAAATAAAATCTTTTTTAAAAAATAAATAAATGAAATAAAATAAAATATGGCAAGCAGAACTGGTCACAAAGCTACAAACCCAGGAGAATTCTAAACATTATGCTGCCCAAACCAACTCTAATAACACAGCTAATAGCAGGGAGTCAACTTCTTGAACTTGTAGCCATCCAATCCTTAGTATTTATTCTTTACTTAAACAGCAGTTAGATAAGCCTCCAAATTCTCAAATCGTGAAATTATACAATCATTTCTAAAACAAAATTTACAGAATTTACATTTTCTCCCGTTAAATTCAACATCCTTAGTCTTTGCCCACCGTTCAAATCTATGCACAGTGAAATTTATATCTAACCACCCAATTTTCTATGCCTTCCAGTTTTTGACATGTAGATATTTATTTTTAAAGATTTTATTTATGGAGGGAGGAAGGAAGAAGGAGCAGGAGAGGGTCAGAGGGAGAAGCAGACTCCCCGCTGAGCAGGGAGCGCCAATGCGAGGCTCCATTCTTGGCCCCTGGAATCATGACCTGAGCCAAAGGACCAAGCGAGCCATCCAGGTGCCCCTTGACATGTGGACATTTAATAATTATGCTTCCTATGTTTTTATTCAATTCTTTAATAAGCTCCTAAAGAGAACCTAAGCATGCAAAGTGTCCTGACTTTGGAGATTCAAGTTACAAATTCTCCCTTGTTCTTCTTCGCTTCCTACCCAGACCTAATTTCGGTGGCTTCAGTGACAGCACCACACGCCACCTGGAAGATAAAGGCAGCAATATGACCAGCTTTATCATGCCAGCAAAATTGTAATGGGTCCCCCAGCTTAACCACTTTCAGAAAGGTGACTGAAGAGGGAAACCAACTAATGGACATAAACTAGCAAAAGGCTAACAATAAATTAGAAAAGGGATGGTTTAACAAGTATCATATTCTTCAATATGGTGAGAAACTATGAGGGCTTGCTGTTGTACCATTTGTTTTTTCAATTGCAAAAGGAATATATTCTTTAAAAAGAAACATTTAAATAATAGAGAAGACTGTTAAATTACAAAAAAAAATCTTTTAACAAACCTCATTGCTTCCTTAAGAATAACCCACTTCCTTAAATTACAGAAAAACCCTTATGATTCATTCAAGAAATTCACCTCTACTGATAACATTTCTACCATCTCATTCCCATATGAATCCTACACTACCAATCCCAAATTGCATTCTAAACATAATAACAGTAGCTACCATATATTGAACGTGTAAGACTTTCTAGGTTGCAAACATCATTTAACTTATGAAAACAAGCCTATAAGGTATTTACTAGCCATGTTGTGTAAGTGGATATATTCAGTCTCAGAGGGATTAATTACTTTATCCAAGGCCAGAGGGCTAGTAAGGAGACTGGAGTAAAGATCAGAACCCAAAGTTGATTAACAAATGCTGTATCTTAATTACTGCACTGTACTCGAATTCCTCCATCAATAGATCCTGCTCCTGCCATTTTCACACTTAGAATAAGAAAGAATTCAATTTCCATTTATTTCATCCTCCTGTCCATACAGAGTAATAGAAACAAATGCACAGTACTCTAAAATGTTTCTCAATCTTAGCACTATTGATCTTTTGTGTCAGATTGTTCTTTATTTAGGGGGATGCCCTATGCAATCATAGGACGTTTAACAGCATTCCTGGCTTCTGCCTAGGAGATGCGTGTTGGTAGCCTCCTTCAAATCCTAATAACTAAAAATATCTTCAGATTTTTGCCAAACGTTCCCTGGAGCTAAAAACTGGGACTGCAGTTGCTAACCAATGCAATACTCTAAAACTCTAGAAACAGAATAACTCAAGTTCTGCTATGTTTACATTTTAATGTCATGTGTTCTTTTTTCTTTTTTTTAAGGATTTTATTTATTTATTTGAGAAAAAGAGAGAGAGATCACAAGTAGGCAGAGAGAGTGAGGGGGAAGCAGAGCAGAGAGCCCAATGTGGGGCTCGATCCCAGGACCCTGAGATCACGACCTGAGCCGAAGGCAGAGGCTTTAACCCACTGAGCCGCCCAGGCGCCCCAAATGTCTTATGTTCTTCTATGAAGATTACAGTTATAGAATTTGGCACTTCTAGAAGAATACGTGGAGTTCTACCCAATTACAATGCTCTTCTGATAGCTAATTTGTTATACAAATAAATATGTACCTAAATTAGATAAAAACATTTCAGGTACAATTATTTAGTTTAGCAGTCTGTGCCACTCCAATGTTAAATAAAGTAAACCACTGATTGTCCAAAGTGCTACAAAGAGATTTTTATTTATCTCAACTTCTGAAAAAGTAATTTAGACCACCTTTATGGAAGAGATGCCTTTTTAGAACTTCTAGTGCTCAAAGTGCACCTGGGTGACTCAAGTGTTAGGCATTTGCTTTTGGCTCAGGTCATGATCTCGGGATCGTGGGATCCAGCCTCGTGTTGAGCTCCATGATCAGCGGGGAGTCTGCTTCTCCTTCTCTCTTTGCCTGCCACTCCCCTGCTCATATTCTCTCTCTCTCTCTCTCTCAAATAAATAGATAAAAAAAATCTTTTTAAAAAAAGCTCATTATAAAAAAAAAAAAACCTTGCAGTGCTCAAGCTGTGCCTCATTTTCTATGATTTCCCTGTAAGTTACAAACATGAATTCATAAGCTATAGAAAATAAACAATGAAGCATAACATTATGGGAAAAGAATATGAAACAGTCTGCCATCCAAGGTTAGAAAATCAGTAATTAAAATCAAAAGTAAAATCTAAATAACCTATAAAAATGAAGACAAATATTGCCTCTTGCAAGACTATTTCACTGATGTCAAATGTAACTCCTGAAAAAGCCCTTCCTCTAAGCTCTATTTATGTAAATACCCCCTTACAAGAACTTTGTAAAGGAAAGTAAATAGACACTTGGTCCACAAATTAGGTTCATGCCCTTCCTGGATCAAGTTTATATAGAGCTATGATTTTGCAAGCTTTCTTTCCCCCTTGTTTCCACATACCTGATGTCTATGACATGCACATCAGTAACTGTAGCTCACTACAGCATTGAGTCGGTGGCAGGGGAGGGGGGGTCCTCCCTAGAGAGAACAAGTCTCAGTCAGGGCAGGTCAGAGCTTGAAAAGCCTACTATGTGATCATCACCTTCATAGGAGACCAAGAAGCATCAGTTATTGTCATCTCAAAGAGCTCCACCTAGGATAAAGAGTTTATTTTGCCATTCAAAGTGCCATCTTATGCTGATAATATTTCCAAGGGCACCCATAATTTGGTGCATCAAAGCTCATGCTACATTTTAGCCCTATATCGCATGATAAATTTGTCAAACTTTTTTTAATAATTGTATTAAGTACTAGGTACAAAATCGTGGACAAAATGTCATTATTTCCATACTGGTTCTGTACCAGTAAGAACCTAAGGCATTATTAAACTTGCTTCACATCTCTATTGTGTTAAAGGTCTGCTCTGAATGAAGAGAAAGAAGGTAAAAGCAATTATTTTAAATCCCTAAAACTTGACCAAGTTTCACACATATAGTGTTACTTCCTCTCATTTTTCATTATTCTAACCACACATAAATCACCAGAAAATACTTAATATGGCAGAAACCTTGACTATCTTCCTTTTTTCATCAGAATCAAACAAGAGCAAAAGGTCCAAAGTACCAAAAACAATACAGATTTTAGTGTTAACCCAGGTGAAGATCTTTAAAGTTTTAGCTGACTAAAAATTAGATATACATCTGTAGATTATTTTGCTAACCAAAAAAAAAAGCAAATGTAGTCTTGGTGTGTATTAAGGATCTTTCTCTCGAGATGAGTGGTTTAAATAGCTAAGTTACAGAATCACACATCCTCCTACCTATTCACCCATATTTTGATATAGTTTAGGTCTAGGATTGGTGCTTGCACAAATATGTGTTAAACAAAGGTCTAAATTACTTTGATATGAAAAAGGAGATAGCCACACACTGCTTTGTTCCAATTAGACCACATTTAAACTACTGTACCAGGTTCCAGACATCTCAATTTCAAAAGACTGTGATGTCGAAAAAGAGGAGGAGGGGGAGGGGAGCAGGAGAGCGGAAATGCCATTGGAAGGGAACTTAGTTTCCTACCATGATAGTGATCGAGCAAAAGCTTAAAGAGGATCATTTGTTAGGAATTTTGTAAATTTGACTCTACCTTTAATTTCCCTCCAACCCCAGGATATAACAGCAGTGATGCTTTCTAGGAAAAGGAACACATACATAAACAAGGAAAAAAGATCTCAAAAAATCCACTATGATACATAAAGACTAGTTCAGAACACCGAGAGCAATGAAGGATTTTACCAGGTGGGGGGACTTTACTAAGTGGGCAAAGAGCAGAAGTTGCGCTGCACTTAAAACTCGCCCTAGAGTGCATGGCCTACTATGTTTTATATACATGTAATATATATTTACAAAGACAAAGCATTTACGTATTTATCTCAAGACAAATCATTGTAAGCATTTAGAATAACCCAAGAAAAAACACAAAATGGAACTCAATCTAATTTTCCATGGTTAACAGCTCTAGATTGCCTAGATTATCTCAATTGGCAAAATACTCTTTAGTTACACGACCTAGCATTTGAGGATAAGGAGCTTGACCATGGACTTCTAGAGTGCAATCTGGGGTTACGACGTAAATCATCCGAGAATCTCAGAGGATCACACTGGAGCTGCGGCCAGTATTGACTCTAGTCGGTCTGTCTCATTGGTAAAATCAGCACCACAAGTACAAAGTTGTCTGCCCTGCAAGATTTAGGAGCAATTTAAAAACTAATCTTAAAGAGGGTGATAGTCTTTGCACTTCTTAAAATGACCAAAGCCTAAAACCTCTCTGTGTCTGCAGTTATGGACTGGGCACGAGAGGCTTCTGGTTCTTTTTAAAAAGTGTGTATGTACTGGGCAAGGGAACACAGTGAGCAAATGTAACTCGGTTATTAAAATAGCTTTTGTGAACAAATGAAACTGGGCCCCTTCAAACAAGCAAGAGCACATGAGGTTGCAAAAGTAACCTACATCAAATATGTCCAAATCAGACAGACAGACACACACACACACACACACACACACACACACCATCATCTTCCCTTCCTCGCTCTGAATGTAAAAACAAACACACATCAACCTTCCGATGCTTCCTCTCCCCAAGAAGGACATCACAGTGCTTCCAGTTTCCCAGACTGACAAACTAAAGGATTTCAGGTACCTTGTAACAACTTCCACCATCAATCACTGACTAATCCTGCCAATTCTTTTTTTCTTAAACCATCTTTCCTTCCCAACCACAGCTCTTCTAACAAACTCCACTGTCCCTAACCGTAATTCTTAAAATAGCCGCTCTCTCACATGTCTCCCCAAAAATGTCAGTTTGTCCATCATCTGATCCACTGCTATAAAAATTGGGTTTCATCCGATGGCAACACTCTCTGGTTAAAAAAACTTAACTTTCAGGGCAGACAAAATAATGTTCCTATTTCTCAGCCTAATCTTGAAACACTCCATTATTCATTCCCCTATCCCCACCCCTCTCTATCTTATCTCTTAAAAATTTCCCACCATCCCACCTCTCCTCCATGGGCAAAGGCTAAGCTATCTTTTTTTTTTTTTAATTTATTTTTTTTATTAACATATAATGTATTATTCGTCTCAGGGGTACAGGTCTGTGAATCATCAGTCTTACACAATTCACAGCGCTCACCATAGCACATACCCTCCCCAGTGTCCATCACCCAGCCGCCCTATCCCTCCCCGCCCCTCCCCTCCAGCAACCAAGGCAGAGGATCATAGGGGAAGAGAGGGAAAAATGAAACAAGACAAAACCAGAGAGACAGACTGTAAGAGACTCTTAATCTCTGGAAACAAACTGAGGGTTGCTGCAGGCTATCTGCTCTATCCTTTCCAGAATGCAACCTCGCTTCACACCTGGCATCCAGTCTCCCAACGAGTTCTACCCTTTCTCTCCCTCCTTCCCTCTGCACCTCATGTCCACAGGGGAAATACAGTGAAACAGTCCTGCAGTGACATTCCTGTAACATGTTGGGCTTTTTCCTTCTTTTTGAGGTACATTCTTTATATTGTACTAGAGTTGACTCCAGTCAGCTTCCTATTCCTATAAACACAAGAAAAGGTGGAAAATAAATCCAGAAGAAAAGTCAAGAGAGGAAGGGAAGACAGAATTTTACCAGAAATCCATGTTAAGAAGGTGATGGTATTTGAGCATTAAATTTAGCTCTGACCTTTCAGGAGTGCAGCGTCCTCATGACTTTGTGTATGTGTCACTCTGCACTGCAATCCTTTGTTAATGCTGTATCTTCACTATATGCTCAGAAAGGGGTGGCAAGGGTGGTCCACTCTGAACCTTCCACCAACAACCCCACCTTCTCTGGCACGTTCTGGGCACTCTTCAAACATTCCAAAGTTTAAAAAAAAAAAAAAACTTGAACAGGGTAAGTTTTCTAAGGAAAATTCACACCAGCCAGGGATTCATAGTTGCAGTCTAGGAACTAACCAGGCTAAAGGTGACTTTCCCAGTAGGAATGGGAAGCTTCCTTACTTTACCATTAAGTACTGGTATTCTGATCATCCTTACAATGAAATTTTCCCATGTAAATTAATAACCCGACATTCTGATTCACGAGCTGTAATTTTATTAGGGTGCCTTAGCAATGAATAACCTCTGGTTCTATAGAAAAAGTGCATCTCTGACCCGCAAGGCTGGGACCTGGATTCTAGCCAAATGCTAACCTCAGTGCCAAAACCAACACCCCTTCCCCCACCCCTAACACAAACACACATACACCCCACAGAGAAATGCCTACCAGTCTCTGTCACCTTAACTCAGCCATCTCAAATATAGTCAGCTAGATGTACTTACTCGCTTTGAATGGAGCAGTAAAAAGAGGATGGAATGCTTGACTAAGGTTTTTAATCTTTTTTTTTTTTTTCTGTTTAAACACCATCTCTGATTCTATCATATATTTCTGCAGATTTTTTTTTGGAGGTAGGCAGTGGTCTGAGACCACACTGTATTTTTTGAGGTAGTTATAGAAACTGGTTTAATATGCCTAAGTTTAGTTTCACATAAATTTACAGCTCTTCAAATGAGAAAGCATGATAATAATCCAAGTTGTGGAAGTAATTTTTAAAATATTACATACACACTGCTTTTCCCCCCCTTCTTCATTTATTTAAACAAACAATAACAAGTGAAAATATACAAAGTTCCCTTGTCTTATGCAGGAAGTGCCAAGAATAATCAACAAAATCCTGACAAGCAAAACTGAAATTAATATTATACACAGTGTAACTCAGATGCAGAAAAAGCAAAGGATAAAAACATTTCTGCATGTAAGTGATGGATAAAATTTTTAAGTATTATAAAATAAAAAGGCTTTTATTTATAAACTATACATAAACTACTGGAAAATTATACTGTGTCTTTAGTAAACACTTTGGTATATGGAATTTTCATGAAAACTTTTTTTTTTTTTAAACATTCATTACTTTGAAAAACAATCATTATGAAGTTGATTTTTATTTGCAACTGTACAGGCCTGATAATGAAGTAGGCTCAATACTCTCCTTATGTATGTTTTACAAAGAATTTTCTCTCCTTAGTTGAACACGATTTGTTTTCATGTGCATCTCAACATATCACAGGCAGGGAATTATAGTTTTCTTGCCACCTTTTAACCTAAAATAGGCCTTTGTAAAACATGAAGCCCATTTCCAAATATATACACATATTTCAGTGCACATGTATATTTTTTCAGAAAACTATACTTCCAGGCCAAATTACAAAAATTGTGTATATGTCAATCAAGAGCTTCAGGGACCCACTGTGGGAGATCAGAGACCAGCTGAACAGCCAGTCTCCTAAGAAAACTTCAGTTTCTCCAGCCACCTGGGTCAAGAACCAGGAATGCAAAGTTGCGCTTCACAGTTTTTTTTTTCTTTTAAAGATTTTTTATTTATTTATTAGGAAAGAGAGAGAGTGAGAGAGAGCATGAGAAGGGAGAAGGTCAGAGTGCGGAGCGGACTCCCCATGGAGCTGGGAGGCCGACGTGGGACTCGATCCTGGGACTCCAGGATCATGACCTGAGCCGAAGGCAGTCGCTCAACGAGCTGCGCCACCCAGGCGCCCGCGCTTCACAGTTTTATTAAAGGCCACATTACCATTCAAAAAAGTACCTGGAGTTGTTATTTCCTTGCCTGTAAGTCCAACAACTACTGGGCAAGTGGCTCCCAAAATGGTCTGTGAACACATGGAGAGGAACAATGTCAAATGACTACATTTCTTTACAAAGTCTTTTTTTCTGATTATAAAATATGTGCTCAGGATTAAAAACTTAAAAAATACAGAAAATAGAAAAATAAATAAAAACCACTCACGATACCCTCATGCAAACAACAGTAAACACTGACACCCACCCTTTCTGTTATGCATTTTGTTGGCACAGGGGATAGCATGCCATACCCTCAGTTTTGTTTCCCAGTTTCCCTCTCTACTCATCAAAATATTTTCCCATGTGATTAAAACTCTCTATTTTGCATGTTTTACAATTCCCATCTTTTACTACTCCCAAGCGGTACGTAAAATATTTCATAATCAGATATTAATCACAGTGTAGAGTTAGCAAACTCTGAAAAGTTGCAGGGCAATCAGGCTATCATAATTTAAATATTTATACGGCACCTATCATTGAAGTGCTCTGTAGGTTGACAAATGGTCTGAGTTAATATGAAAACAAAAGAGAAGTATTTCCTCTATAGGAGGGTCTGGGATGGATTGGCAACATGGCTTTAGATAAGATGAGATCTGTCAGACTATTCAAAGACTAATAAGAAGACAAAGACTTGAATTTTCTTTGAATAGTCTAATGTTTTTGCTATATTAGAGGTTAAGATGTTAAAGCATCTACAAATACAGCTGTTTAGGAGGGAGAGCATGAGAATGACGCTTTATTAAAAATTTATTTTAGGGGCGCCTGGGTGGTTCAGTGAGTTAAAGCCTCTGCCTTAGGCTCAGGTCATGGTCCTGGGATCCAGCCCCGCATCAGGCTCTCTGCTCAGCAGGGGGCCTACTTCCCCCTCTCTCTCTGCCTGCCTCTCTGCCTGCTTGTGATCTCTCTCTGTTAAATAAAAAAAATAAAATCTTTAAAAATAAATAAATAAAAATTAAAAAAATAAAAATTTATTTTAAAATAAAAAGACATTTATAGAAGAATAAAATTTTAAAACCAAACTTTATTATACCAAATGTTATAATATCCTAACCAACTAATAACTTTTGAAGAGCTCAAGATACTTGGTTGGAATTTGTTTCAATGTAAGGAGATCTGACAGCTTTCCTTAATGTTGGATTTATAATTTGTACATCCTTTGAAAAGCGAGGACAGAAGGTAAACTGGAAAAGGAAAAAAATCGAACCAATCAGATTTTTTAAAAAGAAATGAAGATGAATAGATATTCCCTTAATATTCCCTTAATATTATTCTCTTGAATACAAGAGAAAAGCATTAAAGGAACTCTCTTCCTACCTTCAAAGAGAAGTTCCACCAATAGTCAATACCAATCTTGGTGGTATTGCCTTTAAATTTCCCATTAAAACTACCTCTTGGTCTAATTCCCAGTCCTACCTGGATTATTGCAATAGCCTTCTCTTTCCTTCCATCCTAAAACCTATTCACACTCAACACAGAAAGCCCAAGAGACCCTGTTCATCATAGATCTGATTATATCCTTTCTCTACTGACCTTTCAGTAACTTCCCACTCTGCTTGGACCAACAACTTTGCACGGACTCCCATGGCCTACTGATCCACTGGCCCTCTTCCATTTGCTCTCTGACATCTCTACCATGGAAGCAAAAACCAGAGAATGTTCAATGACCAAGTTGGGGGGAAGAGAGGACTACCAACAGGAAGAATTTCTGAATTGAAGCCAATGATGGTACAGTAAGATGATGTGGACCCTTGCTCTTACCAAGGTCAAACCAAAATAACCATCTCAGACTAGACCAAAAGATCACTCAGTATGTGGGAAAATCTGGAAGAAAAGTGGTCTGAGTATTGAGGCCTGCAGTAGAGTCCTGTGGGAGCTGGTAAAAAGAGACAGCATCTAGAGGGTTATTTTCATGTGATAAAGTAAACAACCACTACCTTCCACCAAGGGCCATTGCTGAGCCCATGCTGTCCTACCTACTTTGCACAGAGATTATAGGCAGGAAGTCCCCGTTAAGAATAATAGTACCACTGCTAAGTTATGAGAAAAAGGAAGGGTATGACTGGAATTCTACCATGAGAAATGAAGCAAAAAATTCTGAGAAATCTGTTTTTCATAACAAAATACAGGTTATGACAGCAGCTAGTGCACAAGCCAAGTTTCCGATGGGATTATAGGACACGTGATCCCAAGTTCCACACTCAACAGCACCATCAGCCATTTTTGCCAACATGTCCAAAGACTCCCAACTTTCCTAAATATCTCCCTTCATCCTTTTTCATTCATATCATTTTCTTTGGAAGCACCTGTCACCATCTTTGTCAGATTTTCCTCCTTCTGCTGTTCGTATGTCTGGCTCCCCAGGCTCTTCATTTGTTGGTAGCTGTGATCATGACATAAGCAACTCTAATATTTGAATTAACTTCCAAAAAAACCTGCCTTTTTTGTAAGACTTACAAGTCTGTTTTTTTAATCAAATGTAAATTTATACTTCCTGATATAAGCCCACAACTTTCAATGACATGGTCCTAAATGGGCAGGTAGGAACAGATACCAATCTTGTTCTGTTGGGAGGGATATTTGACAAGAACTGATGTCCATGATTTCCACTACTTTTATCTTCATACCTTAAAAACTAGGCTGTATTATTCCCATTATATGACAGAATAATTACAGTTCAGAAAGTTGAAGAAACTTGTACATGCTACCAAGCCTTGGCTTGCCTCAGTGCATATACTCTTTCTACTTAACATTTGTACAGCAACTGATTTTTGTTTCAGCTTTATAATAGCCACATGACATAGTAAAAAATGTGTTATTCCTATCTTATAGAAGAAGAAATTGATATGCAGAGTGGACAATTAATTCCTCTGAGGTATCCTCAATGGGGAAATCAAAATGAAAAGTTTTACGAATGTCATGGGTTCATGAACCCATTCTGTATGTATGCATAGATAAAGGTTTCCCCACAATGCTAAACCAATCACTTTTTAACTACCTGTTTAACTGGACTGCAATAGTCAGGACTTTCCGTCTAGTTTTGGGAGACAGAGGTTTGTATTCCATGTCTCTCCACCGAGATAACTAGAGTACACCTTAAAACCTTAGATTTCTGGACCCCACTCTACACACAACTAAATCAGAGTATCTAACCATGGGACCTAGGAATTTTCATTTTAATAAGCTTCTCAGCTAATTTTTATTCACACAAAATTTGAGAACTGTAGCATGCAGTTAGGTTTAGAAAATACTAGACGATGGGGAGGTCAGACCATCTCCTCACAGATTTTTAAAGCATCTGGTGGAAGCCTAATAATCTATGAATCAGAAACATGGACTGTTAGAATTCATAAAACAGTCATTAACATGGCATTATAATAATACGAGATTAACACCAGAGGAAAAAAATCTAAGAATCTAGGCTTCTTGAGTTACTTAGAATGTAACAAATAGTCAATGTGAAATAAAGAGAGGCCTGGATGTTCAATAAAATACACATACTTGCTGATCTTTTTAATCAATCTGGTCACATCAGAGGTAAAAATTCACACAAGATTGCCATAAGGGTACATTGAGAAGTCACAGAGATAAATGCACTAAAGAATAAAGAAAAGATGTTTCAGAAAGTAGTAATGTCAGGGAAGTTCACGAATAGCATTAGGGCTTCTGAAAAATAATCTAAGTGCTTTTCGTCTAAAGACAGAACCCAACCCAATACATGGCTGGACTTCCTGCCCAGTGTCCAGGAGTGACACTTCGGGGTCTTCTCTTTCCAAAGCACGAGAAGTTCTAGATTTTCAGTACACCAACGTTATGTCCCCAAAAGACTATATGCTATCTTTTTTTAACTGCGGAATTATTGTTTTGATTTTGATCTAGCCTTCTTTCTGCTCAAGCAAATGCTAGCCCTAATTTCTTCCACTCATTAACTGCAGGCAGTTTCCACTTCTGAATGCCACTCTATTTTTTAGAAAACTTACTTAATCAGTGTACATTTATATCTGTACCCAACATTCCCAGCCAAATTCTTACACTTTTCCATTTAGGGCTACTTAATTCCTTACAGAAGTTCCACTGAAAACATTTAAAAGCTCCAGTTGTCATTCTCCAGAGGGGTTAGGAAGAGCCAATCCAGTTACTAAAATAAAATAGATACATACATACATATAAAATGAGGCTACTGCCTTCAAAACTGTGCTATAATTTAGGCCTTGTTTATCTGGAAATAACAATTCCAATTACAGCAAAAACAAATCATTAAGAGTAAAAACAGACACTCCTCAAGATGGTACAGACACACAGCTCGTTTCCCGTCCCAAAATTATAGTTAAAAGATTGTTTAATTTTTTATTAAAATGTTGAGTTTAAAATGGCTTGTTTACAAAAATAATTTTGATTATTTCAAAATGTGAATTAATTTATAATTAAATTCTTAGTTTATCATTTCATTTTTTCAAATGGAAATGTTCAGATTTTTTAAAAATAATATATTCAAAGAAATCTCAAACTCTGAGAGTTTTCAATAACAGCAACTTTAAAAAAAAAAATATCTGCCTTTGAGACCACTGGACATCCACAGAGTAAAAGAAACTTGTCCTTACACAATATAGTTGGAAATAACTTTTTTCCCCTAAACCCTGTACTTCTAGTTTATCTAAAGGCATGATAACCTGCCTACCTTACTCAAAAGAGATGCTTCTGATTTCAGCGAAAGGTTTTGACAATATCTCTGCATCTCGATATCTCTATATTAAGCATTAAAACTACAGCAACAAAAATATTCTTATTTGTCTTAAAACTTTCTATTTTAGCAAGTTCTATTAAAAACAAAATAGACCAGGGACGCCTGGGTGGCTCAGTGGGTTAAAGCCTCTGCCTTCGGCTCGTGATCTCAGGGTCCTGGGATCAAGCCCCCCGTCGGGCTCTCTGCTCAGCAGGAGCCTGCTTCCTCCTACCTCTCTGCCTACTTGTGATCTCTTTCTTTCAAATAAATAAATTAAGTCTTTAAAAAAAAAAAAAAAAAAAAAACCTAGACAGACCAAAACAATTGTCTGAATAAACTAAACCTTACCATTTCAATAAAACCCTTATGCAGATTTTTCAGTTCATCTGGACTCCAAGATTAGGCTACCAAAGTTCTAGATTCTTTAGCACACTGGACAAGCACTGCAGTTGGGGTGATATTTTAAATAAGCTAATTTCATAAAGCCATCTCTGGAAGCAACGGGCTCGAAACAGGTTTCGTAATCGAGCACAGTTAAAAGACAAAACAGAGTTAGATTTACTTTACATTAGACATATCAGAATATAGGGCCATTCGATAAGATACCCTAACAAAAATACAGACTACTTACTAGTGTAAAAGGGAGCCAGAAGAACACCTGCCAACACCTTGTGCAGAAAGTCATGGGAACAAATAAACCAACATTGATTCTTTCTCAATTACTCTGGAGGGTGAACATAAAAGAGACTTCGATAGTTGTTCTTCTAAAAAAATCCACCTAATTTCAAAGCTCATTTTAAAATTTACACTGTAATGATCTTTGTGGTAGCTTTGGTTATTTTCAGTTAGGAATGAGCTAAAAATAAATATCTAGGACTCATGCTGAAAAGTGGGATTTCCTCTCAGTAAGTGCACAGGCAAATTCAGTCGCTTATCTGACACATGCAAGAGAATATTTTTTTAGAGGAATAAAAATACAAATATATTTAAAAAATGTAAGTTTGCAGACCAGCTGATGAACTCTTTCTTTTCTTCCCTCTGTAAAAATTCACTTAAATCGGTTTAATGACCTGCTCCATCTCAGGAGATTAGGGAGATAAGTATTTCGGATGTAAAGTCATTTATTTCTTTTCCATCCGTCTAACCTACCAGCCAGCACCCACAATGAGCAAGGCACTGGGCCAGAATTTTCAAAAGGGAGAACTTATGGCTGAGAAGAGCAGGCTCAAAAGTGTGATTCTTTTATAATGAAACCTGTTGTGATCAGAATCTGACTTTAGTTGCTGAGCCTAGGAAGCCCATTTTGAAGGGAGCCTCGGCAATTCAACAGGTTCTTGATTTCCAAACTTCCTGAGGGACCGATGCGGGGTCAGGAGCCCAAAATCAAACTACCAAAAGAGGGGATGCTTTCAATCACAATGTCCTGAGAAGCACGACCTACGCAGACTTGTTAACTTGATCATACAGGACGCTTAGTTTAAAAATAAGACCTATTTCCTTTATTTGCATTTAGCCTAGTTTAAAAATGTCCCAACTTCACAGACAGGTACCCTAGGGCAAATAATACATTATATGTTAATAAAAAATTATTAAAAATAATAAAAAAATAAAAATGTCCCAAGAATGCTGACTCCACATGAGTTGCCACAAAATGAAGCATTCCCCCCAAATAATATTTCTAAAAACTTCAAACTTATATTAGGTTGATTTAACTGGATTATACCTGAAAAGGGGGAAACATTTGTCACAGAGCATAAATATTCAGTTATTTAAACTTACTTCAGAAGATGGAAAATTTTTATTAAAATCCTATTAAATCAAAACCACAAACCTCTTGCACACAATTATTTCAATAGCTGACAAAGTACTGAGGAGTATGGGGCTAGAAAGGCATTCTGTAAATTTTAAACACACTCTGAGGGAGAAGAATCTGCTAGGTTAAAAACACGTGAAATAAAAGACATTTCTTTGAAAAATTATATATATACATACAAACACATATACATTCACATGCTGACAGAAAAGAGGACTGGCAAAAAAAAAAAAAAAAAATTTGACAAGACCAACTTCTACGTTAATTTAAAGCAATTTCAAAATCAGCCCGGGCAGATGACTAGTTATATTCAAATACAAACTCTTTCAAGTAACACCGATTATTATGGCATTTATTCTCCAGCTAGCTACTTCAAGAAGGCTAAATTTAGCCAACTTCGCCAGGAGTGAGCCAGAGTCCACATTATTTCATTTTAGCTAAATATGCTTCTTTGTGTTATCATGATTCTACAGTCTTCTGTTCTTTTTTAGATTTCCTAAACAATACATGAAAAATCTATGTATCTCACTATTTTATTTTGGAATGCAAAGAGAAATAATGGGCTTCTAAAGATGGAGGGATTTATAAAGCAAAGGTCACCACAAACATCACACACAGATATAAACCATTATCCGTGAAATAAACCCATTCTCTTAAAAAAAAAAAAATCATTGTATATGTATCTATGTGTATATAAAGGAACGTGCCTTACAGAAAAGGTCATTTTCTCATTAATTCTCAACGTAATACTGGAACAATGCCTAGAGTTAATGAACTTATGGAGTTTGGGGAGAGGAGATAGAGGAAAGGTGACATTCAAAAATCCCTGTCTTTCTCAAAATCTGTACCTTTTTCTCAGTTCACTCCGCAGTTTGAAATCACACAGAGCTCTAAAGCCATCTCCTCTCAATTCCTAGTCCCAAAATGCCATACTACCAAAACCCCCAACCCTTTCTATACACAAAAATGGAACTGTTCTCACTTCATTTTGTATATCCAAGAAAGTGGTGCTTACATAAGCGCTGGTGAGAAGTCATCAGCCCTTTATAGACACTGTTACACTTTTCATCCATTGAAACTCCAGGCAAGTCTGTCACTTGAGTTTCCTAAGTTACCAAGATAACGACCTGCACTATAAACATAAACACTTTCATTTCTAAAGAGACATTAGATAACCCAATTATACACTAATCACCAGGGCCATGACTAATCACATGTTCACACCATACAAACCAGCAATCCCTGTTACCAATCAGACTCTGAAAGGCAAAATCAAAATTAACTGGTGATCTTGATACTGTGTTACAAATCAGGTTAACATAAAGGTTCCTTACTCATGAAGTTTGTGAAACCACCCCTCCTACTAAAATAATATTTTTAAATATGTGCAATAATTTGAAGAAAAGGGGTCAAACAGACTTGCCAACTATTAGTGTAGTAGTTAGTGGTACACAAAAGAGTTACCAAGGTCACAGATAAGTTTGAACAATTGTATATCGAGTGCCATCATTAAATCTACATGGGTTTGCCATTATAATGAACGAAGTGACATTAATATTCAAGTATTTCATCTTTCTCAAAACTTATAGCTGCGCTGTGCAAAAAGGTGGCCACTGGTCACAGGTGTTAACAGAGTATTTCAAATGTGAGTGTAAAACATAACCTAATATTTCAATTTATAACAGAAAACCACTGCAAAACACCTTGTTTTTTTTATATTGACTTTATATTGTTATGCCATCATGGATTACTTTAAACATAACTATCGTGTGTTTCACCTGTTTCTTTTTACTCTTCTATGCGACTACTAGAAAATGGAAAATTAAGTACGGGGCTCACGTTAGATTTTTCTATTGGGCAGCGCTTATCTATAATGTTTACAGGACTGTTTTCATCAAAGCCACTGGGTGACACTGTTTCTCCACTAAACTGATATAACTGAAGCAATTTCCTGGCAGAGGAAAAAAATCTCACATACACAGGCTCCCACACATGTGCACACACGTACACACGCACACACCAATAAACATAATGTGCTCTTTATTCACAGGATGAAACTTTCTCAAGATGAAAAAACAAGTTCAAGTAACTTTATTACTATCTCGGGTTGGAAGAACATGAATGCATTTAACTAATTTTATTATTGTCTTAGATCAGCTATACTTAAAAATCTTTAATGGTCATTCTGATTCCTCGATAATAAATGATAGCTCTAATCAAATCAAACAGGTAGAAGTTGTTTAGTTTGTGAGTTTTCCCAGCTAGCTTGCCACCTTATAAAAGGTAATGTTCTTCATGACCTCCTCTAATATTACATCCTATTTACTTACATTTTAATGGATTCCTTAGGAAACCATGCAAAATAACTTAGGTGAACAAAAACCACCAGCTGTTTTGCTAACAAAGAAATGCTTTACTGATGTGCAGATTACTTTTTGCCTTGAATTTTGAAGGCCTGAACATTTTGAAACAGATTAAAAAACTAAAATGAAAACAATCAATAGTCAAGCCACCAAAGTATGCTCTTCTTTGATGAGATAAAGACTCCACAAAGTTAGACTTTGCAATGCAATTGATACACATTCACGGGACAAAGTCTTAAATGATACATTCCAGAGGCTACCTGGTATACTATTTGATAACCAGAATATTCATTGTAAGGGCTCAGAAGAGTTTTGCTTTATCTGTCCATTCAATAGGTTTTACTCAGTCTTCTAATTCTGAATGAGAATTTAGGGTTAGTTCCATGTGCAAAACCACAAAAGATACTCGGGCTTAAAATCACCAACCTGACTACTTTCCTACTCTCTTTCCCCAGCAGCATATTCAGGTCCACTAGAAAAACGCATAAAAGCCAACGTTTTGCCTCCGACTGGCTACATACATTTAGGTTAGTCTCCCTCAGTTTCCTTCTCTCTAAAATCGGACTAAATTTAGTGTCTTAAGTACAGCCTGCACTGAGCATTCTGAGTTCTCACTGCTACCCATTACTTGAAGCCAGAAACTACCTCAGGATGTGGAAACAATCATTGTACTACTATACTGAAGTAGAACTTCCTAACTCCTGCAATGCTTTCACCTGTATTTCAGAAGTACCATAAAGGTATATTAACCTTTATTTCCATTCCAAATAAAAAATTCTCTGTCACCAAAAAGTAAAGCTGCTCAAAATCTAAAAACATTTATTTTAACCAGTATGTAGTGAGGAAGTTGTTAAAGTCTATGAAACTATAGACTTTTACCCCAGAAAAATGAACAGATGAGGAGATGAATGTTGGGGATCTAGTTTTAAAACCTACTCTAGGGCGCCTGGGTGGCTCAGTTGGTTAAGCGACTGCCTTCGGCTCAGGTCATGATCCCGGAGTCCCGGGATCGAGTCCCATATCGGACTCCCGGCTCTGCGGGAAGTCTGCTTCTCCCTCTGACCTTCTCCCCTCTCATTCTCAGTCTCTTTCTCTCTAATAAGTAAATAAATAAAATCTTTAAAAAAATAAAAATAAAAAATAAAACCTACTCTAAGCTCTCATGTGCATTCCCTCAACTACTACCTAAGAGGCCATTTAAGCTATTTCCCTGATTTCCCCTTTCTTCCTGTTGACCTCTCACTACCCTAAGTAGCCTTTAGCTCTGGAGAGGTGACTGCTATCTCCTATCTATATATAACAGTATCATTTTTAGCATGAGGCCTAAAGCATAGATAAAATGTGTTGCTATGACATTTAATAGTTTCACTGACCAAAGACCTTTATGGATAACATTAGCTAAGGGCAGCATCTTGTTTTAAGACAGTAGTTAAAAAATAAATAAATAAAAAATAAAAAAATAAAAGGCTGCACTGGAAAAAAAAAAAAAGACAGTAGTATACTTCTATGGTGAACACATATGACCAGCTAGTATTTCTGACAATTCTTATCCAACAGATCTTTCCCTGAACCACAATTTATACACATCTTCAAGGTATTTTTCTTCCAGAGATCAAAGCTATGTATTTTATGTTGACAGCAGCACAAACATATTCTCAGATCCAAGTTGAGATAACTCCCTAGGAGCCTGGGGTGGGGGTGGGGCTGCTCCCTTTTCAAAAATACTACAAAAACTTTAAAAATAAATTAAAAATACTACCAATAGAAGTATATAAGTAATTACTAAAAGAATTTAAATTCCCATGTAAAGGAAATAATGTTCATTTGAATATTAACAGAGCACATCTTTAGGAATAAGAATATGGACATGTCTGAACCCTCTGAGGTTCCTTCTGAATTCTTTACTAGAGCTTCATTAAAAATACGAATATAGAAAGTAAACATAAATTGAGTTGTCAATCTCATGCATCTTGAGGGTTTTTTTTAGAGGATACAATTGTAAATACCACTCAGAAGAGAGAGAGGAGGAGGAAGACTGTTGGGATAGGAGACAGAAGGCCAGCTATAGAAACAATTCACCACAAACAGGTAAGGTTATGCATCGTTTCAAGAAGCGGAAGAAACTTGCCCTATGCAAGGGCATTGCGTCCACATGTCAAAATCTTTGAAGATACCACATGTTACAACAGTTGCATTGATCACCTTCACACATCCATGAGATTACACTCCACAACACTAGTTCCTGAAAAATACAAATCCTGCCCTAAATCCAAGATAAACTCATTCTTTCGAAAGATTGTGTAACACAAGCTTTCTATGAAGTCTATGTTAGACTCTATGGGGATGTTACTGGCACCAACCCTATTAACTGAAATCTTATAATACACACAAGTATTTCTAACTCGGAGGGTCATAAACATCCCGCTTCAATCCCATTTAAGTAAGAAGTGAAATTAAATTGGGTAACGCCTTTATTCAACTAGAGTCCTGCAAAGATTATTCTCTAGAGTTTTATTTCCTAATAGAATACAACAAATTCACACAAATGTCACCACAGATACAATGAATGCTTTTTCAGGCCAGTGTCACTCACCCTAGCCTGCCTGCACCCCCGGCCCAGGCTTTTCAAAATGTATTTCATACACAGAGTCACTGTTCTGGTTGTTTATTTAATTAACATGACAGCCCAGCATACACAGCATTTCTTTCAGTTCTACAGTTTTAACTTTTTACACTCTAGACTCAATACAGAAAGAGTAAAATTACTGTTTGACTCCTTCCAACCTCTGTCAATTTATATAGATTCACTGACTATTTCTGTCAGTTAAAACAGTTTTTCAGTATGCTTTAAATATCTGTATATACAAAGTAAAAAAATCACAATTTTGTGTCCCCCCCCACACACACACACACAAATTATTTTCCCTTACCTTTCCCAAGGGATAAGAAAACTTTTTTCTTCTTAGTGTTTTCAGAAGTTGACATTATTCATTTTAATTCTGTCAGCAAGTCATATATAATCAATATTATCCTTTGTATCACCCTAAACGAAGTTATACCACTGAAATGTGATAGAATTAAACACCTGTGATTGTTTCTGAAATGTATTCTTTTTTTTTTTTTTAAAGATTTTATTTATTTATTTGACAGAGAGAGAGATCACAAGTAGGCAGGGAGGCAGGCAGAGAGAGAGGGGGAAGCTGGCTCTCTGCTGAGCAGAGAGCCCAATGCGGGGCTCGATCCCAGGACCCTGAGATCATGACCTGAGCCGAAGGCAGAGGCTTTAACCCACTGAGCCACCCAGGTGCCCCTGAAATGTATTCAATTTGAGAAATACAGTAGGTTATAGTGAAATGTATTTAGGAACTTAATTAAAGGACAACAGATTATTTTCAAAAGAGATACTTCTGAATTTATATCCATAGTATAAACGTAAGTTATACTTCCTCAGATACAAGACGTAATCAGGCTTGTCATGTGTCTATCAAAAAGCATCCCTGTTTCTCATATTTTTGTTTTATTGTTGTTTTCTCATTTGAAAATATCTTTCTTACATCAAGGATGAAAAACTCGATTCTACTTTTGATAACCATCAGACTCCATTACATTCCTACAAAAATCTACTGTTACTAAAGATGTTTAATCAATAGTGTTAGGGAAACAGTCATGGAAACATTTTTATTTTTAATTACACAATATAAAGTATATAGCTGTATGTTTCTGACAGATATTGTATCCATCACAGAGAATTCTGTCATGAAGTGTGACACTTTAATGGAGAGAGACCTATATCTGGGGTTTACATCATGTGAAACCATAGACAAAACTATTAAATTCTTAACATGTAATTAAAGTAAAATGGCACTGGTTTTGAATCTTTCAAAGATGAATGTGCAAGGCGGTTCACAGTAATTAGTGAGGAATGACTAGCCAATCACACTCTTTGATGTACAAAGAGAATAGAGACATCCCTTCAAATACGATATCCAAATGGTAAAAACTGCATAATTAAAATATTGAGTTAAAAAATAATGTATCTATTAGTCATACAAAATATCTAATAATTCAAGAAATTCTAAGTATCTCTGTATAGTACAGCGTTTAGATGGTATAGCGATAACTTCAGAGAGACATACCCGCTCTAGGAGGTGAACATCTACTTAGAAAAGATACATACACCTTAATGGACACGTCTACCAACCAAAAAAAGCACAGTTTGACACACTGATCTACAAAATCTGCCTGAGTCTTGAGAATACTGGACTGGAACTACTCAACTAAAAGCCATACAAATGTTACCAACTTTTCTTTCCTAAGTGTAAAGATACGTTCACTTATATTCACAGACTGACCCAGTGTCAGATGAATTCTGTGACTTTAGACTAGACCTATTTCTTCTTTCTTTGCTGAGAGCCATCCTTACCATCCGCACTTCAAAACTCATTCCATATGCAACATCCAATCTAGAGACTTAACTATGGTTTAGGAAGGCAGGCAAAACGGAAGGCAAACATCTCTGTCAGTTGCTTTCTCTTAGGGAAATTTTATCACCTATTCTCCTTGACTTTTTAGAATGGAGTCATTGAAGAGAGGTAGTTCCTAAGTGGCCACTGTCATTCACACAGAGAAGAAAAGGCTGAAATTCTCTCACCTTTAAACCTCACAATGAGCAAGGTCCAAATAAATTCTCAAGAGGCCTTTCCCAGACTTTGTAAGGACTTTATGTCCTTACACCTCTATTCAAAATTCACTTGTTGCCTGACTATTGTCTTCAATTGAAAGGAGACATTCTTTCATAAAAGGAGCCCTAATCAGGTAGCATTCAGGGCAGGGTTTTATATGTGTTTTATAAGTATTTTGATTCTTGACTTCATAAAGTCTGCAGATGACAGTGTATACTTTGCACTCTTAACCAGAAGTTTGTTTCCTTATGATAAGACAGATAAGACATTTACTATATAGCTCCTGAACTTTTCACACAGTTAGGCTAACGTATGAGATACTGCCCTATCTTACAAGAGACTATTCCACGTTAGTTCCCACCCCCCTCACACATGCAATTACACTCAGCAACAACTTTAATGGGCCATATATAAAAACCGGCCTTAAGAAACACACACACTAACCAGTGCCCTCATTAAAACTTCAAGGATCTAAATTTCTGCTAAATGTAACCTTGTTTTTCCATCAACCATAAGAGATACAGTCTCTTACTTTAGAACATTCTTCATAAACACAGCTTTTAAAAAAACAGTAACCAAAGAAAATGACCAAAATAGATTACAAATGGGCATTTTCAACAGCATTAACCAGCAAAACATTAAAAACACAATACTCAGTTATTTTCTTATAAATCTGCAGATTATCTAAATTCTCCATTATCAATTCAAACCAGAGAAAACCAGTAAAAATCTGCAGATTGATTAACACTGCTGTTAACTCACCTAAATCACCTTATATTAAATTCACCTTTAACTCCTCAACTTCTAAATGTTACATGGAATTTCAGAACTTTAAGAGGCTAAATGATATTAAAAGATATTTATGATTAAATCACAGATTTGCCTTACAAATTATGGTTCAATTCCGCAGTCATCACATCACATTCCCCTTTTTAAGTTAAAGAAAAGTGTTCTAAACAGAATTAAACTAGCAATGTTTTCATTTGAAAAGACATTCTGTCCTGACACTTTGAAAAGAAATTTAACTGTGTTTTCCCCCTTACTGGCTTACCCTTCAATAGATAGCTTTATTCTGGTCATTTTCAAATTTCTACCAAAACTAAGTATCAGTCAGTGGCTTGTTTTTAACTTTACTCTTAAAGTAAGCTTATACCCAAGAAGTATTTGCTTTATCTAAACAAAAACTAAATAAGTACATTAGTTTTAAAACAAACACAGACACTATGATGCTGTCATTCATCCTGCTAAATAATGTCAAACAACTACATTCTGTGTAATCAACTCCATTTCAAAAACAAACTAACCACCACACCATATGGTGGTGACTGCTATGTCTTAGAAATATCCGAAGGATTCTCCACAGAATCATCTAGAAAAAACAAAACAAAACAAAAAACTTACTATATCTTAGGACATTATCCCACTCACTAAAGTTGTCCTAATAGGGCCACAGGTGGGCATAAATTTAAATGGGAAAAGTGTAAATTTCCACTTGCTGAACATAATCTGCTCTCTACAACCCCATCCCCAAGTGTCACATCTGTTGGGAGTAGAGAAGCAAACACTTTAGTACACCTTCTCAGCAACAATTTGAATTTAAAATCGGTATTTGTTCTTTTATGCCCTTTATAGCAACTATATTACACGGCCTTAAAATGCTTACTGATAATAAGGAGATTCCTCCCCAAAATTCATTAAACTTTTTTTCTAGGACAACTTCACTCATAATTCTAGATTCCTCCTCTTCTTCCTTTCTGAGATTTACAGCCGAACAATCTTGGAATTCTTCTCCTGAATATTTCCTGTATAATCTGTATAACCCTATTGAATTTCTAAACATCCACTTATGTACTCAAGAGAAATTTTTTTTTTAGCAGACACCAACAGCACAGCTCAAGACTTTGACAAATTCCTCAGTGCAGACATATAGTTCCCCCAACAGAAGCTGATTATCAGGATACAGGACACATTAGCATGTAACAGCCTGTGTCCCCCAAAACAAACTGGGGCACCAGCAGATGCAGCCTCTTCCGGTAAACTTACTGCAAAACCAGAAAATGCGTATCAACATCTCACCTGCAAGCATTCCTTCCACTTCAGAATCTTTTTACTGACTTCCATAGACGCTGACTTGTCACTTTAGAAGAAACTTTATAAAAAAGTTTTAAAGAAATAGAGTAAAATCCACATGTTGAAACATCACCCACTGCTGAAAAGCTAAACTGGAGGATTTCTGCTAAAGGAGAAAACTAGGAGGGGACCCAAGCGTAGGGAGGTCCTACACCAGGTGTAGCAGATCTAAAAAGTCGGCCCAGGTGTGGAAGATCCCGTAAATACCATCTAGTTTTGTTCCTTATTAAATTTGTTTTTGTTGTTCAGATTAGAAAATACTGTGCGAGACGGGGAGAGTAACTCTGTCGTTTCCTACTGAGTCTGAAGTTACACCACTTTTCTAGACTATTTTCCCTTGAGTTCCCAACACTCGGATTCCCTCCACTTTGTGGCGAATCCCCAGCGTTTCAAGTCCTCCCGAGAGGCGAGTGAGAGGAGCTTGCCAGGACTTACCTGTTCCCTCGGTATGCAGGGCAGGGAGGTCCTCCGATGCGACTTGCTGCTGCAGCGGGACATCTCCGCGGACACTACGGAGCTGGACCGCCTCCTCCTCTTAAACACGGGGGTATCTTCCTTGGTCCCAGCAATGAGCTGGGACCCGAAATGCTGCCTCGGAGCCGCCCCCGCGGACTGCGGCAAGATTTGCTCCACGTACCTGGCCAGGAGCAGCCCCAGCACGCCGGCCAAGTACGCCAGGTAAGGTCTCCAGGCGACCTTGAACCTCTCTAAGGAAATGAGGGACACGGTCCTGACCGCGCTAGTCCAAGCGATCATGAGGACGCCCAGCCTCAGCCTCAGCACCAGCCATGTCGCGGCGGCCAAGCAGCTGAGCACCACCCCCGCGGCCGGCAGCGACAGTAAGTGATCCTCCCCGACGCCCAGCCCAATCTGGACGAGCGCTTCCCCCCCGCAGCAGGCTGCCAGCAGGGCGACGGCCAGAGGCAGGCGCACCCCGGCGCGCTGGAGGCACAAGCCCATCCAGAAGAAGGCACACACGAGACTGAAGAGCAGCGCCGAGGGCTGCAGCCAGGGGCTGAGCGGCGCGCCGCCCCCAGGAACACCTCCCCGCCGCCCCGGGACGACGCCCCCTTCTGCGCCCGGGGCCGCTTCCTCCGCCGCCTCCCTCTGCGCCGGCTCGCGGCCGACCTCCCCGCGCACCAGCCTCACCAGCAGGGCCAGCAGAAAGGACAGGGAGCCCGCGCACAGCGCCGAGGAAAGTTTCCGCGAGCGCCGGAGCGGTCGCAGCACCACGTCTCCCCAGCGGCGGCCGGCGCCCCCCGCGGGACAGTCCGGGCCCGCCGCGGGGGCTCGGTGCTCCCCACCGTGGCCCGGCTGGTCCCTGACGCGCTCGGTCTCGCGGGGCGCTGCCATTGTGAGCCCTCTTCACGGAATCCCCAGGGTTCCCCGGACACCCCCACCCCGACACGTGCACGCGCGCACCCTCTGCCTAATCCCCCCTCAGACCCCCTCCTTCTCCTCAGGCCCCCGAGCCACCGCGAGTGTCAGCTTTCCAGTAACTCCTGGAGAATGCTGGATGCTCCAAGGAGCCGCCTTCAAGTTAAAAGCTAGCACAGGCAGAAACGGTCAGACTTCCTCCTTTTCGCTCTTGGAAAAACTCTTAAAAATTGTGCTCCACCCCCACCCCCGATTTCTATCCTCCGGGGTCTCTGCCTACTTCAGGATGTTAAAGCTTGCCCCACGCGCCCGGCGCCCGGGGGCTGGAGACGCCGGAGGAGCGGAGGGCGCAGGGCGAGCTCGGGGCCATGTCGGGCGCTGCTGGGCGCTGCGCTGCTGCGCGCCGGGCCCGCGGCCGGCGGAGGTGCCCCTTCTCTTCCTTCCTGCAGCGCTTTCTCTATCACTCTTTCTTTCTCCTCGGCCGATCCTCCCCGGCACGGCCCCAGGAAGCCAAGCGCCATTCCCCGGGGCAGACAGCAAAGCCTCCCCTGCGTCTGTCGGTCCAGCTCATGGCAAAGGGTGGAAACAAAATGGAAATTGGGCTGAGAAATCACCGAGAAGTTGCTAAGTCCCGTCGGAAAGAGGCACAGTCCGAGAGGCTAGCGGCAGCCGCAAGGAGGGAGGGAGGGAGAGCGAGCCAGCGAGCTGGGGAGGAAGGGAGGGTGAGAGGAAGGGAGGGTGAGAAGGGAGAATGGGAATTACTTTTTCCCCCCTTCTTTTTGGTGCGATGTTGGTGGTGATTTGCAGTTTTGCAACAAGGAAACGAGTAGCGAGGACTGGTTAAAACTGTAAAGAAGCAGGCAGCTGGAGTGATCCGCAATTCCGCTTGCTTGCTTGCTTGCTTTAAGGCAACTCCCTAGGAAAGCTTTCCCAGCCCAGCTCCCGCCCCGGAGGAGGCGCTGCTCTGAGCTCCACGCTCCATTCCCCGGAGCGGGTCCCGCGCCTCCAGCTCGCTGGAGAAAGGGTTGGGGAGGCCAGCCCTCAGTACCACTTACCTACGCCTGAGGTCTCAGGGGCCTGTGGCTGAACCTAAGGCTGAGCTCCCTAGCACGTTAGAGGAAAAACACTGTCCCTGGTACATGGCAGGCGGTGCAAACCGACATACGGAAGGTGTGTCGGCTTAATCCTGTCATTAAAAATGACAGCCACAATTCAAAGATGTTTCTTAGTTCTCAAGTCAGTTACAAAAGCAAACCAATTTCAGGTACCACTGTAATGCTTTGGCCGCTCCTACTGGAAGATCGGTTTTAAACAGAGAACCCAAGCCTTTCCCGTTGTTCCAAATGCTGGAAAAATCTCAAGTTACCAAGAACCTAATAACATTATTAAATAGGGCTGGCGGGGAGCATGCCTGGCTTGCAAATTGTTACTTAAAAAGTCCAGGGTCTGAGAGTTGTTAGGTAACAGCTGTTGATGGTGGATGGTAAATACACAGAGATTAAGTGACCAGGTTTACCAAATTAAGCCTAAATAGCCAATCAGAAAGGAATTCAAAGAAAGCTCAAGGGTGCAGTGAGGCCAGGTGAGTTAACACTAGGAAAGCACTGAGCAAGACCTGTCTGGTTGTGAAATAGTGTTTCTACCATAAAGAAAGGTTGTGAGAAAGAAATCAAGACTGTAGTTCGGAATGTTTACAAGATGCACTATTCATGTACTGTAGTAATGTAGTATCTGAGAAACTCAAGGAAAAATTTAAAACTAATTTTTTGGCAGACTACAAAAATCATTCCATATCTGTTCAATAGGCTTGTAAAAAATCCATCAATGTTGCGAGCTAGTTCCTTTTTATACTTAGAAGGTAAGAGTATGACAGTCCACTCATCTATGTTTAATATGGGGTCTTTAGATGTCATTTGCCTTCACTAGTAATATTAGTAATAATCCAATTTTGTCTTAATTATTTTGACATTCCAGGTTAAAGTGTGTTTCTGGAGTATTTGGATAATTGGTTCAGTATGCCACGGTATTTTGTGTGTAGAGATGAAATAATATGAAGAAAAGCCAAAGGAGATACTTGAGATAAAATTAATTTGTGGGGACACAGGGGAAGATGGCTGAACCCTTAAACGGAGCTTCATGGGAAACAGCCTGCTCTCTCCTTAGAGGCAGGTATTAATATTAATTTATGATACAAATGGATATAAGGAGCTATGATGATATAGCTCTCCATCAGATGTCCTAACTGTACTATCACACACGGAGCACAAGTTGGGCAGCCAGTCAATGGCACTGGGCACCATCTGTTTAATAATTAAGGAAAGAGAAGCAGCAATGTCTTTGCCAAAGACAAATGAGCCCCCTAGCATGCACACATACTTTTCTGAGTTTCCTTTTTAGATATATGATTCATATCCCAGAGCCTACCTGGAACAGTTCAGAGTAAAAAACCTTGATTGGAAAATCACACTGCTGGCCATCAGGATCTAAAATAGCATCTTAAAATGAAAACTATGGTATGTATCAAGGTTGGAAAGGCATAGTGAGGAGAATTTTAGAATATTTCTATTTTCTCTGTCCCTTACCCCCACAATGATCTTAGTTCTTTAGAAATAAAAATAAATCATCATAAAAACTGAATTTGTAAGAGACGGACAGTAGACATTTTATAATATTGTCAGAAAAAAATAAGAACGGCATTTGTTCACGCAGCAAAGCAAAAATACTGGATCTGCTGTTAAACCAACACTCTGGAGGTGTTCAGTGGTGTCGGAGAAGTGACATCCTGGCATCTGGCTTTCTCCTCGTTCTCAACAAAAATCACAACCAGAAGGCTGTTTGTCCCACACAAAGGAAAGAAGGTAAATGCAATCACTCCCTTCACCCCCATTGCCATCCAGAACCTGGAAGCCGATGAGCAAAAATAACAAATACTCTTATTAGAAGAGAGGTGCAGAAAGCTACAGCACCATACTGAAAGAAGTGACAAAGATCGTGCAGATTATATTAAAGGAAGACCCAATACATAACATGGACATTGAGTAATCACCGAGAAATAAAACTGCCCATTTTCTACGAACAGCAGTGAGTCCTAATTGAAGAAAGTGACAACACAGACAAAGGGTTAAAAAAAAAAAAGTACACACTGGAAAGTAGCATCCAAGTCTTTCTGACCATATGTTGATGTGTTCTCCATCACATCAGTTTTTCTCATTGATAACTTCAGTAACTCATATGTATATGAAGACTCTTTAGTGAAAAGCATGCTGATTCCGCATACACAAAACAACTTATCATTATTTCAGAAACTAACAAAATATATATATACACATATATATTTGTATCCTTATATAATAACTCCACGTTCCAGAAAATGGAAAGAAAAATTCAAATTTGACTTGGTAAAGCTCTCTACATAGCTGAATCTAGCAACAGTGTTTTCATTACTACTTTGTGAAGAGGATCTAGAAGTCAACCCCCTTGCGTATCATTTGCCAAAGATAGTTATGCTCAAGGAAATTCTGTTAAATTTTAAAAGTTTATCCTCCGTAGCCGGGGTTTACTCATTCCCTACTACCTACCTGACCTCTCTGCAAATACACCAAATGGGTATCTAGAATATAATACATCCAAAACAAAATTCTTACCATCTGACTCCCTCCCTGCCCTTCCACCAAGCCCCAGGTACCCAAACTATCTCTCCTTAGTCCTCCCACCACAGGAAAAAACATAACCACCTATCTAGTTGCTCAGGCCCCAAAAGAGGGCCTTACCCTCAATTCCTTCTTTTATTTACCTTACTTTACTTCCAATCTATTAGCAAGTCTTTTTGATTCTATCTCTAAAACCTATCTTGAATCCATCTGCTTTTCACCATCTCATAATAGCCAACCAAAGACATTTGATTAATTGCATGATTTTTTTTATCTAGACATCTCTGGCCAGGACAGTTGCAATAACTTTCTAACTGATCTTGGTCCCCGGCCATTCATTTTCCACACAGCAGCCCGAGTGAGAATTTTAAAATGTAAGTCAAATGATGTCACTCCCTGGTTAAAACTATCCAGAGGCTTCTCATTAAACTTGCAGTTCTCATAGCCACCTATAGGGACCTTCATGATCTTTGCAAACCACTCTTCTGTGCCCTCTCCTGTTCTAATTCTCCTACTTCACTAGTGCAACCCTGTCCATCAGAACATTCTTCAGTGGAGAGACTACACCCTGCACTGTCCAATATGGTAGCCACTAGTCACATGAGGCTTTTGAGTACTTGAAACACAGCGCCACTAAGGAACTGAGTTTTGATATCTTTTTAATTAATTTAAAATTTAATAGCCTCACATGGCTAGTGGCTTCTCATGGGGTTGGGGGAGGGGGGGTCCATCTCTTGCCCCTCAAGCCATCGTTCTGTTCTTTATCATGTCACATTGAAAATCCTGCTTAGGACCTTAATATTGACCAACTTCACATAGCTGCCTCTTTCTGCTCCATCAGTTCTCATCTTAAATATTACCATTTTAGAAAGGCTTTTCTCCTAAACATCTTATCAAAAAGTCTTGGGTCTCTATGTGCATACACACATTTTGTCATTCTCCACCACACAACCCTGTTGCATTCTATTTATAGCACTTACCACTATACAAAATGGTCTTGTTTATTTATTTGTTTTCTTCATCATGCATCTTCCTTCAAGGGTGTAAGTGCTATGTGAGCAGAAACCACAAATGTCTTCGTCTTCTTTGCTGTGTCCCACCAATGACCAGAATCGTGCCCAGCACATGGCAGGAGCTCCATGCATACTTGCTGAATACAATCTTGATAAATGAACAAAATCAACAAATAAAGGGGGAGAGAATAAAAGGAACAGATATCTTTATCATCTCATGAAGTCCTAAGTTAAAGACAATCTTCGTATGTTTATACAACTAATTGCATAAGTGGACAGATCCCTCAAAATCTTCATTGAAGATTCTGCGGCCCAGAGTGGACTAATAGGCAGAATTGTGCAGCAACACTTTTTATGGAATATTGCTCTAAAAAAAGTCATTACATAAATTACTCATTTATAAGAGAAATAGGTAATAATCAAGGTTTTGAAAACTTTGTGTGGATTCTCAAAGGAAATATCCATAATCCACAGCAGTTTTCTGGTAGGAACAAGAGTGAAAAACAATTTAACCATACGCATTTGGGTAGCAAGTTTCAGCTGAGAAGGGAGGATGAGGGGATATCTAAATAAAAATTACTAAAGGGTTGTATCTTACATCATGATTTATAGCATAATCTCCAACTCTTCTAATTAACACTACCCTAGGAGTTGAAATTAACTTAAAAAATTAAACATTTTGCCAAGATAGACTTTACTAATACTCATTATTCCACATGTAGTCGGGGGGGGAAAAAAAAAACATAGAAAGCTTGTATTTTTTAATGTAATATCCCCTTCCTTCTATGGAGTGCTGCTCTTGTTTAATTTCCAAAGAATTTAAGTAACGGCTTTGGAAATACAATTGCGAACTTGCATAGAAACATTATAAGATGGGGGCCTGCGTTCAGTCAGTTAAGCATCTGCCTTCAGCTCAGGTTGTGATTCCAGGGTCCCAGGATTGAGCCCCGTATAGGGCTCCCTGCTCAGCTGGGAGTCTGCTTCTCCCTCTCCCTCTATCCTTCCCCCCAGCTCCTGTTTTCTCTCTCTTTCTCTCTCTCTCTCTCTCTCCAATAAATAAAATCTTAAAAAAAAATTTAAAAAGGTGTCAGAACGGATTGCTCCCACAAAACTGTTACTAACAAAGCATCAGATTATCTACCCTATAAATCACCAGGACCATTACCCTTACCTCCCACTCCCTCTAGATCCACATGGTCGGACACAGAGTTGGCATTTCCTACCACACACTTTGGATGTTATTAATTCCTGGCTCCACCTTTTCTAAACAAACTGTCAAGGAAATCAGAGTGCTTTAGGTACCGGGCTGCCCAACCTTGTTCACCTTGTGGCACATGCAGAAAATGATAATATTTGTCACAACGGATTTAAGGGACAATGTCTTTCGCAGACAAAGGCTTTAGGCATAGAGTCGAGGAGATCATAATCTCAGACACAACACAGCTCTAACAAGTGGCCCTTTATCTGGGAATTTTTGAAACAGCTAGTATTTGATTCACTAATAAAACATAACTCCTTCTTCTGAAGGCTGTTAAAATAAACATTGGATGCATCTCAAGGTCTCAGTAGCTTGCTGACTACCATATTCATCTTTCTCACCCCTTCCCTCCAGTCACTTCCCCATAAATCCCCTCAGTTGGTCTCTAACACAAATGCATGATTTTTTTAGTCTAGTTCTAAGATTTAGAAATGAGACATATTAGGTATGATGTGTAAAACAGATATGATCCTGGCCAGGCCTAGAATCCAAATCTTCCCTCCCATCACATTGGTTCTTCTCACTGGTAACATCAGTAACTCATTAGTAACATCAGTAATTTCGGTAACTCCTCTAGACCTGTAACTCTTCAAAAAGTGAATTATTAAGTAAGGATACAAATATATACTTTGTTAGTCTCCCAAATAATGATAAACTGTTTTGTGTATGTGAGATCAGCCTGCTTTTCACTTAAGAGTCACATATACATACCATATACACATACATATCTAAAGGTGATGTTCTGTATAAAAGTGAAGACTGATGGCTTTCCTTTCTAGAATTCGTGACACCTTCCATGTCTCAACCTCAGGGGACAAGGGTACTAAGGAGGAAGGAAATCACAAGCCCTGAGAGCAGGGCACAGAGTACCTGAGTCAAATAGAAAAGAGGCAAGTGCATTTATTGTACATCTATTTCTATACAAATAGCAAAATCCTATAAAAAGTATGAGTAGTAAGAGCTTTAAAATCGCTTGTATTGCTATTTTAAAGAGGTTTTTTTGTTTGTTGTTTTAAATAAATTGTCCCAGTTCTCTGCTTTAGCACCATCAGCATGACAGGCTTAATTGAATCTTTCTGGGATGATTCAAAATCGTGTAGTATCTCAGAGCCATCATTATGAATAGTAATTTTCAATTGTGTCTGGAGAAGTAAATGGTAGTAGAAGAATGGGGGTCGGACTGAGAGTGAACTAATTTCTGTTCAGTAACTTTAAAAATACCCTAATAGTTACTTTAAAAATAACCCTAACCTCAAAATACATGCAGTAGGTTGGCAAAAGCCTGGAAGTAATATTTATTCCCGTGCTTTATTCTTTAAGACTATTCACTTTAATTTCAAAACAAAGCAAAAATTCTCTCCCACGGGACTTCAGATAGAGCCACAAAATAAGGTAATCAAAGAAACTGATTATTTTGTTAGTGGTACAAAGGTGAGTAGAGGGCATGTAATAGGGGAAGAGTTGCAGGGATATTCAGTAACATCTTCACAAACGAATTACAATCCATATTTACTAAAGTCTGAGATAACAGGCTTCTCTATAAAAGGGACACCTCAAGTGCTTTTATAAAGAGGAACAAATTTTACCAAAATTTAAAAGGAATATGTAATAGCATGAAAAAAAAAATCTACTTTGGAGGAAGAAGTAGAAGAAAGTACAGTGCCCACCAAATAAATTCTGGATAAATTGTCTAAGGCTGAGCTCTTACTGACCTCCTGAACAAGTACCTCCATTCTACCGCTGCTACTGATGTACAGAGCATTTTAAAATGTTAGAATTTAAGGATCATTTGTGTTTTCAATTAGAGCATACTTACAGAGAAAAATTCAATGGTTACTTGATAGAAAAAAATATGTAGGTATAGAGTATTTCTTCTGATATTCCAACACCACTGAATTTTCGTTAGTTTTTACTTTATCCTCAGAAGTTACAACAGCACCCAAACTATTACTTTTTGTGCATGTCCTAGCAACATGCCACGAAAAAATGGTGCTTAGCCCAGAAACAACTTTGGTCTATCAATTTAATCCTCTTTGATATGAAACCTACTAGTGTTTTTAAAGGTTAATAAAGTATTTTGAACTTCCTTATCATTTTGGAGGAAATCATCATCAGCCAAATGTCTATACATATTATAGCTCAACAAAACTTGGGTGGGGGAAGCTTCCCCTTACACTGACATAAAATCCCCCTCTTCTCAAATATACTTCCCAGTTCTGCTTTTGGGGAAATACAAAAATAAGACTTTGTTAGTTTCCATACATAGCAGCATTCAAAATATTTGAAGTCTTTATGAAGCCTTATTTTCCTCAAGAGAGAAATTCCTCGTTTATAGAACTATTTATTAAGCAACGTGGATTTTGGTCCTCCGGTACTTTTGTAGTCTTTATACCTGCTTACCAGCAGCATTCTGAAATTCTCTAGGTCTGATTTTGCTGATAAAGAAGAGAACAGGGGCACCTGAGTGGCTCAGTGGGTTAAAGCCTCTAACCCAAAGGCAGCAGCTTAACCAACTGAGCCACCCACGTGTCCCCAAAGCCTTCATTTTAATGATGGAATGATATGACTTAAAAAACATAAGACTGGGGTGCCTGGGTGGCTCAGTGGGTGAAAGCCTCTGCCTTCGGCTCAGGTCCTGATCTCGGGGTCCTGGGATCTCTGCTCGGCAGGGAGCCTGCTTCCCCCTCTCTCTCCGCCTGCCTCTCTGCCTACTTGTGATCTCAGTCTCTCTACCTATCAAACAAATAAATAAAATCTTTAAAAAAAATAAAAAAAGAAGAGAACAAAACAGTTGTATTACTTCTCATGACCAGGGATGCATGTTCCTATTAATGTAACTTAAAAATACGTCAACTGTGTTCTCCAGCTATATTCTTGCTGTTGTTGTTCATAGTTCCTTTAAACTACCAAAATTTTGAAAGTAGATTGCAGCAAGAAATAGCCCTCTCCTTATGTGTTATAATTCTTCCATTGTGCAATTTACTGAAAAACAAGGGTTCCCTAAGTAAAGCAGCATTCCCAGTAAGGTGTGTTTAGAGCTTTAAAAGGATATTCCTCAGAATACTACTCAGTAATTAAAAGCAACAAACTATTGATACACATAAAAATATTAATCTCCATGGACTTGTGCTGAGCAAAAAAAGTCAACTGCCAAATGTTGCATAGTGTATGATCCCACTTATATAACATTTTTGAAATTAAAAAAAAAAAGTATAGAAATGGAGAGCCTTTAATGATTGGCAGAGGTCAGGTAGGGGTTGAATGGTTAGGAAATATGTATGGCTATAGAAGTTCAGCTGGAGGGATCACGGTGTTGCTGTATCTTGATTATATCAATGCTAATATCCTGCTTGTGAGATTGTACTATAGTTTTTCAAGATGTTACCATTGGGGGAAACTGGGTAAAGGGTATGTGAATTTCTAAATTATTTGTCACAACTACATGTGAATTTATGATATGGAAAGAAAAAAAATTAGGGGCACCTGGGTTGCTCAGTTGGTTAAGCATCTACTTTTGGCTCAGGTCAGAATCCCAGGGGCCTGGAGTCCAGTCCCACATGGGGCTCCTTGCTCAATGGGGAGCCTGCTTCTCCCTCTCCCTTTGCTGCTCCCCCTGCTTGTGGTCCCTCTCTGTCAAATGAGTAAATAAAATCTTTTAAAAAATATAAAAAAGAAAAAGAAAAAAATTGTATTTTGCATTATCTCTGATACTGCTAAAAAAAAAAAAGAATCACTATTACTTCTGCCTATGCTTAGACATGTCATTTTTTTTTTTAAAGATTTATTCATTTGAGAGAGAGAAAGCATGAGCAGGCAGGGGCAGAGGAAGAGAGGAGAATCTTAAGCTGGGTCCAACCCAGCACAGAGCCCAATGGAGGGCTCGATCCCACACCCCTGAAATCATGTCCTAGGCCGAAGTCCAGGGTTAGATGCATAATGGACTGAGCCACCCAAGCACCCCATGGCATGCTGTTTTTACATATGTGCTGGTTTTCTCTGTCCTGTTCACACAGAATTATTTGGAAGTTTGGTTAATTTGTTGTGAAATAATTGCTAAGTAACATGTAAAGTGAAATTTAAAAAATTAAAAATACAAAGATTTCATCTTTGGCTGTTACAAAGCAGTTTATCCTAAAAAGAAATACTGACAAGCACAGGTTTCCACTGCAATCTGAAAGGAGAGAATATCTATGAAAACTTTTGTAAGCCAAAATGAAGTAAAGCAAAGAAGCAGTTACCATTGATCTACTGGAAAAATTCTGAACACTCCCAGATCTCCAAAATAACCTCTGTTAGGCTTTTCTGGTACCTTCAGACACATCTCCAAAGGATGGACAAATATGTCCAGATAAAGTACAGATGCTCCCAGACACAGGTCAAAGTTGTGGCGGCTTAATGCTGAGATGCTAAGCAGAGTTGGACAGAAGGAGCTCGCCGGTTCTCCTCTCTGCTCCGGGCGTGCACTCGACCTCTATTAAAAGCTCGGCTTGCTACAAGACAGACACTAAACATTATTTGCACTGCTTGCCTTTTTTCATAAAAATGAAAATCCTCTTCCAATGTCTTTCAATTAGTGAAAACAGGTACTCATGTGGGTCTTTCGGAAAAACAAAGTGGTGTGTCGCGAACTTCGGGGGATGCCTGTATTTAAATACAGTCTCAGTCTTTGCTTTCGAAGATGATTTATTAACATTGCTCACATAAAATATCTGAAATGGGTGGAGAGGATAACATCATCCTAATTGTGTAAATATAAACAGAGACACAGATATTTCAGGTGCTTTCAGGTACCCCGCAATTCCGTCTGGATTCCTGGTCTGTTGACACCAGGATCCGGCAATTTGTGTATTTGGCAACGCTAAGTAAATGCAGCTTAAGAATACCGGCACTTGACCGAATATCCTACACTCTTCCCGTTTACGTGTTATTTGTATTTGTAGCTGCACTGGATCCTACAGAATTTAGGGCTATTTAGTATCCTATTACATTGTCTCTTACATTCTTGCATTCCCTCAAAGCATTAGCCCCAAAGGGCAATCTCATTTATGACTATGGCATGTCTGGTTGGGTCTCACACAATAAGTTTAGCAGAAGTGTCAAAATACAGCATTTAAAAATAACTACCTATAGAAACTGTAGGAAAGAAGTAATCAGCGTGCATGGGTAACTATTATTTACTCACCAAGAGACTTAAAGAAAGCAATATGCTAGTCTACTATTTCTTCCATTAATATGGAGTTCAGAAAAGAAGATATCTGGGCTTCTCAAATAATCAATATCTCACATTCAGAGGCCATGAGGGAAGTACCATATTAGTTAATCTGAGTTGATGTCTGCCTGAAATGGTGAGGCATTTCTTTCATTCTCCTGGAACCACAGCGCTATGGTAACTTTCCACAGAAATGGCAAATTACATACGGAGCTTAGGCTCAATGATTTTCTTTAACCAAAATCTAGAAACAGGGTATTTTGAGCTCAATAAGAATAGTAAGTGATGCATGAAAAAAGCAATGTGGTTCTCGTCCCATTCCAAAAAAGGGGTGACTCTAAGTAAATCTAGGAATGTATAATTTTTCTCTGATAATCACTCTCCTCTCCTTGACCTAATCTTTATATTGATTTCTTTCTTTTTTTTACCTTAGTCCATTTCTTATTAAGAATAAATTTGACATTCTTGCTCTGATTCTTGTAATCAGAATTAATGTATTACATATAAAGTTATAGGTGACACAGAGTGAAGAGTTCTGGAAGTTACCGATGACACTTAGCTAAAGGTGGTCAGGAAAAACTTTCAGATTATTCTAAATCAAAACAAGTACATTCATGACATATCTTTTTACATTTCCTATCCCAAATAACAGTTACTCAAGGGACTGAAAAAAAGCCCAGAAAATAATTCAAAATACAAGTCATTCCATCACCTTATACAAATACTGCAGTGGTTCCTTAAATTAGCCCTTCTTATATAAACTTATCAAGAAAAGGGATCTCTCTCTTATCTACAAGTGCATTTACACCCCAATGAGAAAGTGATTCAAACAGGTGTTTTGTTTTGCTACTCTGTAAAATAAGAGTTCAGGACAACATTTTGAGTTAATCTGTCTGGATTTTCTCCTCTAGGAATGTTAATCATCCTCCTGAAACTTCCATGCATCTTCTTTTTTCTGGACTTTCCTAAGAAGCCAATATTGCTACCCAACTGGAACCAGATTGTCGAACACAAGGATACATCCTTAACCTTATAAAAATGCCCTGGAATTTTTAATGAGCAGAAGTGGTCAGAACCTCGGTCTTACATCCCATCCAACGGATGGTTCTCCTGCAGCACAGTGCTCCATAACCCAGGGCTGGGAGTTGGCTGCGGACCACCTTGGGATGGAAGAGGGCCACCTACTGAATCACCGCCACCACATCCTGCAGCGTCTTCCATCCAAGTCTTCCCTGGGCCCACACCCGCTGAGCTCCCGAGGTCTGAAGAGATCACAGCTTTAGAGCAGTTCATTACAGATTTTAAATTTCCAGTCTCTGGTTTTCATATTGCATTTCAAGATCAACATCCTTATTAGTAGCAGTATATTTTTTACTTTAAAATTTTATAACACCTTTTCCACTGACAAATTCAAAGCAGGCTACTGAACTTCATTACCACACAGGCAGAAATCCTCACAGCACCTCTGTGAAAGAGGTGTTAAATGAAAGAGAGAGAGGGAGGGAGAGGGTGAGGAAGAGGGAGAGGAAAGGTCACCATCACCTCCTCTTACAAAAGCCCAATCCTTAATAATTAATGAATGAAAAGACATCTTGAATCTAGTGGTCACTGGGAGTAATTGCCATGTATTTTCTCAGCTGCCTCTAAATTAAAATGGTAATAATTTAACCAATATATTTGGGCCGACGGCTAAAATAAGTTCCCTCTTGCACCCAAGCAGTAGAACTAAGTGAGTCTGAACAGACTACTCTCTGTTACCACTTGATTGCGGAAAACTCACACGTTGTACTCAGTGACTGAGTACTTCAAGTCCTGCTCACTTTTACAGCTGTCATTCTCTGTCCTTATTGAAGAGGTCCTGAAAATTGGGAGGACGTGGGTTATGTTTGTTTTGCTTTATTCCTTTTTCTCTGTCCCCAGGCCTTCCTTATGTAAAGATTTTTGATGCCCGAATGCTAACATAAAATAAAGGATAAAATAAAATAAGGGATACTTCGAGCGATAAAAGATCTAGAGTCCAGCTATCAAGATGCAATTATGTGCATAAATGTATAGTTCATAGTATAGCCAGCAGTTCTTCCCCTCCTATCTAATGCCCCTACAGCCCAAGTTTTTCCCCTATACTACCAAGCAAGCTGTTCTCAGACTCCAGATGGGTGTCTACAATTCAACTCAATTTTGAAACTCTGTAGCCAAAGATAGCATCAGATCCCACAGGCTAAGGGCTCAGCCCTGTAAAGAGTTTCCTCCTCTCCCAGCCTTCAGGCAACAGTTGGAAGCCTAGCTTGTCACCTGCGCTTCTGGCCCATCGGATACAGATGACAGGTTCCAATGAACTCCTCAGTTAATTTGCTGGAGCAGCCTGCAGAACTCAGGGAAGCACTACTTACTAGATCACCAGATCGTTGTGAAAGAACATTGCTCAGGAACTGCCAGACGGCAGAGATGCATAGGGCAAGGTATGGGGAAAGGGGGCAGAGCCCCCAAGGTCTCTCTGAGCTCCCTGCTCTCCCAGAACCTCCACGTGTTCACCAACCTGGAAGCTCTCCAAACCCTCTCCTTTTGAGTTTCTGTGGCATCTTTTTTACATAGGCATGATTAATTAAATCATTGGCCTCTGGTGATTAATTTACCCCCCAGCCCCTCTCGGCTCCCCAGAGATGGGGGATGGGGCTGAAAGCTCCCACCCACTAAGCACCTGGTAGGTTCTCCTGGCAACCAGCCCCTACCCTGAGGTGCTTTCCAAAAGCCACCTCCTTAACATAACAAAAGACACCTTAATCGGCCTCCTCAGGCCTCGTCAATTTCGTAAGTTCCAAGAGTTTTAGAGTTCTGTGTGAGAACAATACATCTTTCTTATTATAAACCACAAGATCTCAGTCCCCTTTTTCTAACAAATACTTTCTAGAAGAAGTGTAGCAGATGCTGATTCTTACTGGTTGCAGAAGAGTGCCTATCTCACCCACCAGGGCAGGCCAGGAGTTACCAGTGGAAAAGACTGGAGAATGATCTCAAAAGGGTGCAGACAATAGGGGGAGGGGTTGGGGCAGGTAGGGGACACAGTCAGGATTTCAGACGGCTGAAACTCTGGCTGCTGCCCAGACATATTGGGCATTCCAGGCCAACAGCTGAGCAGGGGGAGAAGTTCCTATACTGATTGTCATGAGTGGACAGGGTTGCGCCTTGTAATGGGGGCACAGAGGAGAACATGGCTGAAACTCATGGAATTCACCGGGGCTCCTCTTGGTGCTTTCTACCAGGGGATAAGCAGGCAAGCAAGACGACGCATGGCTCAGAACCCTCACAGATTTAGGTCTGTATTCCCCCAGCAAGCAGGAGACTTAGGCCAGCACAAGTGCTAGCCTGAAGTGAGAAGTTTCTAAAATGGGTAGTAGAAGTAGTTTTGCTTCAGAAATTGTGTGTGTGTGTGTGTGTGTGTGTGTGTGTGAGAGAGAGAGAGAGAGAGAGAGAGAGAGAGAGAGAGAATTGCCAGCACTCTGGAGAATCACTAACTAAACAGATTAATTTTAAGCAGGGCCTGAGTGGATGTGGGAGGTGCTAGGGGTGGCCTGGAGCAGACATTGCTAGTGTCCCACTTATCAGCACTTGCCCTAAAATTGCCCGCAAGCACCTCTTTGTATTCACATTGTGTCCCTCCGTCTGGGGTCTTTCTTTAGCCCCAGATCCATGCTTGATCCACACTTGAAACAGGCCAGAAGTGCTAGGCAGCCGGAGTCCCTGCGAGTAGCCCCCAGTCGATGACCAGTGCAAAGAGGTACAGTAACACTCTAGCTTCCTTATCCCTCAGGCATGACAATTGAGAGCTGCAACTCTGCACCGTCTCAGGTCTCACAGAAGCTTCCAAAGAGACTGAGTCGGGGGCTCCGTGAGGCTAACCTGCTTCTTTTTTTTTTCTTAAAAGATTTTATTTACTTATTTGAGAGAGACAGAGAGAGAGAGGGAAAGTGAGAGAGAGCATGAGAGGGGAGGTCAGAGAGAGAAGCAGACTCCCCGTGGAGCCAGGAGCCCGATGCAGGACTTGATGTGGGACTGGATTCTGGGATTCCAGGATCTTGAGCTGAGCAGAAAGTTGCTCAACCAACTGAACCACCCAGGTGCCCCGAGGCTAACCTGCTTTTTAATGCACCTGCTCTCTTTCCCCTCCTCTTTTGTTTCACTTCCACACTCCCCTGCCAGTGCATGGGGGGGACTGCTTCCCAAATAAACTAGGTGCATTCGAATCCTGCTTAAGGTCTGCTTCCTGGGGACCCTAACCTAAAACAGTCACCTTTACTGTACTAAAATAAAATTCATTAATAATGTCACCTACCCACCTAGATAATTTATTATCTCCCAGTTTTAATATAAAGAAGATACCTCAAACCCGTTGTGATGGCTACTGTTAAAAAGACAAGATAACAAATGCTGGCAAGACTGTGGAGAAAAGGGAACGCTTGTGCACTGTTGATGGGATTGTAAGCTGGTACAGACATTACAGAAAATGGTATGAAGTCTTCTCAAGAAATTAAAAATAGAACTACCATATGATCCAGGAATTCCTCCTTTGGTGATATATCCAGAGGAAATGAAACCATTATCTCAAAGAGATATTTACTGCTATGTTTACTTTAACATTTATTTTTTTGGAAAAAGGATTCTTCAATTTATTTATTGCTCTTATTCATAATAGCCAAGGTATGGAAACAACCTAAATGTCTATTGACAAGAAGGATAAATAAAAGAAATGTGACACACACACACACGGGACAATTTTTCAGCCTTAAGAAAAAGAAGAAAATCTTCTCATTTGCAACAACACAGATGAATCTGGAGGCATTATATAAAGTGAAATAAGTCAGGCAGAGAAAGACAAATACTGTGTGGTATGACTTGTATGTGGAATCTACAAAAAAGAAATGCTGAACTCAGAAACAGAGGGGAGAATGAATCTTGCCAAGGGGCTGGAGTATGTAGGAAATAGGGGTAGCTTGGTCAAGGGTAAAACTTTCAGTTATAAGATGAATATAGTTTAAGGATCTCATGTATTACATGATAACTATAGATAACTAGAGATGATATAATACTAAATTGTATAATTAAAATTTGCCAAGAGAGAAGAATGTAAATGTTCTCACCAAAATTAATCTACTAGCTAAAGTAAAATAAAATCAAGGGTAAATACAAGAGGAGATGGACATGTTAATTAACTCGATGGGGGAATTCTTTCACAATGCATATATGCACCAAACCATCACATTGTGCACGTTAAATATATTACAAACATGGGCGCCTGGATGGTGCAGTCGATTAAGCATCCGATTCCTGGTTTCGGTTCAGGTCATGATCTTCGGATGCTGGGATGGAGCCCTGTGTCACACTCTGTGCTTAATGCGGAGTCTGCTTAGGACTCTCTCCCTCTCCCTCTCTCCCTCTTTCTCTACTCCCCACAACATGCTCTATCTCTCTGTCTCTCTCTCTAATAAAGCTTTTAAATAAATAAATAAATAACAAACTTACTTGTCAATTATACCTCAGAAAAACTAGAAGAAATATAAAGGAGAAAATTTTATGATAAATTAATATTTATATTATCCTATTTATCATATTATTGATATTAATATAAATTAATATATAATATTATATAATATTGTTATATAATAAATTTTAATATATAATGTTAATATGTTATATTATACATTATATATATTAATATATTTCAATGTGTAAATATGAAATGTGTAAATTATTGCATAATTACGGCATAATTATTGCATATCACTACATAAGGAGAGGTCATCGAATTTTGCATACCAGATGCCACGAATCCCAGGAGAGATAAATGCAGATTAATCCCGAGGAAGGCATCGAGAGGATTTGATAGCTGGTTTGGCTGTGAGCTGGACCCAGGCACTTAGAGGCTGCCCATCTCTCCCCTGTCCTCAGAGTGTACGTTCTGCCCACAGTTCCCACACTAGGAGCCACCTAAGAATGCAGCCTTGAGAAAGTAATATGTTACTGAGACCATCCGGACGGGACGCAGGACTGAACCCGGTTAAGTCCTCTATATAAACCCCAGATTCTGAGCGGGCAGGTGCCCTCATCTACATGCTCTATGGTCACCCCCCACAAGCCTTGTACGGAACTCTCCTGCTTACTGAAGCCACCTACAAATCTGGAGTGCTCTGCCTCTTTCGGCCGTCTCTCCTTGCCCTCTGTTTGTAAAGGTCAGTTTCAAATTCTACCCAGGAACTCCCAAGGTCACAAATCAACAGACTGACAAGGTGTGATTTATTGGCTGCTCAAAGAGCATGAAACTGTTTCCTGAAATGGTGGAACATTTGATAAATACATGAAACAAACCATAATGTTCCCTGACTATGCACTTTAGTTGCAGTTAAACTGGACTAAGAAGGGAGAAAAACTTTTATTAGTCTACCAACCAAGGAAAACAAAAGGGTGCCGATCATAGACAACAGCATAGCAAATCTGCTGGAGCGGGCTGGTACTGGCTTCTAGGAGCCAAATGTATGCATCACTCCATGACTCATTTAGAGACATCATGTTGGTAGCTAGAAATTGGCTGTGTAGGAGTACTTACCCCATGCAAATCTGCAAACACTACAAATCCGTTTTCTTCCTGCAAAGTGCCAGTTGTTAAACATTTGTCAGTACACCACTCGGCCATCAGGCTGGACAGATACTAGGTAAAGAAAGAGTCTCATTGCAGAGATTGTGGGAGAAAGGGGACAAAATAGAGCAAGAGGGTCAGACACAGGGTTCTATTCCTCTTCTCAATTTCTGGCTGAGCTTTAAAATGGAGTGAGAATGAATGTGAATGTCAGCAATAGGGACAATTCCCCACCCCACCCTCATGTAGCAACAGGGAGCTTCAGGTCCCAAGGAAGGTGACGGGCTTCAGCTTGGGCCACACCGAACACTGCTAAGAAAAGATACCCCAGAAGCCCTTGTGGGTATTGGGGATATCTGCCAAGTGGAGGCCAAGTTCCTGGTCTCCCTTGGCCTGTGTTTTGTGTTTAGGGACCCCAGTGGTTCCCACATGCCCCAGCAAGGGGCTGCAGTGGTGCTAACAGCATCACTAGATGAACACAGACCTGACATTAAATTAAAGAGGTTACCATGGCGGGTTCTTCCACAGTGGGAGTAAAATGGCCAGGCCCGTGGGCTGCATGTCGTGTGCTTTCATATTTGCCTGAAATACTATATGGGACCATTTATCCCTCAAAATTCTCAAGGTCAAGAGGCAGATCGGGTGGCACTTCCACGTCAGAGACCAGGTGATCTGGAGGATACCATACAAATAGGAGGAATCTTATTCCTTGATGACAGGAACATATAGTATGCTGGCCCCGTATCCTTAGATACCATCTTGGGAGACCAAAGTGGCAGGAGCAAAACCTGAAAGACCAAGCGGTGACCTAAGGAAATTCAATCACCAAAAATGTTTTGTTGAAACCAGCCATGAAAGGGAGGTGAAATTTGGAAATAATCAATGTTCTGCTTTGAATGGAAAGAGACAGAAATATCATCCACTGGTTAAGTCTACAGTGTCCACACTTTCTGGGGAGTGTGTGTGTGTGTGTGTGGTGGGCAGGCATTACTGATACCAGTGCAGCTGTTGGTACAGTAAGGAAGCTACATATTATTACAGAACCATATTGTGGAGTACATGCTTTTGTGATGTGGCTACAGAAGGGAGAAATTTCTAACCATTGAAGCCATTAGAAAATGAGAAGATCAACCACTTTGGGAACCAGTGATGCTCCTTCTCTAGAAGTGTTCCAGCTGAGGATAGACAATCACTTAGTAGGATCTACCAGTCAACCGGGAAATGTGAGAGGTAGAAAGTGGGAGTGAAGTTCGCATATAAATGCAACACAGAAGGAAGCATCTGGTAGATGAAAGAAAGGTTAAAATAAAGGAATGAAGGCTTGATTCAGTGTTGATCAAAGCTGAATTCAATGGACAGAGCCATTTACACCCAAAGTCAAGTTTAAGGAAGCTCCTACTCTCTAAATAATGGAAAGGATAGTAAAATACTGTTTATATTGTTTCTGTAGGTCTGGAACAGCTGTTAGAGACCATGCTCTCACCTCGTCGTAGGAAGCCCACGGTCACAGACAATGCTTGTGTGCTCGCAGACCTCTGGGCTTCTGACTCTCTCTTGGACCCGTTGGACTCTTAATGTCTACTGATTCCATTCTTCAGTCAATGCTTCCATCTTAGCTCCTTCCCCACTGCAGTGCTTCAGTCAATAAAATATTTTACCTACTATTTTGGATCTTGATCTTATTTCAGTTTTTGCCATTTGGTCGCTCGGCTCCTCCCCGGCCCCCCATTTCTAGGTACTATCTTCACTTGGGTTTCCGTAGCAAAAATACCACCGCCCGGGTGGTTGAAATGACAAATATCTATTTCTCACAGTTCTGGAGGCTAGAAGTCCAAGATCAAAATACCAGCTGATTTGGTATCTGGTGCAAACCTACTTCCTGGAGGTGGATGGCCGACTTCTCCCCGGGGCCTCACACGCAGAGAGCGGAGAGAGCTCCCTGTAGTCTCTCTGTGGTCCCATTTATGAGCACTCCACCTTCCCGAAGGTCCTGCCTCCGAATGCTATCACATGGGGAGTCAGGATTTCCACATATGAATTTTGGGGGAGACACAAATATTTAGTCCATCATAGGCACCAATAATCACGTGAGACGTCACCCGACACAGCCCTGTGACTCTTCCTCCCACGCTAACACAGCAACACTCCTTCTCGGGCCCCGGAAAGATGGACCTAGATAACTGTTGAGATTATATAAATGATATTTTCTAAACAACAACAAAAAAATGTATTTCTATATGTTCTCAGAGTTACAGTGGAAGGGCCCAAGTTTACCACAAATTTGGTCATCTCCAGCTACACCGGAGAAGGGTTGGCTAGGATCATATTTTTGAACGGCATAATCATCCTTATGAGACTGGCAATGGCAGAATGCACTGGGTTCCTAAATTTTATTTTTAACAGCATTTAGGCAAAAATGGTGCACTCTTTGCCTCCCAGGGACTATGTAAATTTGAAAAAGAAAAAAAGCTCATGCCCGGTAGGACTGTTTTTGAATTTGAGTTGGAATGCACTGGGAAGGAGAAGGAAAGGGAGAAGCAAAATAATATGTCACACAAATTGTCTTCTGGAACAGCACTCGGGAAACCGGTGCCAGACTCTTGAGGGAAAGGAGGTTATTAAGAGAGTAAATCAGTAAATCAAATAGGGGGAAAAAATGCTACTGTGCAAGAAAAAGGAACACATCTGTACAGCTGAATCACGAGAAGGTGCTTCTCTTTCTTTTACTCCCAGTACCTTTGAAACTGAAATGAAGGCAGGGCTGCGTCATAATATGAGTGATGTCACCAGGGGAATGTCCACACAGGAGTTGTGACTCACGGGGCAAGACAGAAACGAGATGCGGCAGCAGCGACCACGGTTGCTAGGAAATACATTTTTATGGTAATTATTTTGCCCTGTATTCTTTGATGATAGCACCCTATTCAATGAGGCTCCCAGACCCATGTGTCCCGGGAAAGCCAGATTATAAATATGAACTTTTAAAGGTATCATTTATCTTTTTTTCACTTCCATATTAACTATCAGCATACTGCCTTATCTTTATGTCCTGCCCCCCTCCCAGTTAGTACCTTCCTCTAAAGAAAGAAATTGAACAAAATACTACAATGACTGCGTAGAAATGTCAGGCAAGCATCTAAATGCATAAACTGTAAACGCTGCAAAGTAGAACGCATAAGACTTAGCAGAAAATTTTCAGTTATAGAAGTCAACCTTTTTTTTAAAGTAACATGGTTTTCCAAAATAGTTTTTTTTTTAAAGAAATCTACAAAAATACTCAAATTACTTTAAGAAACATTAGTCAGAATAACAATGGTAGGTTTAGTCGGTACATATCTGCGCTAAAGTAAAGGACTATACTTTGCCAGAGAGGAATTACCCCAAAACGATCTGAAGATTTCAAACAGGCTAGAAACAAAGCATTATCTAATTATCAATCCCAAATATTAAACTCACTAATTCCCACTAACACTTTATTTTTAATCCTATTTCTCTGATCCTAAATCAAACCTTCTTAGGAAAGATCTTTTAGGTATTCCAGAAGAAATGAACAATTCTTCACCTGAGTGTTTACTTCTCTTTTCTTGGACCGTGGCCTGAATTTGGTTTGGGAAAGAAGCACAGTTCAGATTTTTCCACAGGACTTCTTGACCTACACAAGCTGGCTTGCAATAAACCAAACCCCCGCAGCTTTTCTACCCTGGCAAAGCTGGGAAAGCCATAAATATTTTTGGCAAAGCAGACCCTAAAATAAGACAAGGTTTTTTATTTCAAGATCACATAACATTGGTCAAAGTGGCATACTGAGGCAAATAGCTAAAACATATTTTTACAGCAAATATGCGGTGATATAGAAACATTTCTCACACTAATCCATGTCAGCGATCTAGCTGAGCTTTTAGAACACCAGGCTGTCTAGGCTACGCTGATTCAGAGAGAGACTGTAAATGGCACTAGACTAGTCTGTTGGACGGAAGGAAAGGCGCTGATGGGCCATTAAAGCCACTCAAGACCAAGCTACCACCTCCTCAGTTTGGAAGTCCTAGAGGCTTCAGAATATCCTTGACTAATGGTTTCCAAACTAGTGAACTTCAGAACCAACTGGACAACTAACAGGATCTCAGTCCCCGACTTCTAATTCACTGCGTACAAAGACAGGCCTCCAGATTTGTTTTGTTTTTTTAAAGATTTTATTTATTTGACAGAGAGGGCGAGAGCACAAGCAAGGGGAGTAGTAGAGGGAGAGGGAGAAGCAGCCACCCCACTAAGCAGGGAGCCTGATGTGGGACCAGCACCCTGAGATCATGACCTAAGCCAAAGGCAGACGCTTAACCCAGGCGCCCCAAATTTGTATTTCTCACAAATTCCCAGATACTGCTGACTCTGCCCTCTCCTGGACCACACTTTGAGAATAGTTGCATTACACTGACTTGGATGTCACAGGAACCCTTCAGGGGAGAGAAAACCTCACATCCACATCAATACTGCAATTTCATATAATATAATACAATTTCATATAATGGCCTAATGTGCTAAGGCCACTAAAATCTTGCAGAAATCACTTTGTTGAGGGATAATCACTTGTGTCACCCAAGTTCAGATTTTGAAAGGTAATCAAGAGAAGTCAGAGTAAAGAGCAAGTCATAAACTTAAGACTCCTATTTATTTTTTCCTTGCCACGGGTTTCATTACCACCCCAACATCTCCTAAATTGCAAAGGGCCATAGCTGATAATCAGTTTGCATTGAAAAGATTTGGTTCTTATTGCCATCCTTTTTTCTCAGAGCAGTCCCATATTCTCAGCTTCTCTACTGGGTTTATTGTAAATGTAGCTATAAAATGCTACAGTGTATTTTTTAAGTGTCTTATTATTTCACCTAAGAAAATCAGGCAACATAAGGTACTGTATGGCAACATAATTTAAATTTTTAATGTACCTGGGCAGTGAGTACCCCTCGAGATTGTATTGTTTCCTCCAAGTCATGACAGAATTATGTATTTCAGCCCTTCGGCCATCTGTTTTCTCTTGTGAGACCGGCTCACCTCGTTCCCTGGTCGTGTGTCGACTGGCTTTGGTCAATGGAAGGTGAGCAGAAGTGACCTGTACAGGGCATGGGTTCTACAGTACCTTCCCTTTGCCATCCAACTGACATTTCCTGGACAGAGACTGCTCCTCCTGCCTGTTCTGTGTTAGCATTCTAAAATGAATCTCTGCTGGAAACTGGCTGTCTGGAGTGTACAACTGAGTTTGCTTCACCAGCCAGAATGTCATCATCATGCAGCAGGTGTGGCTACAGTGAGGCCCCACCAACTAATGTCTCGATCCCCTGATAACATGCATTCAATGTGAAGATAAACACAATGAGTTGCCGCAACAAAATGTCTGAACCATATAACTTCCCTCAATCAAATTCTTTGTCCACCAAAAAAAATCTGATAATCTGCATCCCCATTTTTAGCTTGCTTAGAGAAAAAGAATGTGCTAGTTAGGCTGAGGTGAATATCTAGTTCAGTTGTACTTTTTATTGTATGATGGAATGAAGGCCTTTCCCCTCCCTGCCCCCCATCCAGCATCCTTCTTGGATTATAGTGATACATAGTTTTCCCTTTGAGGAATAACTAATCCTTCCTCTCAGGCTGCACAATCAGGTGGGGCGGACCTCACCCTCAGCTTCAGGACTGGCTGACATAAATTTGCACATCCCATCTCTTTGGTCTGGTGATTGGTACACAGATAGGTTTATGGTCTTGTGAACCACAACAAGAAATCAGGATGGTTGGGAGAGAGAAGCTCTCCCTCACACATCTGATGTAAAGTCTGAAGCTGCAGTGATTAAGTTTTTCCTCAAGAAGAGAGAGTATGTCTGCAAGTGAATCCAACATGTGGAGGGAAATCAACTCAAGCTAGGCAACCAGACAATTTTGATATTGTTTGAACCTCACCATCAAGCCCACTAAACCTCCCAACTTTTTTTATTATTTAAATCAATACATTCTCTTCTGTTTAAGTGAGCTTGGCATTGGGTTTTTTGTCACTTGTAACCAAGAGTTCTACGTTGTAACCTAGTACGTTAACAAAGTTGACATTTTTCAGCATCTTGTGAGAAAATGTAAGTTAGCCATCCTGACACTCACAATCTCTGGGTGGCTGACAAGATTATTTTGGCTGGGATGTCCAACTCTGAGCTTAGGTAAACTGACCAAGGTAAATGTCACCTCTGAGGCTCATTAACAGCCAGCTGTTTTTCTCTCTTAATTCCAAGGTTATTAAGCACCCAATGTCATCCTGCCTTTTTCTTTTAAATGTGTAGAGATTATTGGGTAGCTTTATCCTGTTTCACTTCAGAGAAGAGCTCAAAAGAAGAAATTCCTATATTCACAATATTTGGGGTTCTTAAGCAAATTCACAAGTATTTAGTTAACAAATACTCTTGGCCAGCTAGGTTTTAGCGTATTGTACCCTATACACTTATACACAGTAAGAATGAGTTTTCCTGCAGTGATCCTATAAGAAGGGTGCTACCCTGGTATGTCTCACATAGGGGCTAGAATCATGCCCACAAGCAGCTAGGTTCAGATTTCTACCATTAATGATGCCTAGAGGGTTTCTTTATCTCAAGGCTCTGGGAAGAAAAGCTTAAATAAGAATAGCATTCCATGGGAAGGGAGACAAACCGTGAGAAACTCTTAATCTCAGGAAACAAACTGAGGGTTGCTGGAGGGGAGGGCACTGGGAGAGATGGGGTGGCTGGGTGATGGACACTGGGGAGGGTATGTGCTATGGTGAGTGCTGTGAATTGTGTAAGACTGATGATTCACAGACCTGTACCCCTGGGGCAAATAATACATTATATGTTAATTATAAAAAAAAAAAAAAGAATAGCATAAGAGTTCCCTACATTTAAGGATATGTATACCTAACAAACTAGAAATATCTCGTAGCCTCGGCAAATTCTTCTTCCAATTCTGTATTACTAGCTCAGTGAGATTAGCCAAATGTCTCTCTTCGGGTACAGCGCATACGAATTTTCTTTTATCTGTTGTCAACTTATTATCCACATTTTCTTTACACTCCTCGCTCTTGGATACTGGTTTATCACTTTATTGTATCAAATCCCTTATTACAAATAATAGAGCTCTCCTAGTTTCTATTTCTGCTTGCTTTTCAGATTTCAATCCAGAGTCTCTGCAAACTGCATGCAGTTTCAACCTGCAGGCTGTCTCACCCCTTGCAGTCAGCTAACTGGCCACTGCTCACATTTATCATACAGGGACTGGCTTCTGTCTCTCTTTGAGCAGTCCGGCAACTTTCTGTCTTCTCTGAGTGCTCTTTGTCTGCTGCCTCTGTGTTCTGCCAGCGCTGAGCACTCACAAGGACGGGGTGTATAGTCGACTGCTTTTGGCCGGGAGAATAAATTCCAGCATAGGTCCAAGATGAAAATGAATCCTCCACCAGGCAAAAATATGGATTCTGGTATACTTCCTGAGTACCCCATTAAAAACCCCTCTGGCTGCGGCAGCCTGGAGTTTTACAGTGGAACCATTTCATGCTGAATAACATGTCCTACACTAGGCACTGCGTGAAGGAAAAAAGCACGAGGCCATGCTTCCCACATGGTGAAGTGCAAACTCCTGCACGGGAGACAAGATTTATTCACGCACAGAAACACACGCGCGCGTGCGGGCATGCACACATGCGCACACCTTGAAACGAATACAACAGCACATAGACGAGTGAAAAATTCGTGATGCTGATTTTTTTTTTTTTATTGGTGAGAAGAAATCCAGGTCATTTTAATTAGTTGCAAAGACCTCATGGAGAAAGCTGATCTTGAGCATGACTTTGGGGACAAGGGGGGACTTGGAAAGTCAGGGCTGGCCAAAGGAAAGATTATCTAAGTTACGTCCTCATATCAATTTAAATGAAAACCCTGGTCCAGCAATTGCCCGTCATAATGTAGGCCACATGTGTATACACTGAATTCTTCCCCCTTGTAATTGCTTATTTTGGCCCCATAAAGTTCCAGCCTATATCTTTCGGCTTTCATTCGGTGCTGTCTATTTAAACATGTTTCTAAGGTTACATTTGTTGAAATCTAACAGAACAGTGGCACATATTTTAAACTTGATTGTCCTTGTGTAAAAAACCACTAATGCTTTTTAACAGCATCAAAAAATATTTCATGTTTAAGAATTATCAACTGAGCAAGTCTATCCGTTTTCTAAGTGAATCCATAAGGGTGCAGTTTTCTTGGTTTATTAACGGATCTGTTTGTTAGAGGCATTTATTATAAATCCAGTCATTCTGCAAATATTTCTCTAATGCATTTAAAATAAATAAAACCCAAACTTTGCCTTTAAGCACCAATAAAATCAGGAATGCATCAAAGCAAGAAATTCAAAGTACAGCTCGATGTGGCCAAGAGAGAGCTCCACTCAAAGGCAATGTTCACAGGCAATGGAAAATGATGCTGGAAAGGTATAATATTTATACACCAAGTCTATCTTACCACAGCTTCAGATACTTGAAAAAAAATTTTCCAGAAAGTTGCCATTGATTTTTTTTGGAATATGCTTATTCACTTTATTTGTTCCTCGGGCTTATTTATAAACATTTTCTGCATCATACTAGGTCACTTTCAAAAGTGAGAGCCTCTCAAGGGTTTGTTTTACAGTAGTACAAATAAACACCATCTATGCAGTTTACTTAAAGAGAAGTATTCTACTTGTAACGTCTAAAAGCAGTACTTCATACTTAGTGATTTTAACACAGCAGCTTCATCTTACTTGGCCAAATGCCTATATTAAAAAACAGCACAGTGAGAGGGGTTAAAGGTGAACTTGCTGCTCACTGAATCTAGAAATGACTAATTATTCATTCTGCCGAAGGAAATCTCCCACGCGTCTATAATATAAATTTATTTCGTACTGATTTCACCATCAGCCTCTTCCTCCTTTCTCAGGGATGCAAAACGGTGAGTCATGGTAAGATGCTTCCTATGAGAATTATTTTTTCTCAGTAAGAATGATGTCCAAGTATAGCCTTGTGCTTTCCTTCTGAAGTTCACAAAGCTTTTAACTAAGCTATTCTTACTGAATAAGTTACTGTTCATTGACTCTAGTTTAAGACATTTGTTTTTTTAAAACATACTTTCCAGAAAACATCTGGTATATTACTGCCTGCATCTAATAACAGAATAGAAAGTTTTAGAAACAAGGTAGAACAAATTTAACTATCTTCCTTTTCCTTCCACAGTTACAGGATCACTGAAGGGAACTTATAACAATATTGTCTGTTTAATTAGAGATTATTTTTAGCAAACTAACCTGCCGCTTTTGGGTACTGATTAGCCTTCAAACACACAAACTTTTCTGTTTTATCATTGCAGTTCATCATAACCTGTGATAGTCTGAAACAAATGGAGCAAAGTGTTTATGTAGAACTTCATTGAGAATGTGGGGCCCCGTCACAACTGCTAAGTATAATCAATAGTGTTATAGATCTGGATATCTTTCAGGATACATAACCATGTACCAGTCAAGTCAACTGATAGACCCATTCTTTAAAAAAAAAAAAAAAAAAAAGAGGTGCCTGGGTGGCTTAGTCCTTAAGCATCTGCCTTCAGCTCAGGTCATGATCCCGGAGTCCTGGGATGGGGCCCCGCTCAGCGGGAAGCCTGCTTCTCCCTCTCCCACTCCCCCTGCTTGTGTTCCCTCTCTCACTGTGTCTCTCTCTCTGTGAAATAAATAAAATCTTAACAAACAAATAAACAATTTTTCAGATATAATTGACATGTAACATCCTGCTAGTTTCAGATATACATAATGATTTCATGTTTGAAATATTGTAAAACGATCATCGCATAAGTCTAGCTGGCATCCGTTACCCCACATCGTTACGACTTACTTTTCTTGTGCTAAGAACATTTCAGGTCTACTCTTATGGCAACTGTCAAGTGTCCGATACAGTATTATTAGCTTTAGGTGTCGTGCTGTACATTATTTCAGCCTACATCCCTATGACTTAGGAATTTTGTACCTTTTGACCACCTTCCCCCATTTGCCCACTCCCATGCTGCCTCTGGCAACCACCAATCTGTTCTCTGTGCTTGTTTGTTTGTTATTTTCAGATTCTGCAGACAAGTGAGAACACTTGGTATTTGTCCTCATTTGTCTGACTTTTTCCATTTAGCATAATGCCCTCAAGGTCCAGCCATGTTGTGGCAAGTGACAAGATATACTCATTTTTTATGGATGAATAATATCCCATTTTGTGTGTCTTTGTGTGTGCTTGTGTGTATGCACATACGTTTCTTTATCCATTCTCCATGGATGGGCACTCAGGTTGTGGAAAAGTCCTATTTAAGATGAGTACCTATATTTGCTTTACAAAGGACAAAGTATAAATCATGCTGTTATCTGATTTATACCAAGGTACTCTAAATTAGATACTACAGACAGTCCCCAACTTACAAAATTGCAACTTATTGGGCACCTGGGTGGCTCAGTCCCTAGGCAGCTGTTTTCGGCTCAGGTCATGATCTTGCGTCCTAGGATCGAGTCCCACATCCAGCTCCCTGCTCATCCAGGAGCCTGCTTCCCCCTCTCCCCCTGCCCCTCCTCCAGCTTGTGCTCTCTCTTGCTTGTTCACTCTCTGTCTCTTAAATAAATTTTTAAAAAAGAACACTAAAGGAAAAAAAAGAAAGGAAAAGGAAAAAAAAACCTGCAACTTACGATTTTTCTACTTCATGATGGTGTGAAAGGGATGCACGTTCAATAAAAACTGGACCTGAATTCTGAATTTGATCTTTTCCTGGGCTGGGGATGTGCCGTATGATACTCTCTCTTGATGCTTGGCAGTGGCTGCAAACCCAAGCCCTCAGCCAGCCCTATAATCACAAAGGTAAATAACAGTTAGACCCATCATATACCTATACAAGAGTTCTGTTTCTCACATTCAGTATAGTATTCAATAAGTTACATGAGATATTCAGCGCTTTGTGATAAAACAGGCTTTGTCTTTGATGGTTTTGCCCAACGGTAGGATAAAGCACTCTGTCATGTGGAAGCAGATAAAAATAAATTTGTATGATGGACTCGAGGGAGATTTCCTTCATAATGATGAAGTGTTCTGAGCACATATCAGGTTGGCTAGGCTAAGTAATGACATTCAGGAGGTTGGGAATATTAAATGCATTTTTGATTTAATGATATTTTTAACATATGATGGGCTTATGGGGACATAGTCTCATTGTAAGTCAAGAACGATCTATACTTAATGATAAAGGTGATGGCAAAAAGCAGTATTTATATAATAATTATCAAATCAAATGCAATTGCAAAGTTTGCTGTAATGACTAAATATTGGTCACTCATCCCAATAGCTATAAGTTGTGAGATGGAATGTAACAAAGGGACAACTTCCTGAATGATCCCATTCTTGTTCTCGCGAACATGGGCCAGTTAAGATCAACGTTTCTACATCTCTGGATCCTTAGTCAGTAAGTCCACCTACTCATGGCTTTCCTTCGTTTAGGGAAAGCTCATGGTAATCATTGTGTTATTTTTGCTAAATATGTGTACTCAATATTATCCCCTTACAAAAAAAAGTACATATAAAGTTGTTCAAATTGAGACAAATCTTTCCCTATCGCCTGTAAGGTATTAGCCTAAAACTTCACTTGAAACAATAATGCCTTTTCCACTCAACTATACTCCTTTCTTCCTGGGAGACTTTTCAATTATTTAAAGACCAAGCTTCTTGTGACCTTTTCTAGTCTGTTTCTGTGTACTGATGAACCACTAGAGTAACTTACTTAAAACAAATATTGTTAAAGGATCGATTATTTTTAAGTAAAGTCATACACCATACAAATATAAAATGAACACAAATCAAATATTTTATTTAATTCATTATTTAATGAGGGAACCAGAAAGATGTTACAACTAATAGGAAAGTTTAAAGAACCATAGGTATATATGCAAAGGGAATGCTAAAATGAATTTACAGACACAAAAGTAGTCTATCCATGGGGCAACAATCAGTTGCATTGTAGCAGACATATTTCACTTGTATTTCTATGGATACGCATCACTTGCATTGTTATTAGTGTTCTAAAACTTACGGAATTATAAAATAATTCAAAAACAATAAAAGGTGGTGATAACCAGGAAGGGTGATTTAAATAGAACACTCATTGTAATAGGCTGAATTCTAAGATGGCTCTCCTGATTTCTACCTCCTGGGGTTATTCCTATGATCATGTAATGTTACCTGGCAGCAGGGTTTTGAAGATGTAATTAAGGTTACTAATAAATGATTTTAAGATAGGAAAAGTATCCAGATGGGCCTAACCTAATCACATGAAGCCTTTTAATTGCAGAACTTTCTCCTCCAGCTAGTAGCAGAAGGGGAGGTCCAGAGATTTGAAGTTTAAGTAGGATTTGACACGCCATTACTGACTTAAAGATGAATGGGGCCATGTGAAAAGGATTGGAATAAGTCCTCTAGTTGCTGAAAGTGATCTCCAACCAATAGCCAGAAAGGAAATGGAAACCTCAGTCATGCATCATGAGGAACTTGATCCTGCCCACAACCCCAAATGAGCTTGGAAGAGAATTTTTTCCTCAAGCTTTCAGATGAGTACTCGGCCCAACTGACACACTGAATTTAGCTTTGCGATGCCTTAACCAGAGAATGCAGTCACACTGTGCTGGACTTCAGATCTACAAGCTGTGAGATAATAAATGAAGGCTATATTAAGCCACGAAGTCTGTAATAATTTACTACGCAGCAAGGAAAACTAATACACATGTGAACCCGCTTTGCCCATCTCACAAATACTTACTGTAATACTAATAAGTACTATTAAGTATATTGAAAGAAAAGAACTGCCCATCACTTGCAGATATTCCCCCTCGAAGCTGATATGAAGTCTTCCTATCAGAGAGCTTTAAAGATTCGGGGACAGGAGGTCATATATGAGAGAGCAGTTGAAAGTGGAAGAACGTGTGACTTTATGAGACATAGTGTATGTGGAATCCACAAGGGAAGCCATGCCCAAGTCCTCTTTACTCTTCGACTGTGGTTTAAACCTTAACAAGCACTGCTTTTAAGAGTAGCTGACGACCAGCTTTTCGAAACACTGCCCTGCATTGATAAATACTTTTCTTTCTAAAACAGAAGCACGTGTGAACATATTGACTGTAGTCATCTCCTGGAGAGAAGGCAGCTTACTTTCTATCACCTGCAGAGGCCCTGGAATGAAAGCATAATCATCTATATTGAGATTCCTAATCACATGTGCCAGGTTTGAGGGTTTGCACCCTGGATTGGCTGGCCTTTGGGAGCAGGCAAACCGAAAGAGGAAATGTCCGTGTTTGCGCTGGCGTGTGCCAGGCAATCTCCATCCAGCACTGACAAGTCCCTGCTGTTGGAAACCTGTGGCAGTTGTGCAGTTGGTCTGTGGATATTACCGGAGGCCAAGTAGGCCTTAGGCATGGGAAATATTACAGAACTAGCGAAAGATGAAAAATTTACAAATACACAAATACACATTTGTAATGTGTACAAACACACAGACACATTCTTAAAAATCAACACAACTTATTCTGATTGCTCTAAGACACATTTTTAAAAATCAGGTGGATGTTTATGGTCCTCTTCAGATTTTTGTTATTGCATTGTAATATGTCGAGGGTATTATGCAGTGTCTTTTTCTTTTTTTTAGAAGATTTTATTTATTTTTGAGAGAGAGCAAGAGAAAGGAAGAGAGAGCATGAGTTGGGGGGGGTGGGCAGAGGGAGAAGCAGACTCCCCACGGAGCAGGGAGCCCAATGCAGGATTCCATCCCAGGACCCAGGGATCACAACTGAGCCAAAGGCAGACGTTTAACCTACTAGAGCTACCCAGCAGCATCTTTTTTTTTTTTTTAAGTTAAAAAATTTTTATATAATAGTCTCAATTTATATATTGCTTACAGTTATGATTTGCATGCTAAGATGCAAATTTACACAGCATTTCCTTTAGATAAACATCATAATGCTAGGTAAGAGCACATGCTTTATAAAATAAAACTGTGGTCTCCTTTGCATTCAGGTGCAGAACCCAGCAGCATCTTTTAAAGAGGATTGCCTGTTTTATTTTTAGACAAACAAGTAAATAAAGACAAAACTCATTTTACTAATGGATGAAAACTTCTCTCCTTTTTCTCTTTCTTTCTTTCTTTCTTTCTTTGTTTCTTTCTTTCTTTCTAGAAACATCACTTTCAATTTCTTCCATGAGTATCAAGCAATGTGCATGAGACAGAAGTAATTATGAGTAAGCATTTGATACCTCAACACAACAGTTTTAGTCATCTGAAACAAAGTCAACCCAAGGAACTGCTCTACTTTTTAAATAGCATGTTTTCAAATGCATGCACCATGGTTGATGTATGGAAACATGCCCAGTAACAGATTCTGTATACACACAGATGCTCCTCACTTAGTGCAACAACTATGCTTGAGAAAAACTGTGCAGATAAATCACACATTTATAAAATCAAAACATTTAGAAATGCACTAGGGAGGTTTCTACATCAAGAAATCCCATTTTGATTTATTTTACAACACAAATAATCATTCCCAGAAATTATTTTTGAAAGCACTGTACCTTGAATATGGTAAGTATTAAATCAGCAGAGAGAGGCACAATTAAATTAAAAAAACAGAACTTTAAAAGCAGAGAGAAGCTTTAGCTATTTTTTTTAAGACATGTTTAGGAAAAATTATTCTCAATATTAGCACAATGTAAAATATGTATATATATATTTTACTAACCCATCCTTCCATTTCAAAATGTCCAATTTAAAATTTGTAATCCTTAACAACTACTAGTCCTTGCCAGCAATAATAATGCCAAGTTGAAAGATAAGCAAGGAAGAGGGTATAATATACTTATCTAGGTCTAACCTCAGAGTTAAGGCAGAAAAATTTCTAAATTGCTGATGTGATGAATACCAACATTAACTGTTTTTTGAAAAGTATATGCAATGCATATTTATATGTTGAATTATATTTTTCCATTTTAAATTTTAGAAATTTGCTTTGCCTGAAAAAGAAAAAAAAAGTAAATCAGGCCAATCTGTGTGTATTAGTTACGTATCGCTGCTATAACAAATTACCACAAATTTAGTGGCATAAAACAAATTTATTATCTTACAGTTCTGGATGTCAGATGTCCAAAATCATTCACACTGAGCTAAAGTCAAGATGTTAGCAGGGTTGGTTCCTTCTAAAGTCTCTAGGAAAGAATCCCTTTCCAGGTCTTTTCCAGGTCTTTTCCTGCTTAAGAGGCTGTCTGCATTCCTTGGTTCATGGCTTCCTTCCAGCTATCACACATCTCCAACCTCTGCTTCTTCCCTTATCACATGTCCTCCTCCTCACTCCGACCCTTCTGGTTCCCTCTTTTAAGGACTCTTAAGATTACATTGGGCCCAACTGTACAATCCATGCAATTTTCTCATCTTGAGATTTTTTTAAAAAGATTTTATTTATTTGTTTGAGAAAGAGAGCACAGAGGAAAAACATGAGGGAGAAGCAGGCTCCCCATGTGGAGCTCCATCCCAGGACCCTGAGATCACGACCTGAGCCGAAGGCAGATGCTTAACCGAATGAGCCACCCAGGAGCCCCCCTAAACCCCCATCTCAAGTTTCTTAGTCACATCTGCAGATTCGTTTTGCTGTGTAAGATAATATATTTGCAGTTCTGGGAATTAGGACCTGGATATCTTTGGGGTGTGTTGGGGATGCACATCATTCTGTCTACCACACTGTGTCCAAAGCTCATTTAGATACTAACATCAAATCTGTTATTTTGTCTCTCCTTCTCAATTCATAATTAAATGATATACTTTCTCACCTTTGAAACAAAAATTAGTCTATAAGAATGTCTACCCAGCATTTATTGAACACCTTCTATCTACCAAGTACTATGCCAAGTGCTTTATGTGTATCTACATATTTAATCCTTACAACAAACCTATACTATTCATTTTATCACATTGTACACACGAAGAGATTATAACACAGAGTGTTAAATTAGTTGCTGAAGATTCTAAATCCAGCAAGTGACAGTGCCAGGGGACACCTGAGGTCTTCCTCACCCTTTGTATTTTTTGCCCTCTCAAGAAGTTAGCAAACAATTTACACGATTCTCATATGCAAATTAAAAGCATGCTTAAATACATTGAAGTATACCAGCTAAGATGTGGCCACCCAGCCAAGGCACTGGAGTTAAGGCAGTGCTCTGTCGCAGAAAGCTGATGATGTCTATTTGCAACTGAGAGAACATATCAGGAATTATCAAATCACCTCTCTACAATTTAAATAGAGCACTCATATATAAAAAGTGAAGGTCCTCGAAGCCGCTTCTGCATTTATTCATGGGTGTGTGTGCTGGGGGTACATCGGTAGGACTTCAATACCTGAATATTATTTAGTCTGATCAGATTGCCTTCTTCCTCTAACACTACAAATTGGGTAGTGTTTTGGGGGGAGTAAAGAGGAGATTTCCCTTTACCAGGATCCACCTAAGGGCAGTAACACTCTTAGAGAATAAACTATAAACCACCTCTCATTCAACATGCTTTAGATTCCTCAGAACTTCATTAGCAAAAATTATTTCTTCTCTTTTTTTATAGGTGTAATTAAATAATTTACATGGATAAATAATAAGTAATTAATTCTTACTTCCTATGTGTCCCTTGGTAGATTCTTAGAGCTCCTTGGAAACCAGAACCACATCTGTCTTATTCTCCACCTTATGATAGCAACAAATAGAGTGTATAGTAGATAGTCTGTATTCACTATTGATAGATGGAGACAAGGAAGGAAGAAAGGGAGGGAAGAAGAGAGGGAAAAAAAGAAGGCCCAGTCACTAGTTTAGGCCTAGAGCAGAAATACTGATGCATGGGTGTGCCCAAAAACTAAAACTGAGACAAGCAGTCAGGATGCCTCCCAAGTTCAGAAGGCAAAAACACCCACTGATTGTACTTCTTTTATACAGAACCTGGCTTATCCCGTTCAAAGTGGGGGTGACTTCATAAAGGATATCAAAACATTTTGCTGGCCTTGTAAGTTTCTGAAAAGAGCCTTGGGGTAAAGGAGGCATGGGGAGGATGGGTAAAGGAGGAAAGGGAAACAGCACTGACTCAGCATTTTAAAAGCCACCTTTTTGATATAACCATTATGGTAATTGTTCAGTTTTCAAACCACATTGACCAGTAGGCATATTTGGAGCATGGATTGTGCCTTTTATCTTTAATCAATGCTTTACTCAGCATTTAATAATTATTTAACAAATGAATCATGGTGAAAATGGATGAAGGCCATGGTGGAAATAGACCAGTCAACATGGGCACAGACCTGGGAGGAGTCGCTGCCCACCCCCCCACCCCCCCACCCCCACCCCACCCCCACCCCCCGCCGAGGTCATCAGAGTGATCATTACCGAGAATCTTGGCGCAAGCCTCGACAAATCAGTAAAGCTTTTCCAGGCCAAGAAGGAGGAAGGGGTGTTCTTTTCACATGAAGTAGGCTGTGCAAAGGAGGGAAGACTTGACAGAACATTGGGTACTCTGAGAACCACACGTAACTTAGTGTGGAGGGAATCAGCAACAGAAGGATGAGGCTGAGCTGGTAAGGCGTGACAAGGGAGAGCTTGGGGCTGAGATGGGTTTTGAGTCTTAAGCTAAAACCAGGGGAGTATTTAAGGTTAGGGAGGCAGCCAACATGACCGGATTGCTTCCCCCAGTTTAGCAATTGAATTGTAAGGAGTCAGGGACGGGGATTCTTTTAGATTAAGAGAAAGGTAATTCCAGTTTTGGCAAAACATCAGGAGCACCAGAGCCAACGCACTGCCACTGAGAATTTAGAGCAGAGGATGGTGGTTACATTGAAAGGTTACAGCCACCGATGTCTCCCAGGTCACAGGCTAGAGGGTCTAGGTGATGCCCTTCACCAGGTTAGGTGAGAAAAGGCAGAAAGAGATGGGAGAAGTGAGGGAATTAGGAGTCTAGTTCAGATCTACTGAGCTCAAGGCGCTGCTGGAAAATCATAACAAATAGCATTATTAACTGCAAGCTCTGTGCCAGGCACTCCTCTCAATATTTCACACCTGATCGTGAACTCCAAATGACACAATGTATATAAACACTTCTGGGGAAAGCATAAAGTACATTAATGTGTGGATTAGTTTTTATGTCCTCTTTACTATTTTTGCCATATTTAGGAGAGTAAGTCACCGTGGTTGTTTTTTTTTTTTCCCCTAAGCCAAGAAAATCATGTTGTAAAAAACTGGAGAAGATAATAAACCCACAAAAATGCCATTTGTTACTCTTTTTATAAAATAACTTAATGGGACTGTATCTGTAAATGCTTCTAAATAATACATTCCTATGTATCCAGTCTCATGAATCGAAAAAGTGCTATTTAGAGGTGCCTGGGTGGCTTATTTGGTTAAGCCACTGACTCCTGCTTTCAGCTCAGGTCATGATCTCAGGGTCCTGGGATCAAACCCCACAACAAACTCAGTGCTCTGTGGGCTGTTGGCTTGAGGATTCTCTCTCTCCCTCTCCCTCTGCTCTTCCCTCTGATTGCATTCTCTCTCTCTCTCTCTGTGTCTCAAATAAATAACTATTTTTTTAAAAGGACAAGAAAATGTGTTGTTTAAAAAGACTTCACTAAAAAAAAAAAAAAAGACTTCACTATTGGGGCACCTGGGCAGCTCAGCCAGTTAAGTGTCTGCCTTCAACTCAGGTCATGATCCCGGGGTCCTGGAATGGAGCCCCACATTCGGCTCCCAGCTCAGTGGGGAAACTGCCTGCTTCTCCTTCTCCCCATGTTTGTGCTCTCTCTCACTATCTCTCTCTCTCTCAAATAAATAAATTAAATTACTTCATTATTTCCATACGTATGATATATTTATTTATTTATTTATTTGACAGAGGAGAGAGATCACAAGTAGGCAGAGAGGCAGGCAGAGAGAGAGGAGGAAGCAGGCTCCCCGCGGAGCAGAGAGCCCAATGCGGGGCTCAATCCCACGACCCTGAGATCATGACCTGAGCCGAAGGCAGAGGCTTTAACCCACTGAGCCACCCAGGCACCCCCATACATCCAATATCTGAAGACGAATTTTAAAGTACCACCTCTTACTTTTTGATCAGTTGTCCTAAGCATGAATGTCTTTGGCACACAGTTGACTAAGAGCAGTCTGACCCCGTTAGCTAACGGGGTTAGCTCCAGATGTCGCCCTTCTCTGAAAATCAGGGTCTCTGCAGCATATTCATCATTTCGCTAGCTCACATTTGCGATTCTTTATGCTTTTCAGTCCATACCATAGGATGTGTAGCTTTTGGTGCTTCAGTAGAATGTATCGTTCTAGAACTGCTATGTTTCACATTCTTCTGAGACCCTTATTGGAGTTAAATGGGTATACTGGGTAAAGCACTTACCACTGAAGAGAAGCTCTACAGTAGGAAAAAAAAAAAAAACCTATTGAATTATAAAGGAGATACTGAACATGAGAAATAATGAATTCTACATTTTTCTCATCGGAGGGCAAAGGCCATGAACGTCCACTAATGCCACAAATGAAATTATCTTGTGCCATCTGGTCCTCAGGAATGAAAACAACGGAAGAAAAGGCCAATTATAAGTATTTAAGAATTTAGACATTGCAGATTAGAGCCAATTAAATTTATTATTATTTGGGCAGGTTAGAGTAGTGGAAAGAATTCTAAATTTAAAATCAAGGATCTAGGTTTGAGTACTGCTCTGTTGCTGGTATGAATTTGGGCATCCGTGCAATCCAGAACCTCAATGGCATTTATATGTTGCACACATTAAATACACATTTTAAAGTTATCGTGAACACTAAAAAATTAGTAGGATGTATATCATGTTTAAAAATGACTTGTCGTAGGATGAACTCTAGGTTAACATTTTTTATTGAAAAGGACAAAAATAATAGCATGTTTTCCAAATGCATCACTGAACTATCAAAAAGCCACTTGTCACCACTCTATTATCAGAATAATAGCCATGGCGTACCAAACTCCAAACTCTTACTTCATAACAATAAATTTTCAGGAAATAGGAAGAAAATGGCATTGACATTCTGCGTTTGTAAAGTTCTGTTTATCCTGAGTCACCTTGGTGAAAAATAATCTTATCGGACAAGACTTCTTTGGCTATCGTAAATAGGAAACTAACATTCTCTCTTCCCAATTATTTTCATTCTAATCAATTTTTACTGCCTTCAACATTGTACTTGTACATTTTGGCTCCTTCCCACTATAGTACAAACCCCAGGAAAACAGGGTCTTTAATTCAGTACAATGTCCCCAGTATCTAGACCAGTGACTGGCACAGAGGCAGTCCTCAATAAACATTGGTTGGATTAATGAATTTCTTTCTGGTAGATACCGTGTTATTTTAAGGTGTGTTTTCCTACTTAATTCTTTTATTTGCCCTTTGAATTGGCTACCCGTAGTAGAAAAATACTCAATACTTTCTAGATGCCTGGCAATATTCTTTGGACTTCACTCAAATATATGAATTTCATTCTTTGAGAACCTATAAAGTATTGTTGTTTTACAGATATGGCAATGGAGGCCCAGATAAGTTAAATGACTTGCCCAAGGTCATTGATCTAGAGCGGTGGAACCCAGCTTTTCACCTCGTTTCCTGCTGACAAACACTTCCTTAGAGGCCTGCCCGTTTGTGACTTATGTGTGAGACAGCTGAGGCTAGGAGCACTGGATGGAAACTAGCATTGCCTCAGGTATGTCGTTTACTCATGTTGTATTCATGTTTATCACTAAAAAATGTCTTCTCGGGGTACCCGAGTGGCTCAGTCATGTAAGCCTCCAATTCTTGACTTCAGCTCAGGTCATGACCTCAGGGTGGTGTGCTAGCCATGTCAGGCTCCATGCGGAGCGTGGAGTCTGCTGAAGATTCTTGGGCTCCCTCTCTTGCTACGTCTCCCCCAACTCACACTCTCTCTGTAGCTAAATAAATAAAATCTTTAAAAAAAAAAGTCTTTTCACAATCAAGGACTGCTATGATGCAATAAAAAATGAATACAGGAAGATACTGCAGAATGTGTTCAAAACAAACCATATTTAGAGTTCCTTAATTGCAGAGAATTAGAGCAAAAAGAGACCTTAAATGTCACTCGATTTCAAGTTGTCATCTTACCAATGAGAAACTGAGGCTCAGACAGGGACGCTGACTGTCTATGGTCACCTAGGACATTAGTTAGCCCGCCAGTTGGAGCATCTTTCTCTTGGAAAGAAAGCTTTCCATTGAGTATTTCAGGGCCTAATTTTTCAAGTCCAGCCTTTCCTGCCTGCCTTTTACTAATGAGGCATAGATGCTATGGTGACAAGCACTAGACAAATAACAAATGGAACAGAAAATAAATCATACAGAAGGGAGCAGGACAATGGTCTCTTCACCCCCTTGTGTTTAATGATTAAGCTGCGGATCCTCATGGCAGCTTTTCAGAAATGATGCCAGAACCTATTTCACCAGCATCTGTCAATATATGTTTTTTAGGTTTTAAGATTATTGAACTTACTATATTAGCTACTGCTGTACTATTTATTTGAATAAAGAAACCCTACCTGCAGGAATAATTCCCTCTCTCTTTTTTTCTCACTTTTTCTGTGGTTTAGCTTGAACTAGATGACAAAAGTAGACTTTGCCCAAACATGGAATATCCACGTGTCGGATTTTATAGCGAGCATGACTATTGCGTTTGTTCATTCCAACAGTATTTGTCCTGCTAATGCGAAGTACCATTCCGTGTGCTGGATACAGAGTGATGAATAAGTCAGACAAAAACATATATAGCACACTCTCAGGAAGTAAGAGCTATTGGGAAAAATAAAACAGTATTGAGAGAATAGAGAAACTCCTTTTAGATTTTTTCTAGTTGAATAGAGTTGACACACAATGTTATATTAGTCTTAGATGTGTAGCATAATGATCCAACTCCTCTGTATGTTAACGCTGTGCTCGCCACAAGTGCAGTCGCCATCTGTTACTGTACGACACTATTACAGTATTATTGACCGTATTTCCTGCGCTGTACTTTTATTCCCATAACTTATGCCTTCTATTACTGGAAGCCTGTAAATCTAACTTCCCATTTTGTCTATCCCTCTACCTTCTTCCTTTCTGGCCATCATCAGTTTATTATCTGTATTTATAGATCTGATTTTGCTTTTTGTTTGTTTATTCCTCTGTTTTGTTTTTTAGATTTTACACACGAGTGAAATCATTTGTATTTGCCTTTCTCAATCTCACTTATTTCACTTAGTCTAATACCTTCTAGATCCATCCACGTTGTTCCAAACGGGAAGAGCTTACCTTTTTTATGGCCGCATAGTATTCCATCACACACATCAATACATCTTAGAAAAACTACTTTTGACAGAGTGGTCTGAGCTGGCTCCTTTGAAGAGGTGACACACAACAGAGAATTGGATGGATTAAGGACTGGTCTATCAGAACATCTGGGAAAAAGAGTATGGAGTATACTGAGATGTGAATAAGCTTGCCAAGTTTGAGAAATGGCAGGAGGGCCAGTGTGACACAAGGGACCGAGGGAGCAGGAGAATAAAGGGAGACAGTCGCTGAGGTGTCCAGGAGCCAGACTGCAGAGATGCCTGTAGGACACTGTAAGAACTAAGGAGTTTGTTTCAAAATAAGACTGGTCTAGGTTGGTCCAATAGCAGACGGAGTTGGATGAACCTGGCTTCAGATTTTGCAAGTGTGTATAATGTACAAGAAAGGCTCCCATCAGCAGATGAGAAATGATTAGGAATTCCTGAAGGCAGAAAACAAAAATACTGCTGATTGATAAAGAAATCTGAAAAGGCAAAGCTACTGAGATCTCCCAGATGAAGATAGCAGAAAAGAAACAAACAAACAAATAAACAAAGAAAACAGTTCAAACATTTGGAGCCAGAGCAGTTATGTGGGAGCCCAGATGGGGCTTCCATCTCAGAATCAACAAATGCAGAGCAGATCCTAGAAATTAATTAACTGCTTTTAGGCCATCTGGGGGAATTGCATCCCCCTACCCTCTGTGGGCAGCATAGCTGGCACTGATTGCTTCTTACTTAGCTTAAAACTTCAAGAACATCTCTCTGATTACAATTCCTAGACTCTTATCTGAAAGAGATGCAAGGAAGAACTTAGGGCACGTTGAAGCTGCCACAAGAGATGAGAGGAAGGTAGAGAATACACCAAGACACCTAGGCATAAAATAGCTTAAACCGTCCACTGCCCACATCAAGCTCTCTTTCATAAAACATCGAAAAGGTCATTAGCCGACCTGCCTCCTTCCTGCCCATATATCCTTAAGGGTGTCTTGATTTTTGATGTATATCATTTATTTACACAAACTCTCAGTCAGTTTTCTATCCATAATTCTGAAAGGATGGACTGGAGGTGAGGGATCGAAAAGCACTAAAATATTTCAGAGGAAAAAAAAACAATAAAGAATGAGAATTAAATTAACATCAGACTTCTCTCATCAGCAATCCTTTCTGCTAGAAGATAATATAATGATGTCTTCCAGATTGTGATGGAAAAATTATTATGAATCTACTTTCACATTCCCAATCAAACTGCCAGTTACTGGTTAATACAAAATAAAGGCCTTTTGTTTAAATGTGAGCACTGAAAGAAACGATTCATTTACTTAACCTATTTTAAAAAAATTAAGACAAGAGCTAGTCAAGCAGAATAATAAGGGATCTTAAGAAAGAAAACGATATGGGTTACAAGAAGATTGACAAGTGTGTATGCCCAGAAAAATCCAAGATGGCAGAAAAAAAAAAAGGGAATCTGGCTTTGATGATACTATTTTTCAAGTGTTCCAGGTTGAAAGAGATGGGGTTCTATTTCCTTTTCTCTGAGTCTAATCATAGTAATAAATTCTGCTGTGAACCTTTATAATCATAATACTATCATGATATTTATTAACTTAGCATTCCAAGTCAACTTACAGGAAAAGCTAGGAAAAGAATTATTATTACTAAACTGAATTACTACACTAAGTTTACAAACTTTTATTGTAACATAATAATTGAATACAAATCAGCAGGTGAAAGAAATGTTAAACAGAATGTTTTACCATTCATCATGGGGATTCAAGCAAAATATCAAAATTGACAGATCAAAAAAGAAATGTTATAAAAATAGACTAAACAAATAAATATCATATATTGTTAGTGATGCTAGCCTCTAACAAGGTAAACTGGAAATAGGGTAGGATGGTAAACAACACTCTTAGGTGTCATATTTTACCCTTCAGTAGTATTTATCTGAATGTTACTATTGCTCTCATTGCTCTCAGCTCAATTTTTCCTTCTTCATAAAATATAAAAGCTATCTTTAGGGCACCCGGGTGGCTCAGTCACTTAGCATCTGGCTTTGGCGCAGATCACCATCCCAGGATCCTAGGATTGAGCCCCACATCAGGCTCCCTGCTCAGCTGGGAGTCTGCTTCTCCCCCTCCGTGTACCCCTCCCCCCTGCTTATGCACTCATGTGCACGCACGCTCTCTCTCAAATACATACAAATCTGTTAAAATAAATAAACAAAAAACAAATAAATAAATCTTACTTGAAATAGTTTTTCTAATTAACAGGCAGTTTCTTACTTGGAAAAAGCCCATCTTTCATGTATTTGGGAACCACCAAATATTTGGTCATATTTGAACACACAATGTGAAAGTAAGCTTTGTTTCCTTGGGAAGCATTTTCATTAACAAAAGAAAGCTATTAAAAAGAGTAAAAGCATTGTACTGACTTTCTTTCATATCCTGGCTGATTTTCACCTACTGAAAACCATACCTGCTAGGCACTAGCTGCAGATAAACCTGGATTCCTGGTGCTCCTCTTAACTAACCATTGTGCCTTGGGTGACAAAATACATTGGTCTATGCCTCAGGTTCCTTATGACAATGAAATATTAATGGCACTTCTGTCATAACGAAGGTGGCGAGGATTAACTGAGCTGGTGCTCACAGAGCTCCTAGCCTAATGGTCAGGACCCATCATGGTAATACCAAATTAATGATTCTGAGAAAGGTCATGTTGTCCAATCTCAATTCTTTGGGCTTCGAACAGGCTAGCAAGTGGGAGTTGTCATAATTACGTAAGTGTTATCAAGCATCATGGAATTTGTTTTATACAAAAGCATTTCTAAGTTTCTTGGTTTGCCAGAGGTAGATTTAACACTCAAGTGGAGAATTCCAGCAATAGTGGGAAACTCTAGTATTGTGTAATAGAGTACAAATATGTAAAGAACCAGGGGGGAAAAGGAAATATCAGAAATAGCAAACAGAGGTTGGCATCAAACAATAAAAATAGGGGTGGTGACTGCTCTATTGCATAACTGAGACCAAATTTTAGTAACAGCCCAATTTCTCTCAATTTTATCACTGTTGGCAGAAAGGTGGTTGAGAGAGCAAATCGGCCAATAAACCTCATGGATATTCACTAAGTTGCCTGGATATTTCAATGACCTGATAACAGACATTGGAATCATTAGTAATATCCAGATGTTTGAACTGATTTCCAGACACAGACATGTTGTGTGAAAGAAACGGAAAAAACAACAGACATGGGCAGGAACACAGAGAAGACAAAATATCTAAATTGTCCCAATCCGCATGCATAAATACCAGTCATGAGCTTTTGGTTTTGCTTTCTCCTTATTTTTGTTGCAACTAATCATTTTTAGGATGAAGGGAGTACGCTAAATAGTGACGTTATTAGAGCACTCTTCTTAAAGACTTTTAAGTATTTTTAAATCTCATTAGGCATGTCGTTGCATAGAGATAATACATTTGGCTTCCAAACGACAGTTTACATAACAAAATAATAAAAGTCACGCTAGTGTTTGCTCCTTTTCCATATTGTTGTGTTTTGAAAAATATATTTTGAGTTTACTCAGCGAAATGTTAATGTTAGCGTTAAAACAATATAATTATCTGGGTCGTATGGAACGATGAAAGTGCACCCCAACCTCTTTCTGGATCTGAATAGTCCTTGAGTGGGGCATAAAGATCATTAGAATTCCTTTGTGGATAATTTACTCACCCCTAGAAGCATTTTGATGACGCCAAGTTATTATTTGTGCTCAGTGCTAAACATGGATTATAAAGGAGAAGCTCCCTAATTTATGAGACCATTTAAGAATACTAGCTGAGGTATAAGACATCTGAATTGCAACTTTGGCTCTAGTATTCAATACTGTGTGACCTTAGTAAGTCGCTTACTTCTATAGACCTTAGTTTTCTCAATAATGATGGAATAGTTTATTTTTATTTTTTGAAGTTTTTATTTAAATTCTAGTTAGTTAATGTACAGTGTAGTATTAGTTTCAGGAGTACAACATAGTGATTGTACCCCTTCATATGACACCAGTGCTTATCACAAGTGTACTCCTTAATCCCCATCACCTGTTTCACCCATCCCCCACACCTCTCCTCTCTGGTAACCTTCAGTTTGTTCTTTATAGTCAAGAGTCTGTTTCTTGGTTTCTCTCTCTCTCTTTTATTCCCTTTGCTCATTTGTTTCTTAAATTCTACATATAAGCAAAATCAAATGGTACTTATCATTCTTTGACTTATTTAGCCTAGTAGAATATTCTCTAGCTCTACCCACATTGTTGTATATGGCAAGACTTCATTCTTTTTTATGGCTAACATGCCATTGTATATATATCCACCACTTTTTCTTTACCCATTTATCAATTGATGGACACTTGCCTATTTCCATAATTTGGCTATTGTAGATAATGCTGCTAGAAACATCAGGGTGCATGTATCCTTTCAAATTAGTATTTTTGTATTCTTTGGGTAAATACCCAGTAGTGCAATTGCTGGATCATAGGGTCATTCTATTTTTCACTTTTTGAGAAATCTCCATCCTGCTTTTCACAGTGGCTGCACCAGTTTGTATTCCCACCAACAGTGCATGAACATTTCCCTTTCCCCACATCCTCACCAACACCTGTGGTTTCTTGTGTCGTTGATTTTAGCCATTCTGACTAGTGTGAGGTCACATATCATTGTAGTTTTGACTTGCATTTCCCTGATTATCAGTGATATTTAGCATCTTTTCATGTGTCTGTTGGCCATCTGGATGTCTTCTTTGGAAAAATGTCTATTCATGTATTCTGCCCATTTTTAATTGGATTATTTACTTTTGGGGTGTCGAGTTGTATAAGTCCTTTATATATTTTGGATACCAACAATTTATCAGATATGTAATTTGCAAATATCATCTTCCATTCTGTAGGTTGCCTTTTAGTTTTGTTGATTGTTTCCTTCACTGTGTAGAAGCTTTTTATTTTGATGAAGGCCCAACAGTTTATTTTTCTGTTTCCCTTACCCCAGGAGATATATCTAGAAGGAAGTTGCTATGGTTGAAGTCAAAGAAGGTTCAGCCTGTGTTCTCCTCTAGGATTTTTATGTTTTCATGTCTCACAGTTAGGTCTTTCATCCATTTTGAGTTTATTTTTTTGTGTGGTATAAGAAAGCAGTCCAGTTTCATTCTTCTGCATGATGCTGTCCAGCTTTCCTAACACCATTTGTTGAAGAAACTGTCTTTTTCCCATTGGATATTCTTTCCTGCTTTGTTGAAGATTAATTGACCATATGGTTGTGTTTTTGACATGACAGTTTAATAAAAAGTGATTTTTCAAGAAACTTCCAATGATTACATTTTTGATACTAAGAGAATGTCACTTATTTTCAACATGGTTGAAATTGTACATTGCAAATATGTAATGATGTTTATAAAAGAATGTACGCTGAGATCCCTAAAACTAGGTTATTTTCTTGAAAATTTATTATTCTTGTTTATAATTCTAACTTGAAAGGACAGAGTTACCTTGAGGGGACAGCAAATGAGGACAGCTTTCATCAAGGTATAGAACCTTCACCATTTAAAATAGTGAATTGGGGGGGCACCTGGCTGGCTCAGTCAGAAGAGCATATGACTCTTGATCTCAGGGCCATGCGTTTAAGTACCGTGTTGGGTGAAGAGATTAGTAAAAAATAAAAAAACTTAAAATAAAATAAATAAAACAGTGAATGGGGCAGAGATTATGGTTAAAAGAACTACAGAATCCTTACCTACTTCAGAAATTCACTAACTATTCTTGTTTATTGACATAGCAGACCAGAAACATTGCTCTCAGCTCAATTTTTCCTTCTTCATCAACAGGTCATAGAAAACTCCCTGGGAGTCCCAAGCACAGACCAAACAAGACCCCAGCAGTGAGGAACAAGTAGACCCACAGAGGATCAAAAACCTTCTTGTGCCTCAAGATGATGCCTTAAAGATATCATTTTAAACTGCATGTCCCTGCCTTCAGTGGGTTGTGAAATCAACTTAGTGGGTTACAGCCAGGATTTGAAGATGACATAGGATAAAATCGAATATTACTACATATAGTAAAAGTCTTTTTAACATTGCAGAACATTTTTTTCAAATAACTGTGTATGAATATATACATGATGACAATATTTCTTACTGTGGACCTTAGTCAAAAGAGTCTGAAAAATACTCTTCCAATTGATCAAATGGCCCAGAGCATGTTTGAGTGTGTAGTTAAATAAATACAAGATCTGCTAGGATCTAATTCATTACGGTCAGTTTGAGCTCTACATTCCCTTGGTTTATTCATTCAGTTAACACCTGAACCCTGTAGCAAGCCAGAAACTCTTTCTCACAAATACAATAATTTGCCATGAAGAGGTTGGCTTTGTTGAGAACTGAAAGGGACACTGATTCTCTTATGTGAGGCTTGACGTGGACCCTGTAGCATCCTGCTTGTCAGAGACTCACATGTCCTAGCACTTGCTGTCTCATACAGATCCAGTTATCATGTGTACTGCAGGCTGGCTAATGGAGAGTCTTCCCTTGCCCTGAGCACCACTGAAAGCTGGCAGTTTTTCAGGCCACCTGGTAAAAGGGTCATAGCAGGACACCAAATGTAGTTGAAATTGTGTCTAGACTCTGAAGGACCTCACTGATAAAGTTCCTTCTTCTAGTTTTTGTGTGCCCTTGTGTTGTAAGTATGCCCCTTATAAACAATGTATCAATGGAATTTTAATAATGTATTCTAATAATTGCTTTCTTCCAAAAGGCAAATTTATAAGTTTGTATACATGTGCATATTTCAATTACTTTTACCATCTTATTTTTTTATTCCACTTACTGAATTTTATTTTCATTTGCCAATCAATATTGAATGAAATCTGTCTTAGCCTACCCAGGAAGCCATCAGAATCAGGTTTTTCTGGCAAGTGCTTCATTACTGGCAAATGTTACCTGATCTGAAGTTATATTTTTTCATGCTTAGCTGAGTACCACAGAATTTCATTTCCATATATATTCCTGAGATCTTTTCTAATATAAACTCTTCTATAAACTCTAATATAAACTCTTTTAATAAGAGTTCCACAGTTCTTTTGTGTGGGCATTTCTCCTCCAGGTTACAAACTTGGATTTGATTCCTGAGGGCATGCTGAGATATATATTATGCTTTGATAAAATGGGAGATAGGAACTGGCTTCCTTTGGGAAGGTAATGATCTCAGGTAAGGGAGTGATGGCGTCTTGATGCTAGCTAGGATAGGAGTTGGCTAACGAAGCAAAGGAGAGAAAGCAGCAGCAGCAGAAGTTGCCCTTTCTAAAGTATGGAAGACTCAAAAGATAATGAATTTTAGAGTTCTCTAGTTAGTCTTCTGATTTTCTTCTACATCCTCATTTCTATTCTTAGAGCCCTACTCATTCCAGATCAATTGCCTGTAATATGGGAAATTTCTCCCAATAAACTGAGCTAAATTTTGAGCTTTTTTGCTCTTTACTCCTAAGGGTCAAGAAATTCTTTCACTGTAACAGTAGAAATTCTCCTAGAAGTCTATGTTCTTTTTCTGGCACTACAGAGGGTTAGCAAACTGGGGTTACAATTCTGGTATGAAACAGCAAAAAAGTCTAGATCAATGATATGTGCATGCGTGTGCACACATGTACACACACACACACACACACACACACACACGCACTCACCTTTCTGTAGGCATGCATAAGCTAGTTGGAAAAGAAGGTGAATTTTTAGATGCAAAATATCCAGGTATTTGCCTTTGGGGCATCTCCAGATTTTTGGTGAGATATGGCTTGAATTTTAAATGTCCTATATGACAGGAAAAAGACAAAACTGGGGGCATTCTCAATGTCTAAAGTCGGAACAGAGACACCATTGTATAAACTAAGGCCTCAAGAGCAATCCCTTATGGGTTAACTAACAACATTCTTGCTGAAAAAAAAAAAAATATATATATATATATATATATATTTTGCCTGCTTCAGCCTTCAGTTTGGATGGTGGTAGGTGAAGGCGGGTAGGGAGGTAACGGGTGGCTCCTAATCATAAGCCAGCCATCACAAGGGTTTAGGGCAGAATATTTGATGGATTCAAAAAGCCTTAAGCTGAATGTTTAAAGTTATACAGCTACTGCCCTCAACTGCCTAAAAACAAAAACAAAGAAACAAACAAAAACAAAAAAAATGAGCACATTAATTAACTTCAACCTCAGACCTCAAAGAATTCCAATAGATAAAGGTCCAAGAAACATAAGCCTATTACTAAGAAATCACAAAGTAACCAAAGAAGCAAGCTACTTAGAGAAAATCATCTGAAATGAAAAATTTTCAGAATCTCAAACATGCAAGAAGTTTATAGAATTATCATATAGATACATAAACATGTTTAATATGTTCAAAAAGTATATCAAACTGTAATAAAAAACAACTAAAAATGACAAGGAGCATTTGAAAAACTGCATAGTACTTCTAGAAAATAGGAACTATTATAACACATATTAAGAATTCTGAATGTGTTAAATTCAATAAATTTGCTAAGAATTCGATGTGTCAAACAGCTTATTAGATACAAGTAAAAATGGAATAATCAGGGAGAGAGAACTGAAGGTTACACAGAATGTACCACAGAGAATTGACAAAATAAAAATATAAAGGTGAGGTAAACATTTTTTTAAGTTTTTATTTTAATTCCAGTTAGTTAACATACAGTGTTATATTAGTTTCTGGTGTATGAAACAATTCCATACATCACTTTGTGCTCACCATCTATTTCTGCCATCCCCACCCACCTTGCCTCTGGTAACCATCACTTTGTTCTCTAGAGCCAAGAGTCTGTTTCTTGGTTTGCCTCTCTCACTTTTTTTCCCCCTTGTGCTCATTTGTTTCTTAAATTCCACATGTGAGTGAAATCATTTGTAGTTATCCTTCTCTGACTGCTTTATTTTGCTTAGCATTATACCCTCTAGCTCTATCCATGAAGGTGAGGTTCACATTTATAGGAATATAGTAAACTCGTCTGGTATATATATATATATATATTTTAAGGATTTTATTTATTTATTTGTCAGAGAGAGAGAGCACAAGCAGGCAGAGAGGCAGGCAGAGGCAGAGGGAGAAGCAGGCTCCCCGCTGAGCAAGGAGCCCGATGTGGGACTCAATCCCAGGACCCTGGGATCATGACCTGAGCCGAAGGCAGCTGCCTAACCAACTGAGCCACTCAGGCATCCCAGGTCTGGTATATATCTTATTGGAGATTCAGAATAAGAGATTGGAGAGAATGATAGAAAGGTCTATGTTCAAAGATGCTAAGGCTGAGAATTTTCAATATTGATGAAAGACAACAGAATTCAGTCCTAGGAAACCCAGTGAATCCCAAGGAGAATAAACAGTTTTTTTCATTGTATTATAAGATCTCAGATATCAAAAACAAAAATATCTTAAAAGCATCCAGAAAAATTACAGATTGACTATTAAATAATAAGTATTAGAATTAATCACTAACTTCTACATAGCAACGAATAAGACAGAAGATAAAAAAAAAATAATGTCTTTAAATGCTAAGAGAAAGTAACTAGCATTCTAGAATTATATGCCCAGAGAAACACTTTTCCAAGTTTGAGAATGATACAAAGACAATTATATACAAACAAAAACTGAGAATTTTAATACTAACATACATTGCTAAGGAAACTTCTAAAGGATGTACATTGGAACTATTGAAAATTATTTCAGACAAGAGATAGGAGTTGCAAGAACTAGTGAATAAAGAAAATGGAATCATGTGGGTAAACCTGATTAAAAACTGACTATGGAGAATAGTAATGATATCCAATTTGTGGATTAAGACATGAAACAGAACTTAAAAATACTGTAGGAATGTAAATATGGGATAACTGGACCAAATAAGAACTACAAATATACTATCTTGAAATAGAAATAGACTAAAATTTCCAGAGAAGAGATAAGCAGGATGAATTTAAATATCAAGCTATTTTGTTTCCTTTAATCTAATATGCCATCTAATCTAATATGAATTAGGGGTACATTATTATTTTACAGCCTACTAAAAAGAAAAATGAAACTACCAATTAAACTGTGACACCGTATTTTAATGTTAATCCTGTGTGAGGAAAGTTCTTTATACCTCAGGAATTAGCCATACTAGCCTCTTTTCTTTGAAATATTTTTCATTTATTCTGAAAGATATGGAGTTGTTTCCACCTTCAGTTGCACTTAGTGATATAATATACAATCCTTTTGCATGTATCTAAGAAACCACATGTAACAGGTTTATCTACTTGTAAATATCTGTCTGAAGTCACTTCCTATGGATAAAAAATTTGATGTCTCAAGATATAATCCTAAATTGGCATGTGTCTAATACTGTATTTTCAAAATACACAGAGGAAGAAATTAATAAATTTACCATCATATTAGAAGGTTAAGGTAACTACCTCAATAATTGATAGATCAGAAATTAATAAGGACTGAAATGATATAAAAGTAGAATGATAAAGCAATTACAAAGTTTGATCAAATGGATATATTTAATTGCACCTCAAAACTGCGAAATATATGTTCTTTCAAAGATACATGGAATATTTATAAGAATTCACCAAATGATATAGAATAGGGCAAACATCAATACATTTCAAAGAATCAGTATCTTGGAGAACATATTGTTTTAAAAAATGCACTTAATACGATAAGATAATTTTAAAGTCATTCAGATCCAAATTTAAAATACAGTACTTCTTAACTCATAGATCAAAAAAATCAAAATAAAAACAAGAAAATATTAAATATCAAAGAATAATGATTCTTACCTATCATTACTGTATATCTGTCTAACAACAGAGCATGAAACTATGTCAGGCAAAAACATGTAGAATTGTAATAATCTGCTATCATAGTTGGAGAATTCAAAAATCTCCCTTTCAGAAAATGGACAGTTCCAGCAGGCAGAAAATCAGTAAGGACATAGTTGAACTTAATGCCATAAATCAACTGGACATAACTGACATGTACAGATTACTTCATCTAATGACAGCAGGATACACATTCTTCTGAAGCTCACATGGAACATTTACCAAGACAGACCACATTCTGGGCCATTAAACCCAGTTTAACAACTTTAAAAGAATAGAAATCATATAATGTCTGCTCTTAGATCACAGAAATCAGTAACAGAAAGATACCTGGAAAATCCCAGAATATCTGGAGACTGAACAATGCACTTCCAAATAACACGTAGATCAAAGAAGAAATAGCCAGAGAAATTTTAAAATATTTTGAACTGAATGAAAATAAAAATGCAATTTATCTAAGTTTGTAGATTATAGTTAAAGCAGTGCTCAGAGGGAAATTTATAGTAGTGAATGCATATATTTAAAAGGAAAAAAGGTCTAAAATCAGTAATCTAAGCTAGAATACTACAAAAGATAAATTTAATCACAAAATTATTATAAGAAAAGAAATACTAAAAATTAGAGTTGAAATCAATGAAACTGTAAATAGAAAATTGATAGAGAAAAATCACCAAAACAAAAGCTGGTTATTTGAAAAGGTCAGTAAGACTGATATGCATCTAGCCAGGCTAACTAAGGAAAAAAGAGAAAAGACACAAATTACCAATATCAGAGATAAAAGAGGGGACATCATCAGACATCCCACAGATATTAAAAGAATAATAAAAAAAATTACAAAGAACTCCATGCCTACAAATCTGAAAACCTAGATGACACAAACCAATTACCTGAAAGACACCATCTGTCAAAATTCGCACAAGAATAAATAGACATCAGAAAAGGCCTATATCTATTAAAGAATTGAATCAATAATTAATAACCTTACAAAACAAAAAGCATGAGCTCACTGGTGAATTATACCAAAATATAAAGAACAAACTATACCAATCCTCTACAATTTCTTCCAGAAAAGAGAATACTTCCTAACTCATTTCATGAGGCCGAAATTACTTTTATACTAAAATCTGATAAAGAAATACAAGAAAAGAAAATCGTAGACCAATATCTCTCATGATCATGAAGATACAGAAAAATGTTAGGCCAATAAAAGTACTCTATATGATATTATGATATATACATGCCATTTGACATTTGTCCAAACCTTTAAAATGTATAACACCAAGAGTGAACCCTAATGGAAACTATGGACTTTGGATGATTATAATGTGTCAACGTAGGGATCATCAATTGTAACAAATGTATCACTGAGGTGGGGGATATTGATAATGGGGGAAGTTATATCTGTGTGGGAGCAGGGTGTATATGGGCAATCTCTGTGCCTTCTCTTTAATTTTCCTGTGAACTTTAAAATGCTCAAAAGATCTTATAATAAAGATCCTATACATCAAAGCTTGAAGGATAGAATTAAAGTAGTATTACAGGGAAATATATATCCTTAAATATTTATATTAGAAGGGAAGAAATATGATAATTCATTAATTATCTAAATTTTTTTAAAGATTTATTTATTTATTTATTTATTTATTTATTAGGAAAGAGAGAGAGTGAGAGAGAGCATGAGAAGGGAGAAGGTCAGAGTGAGAAGCGGGCTCCCCATGGAGCTGGGAGCCCGACGCGGAACTCGATCCGGAGATCCCGGGATCATGACCTGAGCCGAAGGCAGCCGCCCAACCAACTGAGCCACCCAGGCACCCCTAAATATTTTTTTAAAAAACTGTAATTTCATAGAAATCAGAAGTATAAAGATAAAAGCAAATAAAGACAGAAAATATAGGTAGAAGGATCAACAAAGCCCAAAGATAATTCTTTGAGAAGAGATTATGGCATCTAATAAGTCTGAAAATATTGATCAATAAAAAAATATAAGGCATAAATAAATACTAGTAGGAATGAAAAAAGAACATAATACATATGAACCAGATATTAGAATGATTAGAAAGAATATTATGGACAATTTTTTGCTAGTAAAGTTGAAAATTTGGTTAAAATGAAAATAACGTTAGAAAAACAATACCTGCCCCAAACTGCCAAACCTGTTATTATTTTCTAAAAACAAAAATTCTTCCCATGAATAAAATATCAGTCTCAGATGATTTTCTAGGTGAGTTCTATCAAACATTTGAAAAACAAATAACGTATTTTAAAACAAAGTCTTGAACAGAAGAGACCACTTGCCTACTCAGTTGATGAAGGTAATATAACGTTGGCATGAAAATCAAATAAGGAATATAAAAATAGGGAATATTAAAGATCAACTTAAGGTATCTTTGTAAGCACAGATGCAAAAATCCTAAATACTAGCAAGCCAACTCTAGTAATAGGTAAACATTTTCTTGAAAATCAGGAAGAATTCATTGATATACCTTATAATCATTTCTACTCTAGTCTACTGGAGATCTTAACTAGTGTAATATAAGAAAATTAAAGTATAATAATTAGAAAAGAAGAAAGAGGGTTTTTATTATTTCCAGATTATAAGATTGTCTCTATGGACAAACTCAATTTTCTGTAGATTATTAGAATAAGAGTATAGTAAGATTGATAGATGTAAGGACAATAGACTAAAGTCAATTGAATTTCTGTATACCTGAAAATAATTGGACTTTTTTTTTAAGATTTTATTTATTTGTCAGAGAGAGAGAGAGAGAAACCACGCACAAGCGGGGGAAGAAGCAGGTAAAGGGAGAAGCAGACTCCCCGCTGAGCAAGGAACCCAATGCAGGTCAATAATTGGACTTTTGACGAGTGTACTACTTACAATAAAACCCAAAAAATGTAGTAGCCAGGATAAATATAAATAGAAACAAAATAATATTATGATGAAAGAAATTAAGTAAGGTCTATGTAAATGGAAATAAATACCATATTCATGGATAGAGAGACTCAAAAAACGGGTCATTCTCCCTAAATGGATTAATAGATTGACTAGAATTTCCATACAAATCCCAAAAGAATTTAAGCCTGGACAGCTTGGGATTTGATTAGCTGTTTCTAAAATTTATATGCAGGAACTAAGGATTGAGAATAGCTAAATTATTCCTGAAGAAGAAGATGGAGGAGGGTGAAGAGGAGGAATAAGAAAATGCCTTACTAAAAATAAAACTCATACTTAAGAAAATTTAACTGACAATATAGTACTGGTACAGGATAGATCAGCAGAACTAAGTACCAGGCAAGCCCAGAAATAGACCTCTATACATATGGTTATCTGATATATGACAGAGATAGAATTCCTAGTCATTTGGGAGAGAATAAACTATCCACAAATAGTGCTGGGGAAATTTTGTATTCATATTAAATAAATAAAGTTGGAACTGTATTTTTCACCAATACAAAAAAACAATTATTTCTACATAGACTCAAACTTATTGTGAAAGACAGAACCTAAAAAACAAAACAAAACAAAAAAACTTCAATGATAGCATAGGAGAACACATCAGAGGACTGAAGGATTTCTTAAATAAGGCATAGAAAGGATCATAAAGAGAGATCCTTATATTCAAATACATTAAATAAAGAACTTATTGAATCCCCATGAAAAGACAAACAATAAAGTAGGTCAGGAAAAAATGTTTTCCAAGTATGACCAAGAAAACCTTATATCCGGGATAGGTAGGGAATTCCTGCAAAGCAATATGTAAAAACAAACAATACGTTATAAAAACGGGAAAACATTAAGAAGCATTTGACGAAAGAAAAAATATGAATAGCCAAACTTATTAAGTTAAGCAAATTCAGAATGAAAACAAAATGAGTTATTCCCTGATATTGATAAAAACTTAGATTGATTACGGAACTACTGGAAAGCACATGGCAGAACAGAAACTTTATAAAGTACTCATGAGAACATATGTAGGTACAGTCAGTGGAAAATAACTAAAATCCCCTTTTAAAGTTGAGGTTATGCCTGTACTCCACCCAGCAATTCCATTTGAAGGAACGAACATACCATAGAGAACTCTTTCTGTATGCACAATGGAGATACATTTTAAAATGTCAATAGAAGTAGAGTCTGAAATAGACAAAAACCAGAAATAATCCAAATGTGCATTGATGGGAGACCAGATAGGTAAATCATGTTTAAATTCATGTAGTTATATGTCATACAATATTAAAAATGAATGAGCCCTAGTATCAACATGGATACAACTCAGAATATAATCTCTAGGGGGAAAAAAATCACTGGAGTACACACAGAAGAATGATTTATTATCAGCATGTAAAAGTAAAGATTTATTATGAGCATATAAAACCCTATACAGTATATTTTTTAGGACATACATATGTGGTAAAACCATGATCAAGGGAATGGTTAGTGAAAGTTTTCGAGTATTGACTACAGAAAGGTGGGGCAGGAGAGGACGTACTGAGCTGCAAGTAATTTTCAAAATTTTAAGGCAGGTGGTTAGTAGGTGCCTATTTGTCTTCTTGTTCTTTTAAAAATTGTACATGTAGGTCATGCAGTTCCTTTTTACATATATTTTAATAAATTAAAATTAGGGTCTTTAAATGTGCTTTATTTCTGAGTCAAGAATATAAGAATTTGAGCTTGGTTTTATCTATCCGATTTTGTCCAAAATAGTCACCCTCCCCTGCAATTTATCACTAAATAAACTATTTGCTTTAACCTAGTTTAACACTATTTAGGAGTGATAGCCTGCCTTCTCCAGCCTTCCACTACTGGCAGTTGCTTTAAGGTAATCACTGGGAATAACGAACTAATCTTTCACCACTGTATGCTGAAGGCTGAAGTTCCACAACGTGTATGGGATGGTCACTGGCTTTCACTGCATCTTACACTTAACCAACTCAAACTCCTCACATTTCTCTAAGCTTTTTAAAAAACTTACTTTAAAAAAGATATATTTTATTTACTTACTTTTTTATCTTAAAAGATTTTATTTATTTGAGAGAGAATAAGCAGTAGAGAGGAGTGGGGGGGAAGAGAGAGAGAGAGAGAGAGAAGCAGACTCCCCCCTGAGCAGGAAGCCCAACGCAGGACTTGATCCCAGGACCTCGGGATTATGACGTGAGCAGAAAACAGACGCTTAACTGACTGAGCCACCTAAGCACCCCTTATTTATCTATTTTGAAAAAGAGAGTGAGAGTGAGTGAGCAGGGGGAGGGGCAGAGGACAAGGGAGAGAAGGAGAGAGAAAGCAGACCCCCACAGTGAACTTGAAGCCTGAACAGGGCCTCAATCTCTGGACCCTGAGATCACAACCTGGACTGAAACCAAGAGTCAGATGCTTAACCACCTAAGCCACCCAGTTGCCTCAAAAAACTTACTCTTAAATATCAATCTCTGCATCATTCAGGGTTCTAACTAATCTGACAGAATTTTTCTTACTTAAATATGCCGATCCTTGTCAACAATGGCAAGGTATCCCAGGAAAATAACTATGTATTTTTAAAAGATGTTATATAAACTATCTTTCAAAGCCCCAAAAGAAATCTTAGGAATAGACCCTGCTAGAAACAAGGAAATTAGAAGATAGTAAACAACTATAAATACACATCTGCCAAAGTAAAAGACTATTAAACATGCTTGACCAATTTAATAGCCCTTATAGATTTCTATCCTAATTGACTTGCTGTGACACCCTGATTAGATTATAATCCACAATCACTGAGGCAGCTGTGTCTTCCTGCAGTTATGTTTTGAAAACAGGCATAGCCAACTATGGCTAGAAACGGATCATTATTTTAAACAGTGAAAGGAAAGACTAAGGGTAATTCATTTAGGTTAGACAGAGAACGGAACATCTCAATGTTACCTGAAAACATATACAATTTCAGTTAGCAACTGAGTGGAATTTTTTTTCTTAATATTGATCACAGGAAAACTGGTGAGGAGACTGAATCACTGGCATACTGTTTTCTCTTTCTCTCTGAGACTGAATCACTGGCATACTCTTTTCTCTCAGAGACAGAAAGAGGGACCAGAAGGATCTTTTTTTTTTTTTTAAATATTTTATTTATTTATTTGACAGAGAGAGAGAGATCACAAGCAGGCAGAGAAAAGAGGAAGCATGCTCCCCTCCAAGCAGAGAGCCCGATGCGGGGCTCAATCCCAGGACCCTGAGATCATGACCTGAGCCGAAGGCAGAGGCTTCAACCCACTGAGCCACCCAGGAGCCCATAGAAGGATTTTTCTAATTCCAGTATCCTCTGTCTTCTGGGAGCTGTTGGATGGGGTCTTTCTCAGACAAATCCTGATTACTGCCCTATGGCACTGGTTCCAAGGAACCGGTCCTTCCCTCTGGGCGGGTGCACATACAATTAGCCTGAATCAACTAAAGATGAAGAGGAACAGTTTTTGGAAAGGGGCTAGAAGAAGGAAATAATCATTGCAAATAAGTGAAGCCTGGTTGAAAGACTAAAGTAAAAACATTCTCAGTCTTAAGTTTCCTAGTATTTTGTCATTTTAGATTCAGAGTACAGGGCCATGTGGAACTTTTTAATATTGTAAATAAACAAAAAGTGTTGCCGAAGTAGCGGCTGTAATCATTTCTCGTCACTCTCTCCTAAGAGCGGAAAACACCTGGTCACTCAACCACTTCCTGTGGATATTTTCCGAGGAGATAGATGCTCCTAGGGTATGAATATATATGTCCGCCCCAGTGTTTGGCAGAGGTATTTAGTTGTCCTTTGAGTGGAATTCGCTCTTCTATTGTACTTGGCTTTTTTTTTTTTTTTAAATGTGTTACCCTTCTTTAGCTAAGAACACCATTGTATTAAATCCTCAGTCTAGTACCTTTATCTCATAGCAATGGACATGGGAAACTCTCCATACTTAAATAAGCAGTTCTTATTCCTGAATGGGCTATGCTTTCCAAGCTTTTTAATGTCTATGGAGAGTATGTCTTTTTTTTTTTAATCCTTCACCTAGCTAAGATTCAACTTGCTGCATGTCAGAAATTAGCAGTTATAGGGCGGCTGGGTGATGGACATTGGGGAGGGTATGTGCTATGGTGAGTGCTGTGACATGTGTAAACCTGATGATTCACAGACCTGTACCCCTGGGGCAAATAATACATTATATGTTAAAAAAAATTTTTTTTTTTTAAATTAGCAGTTAGCGAAATGCCTTCTATCCACTACCTCGGTTAGTCTCCGAGTAACACTCTGGGGTGAGCTCACCCTCCTCTTAATAGTGGAGTAAACGAAAGCCTAGAGGGGTTAACTTGTCACGTGGCTAATAAAGGGCACTGTGCCACAAAGCTGATTGGATTCGCCTGGACTACAGCTGTGACTGTGGAAATAAAGAGTGAGAGGCTTCAACTTCAAAGACATTTCTCTGGTACCATTGACAGGATTCAGTAATCATTTGGATCTGGGACTGAGAGGCAGGGAGTCGTCATGGATAACTGGAGGCTTCTGACATGATTACACCAATAATAGCCCAAACAGGAGCCCTTAAAGCCAACTTGGTAAGAAAGATAGTTGAGTGTGGACAAGTTGAGATCTCAGTGTCTTTTGGACATGCAGGTGGTGCCCACTTAAAAGTTCAACAAGATTGTACTGCGGTTCTGAAAAAAAATATAATGGGAACATAAAAAAGGAATTTAGGGTATAAGGGGCAAAAAAAATTTCAGGGTAAAAAATACCCTTTGGGCTCTAAAAATAGTCTAACAATGTACGTGCATATATAGTAATGAAAAATTTAACCATATAAAATAAATATGCCTAGGCTTCTAACCAGAACACAAAAAAGTTCATACGATAGCAAAGAGAACTTCTTAAATTTAGCTTACTTAATGATTTGCTTTCACATTTTGTAAAAATCCAATAGCTCAAATACATACAACTTAATTTGGAAAGCAAGTACCACATTAATCTAAGACTGGAATGAAATAGAATTTGTTTGGTTAGGAAAGGTTTCCACAATTTGGGTTTGTTTTGCAATTTTGAAGTTACAACCAAGTCTCTCTTGATTCAGAAATTTTGAGCGAATGCTGCAACCACTATTGAAGATAACGGAAGAATCAAACAGGAACTCAAGAATTGCTATCAATTTCCATTTCTTGGATAAAAGACCTCAACGTGAGCCAGGAATCTATCAAAACCCTAGAGGAGAACATAGGCAGTAACCTCTATGACATTAGCCACAGCAACTTCTTTCAGGACCTGTCTCCCAAGGCAAAGGAAACAAAAGCAAAATGAACTTTTGGGACTTCCTCAAGATAAAAAGCTTCTGCACAGCAAAGGAAACAGTCCACAAAACAAACAGGCAACCCACAGAATGGGAGAAGATATTCGCAAATGACACTACAGACAAAGGTCTGATATCTAAGATCTATAAAGAACTCCTCAAACTCAACACTCACAAAACAGATAATCACATCCAAAAATGGGCAGGAGACATGAACAGACACTTCTCCAAAGAAGACATACAAACGGCTAACAGACACATGAAAAAATGTTCATCCTCTTTAGCCATCAGAGAGATTCAAATCCAAACCACACTGAGATACCACCTTACACCAGTTAGAATGGCCAAAATCAACAAGACAGTAAACAACAAATGCTGGAGAGGATGTGGAGAAAGGGGAACCCTCCTCCACTGTTGGTGGGGA
>CM052807.1:36534996-36601925 GCA_028533885.1 Nasua narica
CGAGCCTGGTGGTGGGTATTGAGAAGGGTACGTATTGCATGGAGCACTGGGTGTGGCGCATGAACAATCAATCTTGTAACACTGAAAAATTAAAATAAACATATTTGGGGAGAAAAAAAATTTCCATTTCTCAGTCTTAAGTGCATATCACTGAATTTAGTTCTGGGTATTTCTTTTTTAGGATGGTGTTTTTTGTTTTTGTTTTTAGTAGAAGGGCTATCCATAAAAGATTATATGAGATTTTAGATTAAAAAATATGAGCTTTTAGATTAAAAAAACGTTCCATCCTTTTTATCTCACAAACACTTGGAGAAAGAGAGAAAAGAAAAACATAAAAGAACAAAATCTACCTAATTTAAGCTCTAGCTAAACTTTCAAAACTACAAGGCATTAAATATGGTTATTAAATTAAATAAAAATGTTAAAACTTCTTGACTTATGCCACGATGCCATATGCGCTAATCTCTTTTAATTGTCCCCAGCCAGACATCAATTTTTTAAAGGGAGTTTAAAAAAAAAGAAGAATGGAAAATTCTTAACATGGCTAGGTATTAATCTGCTTGCAAATTGTTCGTTTATGCCACCAAAGGGAAAGGGGAGCTCACATTAATACTGCATGCTAATATGCTTCCTCTAGCATATTCACGTACTTTACCCCAAACTGCCCATATTGCTCCATAGAAATGTCACAGAATGTCCGTGTAAGCTAATTTTTATGGATTGGCAAGAAAAACTTGAGAAACACAGCCAGAAAATAGTCTCCTTATCATGCTCACTCACCAGATTACGTTCAGAACTCTTTGGCTATAAAAGAAAAACCGTATCATGAACCTTGAAAAATCCAATTGCCCACTAAACTCTGGCTGTTTGTTGACTAGAGTAAAAGGTATCAGATGGTCTTGAGCCTCAGATATGGAAGTGATCTAACAAAGCAGCTTTCTGTTGTAGAGTCAAATTTAAAATACAATTCTTCTAATGACCATTATATTTATATAAGACATACCCAAAACAACAATTGAAGCCCATAATCAGTCCATTAAATCCATGGACCAGATTTGGGGTTCACTAGCACTTAGTGAGTTTGTTTCCTAGAGTCTAAGTTCCACAAGAGTATTTGCTATCTGTTCACTTATTTATTTATTGTACAGACAGAGAGAGCAGGAGAGCCCAGGCTGGGGGGGAGAGGCAGGAGAAGAAGAGAGAGAGAACCTTAAGCCACAACACAGGGCTCCATCTCAGGACCTGAGCCCCCGGCTAAACTAGCTGAGCCCTCTAGGTTCCCTATCACAAGGCAATGTAAAGATCTAGTTCAATCACATTGCACAGACGACAAAAACTGAGGCCAATGAAAGGCACCAACTTACCCTTGGTCCTGCAGCTCTTGTGGAAGTGGAGCACTTCCACAGCCAGGACCACCAACGTTGGAGTCACGCCTGGAAGCCATTCCTCTCCCCACTCTGCATAAGCCTTTGCCCCAAGCCCAGAAGGTTCTTATCAGGAGCCATTGTAATGGTAATGAAACAGCTGCAGGAGTTTCCAGCACAAACCAAGTGTTAAGGAGAGTAAGTATATTCCTTTAAAATGATGTTTTTCTCAGGAATAACAGAGTTTACCTTTAGGAGTTTCCAAAAGGACACTTTCAATAGTACATCGTTGATTTATTACCTTAGTGGATTTTATTTCTAGAAATGCTAGATTTGTGGATGTTGACAGTGGAGTCTGAATCTGAGCCTCATTCTATCATAATTCTTTGAACATAAATCAATATCCCAGAGAAAATGTATTTTGTCTTACTTACTTACAAAGGCCATGGAGTCTTTTTCAGGAACTGAGTAGTTTTGAAGCCTTGTGAGGACAGAAATTAGTATTTAAATTATGCTAAAAGATTTGAAATTATATTTCTTTTATTACAGAGATGTTTCCCCTCCAACTATAAATCAGTTGCCTCTGGTGAAAATACATTGTCAAAGTTAAGTGCTGAGCTCATCATAATTATTTAGCATATAGAAATAAAATACTTTTTTTTTTTTTTTAAGCCCAATGCAGGGCTTGAATTCATGACCCTGAGATCAAGACCCGAGCTGAGACCAAGAGTTGGACACTCAACCGAGCCACCCAGGCATCCTGAAACAAAAATACTTTTTATATTAAATACTCCAATGGAGTGTTTAAGTATCACTTTGATAGCTTCTCTATTTCTGTGCAGTAAGCAATTACTTATCTTATAGAGTTTAAAAAAAGGATATGTCTAAAAAATTGAACTTTTTTGTTTGGAAGTTATTGAGGCGAGTGGGTATTTTGTTGGACTATTTTAATCTACAGCATAAAATTTGAAGATTGACTAAGCAAGCAAATATTTTGGGGTCTTAATATTGAAATATTCTGCAGGAGACTAAGCTTATTATATTTTTAAAATTTATTTTGGTTATTTATTTACTTATTCCGGTTAATTGCAAAATAAATGCAATTAAAACATATCTCAAAGGTAACTAAGATTTTCTAAGCCTACTTAGGAAGACTTTTGGAACTAGTTATCGTCATCATCCACAAGAGACTTTTTTGGATGACTATCCTGCATAGGACATTCTGTGAAGGGTTGCTTATAAAAAATTATATAAGACATACTTTGCTCAAGAACCTTCTAACCCTATTGGTAGTCAGTATATATGGGTTAACCTTAGTGTTCAAGATCACTAATCATTGAGGAAATGCAAATCAAAACCACAATGAGATATCACTTTACACTTTTCAGGAATGGCTAAAATGAAAAACGCAAGAAAAACAAGTGTTGGTGAGGATGTAGAGAAAGAGGCACCCTCATGCACTGCTGGTGGGAATGCAAACTGGTGCACCCACTGTGGAAAATACTGTGGAGATAACTTAAAAAATTAAAAACAGAATTACCATATGATCCAGCAATTCCACCACTGAATATTTGCCCCCTCAAAAGCCCCAAAACACTGATTTGAAAAGATCATGCACCCCTATGTTTATTGCAGCATTATTTATAATAGGCAAATTATGGAAGCAACCCGTGTCCATAGATAGATGAATGGAAAAAGAAGATGTTGTAACACACACACACACGCACACACACATACATATAAGGTATATTACTCAGCCGTGAAAAAGAATGAAATCTTGCCATCTACAACAACATGTCCTCTATGACTTAGAGGACATAATGCTAAATGGATGGAATAAGTCAGTCAGAGAAAGACATATACCATCTCATTTCACTCATATGTGGAATTTAAGAAATAAAACAAATGAACAAACAAAAAAAATTTGACAAAAAACCAGATGCTTAAATATAGAGAACCGGTGGTTGCCAGAGAGGAAGGAGTTCCTTCCTTCCTGAAATAGGAGACAGTGAAATGCGTGAAATAGGAGACAGAAATGAAGAGTACAGTTATTTATCATGATGAGCTCTGTGTAATGTATACGAGTTTAAGTCATTATATTGTACATCTGTAACTAATATAACACTGCATAGTAATTATATTTGAATAAAAAAATAAACAAAACTACCAAATTGATTTAAAAAATCATATGAGACATAGTTTGCTCAAGAAGCTCTAATCCTGTTTTTGTTTTTGTTTTTTAAGATTTTATTAATTTATTTGACAGAGAGAGAGAGATCACAAGTAGGCAGAGAGGCAGGCAGAGAGGGGAAGCAGGCTTCACGATAAGCAGAGAGCCCAATGTGGGGCTCGATCCCAGGACCCTGAGATCATGACCTGAGCTGAAGACAAAGGCTTTAACCCACTGAGTCACTCAGGCACCCAAGTTCTAACCCTATGATAGTGAGTATATATGGTTAAACTTAAGCAACAATAAACAAACCAAGTGAGATAGTAATTTCATTGAAGAGACCAGGTTTTGCACTAGAAGGATCTCTCTGTTCTTCTGGTTTTAAGAGCTTAGGCAGGGGCGCCTGGGTGGCTCAGTCGGTTAAGTGTCTGCCTTTGGCTCAGGTTATGATCCCAGGGTCCTGGGATTGAGCCCCGCATCAGGCTCCCTGCTCAGTCAGGGTGTCTGCTTCTCCCTCTCCCTCCTGCATGTGCTCTCTCTGTACCTCTCTCTCTCTCTCTCTCAAATAAACAAATAAAATATTTAATAATAATAATAATAATAACTTAGGCAGATTGTTCAATTTCGCTTGATCTCTATTTTCTCAACTGTAAAATGGGGTTATTGACACAGCCACAGGATTTTTACAGATACAAAAATGTGGTTTTGGATATGAAAGTATTCTGTAAATTGCCAGATTCATACAAATGGCAAGTTTTATTAGCCTATGTTAATAGGCTAATAACACAAATACAGTTTAGACAATAAATGATACAGCAGTTCATAGGAGGAAGCAAACAGCTTGTACAGGCAAAACATGTTTTCAGTAAAGTATACTTAAGGTTCATTTAAACCTGAAATTAAGTTAGGCAAATTATGGAAAAGCACTGCTTTGTTTATGCTTATGAACAAAGTCCCTTTCTCACCAAGCTAACAGTGTAGCTTTTTTTTTTCTTTACATTTGTGCTAACTGAAACCATGCCTAGGTTTGAAAACCTAGTTTAAAATTCAGTATCATTTAAAACCGATTTTCCTGCTAGAGATCTCTTCGTTAATTTTGGCAGGAAGTGTGGTACAGACACTCACCAGCGGAGTGATGGAGTGTGTGATCAGCAACTGATTGGATTGGAACCCAAGAACAGCAATCAGATTTTAACCACTTTGAGTCACAATCTTCAGGGCATAGAATGCATCTAAATGGGTCATTTCATTTCCTGTAACATCCAGTCTGCTCTGTTGCCTTTTAGGGAAAAACTGGTTACGTTCTCCTCTATTTTGTAAAGCTCTTTTTTTTTTTTAAAAGATTATTTATTTATTTATTTGACACAGAGAGAGAGAGAGATCACAAGTAGGCAGAGAGGCAGGCAGAGAGAGAGGGGGAAGCAGGCTCCCTGCTAAGCAGAGAGCCCGATGCGGGGCTCGATCCCAGGACCCTGAGACCACGACCCGAGCCGAAGGCAGAGGCTTTAACCCACTGAGCCACCCAGGCTGCCCCTGTTCTGTAAAGTTCTTGACTGAAGCATCTGAAGCATCTAAATTATGACTGAAATGGTTAAACTGAAGATCCAAAATGGATTTTCCACTCTCTTTCTTTTTTTTTTTTTTTTTTTAAAGATTTTATTTATTTTACAAACAGTGAGAGAGGGAACATAAGCGGGGGAGTGGGAGAGGGAGAAGCAGGCTCCCTGAAGAGCAGGAAGCCCTATGTGGGGCTCAATCCCAGGACACTGCGATCATGACCTGAGCCAAAGGCAGCCGCTTAACCACTGAGCCACCCAGGCGCCCGGATTTTCCATTTTCATGTCTCCCTGCAATTCAAGCATCAATCTCATTTAGAATTTTATCATTTATATATTTTAATTTTCTTGCAAGCAACTTTTTTCTGTGCAATTACTATCCCTTCCAAAATAGTAATGAATTTTTTTCCTGTTATGAGAAGCAAGGTTGTACTTTTCTTTCATTTTGTGGGTATACTCTTTGATGAAAAGAAAGATAATGTACAGCTTTCACAAATCCCTTACTTTTTCAAAGAGGATCTTTGTAGAATGTTTTATTTTTAATTTTTTTCTAAATTGATTTGAGACACAGAGAAAGAGTGCGCTGGAGTAAGCACGTGGGGAGGGGCAGAGGGAGAGGGAGAGAATCTCAAGCAGACTCTGTGCTCAGCGCCTACTTGGGGCTCTATCTCATGACCCAAGATCATGACCCTGAGCTGAAATCAAGAGCCAGATCCTTAACCCACTGTGCCACCCAGGTGTCCCTATAGAATATTTTAATGTGATATTCAAAAGTGGATGTTGAATCATCCAAGATAAAAGAATAAAGATGGCAGAAATTTAATCAGCATATATCAGATCTGCAGAGTCTCTCTTATATACAGTAGCTGTGGCCAATAACACACATGACTAGGCTAGTCTTATTTTGGCTGAAAGCACTCTTATCTTAGTTTCTCTTGTGTAGTCAAAAAAAGTAAAAGTTCTGGAATCTGACAGACTTAGATTTGAATCCCATTACCACTGTATAGTATTTATGTATTCTTGAACAATTACTTAATCCCTGTAAGCCTCATTTTCCTTACATAGAAAATGGAGACACTTATAAACACCTTGTGAAGATTAAAATGAGATAATACATGTAAAAGTCATGGCTGGCCACCTATGACATATTCTGTACCCAATAGTGATGAGCTCTCTGACTCCTTTTTTGGAATAAATCTTTGTTATTAGAAGTCATTACGATTGGGAGATCAGTTACTGAAGCATAACCCAGCTTATCCTGACGAATACTGGACTTTTTACCTAGAAATGGAATGATATGTACCAAATAAACTATAATATATGGCACTGACTAGAGGCTGATAGACAATTGACGTTTCAGGATACATGAGTAGCAATCCATGCTGTACACTATTGAAATAGCTTAGAAGGTAGACAAGGTGCCTGATGAGCTCATAGCTCCAGAAGAGGCTGGAGAACAGACTGTGAGTGCCCTTGTTAGTTGCTATATATGACAAGATATAAGAAACACATGACTTATAAAAGAGCAGACTGATCTGTGAATAGGAATGAAAGGATACGAAGGCCACAACTTTAGAGTCCTATATAAATGGAAGACACAACCATTTCTCAAGCCTAAATTGTAAAAGAATAAAATCAAGAAATGCTCTGATAAAAACTTGGCTTTGTGGTAAGAATTAAAACAAGGGGATACTTGTCTCACCCATTGTAAAAACATCTGAATAGATTAAGGTATTCTCCAAGAAATTCTTAAAATTGGACAGAATGACTCAATGAACAGACACCAGAGTTGTAGTTCTCCCATCAAAGTCTAATATTTCTAAGGTAATCACAATAAGTCAAGAGAAGAATGAGAAAGAAGCAGCAAAAATTTAAACAAGTATCTATGTATATATACATGCACACATATATGCTTCTTGGATGTATTTTATATAGTAGTGTAAATGTAAAATTCTAAGAAGTGTGTCTAGAAAAGAAGAAAGAATTATGGTTTATTAGTACATGGAGCTAACTGGACTTCAACAGATAAGAAACCCATCATTTTAAGAGAGTTTACGGATATAGATACAAGGGGTCTCGGCTAAGAAAGTCTTCTTCAAAACCAAAAATTATCCTTCGGTACCTATGTTTCTACAGGCAGATAATAGGCTTAGAAGTGTGCTCACTTCACAAGGAGCCAAGGTGGATAATGAGAAAAACCAACCAAGCAATAAACAGAAACAGAAGAAACAAAGACCACCAGAGCTCTTCCCAGAGAACTGAACTGGGCAAAGTCAAGGAATATTCCTGTCCTGGGGGCATAGAGGGATTTCAGACACTAGCATATACAGGTAGAAAAGTTTTCGGATAGCTTTATTTTCTGATTCTAAACCATCATAACAGGTATAAGCAGCATAAATGACCATATTTTACCTATAAACCTGCCTGCATTACATTCAGATTGTACTTGTAGAATCTTTTAATAAATGAAAATTCTGATTCCTCTTCAGACAGATATTCACCATCGTTAACCACACAACTATGCAGCCACAAAATGGCGAGCATGGCCATGATAGGTGGTCAGTAAAATTGTATTCTCTAGCCTTCTAGCCATTCAGATAGTATAGGTTTAAGGAATGAATGCTGGCTATACTGATTACCTATGCTTCATAAATGAATGGATGAAACAGGCTTCAGTTTAGGCTTCTGATAACTGAAATTGAACTTGCTGAAACATCACATGCTTTGCCATTACCTTTTCTGATGATTGTCTTAAAGTTCAAGTTTAATCATGTGGCTTCCCTACTCATGATCTTTCCATGGCTCCCCATTAACTTCCAAATCATGGACAAGCTCCTCACTCTGGCATTCCAGGCCCTTCCTTGTGACACCCTCTCTAATCTTTCCAGCTGTATGTCTTACTGCTAGCATAATTGCACGTGACTGCCATAAGATAGGCGAGTGGAGTAGGCGGTGCTTTCTGCCGCAGAGTAGAGAGCAATTTCATCCACCAGGAGCTAGAACTGAAGGTTTGTATGCCACGAATACTCTTTGGGCTCTCAGAAATAACAACACCCTCTGCCTTACGCTGTCAAAACAATTTGACCCACATAGATTCTCTTTTCCGCCTAATCAGTCCTTATTTTAAATCTTGTCCCTGATGGTGCTCACCCAGAGCTTTCAAACCCAGCTGGGCTACTGGACTTTTGCCTTTGGAAACTTGCCCTGCCCCTGTGTTGACACCATGGCATCCATCCATTTCTGGCTACTGGTCTTTGCTCTCAGATTTCCTTTTGGCAATTGCATTGTTCCTTCAGCTTGGGCCGATTCTGACATCAGTCTTCATGCAACTTTGCCCCATCTGTCATTCAGTCATCCTCTACACCCTTCTTGGCTTCTGCTGCCGCTGACCAGGCTCATGCCTTCAGGTGGGGGTTGGAAACACCCTCCTCTTCAAGTTGGCAGCCAGTCCTCACACTACACCATATGCTGCAGCCAAACTAGCCTAGTCATCCAGTGTGGTGGCTGCCTAGAATTTCCGTCCTCCAGCGAGGGTTTTGAAGGATGGGAAGATACTATCTGTCCTTCGAGATCTGCCCTAAATGCCATCTCCTATGTGAAGCTTTCTTTATCTGAGTCCCCTGGACAAAATTAGACAGTTTTCCCTCTGCATGCCCATAGCTCTCTTTGTTTGGTCTAATTTAGATTAATCTCATCACTTTATGATTCCAAACCAAGCAAATGCTTCATCTGCCGTTATGGCCCAGTTCAAATGCCACTCTCTGGATCCCTCTTTGATGTTCTCCCCACCCACAGCAGAAGGAAACAATTCCTCTTCCTGTTTCCTTGACATTCAGGACAGATCTAAGTTCCTTAATGGCAGGAATATATTTTATTCTTCTTTGTAGTCTCTCTGCTCAGCTCAGGGAGCTGTCAATAGGTTTCTGTAAAACCTCACTGTCGATATGAACTTTTACCTATGTTATTTCATTTGATCTTTGAATGACAAATAAGAAAAAAAAGAACAGTTACTATCCTCATAAGAGGAAACCAAGGCTCCAAGTCATTAATCAATTTAGTCCAATCTCACATAGTTATAACCGGAACCAGGTCTTTCTTTTTTTTTTTTTTTTTAAGATTTTATTTATTTATTTGACAGCGAGAGAGAGAGAGAGATCACATGTAGACAGAGAGGCAGGCAGAGAGAAAGGGGGAAGCAGGTTCCTTGCTGAGCAGAGAGGCCGATGTGGGGCTCGATCCCAGGACCCTGAGATCATGACCTGAGCCGAAGCCAAAGACCTGAGCCTTTAACCCACTGAGCCACCCAGGTGCCCCCGGAAACAGGTCTCAAAGGTACTTTAAATCTAAGTAACTTACTACTATTCATTCATTCATTCATTCAGTATCTGCATGCTAGAATTTCAAGGGCAGATAAAATAGGATCTTACCTAAAGGTGACAATGGGAAAAAAAAAACATATAGTCTCATACATGCTTACATGCTTTGAAAGAAGAAAGCCCAGAATTGTATCAGATCACATCCATGTATATATATATCTTAAAGGACAATGAGCAGTTAATCAAATTGAATACATAGGAGGAAGAAATTTCTAGACATGAAAGCATGTGCAAAGCCACGGAACTGTGAGAGGACGCAGCCCTTCTGGGGAGCCTCAAGCATATTAGAATGGCTGCTGTGCTGAGTGAGGAACAGCAGGCAGAGAGGTGAAATACTTCTTAGAAGAGAGTGTGGACACAGAACAAAGATAGTGTCAAAGCAGAATTACTCAACTCTCATTTGGCTTTCCTGTTCTCCCCGAAAGGGCAATGACTTTAAAAAAAAAAAAAAAGCACAGCCACCCTGGACATCATTGAGATTTTACGAAACTGAAAGTAAGGGGCACCTGGGTGGCTCAGTCAGTGAAGCACCTGCCTTGGGCTCAGATTATGATCTTAGGGTCCTGGAATCAAGTCCCGCATCAGGCTCCTAGTTCAGCGGGGGGTCTGCTTCTCCCTCTCTCTCTGCAGCTTCCCCTGCTTGTGCTCTCTGTCTCTGTGTCTGTCAAATAAATAAATAAAATCTTAAAAAAAAAAAAAATACACCTGAAAGTAAGCATGGTAGTAGCGGAGGAGATCCTACATATTGGTTACTGCACGTGACTGAAACGCCTCAGATCCAGTCAGACGGCTGAGGCAACAAGTGAACTCAAAGAGGGTGCTTCCCCAGAATTGTCCTCTCACCTCCAACTACTGCATAAAATGTGAGAAGTCGCCACCACAACGAATTTTGAAAGGAATTACATGGCCTTCCTCTCCATTCTTCTTAGGGGGTTCTTGTTAGAGATGACTTAAACTAGGAAAGACTCATTTGTTAGTTTTAGGAATTATTTCTTAGGATCGTGTGGTAGGCAGAATAATGGCCCCTCGAAGATGTCCACAACCTCATCTCTGGAAGCTGTGAATGTGCTACCTTACACGGCAAAAGGGATTTTGAAGATATGATCACATGAAAGATCTTAAAATGGAGAGATGTCCCTGGAATTTGGGGGTGGGCCCAGTGCAATCATCATGGTCCATAAAGGAGAGAGAGGTAAGTGGGAGAGTCAGAGTTAGAGAAGATGTGATGCTGGAAGCAAGGGAACCCATTTGCCAGCTTTGAAGATGGAAGAAGCCCATGAATTAGGAAACAGGCACCCTCCAAAAACTGGAAACGTCAAGGAAAAGGATTCTCCCCTCAAGCCTCCAAAATCATACTGCAATGCCACACCTTGATTTTTAGCTCAGTGAGATCTGTTTTAGATATTTAATCTTCAAAACTATCAGATAAAAATTTATGTTGTTTTAAGCAACAAAGTTTGTGGTAATTTATTATAGTAGCAATAGAAAACTGAAACACCAGCCACTGGGTTTCAAAATGCCCTTAATATTTCAATGACTCTCTTCATTATTATTATATCTCCAGTTTGTAGCACAATGCCAGGAATAAAATAGACACATAATAAAAATATTTAAAGTTGATTGAGGAGATCATTCATTCATTCATTCTTAAGAGCTTATATTTCACCCGTAAGAGAGGAGACTGGATCATTCTCAAGCCTGCCAAATAGTTCTGGTAACCTTTTCAACATTGTTCTATAAGTCTCCAATGTGAAATGTAATGTATTTTTTTAAAATTTTTTTTAAGTTTTTTTTATTTATTTATTAGAGAGAGAGAGACTGAGAATGAGAGGAGAGAAGGTCAGAGGGAGAAGCAGACCTCCCGCAGAGCCGGGAGTCTGATACGGGACCCGATCCCGGGACTCCGAGATCATGACCCGAGCCGAAGGCAGTCGCTTAACCAACTGAGCCACCCAGGCGCCCTGAAATGTATTTTTTTACAACAAAAGAGTAACTGAATATTTGAATGCATTTTTAAGCAAAACTTTCAACGAAACATAAAATACATGAAGTGCACAAATCTGAAAAGAATAAGTTAATTAGTAAAAGGGAACACACCCATGTAACCACTGTCCAGATCAAGAAATAGAACATGGTTACCCTGAAGTTTCCCTCTTGCTCCATCCAGGGACGGATTCCTTAAAAGTAACCAGTCAGGACTTCTAACACCATAGATTCGTTTTGCCTGTTTTCCAAATGTATCTAACCAGAAACATACGACGTGCACTATTTTGTGCCTGGCTTAGTTCAGTCAACAGTATTTGGGTGTCATCTCTCACCTGTGTCGACTCTCACTTCTCACACCAAATGTAGGGGTTTTATTCCCCACCTGAATCAATTTTCCCACATTCTGGACACCAACTGAGTGTCCTGCAACTTAATTCATATGCTGTCTGGAATTAATGTAGACCCACAGAGTAACGGCTCAATCCCACAAGACTGCCCCTACTTCAGAAGTCAGTCACAATTCCTTGACTTCCTGTACTTCTGACTGGCTCTAAATTGGGGGATTCCCATGATCCCTGTCAGAGTTTGATAATTTGCTAGAATAGCTCACAGATACTCAGGTCAATAGTTTATTATGAAGGACACAACTCAGGAACAACCAAATGGCAGGGGTGTGTAAGGCAAGATAGAGGGGAAGTGATGCAGAGCTTCTGTGGTCCCTCTGAATGTACCACTCTCCCAGCACCTTGATGTGTTCATCAACCTGGAAGCTCTCTGAATTCCACTGTTTAGAGACTTTCATGGAGGTTGTATTATGCAAGTGTTTCTGGAGGCTGGAAAGTTCAAAATCAAGATGCTTACAGATTTAGCGTCTGGTGAGAGTCTGCTTCCTGTTTTCTAGACAGCTCTCTTGTTGTGTCCTCACATGACAGAAGGGCCAAGGAATTCTCTAGGTATTTTTTTTTTTTAAGATTTGGTTTATTTATTTGTCAGAGAGAAAGAGAGAACACAAGCAAGGAGAGGGGCAGAGGCAGAGGGAGAAACGGGCTCCCCGCCAAGCAAGGAGCCTGATGTGGGACTTGATCCCAGGACCCTGAGATCATAATCTGAGCCGAAGGCGGATCCTTAACAGACTGAGTCACTTAGGTGTCCCTCTCTAAGTACTTTTATAAAGGCATTAACGCCATTCTTGAGGGCTCCATCCTTGTGACATAATCACTCCCCAAAGACCTCAGACCTAATACCATCACATTGGGGATTGGAATTTCAACATATGACTTTTGTTTATTGAATTTAGTTCACTGCAGTAAGCAGGTTTGATTAAATCATTGGCCATTGGTGATTCACTTAGTCTCCAACTCTTCTGCCCCTACCCTCACCAGAGGTCTGAGGGTGAGGCTAAAAGTTCCAGTCATCTAATCATAGTTGTTCCTCTGGAAACCAGCCCCACCTGAAGCTATCTAGAGGACCACCAAAGATCACCTCACTAGCATAAACTCAGGTATGGGCGAAAGGGCCTTATTATGAGTAACAAAGGATACTCCTTTTATCCCGACCTATGGGGAAGTTCCAAGAGTTTTAGAAACCCTCGTGCCAGGAATCTGGACAAAGACTAAGTGTATATTTCTTATTAGATTTAATATCACACACTTACATGGCATGTAAAAGTCTATTCATTTTCATTAATGTATTCTATTTTATGAATGTATTAAAATTTATTTACTTATCCTTTATATTTTTACATGACATATTGGTTGTGCCCAATATACAGAATAATGCCTGATGAACATTCTTTACTTGCATTTTGATAGTCCTATATCCATTAGAACTCCTGGTTCGCAGGGTGTTCTTATGTTCAAACTGTGTAGATACTACCAAACGACCTTTCAAAATGTTTGTACCAATGTATAGTCTCAATGGTAGTGAATTGATGCATGTCTATACCAACACTTAGGATTATTATTTTTTAAGTTTAGCAGTCTGGTAGGTATATAACTTCATGCTATTAATTCTTATTACTCTGATATATGATTAAATTGAGGGCCTTTTCATATATTTTAGGCTTCTTTTATGGTATTTCTTGACCATTTTTCTATTAGATTGTCTACCTTTTTCTTATTGATTTTCGAGAGCTCTTCACATATTATGGATATCATGGACATGAAATCTTGGTTGGATGTATGTCTTAAAAATGCTGTCACTCTTTCTGTGGCTTGCCTTTCACTCTCTAATGGCTGTCTTTTGATGAACAGAGTACCGGTCCAATTTATTGATTTGTTTTATATTTGGGGTTTTCTACTATTTAAGAAATGTCAAATATTCCAAATCAATGGCAACTTTCACCGTTTTCCTTCTAAAAACTATCTTTCACTATCCACCTTTAAATTTAGAGACCATCTCATTAAAATTATTGCTACACAAGTATTTGTCTATCCAACACCAGTCATTTAAAAAAGGATTCCCCTTACCTTCCACAATAAAGATTATTTTTATCGTAAAACAAGAGATTGTAGGGGAACCTGGGTGGCCCAATCAAGTGAGCGTCTGACTTTGAATTCAGCTCAGTTCATGATCTCTGGGTTGAGGGATCAAGCACAACAATGGGCTTTGTGGTGGGCATCATGGATCCTGCTTAAGATTCTCTCCCTCTCTCTCTGCTCCTCCCCTGCCTCCTGCTGGCATGCGCTGTGTACTCTAACAAACAAACAAAAACAAACAAACAAGAGATTGTATATGGTAGCTTTATTTCTAAATAATTTTCCCTTCCGATCTTTTTATGTATTTGTGTATTCCTCATATAAATATCACATAGTCTTAATTACCATAGCTTTTTTTTTAAAAGATTTTATTTCTTCATTTGAGAGAGAGAGTGCGCGTGCACGAGTAGGGGGAAGGGCAGAGGGAGAAGTAGACTCCCCACTGAGGCAGGAGCCTGACATGGGGCTCGATCCCAGGACCCTGGGATCATGACCCGAGTCGAAGGCAGACACAACCAACTGAGCCACCCAGGCGTCCCAATTACCATAGCTTTTTAAAGTCTTAATACCTGGTTGTGTAAGTACTTCAGTTTCATTCCTTATCCTCATGATCATTTCGGAAAAACTTGGCTTTCAATTTTACATAGTAAAGCTTTTCATCATATTCCATATTTATCTTATTTGTTGTATTTGCATTTTATTGCTGTTGTTCCTGTTTTATTTTTTCAAGATCTTGTGTTTTTATTTGAGAGAGAGAGAGAGAGAGGAGAAGGAGGAGCAGAGGGAGAGGGACAAGCAGACTCCATGCTGAGTCTGAAGCTGGATGTGGGGCTCAATCCCCAACCTTGAAGTCATGACCTGAGCTGAAATCAAGAGTTGGACATTTACCAGAGGTTACCCAGGTGTTCCCTGTGTTTTAGCCAAATACATTTTACAGACTTGTCCTAGTGAACTAAACCTCTATTCTATTGTACTAAATCTGGTACTAGAGTCATCTTTTGAGTATGGACTGCAATTTTTAAAAATCTACTATTTTCATTTGATTCTTTAAAAAACTGAATCCCAACTTGTTTAGCAAAATTTTCTATCTTTTCAATTATTTCTCGAATATGGTACTCACAACTATAGTCCATTTCTCATTAATTCCAGTAGGTCATGTTATGGTGATGATATCTTTTGCCAGAGAGGGCCCACTACTACCTGTAAACAGAGAAAGTGGGAATAGGCATCTTCATCTAGTTTGGGACTGACCTGACACACACAGTTAGGTTGCAGTTTTTACAAAGTGTCTTCTTCATAGGTCCCCACAAAGAGTTTCAACTCGGCTGTCCCAAACAATTTGTTTCTACACTCCGTACTGAAAGACTACTGTAAATTTTCTTCTGCTTTAAAAAAACTACCAACGGTCATGCCGACTACTCTGTACTAGGATCTTTCCCCTTAAATGTCTGCCTTCCTAGGCATCCTAGAATTCCTTTTTTTCTTCACCCTCCGGAGCACTGGAAAACTGCAGAAAACTCCCGACGGCTTCTCTCCATCTTAGTGGTGGCCCTCTGTTACAATTCCTGACATTTTACCAAGTCAGTAGTTAGCAAACGCCCTGAAGAAAAGATACTTATGCTTGCGGCCTTATCTCTTCACCATTTTGTGCTTTGTGGTTTCCTCCTCTCTGAGATCACATATGTATCATATATATCATGGTATATGATATATATGTCTCTTTTTTTGAGTTTGTTCTTGGCAGGAACATTGTTCCGCTATAAAACAATTCCACTGTAACTAAAAGTGGAAGTTGTTATCTGAAAGATATCTGATATCAATAAATGCAGTGAATAAACAAAAATAACTTAGCTGAGTGACATTCTTACATGAAATTATTCAAAGGAATTTACACATTCCTTTCTGTCCTATCTCTGCAGAATTATAAAAAAGAGGTAGTAGTTACTAAAATATAGGAAGTATTCTTCTAGTAGTCAGAAAGAGCATAAAAACACTTCCCCAAAATGCAGATCATTGAGCTTTCATTTTAGTCCTCTTTAAAATTCTCGTATGGATTATAAATTGTTTTCCTGCTCTTGTAAAAGCTAAGGCCTAGAATTCAACCTAAGTTCGCTAAGAACAGGCTATGTCACAGGGAACTCATTTGCTTTTTAATAGCCTGACCACACAGGTGGAAAATAGAAGTTCTCTGGTCATGCTCTAGACTTAGAATATCCAGATTAAATCAAAACAATTCTCATAATGACTTTTTAGAGAGGCATGATATAATTAACTATAAAATAATTTGTCCTGATTGAATTCTAGCCAGAGTGTGGATTAATAGAGCTGAATATCAACCTATCCTGTAGCGTCCAGAGACATGACTTTGACCGATCCTGTTCAACAAGTTTTTCAGTTACTTTACCACAGCTTAGAAGGCATGTTCGCTACATTTTTCAGTGATGCGAAACTTAGAAATCTGGTTAATTCAGTGTGAGAAAATCAGGATTCTAAAAGTTTTCTAAAGAATGGAAATAGCAAGACACAAATTTACCAAGAATATAAATAAAAATGTGAACCTACATGTAAAAAATAATTGAGTATGTATTTTTATAAAAGTGAGCATTACATTTGTATTAGAGAAGTCCAAAATAATTTGGATTACACTGGTGTAATGGTAATGTAAGAGCAGGACAATGAGAGTTCTATGTCCTATTTGCCTGCCCTTGCGCTAGTGCAGATATCAGATTCTAATAGAAACACTGGCAAAGTGTGATACATCTAGAAAAGAATGACAGGGATCATGGTCAGGAATCCTTGAACAATTTGGGACTTTTTTGCTCAGAGATGATTTGGAATTATAAATCCCTTTCTCCCACTTGACAGTGTTTCTATATGAAAAGTGAGAGAATATGGAACTGTTACGAGAACGGAAATACTTACAAAGAGCCAAATTTGACAGGAGAATGAGTTTATAGAATGCATATTTTAGCTTGCTGTAAGGTACAACTTTTACTAAATACAAATGGTAAAAACTCAGTGGGCTATCTTGTGATGGCAAGCATTTATTCCTTCATTACTAATTCACTTACAATTCAATAGCTACTGGATGCTTATGCTGTGTCAAGATTGTGTGAATATTAGAGAAAAGAACTAGAAATTCTACCTTCTCCCCATGAGCTCATCACTTAGTAGGAATGGAGTGGGTGTGGGAGATAAAGTGATAGAAAAATAATTATAATAGAATGTAAAAGGTGCTATAGTAATTGTTTTCAGCAGGTCTTAGCAGTGGATAGAATTAGAATTCTATCCCAGGAATAAGGGAATAACTAGGAAAGGTTTATTACAATAAAAAAATATTAGCTAAGACTGGTTAGCTCTTTTCTTTGTAAAGTTCTGTAACAAAAGCTTTGCACACATTATCTGATCTAATCTCCAAGACCATCCTGGACTCTATTACTTTTCTCATTTTGTAGATCAGGAAACTGAGGACAGTAAGGCTTTGGAACTTCGCCAAGGTTATCCAACTACTAAGTGGTAGAGTCAAATCATAAACCGAGGAAACTTCATTCCAGGAACAAGATTCTCTTTTTTTCCATCTATTTTAACATCTATATATTTGATAGGCAGAACTTTATAAATCAAGTTGATAACGACCTCACAGATTACTAAAGAATGTTCTGAGTATAATATTACATTTTATTATTGTTTGTCAACCCTTTAACAGTGGTATGTGTTATCGGTTTATCTCCCCAACGTGAGTATAGATCTGTTTTTCTAAAATTTTTATTTTGATTCCAGTTAGTTAACACCCAGTGTTATATTAGTTTCAGGTGTATAAGGTAGTGACTCAACACTTTCATACATCAACCTGGTTCATCACAAGTTCATTCCTTGATCCCCATCACCTATTTATCCCATCCCTACCCACTTCCCCTCTGGCTTGCCTCTTACCCTTTTTTTCCCCCATGCTCATTTCTTTTGATTCTTAAATTTCATATATGAATGAAATCATATGGTATTTGTCTTTCTCTAACTGACTTATTTTGCTTAGCATTATACTCTCTAGATCCATCCACATTGTTGCAAATGGCAAGATTTCATTCTTTTTTTATGGTCAAATAATATAATTATATATAATACATAAGTAATATAATATATAATAATATAATTATATATATGATGGAATATGTCATCAATGTTGGTGGACACTTGGGCTGCTTTCATACCTTGGCTATTATAGATAATGTCGCTATCAACATCAGGGTGCATGTATCCCTTTGAATGAGTGTTTTCATATAATTTGGGTAAATACCCAGTAGTGCAATTGCTGGATCATAAGGTAATTCTATTTTTAACATCTTGAATCTCAGGGGCAATATTCTTAACCAATGTTTTCCAAACTTTGTCACAACCAATTGTGAGCTACATTATATTTTACATGGTAAGGGTAAATATTTTTAAGAAACTCTTGCTTTAGCTATGTAAGTGTGTATACCTGTGTCTACATGTGTGCGCATGCATGCTAAGTTACAATATAACATGAAATTCTTACAGTCATACCTTAGGAATCTATTGCTATGTAACTAGTGACTCCAAAATGTAGTGGATTCAAATAGTAGTATTTATTTATTATCTCCCAGGTTCTGTGGGTCAGAAATCCAGGCATGGCTTACCTGGGTCCCCTGACTCTGGGTCTCTCACAAGACTGCTGTTCTCCTCAGTCTTCGCTGGAGGTATTTGGGTCCCAGTTCACTCACCTGGTTGTTGGCAGGATTCAGTTTCTTCTGGGCTGTTGGACTGAAGCCATAGTTCCTTCTGCATGGTTGGCCGGAGGCCTCCAGCTTCTTGCCACATGGGCCTCTCCACAGAGCACCTCCCAACATGGCAACTTGTCTCACAGAGCCAGTGACAGAATAAGAGGGCAAGGGAGAGCTTCAGCACAACAGAGCTTACAAGATGGAAGTCATAGTCCTTTGAAAACTCATCACAGAAGTGACATCCTACTACTGCTGTCATATTCTATTTGTGAGAAGGTGGTTACTAGGTCCAGCCCAACTTCAGGGCAGAGGATTTCACTCAGACATGAATTCCAGGAGGAGGGTATCATTGACAGTCTTACCAGAAGTCGACTAACAAAGCAGGCTGTAGTCGGTATGTATTATATACCTTGTTTCCCTCAGACTAGCATAACTGAAGGAGCTGTGTGGAAGTCATTTTGGAGGGCAGTCAAAGGTTAGCACAGAGAAGCTTCACTATCTTCTGCTAAACTCTTAAAATCTGCGTCCTTTCCCCTTTACCCATAGCTGTGGTAATGATCCCTGGAAGTTCTCCCATGGAATAATAGTATAGACAACATGGCAGGCACTGTTCTAAATGCCCTACGAATACTTTAGCTCATTCAATCTTTTATAAGTGCCCTATGGCTTAGGTTGTATTAGGATGATCTTCTCGTGGGTGAAGAAACTGACACATGGAGCAGACACAGGGTTACTGAGGAGCGAGATGAGGCTTGAACTTTATAAGCAGCTAATTCCAGAGAAAAGGCTCTGGGTCACTGTGTGTATTATGAGGTCTCCCACTGAATCTCCTAAAAGCTATGCCCACTGCCTCTTCTCCATCTGCTTTCCCCTTTCTGCAATATTTGTTCTGCAGACAGCCCGGCGTTTTCTTGGCGTCGTCATTTCTCCCGGCTTTCAGAACACTACAATGTCACGACTATAGATCAGACAATTCCTTCCACTCACAGCAAATCGTGATCGAATTATGGCGTGTATGCAGTTTGTCTCCTCTATTAGATTTTAAGCATTGACAGATTAGCATCAGTTAAAATAATCTGTGCCGTTGGTACAGTGAGTGCATAATAATAATTGGTTGGCTAATTCTAGAAACATTCACTTTATACCGAACGTAGGGCTTATGCTTCTGTGTATTCACTCAACACAAAGGCTAAGCAACTCCTCTGTTTCAGGCACTGTTCTCAGTGCTGGGTAAAGAGTAAAGAACAAAGTAGACAAAACTCAGCTCTTGTGGAGCATACATTCTACTCAGAGGGGCTTAAGTTAAGTGAATGCAAAACAAGAAATGAATTCTGACTAGCTCGCCTAAATGTACATCCGAACTCTAGGAAGCAATAAACACAAATCACCAAAGATACGGTTGTCAGAGTAAATGGGAGCAGAATCTTATCTTTACGCTTAAAATCATAAAATCCTTCCCCGGTGACGTACTGAACCTCTATGGAACATTCAAAAATGTTCTAGACATTGATGTAACAGATACCGAAAAGGAAACTGAAAGGCCTCTCATTTTATCCTTGGTCAAAAGTGCTTCTATTGCTGACCTTTCCAAGGACTAAAAGATAGAGCTTAATGTAATAATTTCCTTTCCAGAAGAATTCAGAGCCTGTTTTCATATTCAGACTTTCACTTTCTCAGCTTTCCCAACTTTCCCCCATGGCAATACTTAGCATCTGGACAATCCATGTTTTTCTCTGCCAAAGCTCTCCCCCGTCCCCCTTTTTTTATTTCACTAATTCTTAAGGCCACCCTGTTGCCTCACTCAGCTACTCTCAGTTTCAACCACCACAGCACATTCTGGAATTATCTCATTATAATAGTCCAGAAATATGCCATAAATTAGAATTCTATTGTGGTCTAATAATTAGCTGCCACTGTGGAAAGAATTTCACACCAGATGAGGGAAGGGGTTTTTGGTCCTGCCTGGTGGGAAGTGGGGTGTGTTTGTGTCTATGTGTGTGTGTGAGAGAGAGAGAGAGAGAGACTTTCTTATTCATTTGCAAATTTCTTTATAGAAAGGTAGTTCTATTTTCAGTATACATGCTGCCGAAGTGAGCACAGAAAAGTAGTTCTAAAGCCTACAGAGACTAGTCTACACAGCTAACCGGGGTCATCATGAGGCTGCAATTAACTTTAAGTGATTTGTTTCTTATCATAATCCTTGCCAAATAATACTTCTGGGACAAGAGAAGTACCAAAGTTACCCAGTTCCTTTTTCAATTAGAAAAGAGTCTATGTTGCCACCCACCCACTGCTTTGTGAGTGTGGCTTTCATGAGTTTTTCAAATGAAATTTACTTCCAAAGATGCAAAGATCCCTGTCCTGTTCTGGGTGACAAATGCTTCCTTAGGCACTGGGGAGGTCAGAGCGGAAATAGTCATTGTTGTCTGGTTGTTTTTTTTCCCACCCATTCAAACAATTGAATGTGTTACCAGGGAGAGAAGAACATTTAAATAAGAGCTGCACTCAAGTTCTAGAGCAATGAACAAAATGCTCACATTGTGTATATGTGGAAAAAAGGCAAATTATGAGAATTGCTTTTTAAGATTCACATACACACATACACACACAAAGATCTGCAGCACTTGAAATACTAAAAAAGATATTAGATATAAGAATTATGTTTTAGATATATCTGCTCTCGTTTTATGTTTATATTCAGTGACTTTGTCATAGGTAGATATTTCTCTATGAAGACAGATTTATATTTAACATTTTAATCTTGAATATTTTCTAATTTGAGCAGTTTATTAAGTATTGAATTCACACTCCCGTGATGTTTTTACGTTGTCAAATATGTTTTAGTTATCGCAAGTTCACTTGAATTCAGTCAATATTATAAATTACCAACTTATTTCTATATAAATATAAAACCCATTGTTAACATGTATATATTTTTATAAACTATTTTATTCCTGAGAACAACAACAAAAAACTATGTTATAAGCATAAATGAAGTTAATGAGAAGCCATGGTTTAGTATCATAATCACTTTCCCTAACACCTAAAATCTCTTCACCTACAACTTGGACACATCAACTCCACTTAAAAAGAAGAACTGGAAATTATGTGGCATTAAAAGAGGAAACACAGATACGCCTGGATGGCTCAGTCCTTTAAGCAGCTGCCTTTGGCTCAGGTCATGATCCCGGGGTCCTGGGATCGAGTCCTGGGATCAAGTCCTGTATCAGGTTTCTTGCTTGGCACAGGGCCTGCTTGTCCCTTTGCCTGCCTCTCTCTTTCTGACAAATAAATAAATAAAATCTTAAAAAAATAAAATAAAATAAAAGATGAAACAAAAAGATTTTGATGGAGTATTATAAAAATATTTTCCCATTTATTTGGCTCAAAATACCATACCCTTTTGAAAGATGCATAGTAAAAAATGGATTTTATGAATTTATATAAACATATGTTCTTTGGTCATCTATATCAGACTTTTATTTCAAACATATATCAGAGCATATGCAAAAAAATGTAGTTCACGGTTCTTTGATGATAGCAAGTCAATCTGAACTCTCTTCCCTTTCAAGTTTCCATGTCATTAATTTCCTTTGTGTTCCCTGCTGCTCCTTGAAGCCCCTCCTTGGATAATATCCCACCTTTTTTCTTAACAGAAGTAGGCAATATCCTTCAGAAGAGAGATTTATGGTCTAGAAGTTTCTAGATTTCTATGATTATAGGAATTTTCCCCTCTTTTTCTCAGGGTTCCACTGTTAGTGGTATCCAGACAGCACAGTATTAAGAGAAACCAAGAAAGAGAAAGAATGTTCTGGATTGGCTTCAGAAAGATTTTCTTTGATTTCATTTTTCCTTTTACTTGCTGTGGTCTGGAAAACAGGACTATTGTTTTTTTGTACATTTCAGATTGGAATTGTTGCTTCCCTAACATTAAAAGTCTTTCCATATATCAAGAAAACTGAAACAAGTAGCTAAGGAAGCTCAAACACTAACGCAAAATGAACTAGCCAGCCGCTTGAGGAGGTACCTCACTATGGTGTCATCACTACACAAAATCTTGGCTGAAGCTTTAATAGTTACACAGAGTGGATGAGGATTTGGAAGGACAGACTCATAGTAACCAAACCCCAAACTGATTAACAAACAAAAGACTAATTAACTAACTTAGAGTAGGAATATTGAGAGAAAGGGTCAGTTTTTCCACCCTCTTTATCTTATCAAGATGAAGTTCCTAAATTTCTCTTTAAAAGTGATATATGAACATCTTTGTGATGAAAAGCTGAATTGTGTGCCCCCCCAAATTCATATGTTAGAGTTCCAACCATTGTACCTCGAAACGTAACTGTATAGTATTTGGAGACTGTCTTTAAGAGGTAATTAAGTTAAAATGAGATCATTTTGGTGGGCACTCATCCAATATGATTGGTATCCTTATAAGAGAAAATCTGGACACAGACCATGTAAAGACAACAGGGAGAAAACAGCCATTTATAAGCCAAAAAGAGAGGCCTTAAAAGAAACCAACTGCCGACACCTCAGTCCCAGGCTTCTGACCTCCAGAACCGTGAGAAAACATATTTCTGTCATTTAAGCCAACTGCTTTGTGATATTTTGTTATAGTAGCCCAAGCAAATGGTTTCAATTATGGGGGGGAAAACTCAAAAATTAAAAAAAAAAATAGACAAAGACAATGAAGACTACATCTAATTACCTAAATAAGCTATCGTTACAGTATTCAAGTATATCCTTTTATATATTTTTTGGTGCCTATATATGGCTGTTTTTAAAACAAAAATGTAATTTTACTAGATATAATTTAAAACTTACTTTTCCACTATATCCATGTCTATAGAATACCTTGAAGGGTGAGATAATATTGCATCGTATGATTTTTATCTTTTATTATTTAGCCAAGCCTCTGGCATTGAACAGTTAGGATGTAACAACATTTTCACTCTTATATGAACAGTCTTTGGTTGAAAGCCTAGTTCCACAACTTTAGGACTATGTGGGTTTAGATAATTAGTGATAAATTTGGGGAAAAAGAAGTTCATTAAAAAGTTAGGACTATTAGTTCTGAAATATATGGACAAAATTACATAATTTCCTTTAGTATTTTTCTCTGAGAAATATTTTCTTTTTTGGCTGATTAAAATCTTTAGCACCATATTATGCATCTGGGTCATGTTACCAAAGCCTGATTGCTTGCACATTATTTTAGGATTTATACCCTAGTTTGTATTTCAGAGTTCTCATCACTCAAAAATTTGAAATAGGCAGCTGATAAATTATTAATTCCATTTTTCAGTTTAGGCTTAATCTAAACATTTTCCTTGGGGCCAGCATTCTAACAATATATGAGCACTCCTACAACTTAATCTTTACATTTTGGCAGGGATCACAGGCATCTACTTCGACACAAATGAAATATGTTCAAGTTCCTTTTTACATTAGCAAAAAGAAGACTGGCCAATAAAGGAGAGAATGAGAAATGAAGAAAAATTACTTGTATCTGAAATACTCGTTGATGTGCTTGTATTTAAAACTGTCATTATATTCTTAAGTAGCTTTAGCTCAGCTATTAGAAAATTGAAAAGTTTTTTTTTCATTTTACCTTATTTCACATTTGGAGATTACTTGACGTCAAATGGCTTTTTGTCTCCTTCTCCTAGAGCAAAACTATACTTTAGTTACCTTTTAATACCTAGAAAAGGAGGGAAAAACAACAGTATATTTTTGTGGTCTATACGGAAGACATGAATAATTTATCTTTATTTTTGTTTTTTTTCCTGAGAATAAAGTAAGTTTTTTTTAAATTTTAGCATAGTTAACATACCATGTGATATTAGTTATATTGTCAGGTGCACAATATAGTTATTTATCAATTCTACAGGTTACTCAGGGTCCATCATGATAAGTGTACTCCCAACCCCCTCACCAATTTCACCCAACCCCCTATCCCCCGCCCCTCTGGTAACCATCAGTTTGTTCTCTGTATAGAATAAAGTACGTTTTGGGCGCCTGGGTGGCTCAGGTCACGGTCCCGGAGTCCCGGGATCGAGTCCCACATCGGGCTCCCAGCTCCACGGGGAGTCTGCCTCTCTCTCTGACCTTCTCCCCTCTCATGCTCTTTCTCACTCTCTCTCTCAAATAAATAAATAAATCTTTAAAAAAAAAAGAATAAAGTACGTTTTAATTAAAATAAGCGACACATTTTTTAAAAAGATTTTATTTATTTATTTATTTATTTATTTATTTATTTATTTGACACAGAGAGAGAGAGAGAGATCACAAGTAGGCAGAGAGGCAGGCAGTGAGAGAGGGGGAAGCAGGCTCCCTGCTGAGCAGAGAGCCCGATGCGGGGATCGATTCCAGGACCCTGAGACTATGACCTGAGCAGAAGGCAGAGGCTTAGCCCACTGAGCCACCCAGGTGCCCCAAAAATTTAAATTGTAATATGTAAAACAAGGCAACTTCAATGCTCATCACTCAGTACAAACAAAATTAATGCAAATACTATTATTTGGGGCCACCCAATGTGGCCCAGGACCACCCAATCTGCTTCTCACAAGAGAAGCATTAGGAAGTATTTTTGACTTAAGGAATTAAACTGGAATTTACAAATATAAGTGGAAGGTACTCTAATTTTTCTTTCTTGTTTAATAAAACTACAGTCTTATTTGAAAGGGATAAAAGCAAGCATTAGAGAGCTCACCTTCTTCAGCTATTTAGGAAGAGCCTGATGTTTGACGTTACATTGAGAGCAAGGAATCCCCTAGAAGGGTGAATGTTTCCTTCTGGAAATTAAGTTTGAATGTGTGGTATCAGCTGGAAGGTAAAATGTGGTAGGTGCTTCTGACTTCAGCACTAGAGCTTTGAGCTGTCTTGAAAAATCAGAGAAACAAGTGCATAGCACGAAATTCTCCCCAACACATTTTGTACAAATGATAATTATTTAATAGAACGTATTTTGACTGGTCTCTGGTTTCTACATAGGAAAACACGCCATGCAAATCAGAGCAAGTTTCCTATGGTCTAATAAAAGATTCACATTAATTACCTGGTCACTAGATGTCACTTATCACAAAGAGCTTTGCTTTGCTACTGCCTGCTGGATTGTACTAGGATTTTTAGATGCTCCTTCTAGTCATGATAGATGCTCATTGTTTAAAAAAATAAATTAAAAAAAAAAACAGTTCAAAAATGGGAAAAAGTGAAAATCATGAAAATTCCACCACCTAGAGGTAACCCCGACTCACAAACAAGGGGAAATCTTTCTATGCATTAACATAAACACAGAAATAAGCATGTAATCTTATATGAATGGGATATAGCATAGGAGTTAAAAATATGGGCTTTGTAGCAGTACCCACTTCATAGGGTAGTATAAGAAATGGATGAATTAATAAACAAAGAGTTGTGCCTAGATCACAGTAAATGATCCAAAATATTTGCTATTATCATGTATAGATACACAGGGGGCTAGGAGGCTTCGGGTCTGGTGCTGGTCTTTCTCTCTCTACACATACACACACACACGCGCACGCACACACACACAAATATGATTTAAATTGATTTGTTAACAAATAGGAGTGTGACTCAAGGTAATATTTACTTGAGTCAAAGAAGAAAAGTTTGGTAAGAAGAGTCATCTAGATACACTTAGGTCAAGGTTGTTAGCTTTTTTTGGAGGATATGTGGTTGGATGCTTATTCCCTTACAATAAAATATACACATTAAATTTAAAAAGAAAACATTGCTGGCATGCTGGCTTCAGGGTCTGTGTTTTTAACCTACCACTACACTATCAATGGCAATCCATGTAACAACGGTAGTTCGAATCATTAATAGGAAATACTACCTGCTACCTTACCCTGCAGTAGACATTGTCCAAGCACATTACACGTATTAACTAATTTAATCTTCACAAGAACCCCATGAAATAGAACTATTGTCTCCATATTAAAAATGAGGAAACTCTAGCATGATATCAGGAAGAGCTTTACAGACCACTGCCCATTGAAAATTATATTAACTACAACCATTTAAAGCCCCTGGAAATAGTCCTAAAAGAATATAGCAAATGAATAAATATTTATTCAAGAAAATCTATAAAATTCTGTAAGAAAAACAGGAGTCGTGGTATGTGAACAGAGACCATTCCCTCCTGCCTCCCTTCCAGCACAGCAAGGCAAAACTCCACCTTTTGGTGAAGCCAAGAGCACAGGACTCCTCCTATTTGAGGGCTTGATTCCAGAGAGGAGCAGGATGTCCGCATGTCTCATCCTGCACCCAGACGCTTGTCCTTGAGGTTAAGTTCCTGGTGAGTGTTGCGATGCAGTGGGAATTGCCTTCTTCTGCCTAGCCCCTGTCCATGGAATGGAGACTCTGCTTTGGGTTCAGTGTCACTGAGAATATTGGGTTCCTGTCAGCCTTGGGCCAATGAGATGGTGGTTCCCTGCCAGAGGAGGGAAGTTGAGAAGACCTCAGGCTACTGCCCTTCCTCCGCCTATCCCTCAGCAACTGAAATGAGTGCATCAATCAGAGAGAATTTTGCCATCGTCCCCACCACCCAGATTCAGAGCCCTGGCTCAGAGATTTTGCCTTGGAGAGAAGTAGGCTATAAAACAGAAAGCGCCTAATCTCTTCCCAAAGGAACTTTCTTCACTTGCAACAATTTGCAAATAAAATTAAGAAAACAATTCCATTTATAGTAACATCATAAGAAGTAAAATACTTAGACCAAATTAAACAAAAGAAATGCAAAACTTATCCTCTGAAAATGAAAAAAAATTTGAAGAATTGAAGAATAAATAAGTGGGGGGAAAACACCCTCTATTCATGAGTTGGAATGCTTAGTATTGTTATAATTTAGCAAAAGATTCTTAGGTATAATACCAAAAGCATGATCAGAAACAGAAAAAAAATAATTTGGATTTCATCAAAATATAAAATGTTTGTGCTTCAAAGGACACCATCAAGAAAGTGAAAAAACAACCCAAGGAATGGCAGAAAATATTTGCAAATCATATATTTGATAAGGGACTTGTATACAGAATATATGAAGAACTCTTATAATTCAATAATAAAAAGACAAATAACCCAACTCAAAAATGAGCAAAGGATCTGAATACACACTTCAAGAAAGATACACAAATGACTAATAAGCACCTAAAAAGATGCTCAACTTCATTAGGTCCCAGGGAAATGCAAATCAAAACCAGGAGAGATACCACTTAACACCCACAAAAATGGCTAAAATCAAAGAATCAGAAAGTAATGAGTATTAGCAATAAAGAAACCAGAACCTTCATACACTGCTCATAAGAATGCAAAATGGTGTAGCCACTATGGGAAACAGACTGGCGGTTCCTTGAATGAGTACACACAGAGTTACCATATGACCCATAATTCTCCCTGGTATATGTTCAAAAGAAGTAAAAATACACAAAAACTTTTTTAAGATTTTACTTCTTTATTTGATATAAAGAGAGAGAAAGCATAAGCAGGGGGCGTGGCAGGCAGAGGGAGAGAGGGAAATTGGCTCCCTGTTGAGCAGAGAGCTCGATGTGGGGCTCAATCCCAGGACCCTGAGATCATGACCTGAGCCAAAGGCAGAGGCTTCACTGACTCAGACACCCAGGTGCTCCCACAAAAATGTTTTTAGAGTAGCATTATTCATGAGAGTCAAGAAATGTTAATGACCCAAATGTCCATCAATGGATCAATGGATTAAACAATGCAATCTGTCCATACAACGGAATATCATTCAGCCATAAGAAGGAATGCAGTACTGATACTTGCTACAACTCAGATGAATCTTGAAAACATTACATTAAATGAAAGAAGGCAGTGACAAAAGGTCAGATATTACATGATTCCACTCATATGAAATGCCCAGAGTAGACAAATCTATAGAGACACAAAGTAGTAATTAGTAGTTGCTTGGGGCTGGGGAAAATTAGGGCTGGAGGAAATCATCCAAATTACACATGGATGATTAAATATCACCCATATGAAGTTTTTTTCTGAGGGTGATGAGAAGGTCATAAAATTGACCACAACAATTGTTGCACGTATCTGTGAATATACTAAAAACCACTGAGTTATACACAAATGAGTGAATTTTATGATGACATGATGGTTAATATTATGTATCAACTTGGGTAGGCATGGTACCCAGGTATTTGGTCAAATTTTATTCTGGATGTTTCTGTGAAGGTATTTCTTTTAGATGGGATTAGTATTAAATCAATAGACTTTGAGCGAAACAGGTTACCCTCCATAGAGTGGGTGGATGTCATCCCATCAGCTGAAGGTCTTAAAAGAAAAAGACTGACCTCCCCAATCAAGAAGAAATTTTGGCAGCAGACCCACCTTTGGACTTGACCTGCAACTCGTCCCCGGGTCTCCAGCCGATTGGCCTACCCCACAGATTCTGGACTTGTCCAACTTCCACAACCCCATGAGACAATTTCTTGAAATACATCCCTCTCCCTCTTTCTACACACACACATCCTATTGTTGCTGCCTTCTGGGGGAAACCTGACTAAAGCGTACAATATATAAATTACATCTCAGTAAAGCTGTTTTAAAAAATGAGGACGCTCAGGGATGCCTGGGTGGCTCAGTTGGTTAACCAACTGCCTTTGGCTCAGGTCATGATGCCAGCGTCTTGGGATGGAGTCCCGCAACGGGCTCCTTGCTCCGCAGGGAGCCTGCTCCTCTCTCTGCCTCTGCCTGCCTCTCTGCCTGCTTGTGTTCTCTCTCTGTTAAATGAATAAATAAAATCTTAAAAAAAAAATCCTTAAAAAAAAAAATGAGGAAGCTCGGGCAAAGGGAAGCTAATTAGCTATCCGGAGCCCATAGAACAGAAAGCCTTTCTGTCTGGTACAACGGTGCCATACAGGGCAATATTTGTGCCTTTGTTAACTTTGGACCAGGTGTGTGAGCACTGCTGAGAGGCTCGATTAAGTCTAGGAAGGCAGTATTGCTGGTGTGGAAATGGGGTCTGCATCTGCAAAAGGACACTGACTAAGAGGAATCAAGCTCTGCAGAAGGGATGATACTCGCTCAATATGTTTAGTAACTGGAATGACACAGACATTAACCTGTCAGGATGGACTCTGGCCACATCCAGCTGGACTGGAAGAGACGTTCCCAGCATCTCGATCTTTGCCTTGACCTCTAGAAGCATTATCATCAAGGGCATTCTCCCTTGGGTGGCATTCTCCTTTCTCATTGTGTGGCAACTTTCTTACTACTTCCCTCACTGAAGAGATACCTATAACCGATGACCGAAAGACACACAAATTCCCATCGCAGTAAGAAAATATTTCTCTAATGTGAGAACGAACCATTTTGTAGAAATTACACTTTCCAGCTTTTTTGAAACAAGAGCACTGAACGTGATATTTTCGTGCATCACCATTATGATCAGAATGCTGGTAGGATTCTCCAAAAAGGCAGACAGAGATGCTCTGCCATGGAGAGCACAAGATGTGGGCCATGGAGAGATTTTAGGCTTGTTTCTTACACATTAAATGGCCCTGATGCCTTTTGAGTGATGGTGCCTGATTTCAAGAAAACCAATTTTTCAAGATCTCACTCCTTGTCAGAAGGTTACACCTTCAGCTGTTGTATTTTCGTTTTGATTGTGTCTGTCTGCTGCTGGGCACCGAGAGATTCGAAAACTAACAGGTTATGATTTTGAGTAAAGGACCTGAGCATTAACACACGGTTTTTGTGTCATTGACATTGTCCACTCAGGTGCCTTTGCCTTCCTTTTCCTGAATTCCTCTTGCATTTTTTGATAGGTGAGCCTTCTCGATAAAACGAGTTTGCCTGTAGTTGTGCAGGATTGATCAGCTGATATTTTCAGGTAGAGCCTCACAAGGCAGCATTCCCTTGTCACAGGAATTCCTGAGCAGAGACTAGTTTTACATATACTGTCACTCTGTTTCCGGTCTCTTACGGGCATTGAATCTTTGGGGGAACTCACTGACATTAACCAAATCCTTAAATGCCTGATAAAATTATTTCCTACATTTATTTAATATGTTATACAGAATATGGCCATGCACAAGGTAATATTATAGTCATGGGAGATGCAATGCCCTCCTGAAATTCACAGAAATGAGAAAAGGTCTAGATTTATGTATCTATGGAATATGACTTTATAGCAACCAGTATGTTGCTTGACAGGGCTCCCAGGATCAGAGTAAGTGAAAACCGAATAATTAATCAGGAAGTTTTCTGATGTCCCCTGAATCAGGGAAACACAATCTCTGTAGTCTCCTGGGGCTCATTTATTCAGACTAAAACTTATCCTCATATTTCTTCTTTCTAGAAACAGTAAAATGATAGGATGTCCTATACATATTTTTTTTTACTCATTTATTCATTAATTTACTCAACCTATGTTGATGTGCAATTTGTATAACATCCAAAGGTACTGGGACAAGGGACAGTTAGGGCCTGAGAGTTGGCCTGTGCTGTGTTCACCATGCTGCTCCCAGTCAGACGGCCACCCATGAGCCCGGGCACCTTATTCTGATCCATCTCTCCAAAGGGAAGGCCTTTGAAAAATCTGCCTACTCAGAAGTCAGTTTGTACGATCTACACTCCCATGCTTGAGCTTAGATACAAGTATGTCTTACCCTTAAATGAGCTTGCTATCTGTAGCAATACTTGAGATACTTTCTCTCCTTTATACGGTATTGAATAAACCCTGAGGTATCTGTCCTAGCCCAGCTCCCTTTTGTTCAGTATTCCTTGTCAATTATCCAAAGATTGCCATTCCATGAACTCATTAATTTTAATAGGCTGCAGATAGAGGACAATTTGTTTTATCTGAGTCCTATTCTACACTGATGTTTTAAGGTGATTTATACTCTTAGCTGAGCCTCTGGGAGAGGTCATAATCAATGACATTTCTAAATAATTTAACACTGGGGATCATTTCTCAGAAGGCATAAGTGTAATGTGGACTTCAACTTCAGAAGGATGCAGTGGGCCCAAATTCTGGAGTCTATTTGAGGCTTCTAGCTTCCTAGGCCTTGACAAAGCATCACCCTTCACCCCAAATGCCCCATAAAGGGGGCAATTATAGGGTTTCGGCAACATCTCTGTTGACTGACTGATCGGCTGCTCTAATAGTTTCTTTTGTGGCAAGTTTCACTTTTAGAAGAAGACTTTTTCCCCCTTTAAATGTGCCATGATCGACTTATTTTGTCTACCTGTCTTTGTCCTGGACCTATTTCACGGGCTACGTACGGCACAGGTCTAAGTGCACATTATCTTGAAATGTCTCTAAACAATTGAAGATTTTGACTATACCCTTCTATCTAATATGCTTTCCCCCAAACTTCTCTTCTTTCAATAGATATTAAAATTAATAGGTAATTAAAAAAATATTAGCTTTAGAGAATATTCCATTAAATCTTATGAATTAAATATACACGTATTTCCTAAGAATAGGCATTTCAATAATTTGAACTATCAGGAAAAAAAAGGTAAAAGGAGGGGTCCCCAAGTGGCTCAGTCAGTTAAGTGTCCTACCATTGATTTCAGCTCAGGACATGATCTCGGTGTCATGAGATCCAGCCCCTCATGGGGCTCTGAGCTGGGCTTGGAGCCTGCTTAAGATTGTCTCTCTCCCTATCTCTTTCAAACAGACAAAAAAAAAAAAAAAAGTGGAGGGAGAATCAACAAGCTTCTAAGGCACTGACATTATAATAATTTAAATTATAAACTTAGTTATATAAATTAGCTCTACACATATACATAAGATGTATTCACTGGATCACTATAAACAAAAGAATAAAAAGATAACACAAATTCTTGTACTGAATACCCATATAAAATACAAGGCTTAGATAGGCAGTTAATAGCATATTTGAAACTTTGTTTCTTCTCATTAGTTAGCAATTAATGTACAATTAATTAGCATTAAGCTAATTACTAGCAATTAATGTAATGTAAAATACACCCATCTTATGTATTTTTTTTATTCTTTAAGAAGATTTCTCAATTTCCATCACTGGGAAATTTTGTTTCTTTTATCTTTAGAACTCTCTATGCCTGTGCTTCTTATCTTGTGATACTACTAAGAGAAATATGACCCCAATCACATATTATCATTCAAAATAATTACCCAAAAAGCAACATTTGTGATTGTATCAAACTATATACTTTTACTTTCATTGGCATAACACATTTAATACCTTGTCAGTACTACTGGGAACTCGTGTGAACAGTATCTTGGCATATGGGGTAAATCTGCATACAGTCATTTGACTTTATTATCAACATTTCAGGGGCACCTGGGTGGCTCAATTTGTTAAGCATTTGCCTTCAGCTTGGGTCATGACCCCAGGGTCCTGGAATCGAGCCCGTATCAGGGTCCCTGTTCAGTGGGGAGTCTGCTTCTCCCTCTCCCCCCGCTTATGCTCTTTCTCTCAAGTAAATAAATAAAATCTTAAAAAATAATTTCATAGTCAGTTATTAACAGAAATCACACCAGATGGGATTCATGCCAATTCTTCAGTGTCATTCCTTCTGCAGGTTAGCAGAACTTAGCAGCACACTAGAGTTCTTTAGAAAGAGCCTTCTACCTTTGGCTCTGTTCGACAATGAGAAACATGCTGGAAGAGAAAATGCAATTGCACTATTTTTCATTGTAAAACCTTTCTTTTTGTTACAAAGGTTGATTGTATATTGCAAAAGCAAGGAGGTAATATATTCTGGTTCTGAATTCCAAAATAAAATATGAATTTTTTAGTTATTTGGTATCATTTGTTAGGATTGTTGTTAAATGACTGTAGACACAAAAAGATGTTGCAAATAAATTTGCCTGTGTAGTCATGCTCCCAAGTGGAAAGTTACACTTTTTTTTTTTTTTTTTACTAAAATTCTGGCTCAATGTGTATAAATATTTGGGAATGTTCTTCTGTTGCACCTTTCAAGCCAAGATTGCAATCACCACCATGTTAAAATAATTAATCACCAAAGCCTGTTAGGTTGCTAAAACCCTTTTGGATAGCCAAAAGCCTTTCTCTGGGATATATTTATCATTTAAATTCCAAAAGTCCTGGTTCCCACTTATAGTGCTCTAAGTATCACAAATCCAGTAAGTTAGTTTTCATGTACTCTGTGGTCTTGTAGCAGGAGCAAATAAATGGTGCCTTCATTAGCATCACTGTACCTTTGGTCACTTAAAGCCTGTGGGAGATTGTTACCAGATGGGTGATGTTTTAGGATCTAGTTCTTCTGTCACTGGAAGGAGGAATCAAATATTTCATGTTGGATTATATGACATATTCTAGCAGATGCTGTCTTTTTCCTTCTTCAGATGCTTCTGATTTAATTCGTGTATTAGGATAAGCCTATATTTGCTGCTTTAATGGTGGGGATGTCAGAAATTCCTTCTGAAGTTAGGAGATGAAAGCCTGAAAGAATGGTTTTAATCTCTAGGCTTGTTTACCAGAGGAGGATATTATGAGAAAATACATTCTGTTCGTCTTCTTCACACCCTATATATTCTCGGAAAGTGGACTAAGAAAACACTCTCAGTCTCGCTAATACCCTAATTCTATTCTTAGATGTTAACAAGCAAGATGTGGAATATAAATACCATGGCAGAACTGCGAACAAAAACAAGGTCAAGGTCCTTAACAGCAAATGAGTGACTGGAACAAGCTCCCTAAACCATGTTTATTCAGCTTTGGAATCTTCCAGTGGTCAGATAGCACCTTCTTGGAGGGTCACGTGCAGCCCAGATGCTGAAGCAGTGAACATCTCAACACATCTGCCCCTGGGATTCTAGCAAACTCCCTGATAGATGTGAAGCGTGAGTGATGTGGCTGTACTCTTAACAAACAGGAGTAATGGGGAGCACACCTTTGGTCGCAAAACAAGATTTTCTATGGGAAGAGGGGATGGAGATAGGGTGGGGGAAAGAGGTGAGCCATGCGAGGGACAGGAAAGTGATTGACATCTGCTTATCCATCTCTCTCTCCAGTGTACAGCTATAATTTAAAGGCAGAACTGGGGTGCCTGGGGGGCTCCGTCGGTTGAGTATCTGACTCTTGAGCTCAGCTCAGGGTCGTGAGTTCAAGCCCCACGTTGGGCTCCACACTGGGCATGAAGCCTATTTAAAAGTAAATAAATAGATAAATAAGGGCAGAATTGAGCTGAATGTGCACAAGCAGATGTAGATTGACTATGTGGTTCTGCTCCTCGCTGTCTGTGAAACTTTAGGAAAGTCGCTCAACTCCACACAGTATGAGGTCCCCCATTTCCACTCTTAAAATTTAGAAATACATAGTTTAAAATCAATACATTCTAATGGTAAAAAAAAACCATAACCACATAAATAAAATAAGACAGTCCAGCAGTGTCCACAGGCACATGCATATCTAACACATTTCTAAGGGGTAGTTACTGCTAGGATTGGTTATAAACTTTTGTCTCTTCATGTATAAGTTGGAGATAAAGATAAATGCATCATAGGATTAACGAGAAGAAAAAGGAGATAAAACACAAAGAATGCTTAGAACATTGGGAACTTTTCTCTTTCTTCTGCCTTGTTCTCTGCTTCCGTCTTTCTAATTTTACTCACTGTACTTAATCTGATGCTTGTTCATGTTCAGATCAATTTTTAAGCCCATAGTATTGTGCTAGTCAGATGATGCCAAAACAGCCCCGTATTTCTGTGTCCTAGTATCGTAAAGATTTATTTCTAACCCGTGGGTCTGTGGTTGATTTTTTTGTTCCAGGGTCTGAAGGTTGGCTGGGCTTGGCGGTTTCAGACGGCAGCTGGGTCAAGTCTCAGACCTCTACTCTCACTTATTGTGGATGCAGGCTAAGTAGTGACAGCTACAGCAACATGGGCATTTCCTTTCATGGGGGAGGACAGAAGATGGGGGGGAGGGGAAAACACGTGATGCCAAATTTTGAGAAAGGTAAAGATACATAGCCAGATTTTTAAGTAAGTTCTGTGGCAAAGTGAAAGGTCCCTCTCTTTTCCTCCACGTTTCCCAAGCAAATGTGATGTATTCTCACTGTTGTATGATGTATGTTCCTGGATTTTTTTTAAGAGAGCAAATAGAAGTGCTAAGATCTATTCCAAGACTGATGTCAGTGAACAACAGAAGCTGCTTGGGAAGACAAGAAGCTACTAAATTAAATAAGAACATGAGTAAGATGATGTGAAGGATAACAGGGAGGTTTCTAATGGAAAGGACTGCCGCTAGGCACAATAAGAGATAGAGGGGGGAGTGGGTGTTTGGGGGAAAGAGAGTGATTTAGGGCCAGCAGTAGGGATATAGTAGTCCCCAACAATGCAGAAATGAAGAGGGCAGGGTAATAAGGAGACATATGCTAACCAAGGGAAGAGGAGGTAGCTTGGATTGCTCAAACTAGTCTTAGTCTTCTTCTTTCCAACATCAAAAAGAAAAAAGAAGGGATGGGAGAATAATGAAATTATGTGCAAATGATCAAAAGGAGGGGATAAGATATTTTTAAAAACTTGTATTGGACCACCATGTCCCAATTTCAAGAATAGCATAATCTGTTATATCATTTGTATCCTGTGCTTATAGAGAAATGAGCCAGGGAAGAGATCATGGCCTCTTCCACTAGCTGACTCCACAGCCACCATTATTCAAAAGGAAGCTTCTCAGTTGTGGGACCAAGACAGTAACTATGGCAATCTTTTCTTTCCTCTCAAATTGTCAAATGATGGCCAAAAAAAAAAAAAAAAAAATCTAAATATCTCACTTAAAATATTCCTTTCCCCTTATTTGACCACTTTGTAATAGCCTGGAAAAGTCAGTTCATCTTGGGATATTATATGTAATAGTCTATGAATGATATTTTAAAATAGTCTACTTTGAATTGCGTTGTTTTCATTAATTCCAGATCTATGTTATAAACACCACACACACACACGCACACACACACACACACACACAGCTTGTCCTTAAATTTGCAAAAAGGTAAAAATAAACTAATAAGTTGGACATTAGACAGCTGTTCCCTTCCAGAATAACATTAGGTATACTTAAAAGAAATGTGAGGGGTACCTGGGTGGCTCCAACTCTTGATCCCAGCTCAGCTCTCAATCTCAGGGTTGTGAGTTCAAGCTCCGCACTGGGCTCCATGCTGGGTATGGAGCCTACTTAAAAAAAAAAAAATCTGCATCATTCTTGGTATTACAATTGGGTTTATTCTAGCTCAGTTGACAATCTTCCATTGTATTATGAAGGACTGCCTTATTTAAGACATTTCTTCTGGAATTATACATTTACTAGAGTTTTCTCTAATTCTCTCCTTTTCTTTTCATCTCAGTTTCTCACATTTTGTCAGGTAATCTTAATAATTACAGTCAGAGTTAGCTTAAAAAAAAGATCTCCCACTGAAAAGGTAAAATAATCATTTGCTTTCTCTTTGTTTTTCACATACATCCATGGAAATGACCGTAGTGCTCATAAAACTGACCCGAAAGAAAACATTTCTTGTCTGGTTTAAAAATCTCTATAGGAGCATTTTTAAGTACATACATAGACAATAGTATGGGGAAAGCCACATGGTCTCTCTAGGGTAGGAAAAGTTAAATCTTTATTCATTCTACTCATCTTATTTCCACTTAAAACAACTTTGATTGTCAACCTAGTTGAAAGACAAATTTTAGATTCAGCATCATAAAAAAAACAATTTTCAAAGGACTTATATCCCATTCCATTTCTTTAGATGAAAGGAATTTCAGAGGAGGCTATATAAAGGGAGGAAAAGTCATAAATATTTCTCAGATTTAATTATTTCAAACCCAATTTTGCATTCTTACTTACAGACAACACCTTTAAAATAGACTTGTACTCAATTTTCACCTAGACCACTGGAAATTGCAGTTTTCCACCAAATTAGAAGGTACTTTTAGGACTAATTTAGTATGTTTTGTAATCAATCAAGCAACTTTAGAGCTTACTATCAGTAGTGAGTATTCAACAATTATTCAAAAAGATGGTGTCTATTATCCCAACAGCAGGACGGAAAAATATAATCCCTTAGTTCATCTTTAAATTAAGGTAAGCTGTTAGGCCAAAACTCTAAGTAAGTAGGCCTTGTGAGTATGACTGATGAAAATAAGAAACGACATTCATCATTTTGATTAGGAAAAGAATAACATCATTTCAGGAACAAGACTGAGCTATTTCTTTCCACTGGCATTAATCAAGAACAGTAAGTAATTTTTCTCCAGGGTATTTACATTCTGAGTTATGCTCAACAAAACATCCAATATTACAAAATAAAGATAAAATACTCCCAGGATTTTAGAGATATTGAAATATCAGAAATAGTAAATGATGCTTTATTTCTATAATGTTACAGCTTTTTAAAAGGTCTCACCCTCATTGAACCCTTGAAAGGATCTCTTTAAGGTAACATTATTATTAACCTCCACTCAGAAAGGTGCACTGATTATCCAGATAATAACTAGCAGACCTTGCTTGATTCTAGGGCTTTGGGTTTCAAAACCTGTGGTAGCTCGATTTATCACTTTGCATTCCTGATTTTATGAACAGACTTTCCCATCAACCACAATAGTAGGTTAAAAAAGATAGCCATAAAACAGGATAATTTATATTTGGTAATTTTTTGTATCCTTGATGCTCCACAACAAACAGTTGACCCATCATTAAATCTTATTTCTGTGATTTTTGAAAAATCCTGAAAGTCATTTTATTTGTACATAATTAACCACAGTTGAAGCTATTAAATACATAGCAAGGCAGGATAACGAAATGTTAGAAAATTTCATTCATTTATTTATTTAACCACACAAACAATTTTGACAATCTGTCCAATAATCTCTGTTTTAAATACTGGGGATATAGAGTGCATTCAAAAATCCTTCCTTCTTCTAAGGAGCTTACAGTCTTCCGAAACCAAGGCACATGAATCAAAGAAAGCTGGATCAGGGCTCATGGAGATAGTCACTGTGCCATTGGTGCACAGAAAAAATTGATGCATACGTACTATGGAGTATTTTACTACTCCATTATAAAATGGAGACTTATTAAGAAGGTGCCATGTGGTATAAGCTCGTAAGACTGAACTGAAAAAGAGCAGAATGATTGGTAGGGAGGCCTAAAGCAGGATGGCTCTCCCCACACACACCAGCTCCCTCGAATCAGGTGATCTGAGGATGCGCGCAGCTCCTCCAAGAATCAGCACCAGGGCCTCCAAGGACAATCAGGGATTGAGTTCAAAAGAAGAAAAAAAAGAGGCCAGTGAGGAGAAGTTGGGAGCACAGTAATCATTTGTACAGAATTTCCTTCCCTTCCCCTTTGGAGAAGGAAGGAAAAATGGTCTGTAGCTTCTGAAAGAAGAAAAGGGAGTGAAAAGAGAAGCTCCGAGGGATCCTTTGTAAGGATTAGGGGTGCTTGGCGGGAGAGACTGGCATCTCACAGCCTGCCTGGACATGCATGTAGGTTGTGGACTTATTGATGTTTCCACCTGTGCATCCTTGAACACGAGAGCAGGAGGACTGGAGAAAGAGGTTCAGGCCTGGGGGGCAGGGCATGAGAAGCGCAGAACAGCCTTTGAGCATAAGAACGTGCCCTGCTCGCAGACAAGTGAGATACTGCGGAAGGTGGCTCGGGCGACCGTCCAGTGCCAGGCAAACAGAGCAAAATGGTGGGCAGGGGTGGCTGAGCAGCAAGAGAGTGTGGTGTCCTAACTCCAACACCTCCAGGAAGCGGCTGGAAAGGGCCCAGTGGAGCTGGCTGCCTCCCAGCTGGGAACTGTCAAGTTAGACGCCCCCCTCCTTCACTCCCCCAGGGCTGCTGGTGGGATTAAGCATTTGGATTTCACCAACAGAAGGGCTCCATGAACTGTCACTGTTGCCTGGGAAGCAGCGACCATTAACAGAAAACTAAAGAGGGTCCATGAGGAAGAGACACTGGTTTATCTCCCTCCTACCTGCCCCAGCACAGTGGGGAGGGCTGGAGACAAGAGACAAAGGATGGGTCCCAGAGGCATCATGTTCCATTTTAAGGTGAGAGAGGAGTAAAAGAGCAAATTACAGTCCGTAAAGCACAAAACTGATGGGCCCTGGAGGAGGGAAGTAAACGAGATGTAAAAGACAGAAGCTCTAACTTCTACAGTGGAGAGATTTTAAAGCATCAGGAGTAGTAAAGAAGTCAGGAAAGCCGTATTTTGTCATTTCCTATCCAGTGGGGATGGGGAAGTCTGGTGCAGTGTTGTTGGGGAGGGTGACTGGAGAAAGCAAAATCCCGTTTATGTGCTGTCTCTGCTAACCAGTAAAACAATGAGCTCATTACAGCTAGAGGTATGGAGAAGGGCAGGAGAGGGGCCTAGGGAGGCGAGCAGGGGTTAGGACTATACCAGCTACAATGTGCTAACTAAAGAGAATTTTGGAATGAAGCTATGGGGAGCTACGGAAAGGTTCTAAAGAGGGAAGTCATATAATGAGAGTAAAAAGTACCCTTTGGCAGCAGAGGAAACACTTTGCAGGAAAGCCAGGCTCATCCAGTCTAGGGGGGGTTAGAAATGACAATAAGTAAAACACCATTAAAAAGTCCAGTATAATTAACATACATGATTCCAAAGGACACCGGAAAGCCCACGCCCATCCCAGCAGGTGCCCTTCTTCATCCCCATCACCTATTTCCCCCAACCTTCCCCACAGCCCCTCTGGTAACCATCAGTTTGTTCTCTAGAGTTAAGAGTCTGTTTTTATGGTTGGTCTCTCTTCTTTGTGTGTTTGTAAAATACCGTTTTTGTTGAGGCATGCCTAGGTCATTCCTGGGAACTATATCAACACATTGCAATATTTTCTTCTCAATGTACAACAATCAGCACAAACCTAATGGCAAAATAGTTTCCTACGTCTTTAAGTACAGATCTGTTCAAAGCCACATAAAGATGCTTTTAGAATCTTTACAGTAAAGCAATTTAGAATGCTAAACTGTGTTAATCTCTCTAAATCCCATCTTTTACCCCACCACTGATCTGAAAGTGTTCAGAATGTCGTACTTTAGAGAGAAAATTCTCCTAAGGTGTTTCCAAAAATTCATTAACAGTATGGTCATAGTTAAAAATGTTCTTGAAAACCGAATGCCAAGTAGAAAAACATTTCTAATCAACATTGCTGAACATGGACATTTTTACCTCATTAGCTAGTCACTGGAAGCTAAAAACTGAACCTCATTCCAATTTTTTTACTTTAGGGAAAATAGACTATGTTGATGAAAATTTGACTGAGAAAAATGGGAGATTTTTTGACCAGTTACGTTTAGGTAAATATATGACCAACTGTGTTATAGGTAATATGTGTCATTAAAACTGCCTTAAGTTAGGACACAGGAGAAGAAGAGGAAGCCTACCCAGGCCAGCAACTGATAGTTTCATTTAAACTCTCCTGTCTTTACCTCGGGTTCCTGTGGTAAAAGAAGGTGAGACAAACTTATCTTTCTTTTCATCTAACTCCATAATATTATGTCATTTACTTGTTTTTTTTTTTTTTATTTCAGTTTAGCAGGCAAAAAAAAAAAAAAAAGTACCCAAAGAATATCTAAAATTTAATCAGAAAAGTTTTAGTTATGACACATAGTCAAGAAATAAGGGTATTTCTTTTCATACAGTTAAAATACAGTAGAAAGACTAAAATTAAAACAATTAGGGGCTGCAAATCAAATCATTGTTTAAAAAAAAAAAGTCTTAGAACTCAAAGTGTGGTCTTCAATCAACAGCATCATTAGAATCGTCTGGAAGTTTATTACAACTATAGGCTCTCAGGCCTCACCTAAGACTTGCTGAATTAGAATACATTTTAATAAGACCTCTAAGCAATTCTTATGTACCCCGAATTTTGAAAAGTTATAGAAAGTCCTGTTGAATGCCTTAGATAATTCTAATGAATGGTTTCTACCACATGACTTACAAAGTTAGCCTAAACCTGTTATCAAGTAGAGACATACTCTTTTTTTCCTTTCAGATAGCTAAAACAAGCCTAAATTTGTTTTGTACATACTTAATTCTTTCTCAAATTTCCAATATATTAATACCTTTATTTATGGGAATGAATTTTGTCTTGCCAAATAAAAGGCATCCAATCAGCTGATTTGAGGAAAGGATTTCTAGAAAGAAACACCGTGGTTTGAAAAGCACCCTAATAAATCAAAAGTTCCATTTTCATTATTGGGAGCTAGCCCTGGCATGTTATAATGAAAGAGGGTTTTCATTCTGTCAACAGTGCCTTTTTTTTTTTTTTTTTAAATTTGGGCTGAGTTTGAACATGAACCATTCACTCGCTTTTTATTATTCCTTACCCTCTTTCTCTTATAACAGTCAAGAGCACCCCCTTCTTCGGGCAGCACCTCTGAGAGTAAAAGGCTGGGAGATGAGGAGAGTCCATTTGCACTCTGATTTCAAAGATCTAAGACAAACGTTAAGAAAAATCGTATAGGAGATCATGAAGATCATGAAGATAAAGAAGAAAGAATGGGACAAGAAATGTCACCTGGGAAATATCAGAGATGGCATATTGTGAATTAGCTCAATTGCATAAATCTGCTTAAAACATTAAGCTGTTTTCCTAGGTGCTGTGTACTACATCATCTTACAAGTTTTACTGGACAACTTTTATTCTGAAGGGTAGTTTTGTGGTTATACAACTACAAAGCAAAACTTTCATGGTAGTCTTTGTTTATGAAAAGAAATAGCAACTTTAGCTTTGAAAATGCCAAAAATTATCATTCACTATTGTTTATTCATTTGGTCCTACATTCATTTCTTCAGTAAATCTTTATTGAGTAAACTATGTTCCAGGAACCATTCTAGATGCTCAGAATAAAATAGTAAATCAAACAAAGACCCCTGTCCTCGAGGGGATTGTGTTCTGATGGGAGAAAGAGGGAAATAAAAATAATCTATAAGCCAAATATATGGATAGTTGCTAGCGGATTCCATTATCAACTAAATCGGCAATCCACTTCCTTTCAATTCCACGTGCGTTGAGAATAAGGGTGTGTAAACAGTGAAGGGAGGAAAGTGGATGGTGGGAGACAATGGAGAAACCAGGAGTTGCTCTTCAAGAATAGTAATTGAGTGAGGGGGAATCAGCAGGAATATAAGTAAATATTATAAAAGGCAGATTCTATCAAGTGGATTAAAAAAAGCATTTCAGGACTCAGGGGAAGGAATTTTTTATTTAAATAAACGAAAGGACAAGAAATGAGGAAATGGAATATTCCACCAGAGAAAGGAAGTACTAATTTTAAAGAGCTTAAATAATAGATGTGACAAGTTGTGCTTTAAGAAAATATTTCAACTGTATAATTAAAAAAAAAAAACACTTCCCAAGTTGAAAAATATATTTTAAAAATCTGGCTGATTTTAAACATCAAAGAATGAAGGCTCTGAGCTTTGGCTAATCCAAAAGGAATATTTATATAAGGTTTTATAAACGGCCAGTATCCTTGTTTTGAGACGATTTCCTTTCGGTTATGTACCTTCTGTGTTCACTGTTGGTATCCCTCAGCAACTGTGTTTTTGTGAAGTCTAAATTCAAATTCAAATTTAATATTCTTAGTTGGCTTAGGAGTTGTTTCATTTGTTAGTGAAATCGCTTTTGAAATATAGGGCACTGTTAGGTAAAGGTGGAGATTGTAGCAGTTTTAAGCTACCAATCAAATAGAAAACCAAGGTCTAAGAGGATAAATCATCAGTAAAACACCCAGCAATAAAGGCTTCCATTGTTAGGTTGATGTTTTCTTAAGGGCTTCAAGAAAAGATGAATTCACTCTGATTCTCTTAAAAAATGGGGCTTACCCGATTCTTCTCTTCTCTTTTCTTTTTTTTTTTTCTTTATTTCCCCCTAAGCAACAGATGTGAAACAAGGAAAGTCAGTGTAGGGACCTCGGAGAAAACTAAATGTGCACAGGAAGAGTACAGAAAGACTTTCTGAATTCCAAGAGGCAACAAATGAAGCAATAAATATTAGGCCAATATAAAAATGGTATTAAGTAGGGAGTGCCTGGCTGGCTCAGTCAGTATACGTGACTCTTAATCTCAGGATCACGAGTTCAAGCCCCATGTTAGGTGTGGAGCCTCCTTAAAACAAAAAATGGCATTGTGTATTAACAGTTAACTTTTATATGGTGCTTCACAGTTTACAAATGTTTCTCACATGCCATAAGGTATTTAAATCAAAACAATTCTACTTTCATCAATCATTAATTATCTTAGTCACTATTATTCATAAAACAGGCTCAACTTAATTCCACTGTCACCTGTGGCTAAGGCTTGAACTGCAGTTGTTTGAGTTCCCTCTTGGGATGGAAGGACGGAAAGAAATCTGTGAACTGCCTCATACATAAAATCTGATACCATGCAATAATCTGGAGGAGCAGAGAAACAAATGGATATGCAAAAGTTCTTTCAATTGCGGAAAACCTAGCCCAAATTGACTCCCACGAACATGCTTCCTGCTCTCCGGTCCATTTAAAGCTAAGTCCAGAACTGGGTTTAATTGTCTGGTCTCCCTGCGTTGGGTCAAGGTTCCCCTCAGAACCAAGAGCTATACCCGGCAAAGGACCCGAAACGCTCTAAATTGTCTAGGCTAAACCCAGGTCAAATGCTGCAACCCTAGAGCTCAAAGAGAAGATACAGGGGTAGAGTTAGCATTCTGTTGCTGTAAGAATGGAGAATAACCAGCACAAGCAACACATAGCTACTAAAACTAAGGAGCAAAATGTGGCAAAGAAGAGGGTTTTATACCGGACTGCTGTGTTCGTTCCAGGGTGAGTCCATGCCTTCTCTAACCCAAAAAACTCCATGTTCTTTATGAAACAAATGTCACGCTTCTTAGCCTCACGCTTTAGGTTCTACCCAACCTAGTCATGCCAATTTACTAGATTATTCCTATCTCCAGCCCAACAGAACCGCTCTGGGTCTTTGTTTCTGCTGCTTTCTTTATAAAATGTTTTTTCTTTGCATTCTGCCTGTCTTAAGTATATTGAAAGTAGAATAATTGAGGCAAATGCCGCATGTTTCTATAAAGCTTAAAGTCTGTCCTCCTTTCAATACCCAAAACTAAACCTCCCACACAGTACCCAGCCCATTCTACCTGAGTCACAGTTATGTCTGGATCTGTCTACCACTCGAGTCTCTGTTCCTCACTGAAGGTGGGGTTTAGTTCTGAAATATCTTTGTTACCTGTGAAACAACCAAGTACCTTACACTCAATAATATGGATTTTTAAAAAAATACATCAATAAACATGGAATATTCAGGAAAAAAGCAACTCGTCCTAGGTCTTCCCTATTTAGGCAGAATTCGTATTTTTGGGTTTTTTTTTGACATCGGAAACAAAGTTTTAGCAAATCAATAATTCATTTGTTCGTTCAGCCTTTCATTTGTTCAACCTTTGACCACTGCAAACTGTGCCACGTACTGTGCAAGGTGATAAGAGACGTGAAATTAAATGGCTTCTTTCTCATCCTCAAGGAACTCACAATTTAGATGGAAAGACACATAAGTCATTACAGTACAATGGAATAAGACCATGTGGGAACACAGAAGAGTAAAATATGACTTATGTCACAAAAATTCTTACAAATCTTTGCAGAAAAAGAAACATTTGAGTTGGAAAGAAAGGGGCAGGAGAAGAGCAGTCATAAATAAAATCAAAGAAACAAGATGTAACTTAGAAATTGTGACAGTACAGAGGAAAATGAGGTTGGGAAAATTTATCGAACCCAGCTAATAGAAGGCTGTCTGTTATATGAAAGCTTATGTCTATATAACAACCTGCACATGGATGTCTATAGTAACTTTATTCATAATCGCCCAAACTTGGAGTCAACCAGGATACCCTTCAATGGATAAACATTGAATGATAAATAAGCTGAATGGAGAAACAAACCGGTATGGCCATACAATAGAATACCATTTAGTGAGGAGAAGAAATGAGCTATTAAGGCACAAAAAGGAATCTTAAATGCACATTGCTAAGTAAAAGAAGCCAATCTCAAAAGGCTATATGCTATTTAATTCCAACTATATGACATTCTGTATAAAGCAAGAGGGAACAGAAAGGAAGGTTGTGGGGGGACGGGGAGAGGAAGGGATAAATAGGTGGAGTACCAAGAACTTTTAGGGAAGTGAAACTATCTGTATGATACTATAATAATGAATACATATAATAATGAAGTGACTATAATGCATTTGGCAAACCCACAGAAATGTCCAAAACAAAAAGTGAACCCTAATGTAAACTATGGACATTAGTTAATACTAATGTATCAACACTGGTTCATCAGTTGTAATAAATGTATCACATCAATACAAGAAGTTAACAATAATGGGAATACTCCTCCCTCCAGGGTAGCAGAGGTAAAGCATTTGGAAGCCTCTGTACTTTCTCTTCAATTTTTCTATAAACCTAAAAATGCTCTAAAAAATAAAGCATATTAAAAACAATGATACAAGTGACTACATTATTTGTCCTTTAAGAAACAAATGGTGTGAGAATGTTGGTCAATTCCATAAGAATTTCTAACTAAGGTGTTCATGAAGACTTCATAGAGGTAGTGAGCTTCTTTTTTAAGGGTGGGGAGAGGCGGAGGGAGAGAGAATCCCAAGCTGACTCTATGCTGAGCATGGAGCCCAACACAGCGCTTGATCTCACAACCCTGAGATCACGACCTGAGTCAAAACCAGACTCTGCCACCCAGGTACCCCCGGGAGAGAGAATCTTAAGTAGGCATCACACCCAGGATGGAGCCCGACCTGGGGCTCAGTCTCACAACCCTGAGATCATGACCTGAGCTGAAATCAAGAGTCAGATGCTTAACCCACTGACCCACCCAGGTGCCCTAGGGTAGTGAGCTTAAAGTTTTGGATGATGAACTAAATTTAATGAGAACCATTAAACCAAATAAGACATATTTTATCAGGTAGCACTTTATAAAGAGAACTTTGTGTCAAAGATATTTAGACTGCACTGTGTTATACCATATGGAGAGAAAACGGTGGCATAGCAGGGAATGATAATAAAGTATTATCTTTCTTATATAATTTATTCCAATGTAAACATATTTTTTTGTTTGTTTAAAAGGCTTGGGGGTGGGCGCCTGGATGGCTCAGTCAATTGAGCATCTGCCTCTTGGTTTTTGGCTCAGGCCATGATCTCATGGGTCATGAGATCCTGAGATCCAGCCAGGCACCCGGCCAGGTTCAGGCTCAGGGCTCAACAGAGAGTCAGCTTGAAGCTTCTCTCCCTTGATCCCCCGTGCCCCCACACATGTGCACTCTCCTGTGCTCTCTCTCTCAAATAAATAAACAAATAAATCTTTTTAAATGAATGAATGAATGAATGAATGAAAGGCTTAGAAAAAAATAAGCATGATAGGACTATTAATGAAAGTTTATGAAGGTGTTAAAATCAACAAGTATCTCCCCCATGTTAGAAATATTTTCCCCTTTGTCAATGCTGATATATTTAGTTACCATTATATTTTTCTCTTACTGCCAAAAATTTCTAATATGCAAGCTATATTCAATTCTTTAGCACCAAAACTTTATTATTTCCCATGCATCTACCTCTGCTTCTCTAAGACTCAGTCTCAAGAATTACTTCAATGGTCTCTTTTGTCTTTTTTTTTAAATTTAATTTAATTATTTGAGAGACAGAGAAAGTGAGAGAGAGCACGAGAGGAGAGAAGATTAGAGGAAGAAGCAGACTCCCTGCAGAGCTGGGGGCCCGATGTGGGACTCGATCCTGGAACTCAAGGAACATGACCTGAACCGAAGGCAGTTGCTCAACCAACTGAGCCAACCAGATGCCCTCTTTTGTCTTAAACTCAGATTTTTCCTCCATTCTCTCTCTTTCTCTCTCCTCTCTCTCTTTTTTTGACACTTTTTGAATTCTTACTCCTATTGACCACACCTGTTTTCCTTCAAAGCTTCTCTATCCCCAGATTTCAAACATATGGGATTCCTCTCCTCTGATTCTACTACTGACTATCGTGGTGATAATACCTGGATGGATACAGTGCCCTCCTCTCCTTATCAGATTACTGTGTTGTGAGTATACAAGTATGGATACAATCTGGTGGAACTCAAGATGGCCTATTTGCTAAAAGAAGAGGCATAAAGCACTAAGTGGGAACTGATGCTGGCTTAATATATGTGTGGGGACAGGTAGCCTGGGATCAGGGTATAGCAAATGCAGAAGCATGGTAATAATAACTCATAATATATCAGATACTGGCTGAGAAGTTCAGCAAGTTCAGAGTTTAAAAATAGATACAAAGGTGAAAAACAAGAGAGCTGAAAAGTAGATTGAGGACTAAGTTGTAAAAAAACTTATTCATTATGCTAAGTTTTTGCCTTGCAACTAATGAACATAATCAGTGCTCAATAACTACAACTTAAATACTGATTCAAAGAATCAATTTATAGACCTTTTAGGATGTATCGAATATTTGAGGAAAAAATAAGGAATGGCCTCTGATTATGAGAAATTTATTATCGGGCACCTGGGTGGCTCAGTTGGTTAAGTGTCTGTCTTTAGCTCTGGTCATGATCCCAGGATCCTGGGATGGACCCTCGCATCAGGCTCTCTGCTCGGCAGTGAATCTGCTTCTGCCTCTCCCTCTTCCTCTCCCTCTGTGATCTCTCTGGCTCTCAATGTCACTCAAATAATTAAATAAAATCTTAAAAAAAAAGAAATTTGTAGGAAGCAGACAGTTTATAGAATGAGAATACATAAAAAAATAATAAATTAGGGGCGCCTGGGTGGCGCAGTTGGTTGAGCGACTGCCTTTGGCTCAGGTCATGATCCCGGAGTCCCGAGATCGAGTCCCACATCAGGCTCCCAGCTCCATGGGGAGTCCGCTTCTCACTCTGACCTTCTCCCTTCTCATGTTCTCTCTCTCTCTTTGCTAATAAATAAATAAATAAATAAATAAATAAATAAATAAACAAAATCTTTAAAAAATAATAATAAATTATATGGGGCATTGAATAAGTATGGGAGAACTTAATAATAATCCATATGTTGATAGTCAAGATGCATTGACTATCTCAAATAAGTTAGATTTGAATTAGGTAGGTCTTGAAAGTTGAGTGGAATTTAGTTAGAGTCTGAACAGAAAGGAGAGGATTTTACATAGGTGGAAAATCTCCAAGACATGGAGCTATAAACTGACCACAGGTGGAATGAGAGCAACCCTAGCATCTGGCCTGTATGAAGACTAGAGTGTGCTGGGAAACGTGGGAGTCGTTAATGGTTGTGGTATTGGTCCCACACAATCCCCTTCTTATATTTATCAGCCAGCCGCAAAAAAAAAAATGGAGATAAGTTGTAAAACCTTTGATAAGAATCAAAATGGAAGGTAGTGAAGACACAGGAGGAATGAGCATAAGTACAGGATGCCATCAGCAGAATAGAAAGAAATGAGGCAAAATTTAGGATTGTTTAGAATAAAACTAAAATAACTTTAATATATAAAAGTTCTTATCCCTCATTCAGAGCTTTTATAATATCCTAAGGGCAGAATCCTGGCAGATAAAGGTCTTTCCTACGTGTCTTGTGGACCTCCCCGAAGAAGTCTCTTATTATCTTGGCTTCTGTGTCACTATGACATACTTTAGTTTGGATGATTTTCTTTCTTCCACCTACTTGTTCTGCTCTGTATGTCATTCTGCCCCAGGAATACTCTGTCTGCTACTCTGTGTCTATTCAAGTCCTGACCATTTTTGGGGAGGATTTTTATTTATTTATTTATTTTATATAGAGAGAGAGATAGAGAGAGAGAGCATGAGCAGGAGGGGCTGAGGGAGAGGAGAATCCCAAGCAGGCTCCATGCTGCGTGTGGGGCCGGACATGGGTCTTGATCCCAGGACCCTGAGATCATGACCTGAGCAAGAGTCAGATGTTTAACCGACTGCCTACCCAAGCATCCCCAAGTCCTGACCATTTTTATGGCCCAACTGAAATCATGCTTCTATTTTACCTTAACTAACAACTTCTCAAAACTCTTAGTGTAAACTAGAGAAGTTCCCTTCTGAGTCAACGAAGCACTCCTTTGGGCTATTAAATATGGTCAGAGGAAAAACTTTTCTACCCAAAGTCATTTTACTTGGTGTTATTAAACTGCCCTTCCAGCCCTAAAAACAAAATATAAACAAACACAAAACCAAAACAAAACCCAACTGGAGATATTTGTATCTTTTCTTTTTTATTTTTTTTTAAAGGTTTTACTTATTTATTTGACAGAGACAGAGAGAGAGTAAGAGAGGGAACACAAGCAGGGGTAATGGGAGAGGGAGAAGCAGGCTTCCTACTGAGCAGGGGGCCTGATGCCGGGCTCGATCCCAGGGTCCTGGGATCATAACCTGAGCCGAAGACAGACGCTTAACCAACTGAGCCACCCAGGCATCCCTATTTGTATCTTTCTTAAGGACTTTTCTCAATTCGTTTTCTTTCTTTTCTCTACCTTTCTTTCTAGGAAGATTTTCATTATTAAACATATTTACTACTCCAAGGTCCAACATCCTCTAGCATATACAGAGGAACAAGCCAGTTAATACATATTCCCTCTTGACTTCCTAGGCTTGATTTGGAAGCTATGCCGAGAGTATGGGTTCCACCCAGTGATTCTCCCTGTTCCTGGGCCAGCTTCTCAAGGGAATGCTGCTTCCTTCCACAAACTACAGTTGAAGTATGATAGGGATTGGCCATAATTTCTCATTCAGCTTTTCTCTACTCTCTACAATACCACAACATAAAGCTATATATACATATCAGAGTTCTCAAAAAGTGAGATAATTTAATTATAGTTGTGAGAAGTATACCTAAAGATGTATGCTTTATGCATATTTCCATGTAAAAGATTCTGAGATATCACGAACTTCGCAGGAAATGTCCTGGTGAATACATCCTTCTTCCTGGCATTCCTTTTTCTCCTTAGAGAAGTAGTTATTTGTAAAACAACCTCTCAATTCAAATCTGACAGCAGATTACTTAATGCAGTCTGAACAATTCCATGTAGAACAATAATGATACCACAACCACTGATCATGGGAGGCTACTGAGCACTTTTAATGTAGCTGGTCTAGCTAAGAAGATTTAAGTGAAAGATATCTACCAAATATCAAAGTCTCAGCATGTGCATACAAACATGAGTATAAAATAATTCATCATTTATACATTAGTAGCATATTGAAATATTTTGGGTACACTGGATTAAATAAACTGTATCATTAAAATCGATCTTATTGGTTTCTTTTTACTTATTTTACTGTGGTTATTAACAATCTAAATGTGTCTTGCTATAATGCTATATATAATTCTATTGGACATCGTTGGTCTCGAATACTGGAGAGGGTGCTTTTGCTAGGTGTTGTTGGGGATAAGTTATATGGAGAGGAAAAAAAGCCTCAGTAGGAAAGTTGTGGTGATTTTAAAGTTCTATTCCAGCAGAAAATCTGGGTTCAATTTCTTCATATGACAGATAAGTTGAAGGCACGATCACTCCAAGTGTCATGCTCTTATGGGGGTATCTACCTCCCCTGTGTGAGTCCCCGAATTTTTCAAAAGCCTCCCTATGGTTATGATTGAGTCATAACCCCACACACATGCTGAGCTCCAAAACATAAATTTTACTTCCTGCAGACAATGTTTTATAAAGCAGGGACTGTATGTTCAATGCGTGTCGGGATTAGCGTGGTAACTTCAAAGAGTCAAGGGGACCAGGTGAGCTGCATGGGGAACCAGAAAACATATTTGCATGAAGAGGGGCAGCGGGTGCTCACTCCAGGCAATTGTTACCATGTGGGAATGTCAGCCCCGGGCTGCCAGACCTTCTGATATTTTTAGAAAAACTAGAAATCCCAGATTTTTAGACGATCTTTCCTTACTTAGTCTTTTAAATAATAGTGGGTACAGTATACAACCCATATTGGAGCCATTTGTACTTTGGGTTAAAAACCTGTAATCGGTAGCCTAAATTTAGAGAGAAAGAATAGTTTTCTAAATAGTTCAATAATTTTTTGGATTTGGAACAAAGTTACAATGAGGTCAGAATTTAACATAGGGGTGCAAGGTGTGTGACTAGTATTCACCTTCTTTATCTTCCTTAGGAAATTTCAAGGACAAGTAGGCAGCAAAAAGGGGCAGTTTCTTATAATTACATATACCTTATTAATTTTTATAGATGAACTATTTCAGGCATTCAACAAAATTAGACAAAACAATGTAATGCATGATCAGACTTATCACCCAGTATAAGACATAAATTTGACAATACATAAATTGGTACAACCTCTATGGTGGCCATTTGGCAATATTTATGCAAATTAAAATGTGTCTGTCCACTCTGTATTCCTCTCCTCCGTACCATTGAATTATACCAATTACTGCCTCTGCCTCAAGCTATTACTATACTGAATTTAGTGTTTATAATTCTAGATTATGCATTTATACTTTTGAGATGTATCCATAAATGATATAATATTTATTAATGTTTTAATATTTAATAAGTATCCTATGATAAAATTTCTTCTGAAACTTACTGTTTTTCCTGAATGCCTGTGTCTTTTCTCCTCTGTGTTCTTTTATTTTTTTAAAGATCTTATTATTTGAGAGAGAGAGAGCAAGCAAGAGAGAGAGAGAGCATGAGCAGGGGGAGGTGCAGAGGGAGGGGAAGAGGGAAAAGCAGACTTCCTGCTGAGCAGGGATTTTTTTTTTCCCCAATGCGGGATAGACATTGGGGTCATGACCTGAGCTGAAGACAGACCAATAGACCAAGCCACCCGGGCACCTCTCTCTGTGTTCTACATGCCCCTTCTGCATCCACTTTTCCTACTGAGACCAAACGATGATCCCTATTGTTTTTGGTCCTCAACATTATGTTTCATGAAATTCACCCATTTGATACGTGTGTCTAATTCATTTTAACAGCTGTAGAAAATTCCAGTCAGAATAACATAATAAGTCATTCTTTTGTGAAGAACCTTTAAGATTCTTCCCATTCTTTTTTAAGAATATGTGCTGCCGAAGTGAGCAGTTTTCCCAGTTCTTAACCACAATGCTGTGACATTCTTATACACGCTTACTTCCTTCCGCACACGTGGCAGGTGTTTTAGGGCACTGATACTCATAGTGTGTGTCCCCAGACCAGCAACACCAGAACTACCCAGTTACTTGTTAGGAATGCAAGTTCTTGGGTCCTACTCTCACGGGATTGGAAATTCCAGGAGTTTAGCAACCTGTTAGAAGAAGGCCTGCATACGGTTCTGTGACATATGAACATTGAAAGACTACAGCTCTAAGCTCTAAGCCCAGGAGTGGTATTGCTGTTCATGGACTATGCACATTTCTCTATTATAGATTTTAAAAGTTATTTCCAAAGTGCTTAAAGCAATGTATAGGCAGGAGGCTTTATAATACCTGATAGAGCAATTAGAAGATAAATTACACCACTGTGTTTTAGTGGTTAAAACAGTGTAGTTTTAGCATATAATAACATAAAGAACAATGGTACAAAATTAGAAGAAGAGAAATAAACCCAAATATATTTGTAAATTTAGTATAAGATTATGGGGGCATTTTAGAAAAGATTAATTTTCCACTGAATTCCGTTTAGACCACTGGGGAGACATGTGGAGTAAGATAAAATGTGGTCTAATTCTAGGTAAATTCCAAATCAATAAATTCAGGAGCTAGATAGACAGGCTGTGCATGTGTGTTGCATGTACATGTGTGTGTGTATAACCACGACGGTGGTAGGAATAAAGAACACTCGGAGAATTCTTGCCTTAAGAGTGAAGAAGGCCTTTCTCTCTATGACATAAAATTCAGAAGCCATAAAATAGAATTCAGTTAAAAAAAAACAAACCTTATAAGTGGCAAAAAAAAAAAAAAAGGCAAAGTGAAAATATTCAAATTACACACCTGGGAAAAATGTAACTCATATCATAAACAATGGGCAATTTACTCTATGGAAAAATGGACAAAGGATATGAAAAAAAAAAAAGGCTCTTCTAGAATGAAACACAAGTATCCCTCCAACATGTGAAAAGATACCCAAATGTGTTTGTATTAAGAGAAACACATTCAAACAACAGTGACACAAAATTTCCATCTACTTGATAGGCTAAAATCTAAAATATGCTATGTTGACAAAGCTGTTGGAAAATAGTAACTTCTGTGAATTTTCAGTGAGAGAGTCAATTGGTACAACCATTAGAGAGGCTATTTAGCAGCACTTAACAAAATTAAAATGTATATACTCTTTGGCATCATAATTCTATTCCTAGGATTTTATCCTAAATGTATATTACAACATGTGTGAAATTTCTATATATATGGTTATTGTTGTGAAATTATTTATAGTAGTAAAAAAGAAAACAATCAAAGTTCCATTAGTACAGGGTTGATTACACAAATCATGGTATATTCACACAATGGCATATTTTGCAATTCCTAAAAAATAAAAAAGGACCAGGAAATACTTTATAAATGGATTAATATGGATTAACATGGAAAGAACTTTAAGATGCAAAAGAACACAGAATATATGCTATAAGAAGGGCATAGAAAATTCATTCCAGGTATATTTTTACATTTTTATGTTTGAAGTATGTGAATATGTTACCAATTCAAAATCATATGTGTCTGTGTATATTTGAATGTGTATAATATTGAATGTCTCTGTATTAGAGAAATCAACTATACTACATTCTATTAATATGGTACAATAATATTTAGTTGGTGATTTCTAACAAAAGGGTTTTATGTTAATAGTATAACTACCATATTCCATTCTCTAAAATTGATTTGAGAATGTATTTCCTTTTCTGCACGACATTCCTTTTTACTGAAGTAGAGTTGACATTCAATATTACATTAGTTTCAGATGTATCTACACGACGTTCTTAGTGATTTCTTTTTCTGATGCTATATTACATGAAACATATTCCAAAATACTGTCTACTGGGAATTTTTTATAAAACCCTTCTGCCATCAGTGAATGGTCTATCTTACAGAATATTTTTACAAGTTGATGTATTTCAATTTATTCTTAAATATTGTTAGGCTGGCGGACCCAGGGACGCTGACAGTGGACAAGATGGCCCCTGAGTTTCACAAGATGGTGGCTCAAAGACTTTCAGCGATGGGGCTTCCTGTCTCAGAGCCTTTCCAGATCACCCCACAAGGAGGAGGAACAATCCGAATGGTCCAATCTGACTGGTCAACTTTGGATCCCTTTTTCTGTATAATGAACTGACAATTGATTGATGTATTTTGTATCCCTCATATACATAAAGCATAGCCAATCAGATACCCAGCAAGCCCTCCACACCCTAAGACCCCTAATTAAAAACCCCTCAGCCCCACCCCTAGGCATGACTTCCCGGCCTCACTCCCTTGTGAGCCTTGGAACCTCGCCCGAGGGCACATCCATTAAAGCTTGCCTCCATTCGACTTGCCTGGCTCCTCTTTCCACCTCCGATTCAAACCTGACAAATATTACTTCTGATTAAAACCAAGGCTTTGATTTGGATGCCCCATTTTCCCCTTCCATCTTCAAAAAAATCTTCCATATTCCCAAATCATAGTTCCCCTTGGACCTCTCCCCTTTCCACTATTCCTTGATACCAGACAGCTAGATTTCCCCTTAGTACACACACAGAGATTTTTTGTGATTTCATAAATTCCTGATGTTGAGTTCTGATTAAATTTTTATGAGCCAAAGTAAAATGTGCAAACATCTATTTTAAAAACTTGTGATTTTATCCAGGATTCTCGATGAGTAACCTCAATTGCATCTACTTACTTTAAAGCAAGCCCATGGATGGTTTAGATCTAACAACTGATTTTCAACCCTTCCATTCTTGCTGGCTTCTACTTCTCTCAAGGACTAGATGCAGGTACAAGTTTTTTTGTGGCTTCCAGGAGTCTATCTACCCATCTGTCAGGATAGCATTCTGTGACATTCTGTGAAGCCTCCTCTCAGGTCTTTGTTCAAATGTTAATTTCTCAGGGATATATGCCCCCATCACCCTATTCAAAACTGATACTCTTTCACTCCCAATTCAGGGATTACGAATCTTCCTTAACTTTTATATGGAGGGGTGTGTGTGTCTTCATTCTTGTATGTTATATTAAAAAATTTAAATTTATAATAGAAATATTTTCATGTAAAGATATACTCATTTACTAAATAGAAGCTTCATGGGACCAGGATTTTTTTTTTTTTTTTTTCATTTTTGTCCACTGCTTTATCTCCAAGTATCTAGAACAGTGTCTGGTACAAGAAGGCATTCAATAAATACTTGTTGAATGAAAAAAATGTAATTTTTCATGGAACCCAAGAAGACTTAGGACTTCAAATTGTAAACTCAATCAGAATACATCTTCAGATGTAACTTAAAAATGGAGCTAAAATTTCTAACTTGGAAAGTTTCAGTTTTATCATTTCTTTGATAACTATCCACTGTTTTTTGTTTTGTTTTGTTTTACAATAAATGTTAATGAGAAAGTCTGTTCCAAAATTGGACCAGCCTGTGAAAAGTACAAAGAGCCTTGGAGCAAAGCAAGATGAGAATCAACAACAGAAATGTAAATGAACATCCAAAGCTTTTTAGGGTTATTATCAGCAACAATAATGCCAATTGTATGATAAGTACTTTGGTTACCACTTCATTTTTCTAAATGTTCTCATCTAGATCAAAATGTATTTCTGTGCCTACTAACTGAATATACTATCACTTCTTTTCAGTTTTAGCTGGAGATATCTGAGGGGGGAAATTCCCAGCATGTTTGAAGACATCATTGCAGGATATCCTCCTCTAGAATCTTGAACCACTCATTCTAACAGGAGAGTTTCAAACATTTCTTTTCTGGGGTGTAACTAAACTTAATGAAAGCTAGATTTCCTTGTGAGGATTTGCTAAATTCCCTCTGGCCAGATGGCTTCTATATCCTGGGTTTCCTTCCTATGTTGATCTTTGATGATCCTCAGCTGTGTGGCTCCCCTGCTATTTAACCTTGCCTCATCACGCTGTCATCCTGCTACAAGGGATTCTCTACAGATCAACCCCTACACAAATCTCTTTTACATAATTGCATCCAGAAATAGTACTGAAATACTATATGTGAAAACAATATGAAGCAAAGAACCTTAATGAATTAGAATCATAAAAAAATGTACACTTTTTATGGCAATCTTTTTTTTAAGATTGTCCCATCAAAATCTTAACCCTTGTGAGTAATGATTACTAGTGTTGCGTGTAGAAATGTAGAATGCGTGGCAAAGTGTTTGGCTATACAGTTCTTATTTTTAATATTGTGTCTCATTAAAGAAATTTTTTAATATCTGGTTCAGTTTATACATATATATGTCTAATGAATATGCAATTTTTAAAAACGTGCTATTAACGCGGTTAATGAAGCTTGTTGACTAATAGAATGAATAGTTATTTTATAAAGTTGGCTTTTTTTTTTTACAACCCAGTTGTCTCTGCTTCATGTTTCAGGAGTGACCCTTCCATTTACAATAAATACCATCATCCTCAACAACTGAGTATCTGGTCTTGGAAGATTTTTCTCCTCGGTATTTCTAGAATCATGGAGGGATGTTTATAGGCTGCAGATTTATTCCAGTTATCACTGCTACCTAGTGCTCTGTTCCTCATGGCAGACTTTGTCTCCTTTCTACCCTGGATCTCCTCCTACAGGCTGGAAACTTCTTCCCTCAGGCCACTGAAACTCTCCACTTCATTCCAGCATTGGCCCACAATAGCCCCCAACTCCCCACAGCAAAGACCAGCCAACATGATTTAACAAGATTCTACTAAAGGTTTGGGTAGAATACAGTGAAATACACACACACACACACACACACAATTAGATTAAACATATAAAATCTCTCAACATTCTTAGACCAGGCTATGCCACGGTTTCTCCTAGACTATTCTCAGTTGAGCGAGATTTCCTTCAGCTATGATTACAAGGACCACTACATCTCCCTCCCTGTATGTTTCCACTAGGGAATCCAGACCACCATTCTCAGATGCCCCCCAAAAGTGATCTTGAGCAACTCTGCCCAGAAGAAACAAAATCATTTACAATATTTATTCTTGGAAGAATAGGACTTTATTGTCTTTAACCCCCCCATTCCAGAACAGGGTATTGGCTTTACCGTTCAATAGCATAAAGGCCAATTAGCAGCAACAAAACTTCCCCCTAAAAAGAATGCATCATCCCTCTGTGAGAAAAGCTACTTTCAGGTTTGAAATAATACTGACCAATTCACACACATTCACACCCACATATATACTAATGCCATCAATATGACCAAATAGGAGTCTGGTTTATTCTACATCTGGACCAATGATATACTTTCTGATCATGTGAGGGCACACTCTTATATTCTAACAAGATAGCTATTTTAGGTGTATATCTTCAAATGTTATAAGAACATGTCTATTCTTAAGAAAATGGTAAAATAAGGATTTTGTGAGTATATTTTCAAGCCTCTTATTTCAAAAAAAGTAATAGAAACAATTATCTTAAAGTATTTGAAACTTTGGGAGGAAATGTCAGGATCAAATAAGCCAGCAGCTAGAAAATCTACTGTACCAGTATTTGCAAACATTGGCTGTACGTTTGAATCATCCTGAGAAGTTCTGTAAAATAGTGATATGCAGGTCCTATCCCCAGTGATTCTGATTTGTGTGGGGTGTATCCTAAACGTATTTTTGTAAAAAGTTCTCTAGGTGATTGTACCTGCAGCAAAGATTAAGAATCTGCACCAGGAAGGGGAGGGGGTGGAAAGTGGGGTGGAAAGTGGGGGTGGAAAGTGGGGGACAGGATTACAGACTGTCCCTCTGAATGGTGCCAGTAATTCACAAGTAAGTGCAACAAAAGCACTTTCTGCATTTGATCAGGAAGGCACACGTTTTCCCCCCAGAATTTGAGCAAAAATTTACTTGTGTTGCTCTTCCCAGAAAAGTAGACTTTTAACTTTTTAGAAATTCATGTCTAAATCTATAATTCATCTTCTTTTTTTCAGAGGAAAAAACACATCTAAAATTTTACATTTTAAAATACTGATTTAAAAAAATAAATTTAAAAAGACTGATTTAAAAATAAAACAACATGTTCCACTCTTGATTTGGTGGAATTGAACATCTTGGCCAAGAGAGTTTAACAACAAAAAAATTGTTTGAATTTGTATGAATGTAACTAGTGGTATTTATCAAATTGGAGACCCTTCAGTGGGATTTAAATGTGGAATTTCTACCTCATACACAGGGAACACTGTACCATTTCACAAATTATTATTATTTGTAAAATTTAAGGTTACTCAAGTTTTTGGTACATTAGAGAATTGGGGATAGATGACATAGGAAAATGCTAATTTATTGTACACCTTTGAGATATTTCACCTAATTTTCCAGAGTCTAAGCTGTAACCTAGAGAGCTGTAGAGCTTGATACGCATAGTAACACACACTGATCAAACTTTCAGAAAACCCAGCTTCAAGTGCACACTGATAATATAACTTGAATATTAGAAAGGAATTATCTTACTGTAGGCATTTTGCCCCTTCAGAGACAGTTTGGACCGAAGTGAATAAGAAATCAGTTTTCATATTAAAAGTTTATCTAATTATCTAGAAGTATCTATCCAGTTTTGTTTTTCCATCTGCTCTTAATTAGGCTATTTTACAACTCTTTAAATTTGTAAACTAACTTGTAAAAATCTGATAGCAATCCAAATTATTCCTGGCTAATAAAAATTAGTAATAAATTTAAAAATGAAATGAATTGTGAAGCATTATTCCTCTCCATAGAGAGTATTACAGCTCAAAAGTTTTAGCTGTCTATTGGTTTTATTTTTGACTTGTATGACATTAATCAGTTGTATTATTCTGGATCCTTCAGAGAAAGAACCAACAGAATGGAGATACACACACATACACACAAGCAAACAGAAGGGGGGAGGGAGGGAGAGAGAAATTTACTATAAAGAATGGTTCACAACCATATAGAGGCTGAAAAAATCTAAGATCTGCAGCTTGCTAGCTGGAGACCCAGAAGAGAAAATGGTACAGTTTCAGTTCAAGACTGAGAGCCTGAGAACCAAGAGAGCTATTGGTGTAAATGCCAGTCTAAGACCTTGTTCAAAGGCACAAGAAAACCAATGTCCAGCTCAGAGACATAGGCAGAGAGAAACAATCCTTTCTTACTCAGTCTTTTATGCTATCTGGGCCTTCGACTGATTGGATGAGGCCCACCCACACTGGGGAGACAAATCTCCTTTACACTCAGCCAACTGTTCAAAAGTCAGCCTCATCCAGAAACACCCTTACAGACACACTCAGAAATAATGGTTTAACCAAATATCTGGGCACCCCAGGGGTCCAGTCAAGTTGACACATAAAATCACCATTTTAACTTGGCATCCATACACTTTTCCTTGAGCTACACTTCATCTCCACAAAAAGAGAAGGCCATACTCCACCTAAGATCATATAACTCTCCTGCATACAACCAGAAATGCATTAATATCTTCCCCAGAAGAGAAGGCAAAGTCCTTGAGTGATGCTTACTCTTCCCCTCATTATCCCATAACAAACATTGTGATGTAAAATTAACAATAAATATTATGATATAAAGTCATAATTTACATTATCGTATATTATCTTATCATGTAATATTTCATATTACATGATAAGAAAATAAGAGTGGGAAAATAAAAATATATATGGAAAATACCTCTGTATATATGCATACATAGACATATATGTATACACACACAAAAATATTTATAACAAAACCAGGAGAAATACTCATGACAATTACAGACCTTATTTCTGTAATTGGTCACATGGTCATAGCTGGTATTTATAACTTTCATTCCTGTAGGGTCCGGGCCTTTAACAATCCTGCTTGGATTGTGTTACTGTAGTTTTCCATTGACCTTAATCACAAGGCATGGTAATTCTGAGATGCCGTAAGAGAGCTCCTGTATTCCAGACATTCTTTTTTACATTCACTGTAGAATAGTAATCCAATTTTCCCTTGGTAGTCAGGATCAATTATTCCAGCCGGCACAGTAATTCCCTTCTTTGCTTGTTGATTCAGAGGCATGAGGAGTCTAAGGTGGCAGGGCAGCAGACTTAATTTCCAGTTCAATGGAATCATTGTTGTGTCTCCTGGTGGAAGTATTTCTCCATTTGAAATCAAGACTTCTAGGCCAGAGCAGAGCATGACGTTGCAAGAACAGGAAGCAAACATTTTATTAGTGGCTCAATAGGGTTAGTATTGGTGCCACTTCCATTTCTACCCCTGGGTTCTTATCTATGGGAGAAAGAGCACCATATACTGGGCACTGATGGAGAGTGTAGCTACTGCCTAGAAAACCTTGCCTCAACCCTGCAAGGTATTGCCACCTAGCTGGCACTGACTGAGTCTTCAGGAGGCCATTTCCTTGTTCTGTTGAACCAGTTGTTTCAGGATAGGAGGGACTATGGTATACCAGAAAATTCCACGAGCAGGAGCCCATGGCCACACTTCTTTGGCTGTGAAGTGAGTTCCCTGATCTGAGGCAATGCTGTGCGGAGTACCATAATGGTAGATAAGGCAGAAGCTCGGCATGCAGGAAGCCAGATTCATATCCCAGTTAAGTATCTCTTCTAGGAAGAACGAAACGCTGACCTTTCCACAGTTGGCGATGGTAGCAGTCACTGTTGCTGAGCCCATGAATAACCTCCATCCTTGCCACCATAGCCGCTTTGTCCAAGAACCCGTTGGACAATGACAGGGTGGCTGAGGAAAGAGGCTGACTGCTACCCACAGAACAAGTCCTTCTATCCCCTTGATTATTATTGATTATTGATTAGCAGCAGACATATATACATACACCCTCACAGAAGCATGCAGAAACACTTTAATCAAATATCTGGGTACCTCCTGGTCCAGTCCAGTTGACAAAATTAACCGTCACATCAGCTGTGCACGTAATTTCACAATTTTCCCCCATCATTCTTTCATTTAATCACCATGAATACTCCTGTTTTGTTTATATATTTTTGAATCCAAGTTCAAGTTTGGGTACTAGTTAATGAATCTTCCATGTGTTCCCTTTATACGAGTTATATTTTGAATTGTTAAAAAGCCATGAGAATTTTGGAGGTTTCACTGAGATGTCCAAGGAAACAAAGCACACATTTTCTTTCCTCTTAGAATACCCTAATGAATCATTGAACACTAGATCAAAGACTGTGATGTGCTAATTGAATTTAAATTATAATGAAGGAAAAAAAAAGAATACCAAGCAGCAATAAACTAACTTTACTGACTTTCGTTTCTTTACTATTTTCATTTTTCATTATATGCTTTTATTTCCTATTTCTTAAGTTTGGTTCTGCTTCTGGTTTGCATAGGACAGCAAAAAATGAAAATCTGTTTTCACGATCTGACCATTAAAGATCTGTCATGGGTAGAGACACAGATTTGTTCTCTGGTAGGTGAGAGATAACAGATTATCTCAGTTACTGGTCTTTTTTCTTAGTTTACTTGTGAGTTCAAATCAATTAAGAAAATATTTCAGGCTTGTTGGGAAAAAGAACAGTACTTTGGGATCTGAACCAGTGATTCATGTGTGTTGTGTTCCTCTGTCTTAAGTTGTGAAGTAAAGCCACAAAGTCTATGTGCTCATCTGTGTCTATAATCGAGAAAAGGCTTTACTTCTTATTGTGGGAGTGTGAAATATTTTCCTGCTCTAGGGGGTATTAATATTTTAGATGGAAAGTCTCTAAAAATAAATAAGGTCTGTTCTCATATAGAAACTAGTCATCATGAACATAATTCTAATATCCCTGGAATATAAAGACTTAACACTTCTGATATCTTAAAAATGTGCTTTTTAAAAAACAAACAAACCTTTCTCACCAAAACTGTTAGCTCAGAGGCATTTTTTTCTTCTGCGATTAAATTGTCAATAAGGTGAATCTTGAACAAATCAGACCAGCATGACAATTTTGGATTAAAAAATCCTCAGCAGCCCATAATTTCCCTAATAGTATACAGTAAAACTGTAAAAAGTATTTTTATACTATTTAGACTTATTTTCCCTTGAAGGGACTTGTTAATCTGAGATTCCCAAGCATCATACAGTGCTTTACTAATTAGAAAAGCTAATATTATTCCCATACAGTCTTTTTAAAGTTTGTCTACTCAGAGGTCCATTTGTGCAATTTGTAGCCCTAGATAATTTCTAAGTTAGAATACTGAAATATTCGTTACCAAACAGTTAATTTTGTGTGGAGAAAGTGTTATTAATATAAATACATTTTAGAGATTATACATTCTGCAGGAATATTCTAGAGATTGCTCTCACTGTGAAGAATATTTTCTCGCTTTTATTGGAAGACAATTTTCCAAGGATCTCTTTCATTTCTATACATCTTACAAGCATAAACACTGGCTACCTTTGCTCTGGATTATCTTTCCAAGGATATTTGTGTAACAAACGAACTTGGAAGACAGTGTTTCTCTCCACAGCTGGAGACAAGGTTGTTTACAGGCCAGATTAATACAGTTAATGTCACCTTCAAGTAAATTTCATTTCATTTCCTGGAAGCCTGTTATAAAAGATTTAGGTTTCCTAAATTCCATTTTCTATAATGCAAACTCACTGTATGTCCAGTATCCACCTGGCCCCTTTCCATGGTCCCTCCAAAAAGTGGTAGGCAAGGCCAGCTGATGTGAACATGATGATCGTGCCACTTACATTGCTTGACTAATAAACAGTTCTTGTCTCTGACCCAGGAGTGTTGTATGTTCTGCAACATCCATGAAACTATGGCAGACTAACTTGTTAGCAAGTAACGTCTTACACTTTATAAGGTAATGTCACAATTCCTGGAAACAACTGGGAAACCAATAAAACACCTTCTACACCAGTATTAAAGAGAGAGAGAAAACAGAATTCATTAGTGAGTAACCATTTCATATTTACATGGATGTGGAGGTAGCCTGAAAGTGTCTACAAAGGCTGGATAGAATTTCATGCATATTTATATACTTAAGTGGAAAAAGAACAATTAAAACTTCTTAAATCTTCCTGGGAGATAAAATGATACACCTGTGTCCTGAATACTCTGACAGACAATTCTGAACTAAGTCTGAAGGTGTTTACAGTTCCAACGGTCAGAAGGACCAAGACTGCATTGTCAGATCAAAAAGTTGAGCCTTTTATTGAGACAATAAAAGGAGAGGAAGGGAGGCCTGTGTTAAGGAGACACCTGTAGGAGGAGAGGAGGGGAGGCCTGTGCCTCTCTCCTCTTCATTAAAAAAGAAAGCTTGATCATCTTACCCATACTCAACACTCAGGAGAAAAACTGATCAAATCCTTATGACAAAGTGACACATGTATCTCAATAGAGAATATTATCCCTCTTCAATAATTAATCACACAGGATTGAATGAATGGATAAAGGAATCTATTTTGTGATTATATATGTTTTGTTTGGAATATTGATTTTTAAAAAGATTTTACTTATTTTATTTGAGAGAGAGACTCCATGAGAGAAAGAGAGAGAGAGAGAGTGTGTGTGCACATAAGCAGGGAGGAGCAGAGGTAGAGGGAGAAGCAGACTCCCCACTGATCAGGGAGCCCAACTCAGGGCTCGACCCCAGGACACTGGGGTCATGACCTGAGCTGAAGGCAAATGCTTAACCAACTGAGCCACTCAGGCACCTCTGGAATATTGATATTTTTGATGGGTATATGAAAGCCTCTCAATCTTTTTCTACCTCTAACACTTAGTTTTTTAGACTATGCTTTTACAGACTGAAATGAAATATTCTTTAAATAGTATTTTTTTCTGGAAGAAATCTATAAGATTGGTTCTCATATTTCAGAAACAAATATTTTATTAAATCTTTAATTTTAATGGAAACATAACTATTTTCATAAGTTCATAAGAATCTTTTTATTTTTAATTGGGATATCATTGCAGAAATCACTTGCGTGGCCAAGACGATATCCTACTAGAGAATAAACCCAGTGTAGTCAGAACTAAAAGCCCACGAAGGAACAAAGGTTGTAATTTGGGTCTGGAATCAGAGTCCATGGCCCTCTAGGACACGGGTCTTGTACCTTCTGTGGATTTCAAGATCAAAGCCTCCTAGGCAGTATAATAGATCAATTAATTCCTCACTGGTCAGACACTTCAGCAGATTTTGTAAACCTTGTATAAGTAGAATCCATACACATAACAGAGATACTGAAGGTGTAACCTAATGAAGATGAATTTCTAATTTTTTCTTTTCCTCCACAGAACAGAACAACAAATGGGAGTTATTTAAAACTCCACCAAAGCAAACCAAAAACTGTGGAGCATACTGTAAGGAAACTGTATTTTTTGTTACACATCTGTAACTGACCAAAACGCCGTGACTAACTTTTTGTTTTTTTAATCAACAATAATCTCTAGATTGATGAAATTGAAGAGTTGAAACAATAAATATAGCTTTATATATATAAATATGTTTATTTATATATTAAATATAAATATGTATTTAAATTTAAATATGTTTAATATTAATATATATTTAACAAAATACAGCAACCAAATGCAACAATACACTGAAAAAGTTATTCACCACAATCAAGTGAGATTTATTCCTGGGTGGCAGGTGTAGTTCAGTATTAGCAAATTAATCAGTGTGGTACATCAGATCAATAACAGATAGGATAAGAAACATATGATCATTTCAAAAGACTCAAAAGAGCATTTGGCAGCCGTTCATGATAGAAACCATCAACTAAGTAGGTTTAGAGGGAACATAAAGTCCAGATATAAAAAGCCCACAGCTAACAACATCCCCAGTGGGGAAAAATTGAGAGCTTTCCCCCTAAGGCCACCAAGAAGATAAGGATGTCCACTCTCACTACTTGTATTCAACTAGTACTGGAAGTCCTAGCCACGGCAATCAGACAAAAACAACAACAACAGGTGTCCACATTGGTAAGAAAGATGTAAAACTTTAACTATTTGCAGAACACATGATACTACATACAGAAAATCCAAGACTCTACTAAAAATCTGCTAGAACTGATAAACTAATTCAGTAGTCACAGGATACAAAATCAATGTACAGAAATCTGTTGCATTTGTATATGACAATAATGAAGCAGCAAAAAATGAAATTAAGAAAATAATCCCATTTAAAATTGAACCCAAGATAATAAGATACTCAGGAATAAATGTAACTAAAGAAGTAAAAGCCTGGACTCTGAAAACGATAAAACATTCACAAAAGAAATTGAAGACGACACAAGGAAATGGAAAGGCATTCCATGCTTATGGATAGGAAGAACAAATATTGTTAAAAATGTCTATACTACCCAAAGCAATCTACACATTTAATGCAATCCCTAGCAAAACACCAACAGCATTTTTCACAGAGCTAAAACAAACAATCCCAAAATTTGTATGGAACCACAAGCGACCTCAAATATAGCCAAAGCAACCTTGAAAAAGAAAAGCAAAGCTGGAGGCATCGTAATTCAGGACTTCAAGTTATATTACAAAGCTATAGTGATCGAAACAATATGGTACTGGCACAAAAACAGACACACAAATCAAAGGAATGGAATAAAAAATCCAGACACGAACTCACAACTCTATGGTCAATTAATCTTATATAAAGCAGGAGAGAATGTCCAATGGGAAAAAGTCTCTTCAACAAATGGGTTGGGAAAACTGGACAGCAACATGCGAAAGAATGAAACTAGGCCACTTCCTTACACCATACACAAAAATAAACTCAAAATGAGGCATCCAAATTGGCAAAAAAGAAGTCAAACTCTCACTCTTTGCAGATGATATGATACTTTATGTGGAAAACCCAAAAGACTCCACTCCGAGACTGCTAGAACTCATACAGGAATTCAATCAAGTGTCAGGATATAAAATTAATGCACAGAAATCAGTTGCATTCCTATACACCAACAGTAAAACAGAAGAAAGAGAAATTAAAGTCAATTCCATTTACAATTGCACCTAAAACCATAAGATACCTAGGAATAAACCTAACCAAAGAGGCAAAGAATCTGTACTCAGAAAACTACAAAGTGCTCATGAAAGAAATGGAGGAAGACACAAAGAAATGGAAAAACGTTCCCTGATCATGGATTGGAAG
>CM052807.1:36602425-36683316 GCA_028533885.1 Nasua narica
AGCAGCAATGTCCACAATAGCCAAACTATGGAAAGAACTTAGATATCCATCAACAGATGAGTGGATAAAGAAGAAGTGGTATATATATTCAATGGACTACTATGCAGCCATCAAGAGAAACGAAATCTTGCCATTTGCAATGACGTGGATGGAACTAGAGGATATTATGCTAAGTGAAATAAGGCAGTCAGAGAAAGACAATTATCACATGATCACTCTGATATGAAGAATTTGACAGGCAGGGCAGGTGGTCATGGGGGGTGGGGAAGGGAAATGAAACAAGATGGGATGGGGAAGGAGACAAATCATAAGAGACTCCTAAACTCAGAAACAAACTAAGGGTGGCTGGGAGGTGGGGTGGTGGGTAGGGTTATGGACATTGGGGAGGGTATGTGCTATGGCAAATGCTGTGAAATGTGTAAGCCTGATGATTCGCAGACATGTACCCTGGGGCAAATAATACATTATATGTTAATAAAAAATTAAAAAAAATAAACTCAAAATGGATTAAATTAATTGTGAGACATGAAACTTTAAAAATTCTAGAAGAGAACACAGGCAGTAACTTCTTTGACTTTGGCCACAGCAACTTCTTTCTAGATATATCTCCTTAGGCACAGGAAACAAAAGCAAAAATAAACTACTGGGAGATCAAGATAAAAAGTTTCTGTGCAGTGAAGGAAAGAATCAAGAAAGCTAAAAGGCAACCTATGGAATGGGAGAAGATATTTGCAAATGGCATATCTGATAAAGGGTTAGTATCCAAAATATATAAAAGAACTTATACAATTTAACACTCAAAAAATGAATGATCCAATTAAAAAATGTGCAGAAGACCTGAACAGATGGGCAATAGGTGGATGAAAGAAATGCTCAACATCACTGATTATTAGGGATATGCAAATCAAAACTACAATGAGATATCACTTCACACCTGTTAGAATGGCTAAAATCAGTAATAAGAAACAATAAGTGCTAGCAACAATGTGAGAAAGGGGAACCCTCTTGCACTGCTGGTGGGAATGCAAACTGGTATAGCCACTGGAGAAAACCGTATGGAGGTTTCTCAAAAAGTTAAAAATAGAGCTACCCTATGATCCAGCAATTGCACTACTAGGTATTTACCCAAATACAAGAACACTAATTTGAAGGGATACATGCACCCTGATGTTTATAGCAGCATTATCAACAATAGCCAAATAATGGAAATAGCCAAGTGTCCATCAACTAATGAATAGATAAAGAATGATGTGCGTGCACATCCATGTGCGCGTGCGCGCATACACACACACACACACACACACACACACACACACACACACTGGAATATTGTTCAGCCATAAAAAGAATGAAATCTTGCCATTTGCAACCACATGGATGGAGCTAGAAAGCATAATACTAAGTGAAATAAGTCAATCAGAGAAAGATAAATACCATATGACTTCACACAAATGTGGAATTTAAGAAACAAAACAAACAAAGGTAAAAAAAAAAAAAAGAGAGAGACAAATCAGGAAACAGACTCAACTATAGAGGATAAAATGATTTACCAGAGGGGAGAGGGTGAGGGGTTGGGTTAACTAGGTAATATGGATTAAGGAAAAGAAAAAAATATATACATATATGTTTTATATATTAAACATATATTCTATATATAGATTCTTTAATAAGCATAAATAATCTATATAGTGGCCTATATGAATTCTTATGGAGTATTCTAATATATTGTTTTAACCTATTCACGAACTATAAACAAAGCAAATTATTTTACTTTGTCTCTAGCACCTTTATTTGGTAAATTCACCTGGCTTCACATTTAGCTATAAACATGATATATTTTGCAATGCTGAGATTCAAAGATTCCATAGATACATAATCCCCTGAACTTACATAGTTCACTAAAAAATGAGATTTCCCTCCAAACCCTTTCAAAAGTTGCTATATTTTTGGTGCTCTAAAGATCATTAGAATAATAAAGAGGTATATATCTTATGCAATTAATTACATATAAGACCATATCACCATTATAATCCTTTTATAGCCATTTTTAATTTTTTTAAGTATAACATATGAAGATCACTTTGGATAGTTAAAATTTTTTTAACTTTTTTTTTAATATTTTATTTATTTACTTGACAGAGAGAGACATAGCAAGAGAGGGAACACAAGCAGGGGGAGTTGCAGAGGGAGAAAGCAGACTTCCTGATGAGCAGGGAGCCCTTTGCGGGGCTCGATCCCAGGACACTGGGATCATGACCCAAGCCAAAGGTAGAAGCCCAACGACTGAGCCACCCAGGTGCCCCTATTTTTTTAAACTTTTAACTGGCATTTAAATGGCTTGTCATTTGATTATGCTCCAATTTCATATACTTAAGCTTAGTAAGGATTTTATCTTTATAACTTTATAGCTATGATGGTTAATCACTTTGAAGAATTTGTAACTATTTTAAAATTGTATTTTGGGTTTATGTGATCTGAAAAAACATATCAGAAAAGGTAGTAAATCTTCTTAAAGAAAACAAAGTATAGAGTTTTAACTAAGGATGGAAGTTTCAAGACGATTCAAATGTCAAGAATTTTAGATTTCATATCTAAATCTAATCTTCGGGAATTATAATTCATTGGCTTATGGGAGTCTGGCAAGATACACAGATATACAGAAATCTCCCTCTCAGTTTAGGAGAAATAGGGCTGGCTCTCAGAGATGATAATTTACAACTTAGAAAAAATCATTGGCTCTTGAAAAAATCTTATTTCTAGGAAAAAAATAAGTTAAATAGCTTGAATATGTATGTGTGTGTGTGTATGGTTTAAATTTAATGCTAATGAGCCAAAAAGTGAATTTATCATAAGTGAGTTTTTCAGAAAATGCATTTTAAAATAGAGATTTTCATGACATTTAGTTTTTAAGCAATTCTCATGTTTATTCTATTTAATCAACTATATTTCCATATATACTCTTAAATGTTCATGCCTTAAATCATTCCTTTTTTTTAATATTTTCTTTATTTATTTGACACAGAGAGAGAGAGAGAGAGAGATCACAAGTAGGCAGAGAGGCAGGCAGAGAGAGAGGGGGAAGCAGGCTCCCTGCTGAGCAGAGAGCCCGATGCGGGGCTCGATCCCAGGATCCTGAGATCATGACCTGAGCTGAAGGCATTCGCTCAACCAACTGAGCCACCCAGGCGCCCCTGCCTTAAATCATTCTTAATAACAATTTTTACCTAATCGTGTGTCATGGAACCTGCCCTAACCACTTGGGAACTCAGAGATAGTTTTCAAATAAAAGGATAAAAGTTGAGGTAGGATGAATATTTTATGAAAGTATAATTAACTTGGATTTTGCTATGTAGTCTTAGGAATGACTTTTTTTTCCCCCTCTGTGGATATAAAAAAGTGAGTTACAGTTTGGAGATTCAGCAACCTGTGGGAATTTGATTAGAACTTTCTATGATCCCTAATGTTAAAGGGATGATTTGGGTCCTTTTTCTTCATCACATCCTCTTAGTGAGACACCAGATCATATCATGTACACTTGCTTTTTGAGAGACACACAGCAAAAACGTAGCTAACAACCTCAGAAACACAGAAAGGAATCTAGTGTTGCCCCATTATTCAGATCAGAGATAGACAAGCAGATGGACCCTGTATTGAATGCTGTAATTGCAAAACCTGTTATTTTGTTCTTCCAAATTTCTTAGGCTTACTGCCATGTCTGCATGCACTTCATACAGCTTAAAATGATGGTCTTAAGAAAATCAAAAGTTTAAAAAACTTTTTATAGTCTATGCTTTTTGAGACAGTTAAGAACATATATTTATTTATCAATTAATTTTTAGTAAAATGTTATTTTTTTAAGATTTTATTTATTTATTTGTCAGAGAAAGAGAGATCACAAGCAGGCAGAGAGGCAGGCAGAGAGAGAGGGGGAAGCAGGCTCCCATGCTGAGTAGAGAACCCGATGCGGGCGTCGATCCCAGGACCCTGAGATCATGACCTGAGCCGGAGGCAGAGGCTTTAACCCACTGAGCCACCCAGGTGCCCCAATTTTTAGTAAAATGTTATCTTTTTCGTTTAGTATTTTTCTTAATCTGCTGCGGGTACCATACCATAGACTGGGTGGCTTAAACAACAGGAATTGATTTTTCACAGTTGTGAAGGCCGGGAGTCCAAGACCAAGGGGCCAGCAAGGTTGGTTTTATTTCGAGGACTGTCTTCTAGCTTATTGGTGGTTACCATCTCACTGCGGGCTCCCAGGACCTCTTCCTTGTCCCCTGAAGGAGAGAGAACTAACCCTCTGGTTTCTCTTCCTTATAAGGACATCAGTTCTGTCGGATTAAGGTTAAATGAGGTGATAAGAATGAAGCCCTAATTACTTCTTTTAAAGGCTCCATCTCCATATACAGCCACACTGGCGGTAAGGTTAGGGCTTCAACGTATGAATTTGAGGCAGACACAAGCACTCAGTCTATAAAAGCATTTTTTTTCAGGTATTTTGTATTCCAGCATTCAGTCATTAAAAGAGAAATCTCTTTTGCTTGGATACTATTGAGCCGGTTATAAGCAAATGCTCTGCAGAAAAGTACTGTTTACACAAATCTGTGGAGAATTCTCAAGTACACATTTAAGAGCAGCAAAACTTTTCCCCTGTAATCCAAAACTTCTGGATTTGAATTCAAGGGTTTACACTGAAAAATGTTGATATGTCATACCTCCTAGTGTACTAATCCGAGACTGATATCTACAAATTATATATTTTTAATAACATGTAATTTTAGAAAAGATCAAAAGTTATTGAATGTGAGTCATTCAAATGACAGGAAAAGAATTCTTTGTAGAAAATGTGCTTCAACATCCAGGCATAAAGATACAATAATAAAGACTCTACCCTTGGTTCCTGTCTCCCTCCACCCTATTTTAAAGCTCACTGTTCCCTCCGCACATGTCTAGTCTGAATTTGAACAAAGTTCAGGCTCAGGTATTAGATTTGCAGTGAAGGCAAGAGTATTAGTCAAGGTTCAACCAGAGGAAGAGACCAGTGGGCAATCATATCCATAAGCAAATACATGCCTTTTTGTTATGTAAGTGTGGGGACTGGCTACACAAGTGGGGGGCCTGCTGGGAAACCAGTCAGGAAAAGTACGTCATGAGCCACTCCCTGGGACAGGAGTGGAGGCTAATGACCCAGGTGGGAGACTCTCCACTCAGAAAAGCCCTGAGCATATTTTATTTTAATTTTTTTAAAATTGTATTTATTAATTTGATAGAGAGAGAGATCACAAGTAGGCAGAGAGGTAGGCAGAGAAAGAGGGGGAAGCAGGCTCCCTGCTGAGCAGAGAGTCCAATGTGGGGTTCAATCCCAGGACCCTGAGATCATGACCTGAACCGAAGGCAGAGGCTTTAGCCCACTGAGCCACCCAGGCACCCCAGCAATCCTGAGCATATTTTAAAGGACTTCCAAAGAATTGATTTAGGCCCAGACAAGATCATCTTCTGTTCCACCAATTTAACTGATTAGCAGATTTAATCACATCTGCAAAACTCCTTCACAGCAGACTCTAGAGTAGTGCTTGATTGAATAACCAAGCGCTGCTATATGCCTGCTACAAAATGGTTTTAACTCCTGACTCTTTCACTGCTATGCATGTAACCTTAAGCTGGTGTTAAACTCTGGCTTTTAATTTCTACATCTGTGAATTGAGAATAAGATCTGTATCACAGAATTGTTGTGAGGATTAAAAATTTATTACAAGTGATAGGTATTGCCACTATGAATTAACAGCTTTAGAAGAAATTTGACATATGTTAACTAAGTTCTCATTGTTATCCTGAAAAATACAATGCTTAATATATACTCCTTCCTATCGGAAATAGACAAGGATAGCAATTATATAGCAATAAAATATCAATTAAGCAACAGCAATAAAAATTGATATATTTCCAAAAAAGAAAAACTTTAAAAACCACATGCATATGGATCTTATATTTTAAATAATTATATATTATAAATATTTATTATATATTATATAGTATATTTATATATAAAAATATATGTATTTATATATTATTGATATATATATTTTATATGGCAGGTCAGTTAAACATCTGACTCTTGGTTTCATCTCAGGGTCATGATCTCAGGGTCATGAGACTGAGCCTCAAGTTGGACTGTGCTCAGCCTAGAGTCTGCTTAAGACTCTCTCTCTCCCTCTCTCTTGGCCCCACCCCACCCTGCTTGTGCTCACTAGTGCTCTCTCTCTCTCCCTAAAATAAGTAAATAAATATTTTAAAAGTATATATACTTATATATATAAATATACATAATTATATAGAAATATACTTTTATATAAATAAATATTTTAAAAAGCATAAGAGTAAATAAATAGTAAAATTATATTATAAATATATATGTATATATAAATATACATATAATTTATAATATATAATTTATATAAATATTAATATATAATACATATAAAATTGTAAAAAATATTTTAAAAAGCATATACACACATATATAACAAAACTTTAGCACATATCTAAAACACACATTCACAGCAAATAATTTTTAACTCTGAAAACTGTGACTCATCTATGACTCAAGTGCTGATATCAGATGAAATTTCCTCAAAAAACTGAATAAAATACAAACAGAAATCAAATGGTAGCATCAGAGAGCAGCCCAAATGGAAGGAACCTAGCTCCTAGAGAGCAGGAAAGGCATGGTGACTAACATAATGTTAAAAAAAAAAAAAAAAAAAAACGTTTGAATAAGCTTGGGGGGAAAAAAAAGATGAAACTGCAATGATACCAACACCAGAGAGCTCAGAGAGGGAGCAGAGGAGTAGCCCCACAGGCTTACCCCACGGGGAACAGTGCAAATGATCAATGGAGTATGGCACCCCCATGAGACAAGAGAAGTGGGTAGGCAGCAACGGTTCTGCTCAAAATCAATAGTGACAACAGCAACAAAAGAGCAAGGGGTGGAGTGGTAGGAAGATGAGGAAAATTGCCAAGAAAACATCACAATTCTTTGCCTGGTTTTCAGAACTGAGACAATTTTCAGGTTTGGAACCCATTGACTGGGTCCTAGGGAGCCCGAGGAGGAGAAACCCCTTAATAGCACAGAAGGATATAGCGTGGCTATTCTCACAGTCCTTTCCCAAAGGGACCTCTGTTTATTCATTTAGGTGACTGTACACTCAAGGAAAGGGGGAATCACGGGACATTTCAAGAACTATTGGCCATTGAGCACCTGTTAGTTTGCTGTCTTCAATCCTATGCAGCTGCAGAATTCAGGAATAGTCCAAATTCTCCAAAGAGAAAATGAGCCACGTGACTGGTACATTCCAAATCTCAGCCTCCCAACTCCGTGCCCCTGTGTTTATTTCCTCAACAGCCTCTGACACCGTCAAACAGATTACACCATTTTATGGACTTTTCTAGTTATTCTTATTAGCAGTCCTGGTCTACCCCAAGTTATTCCATCCCATCTAAAATGAAGTTTCATTCAGCCCTTTCTCATCTTCTGGAATCATGTATTCATTCTTAGACTCTTTTTAACAGATATTTATTCAGTGACTGTTAGAGCACAGTGTAAGATCAAAGTCAGAGAAAAGCCTGAAAATAAACCGCCCTGAAAGAGAAGGAAATATTTGGCATTTACAGATATCATGTAATAGAATGCCCAGCACTCTTCCTAACTTTGGGCAATCCTCCCTTCTCCTCCCTCATCTCCAATGCTCTCACAACCTTATTATCTCTATAATTTGCTTTAGGACTATCACAGTTAATTCTCCTAACCTTTTATCTATTAATGTTTTTTCTGTCAGTCATAAGAAGCCCTCGACTCCTAGGTTATTACCCATCTCTGAGACCCCAAACCCATAGGGCTCTATTTCCTAACCTAAGCTCATCTCCTGCCATTCTCCAGTTCTTAAAAACATTCTGCTAAGCCCTCTGAGATATCCAATCCTTTCGCCAGGAAAATACCTTACTTCTTCAAATATATCATCGAAGTTTCCCTTCACCTTTTTTACTCCAATTGAAAAAATGCCTCCTTCCCCCTCAGATTCCCACAGATTCCCACTCGGCCCCCTAGCATGAAGGCTAGTTTCTCTCCCACATTCTACTACCCCTAGGTGTGGAGGCTGCTAGGAGCACTTCATGGTGACACTTCCTGCTTTCCTCCCCTCTCTCTTCCCTAACCCACTCTCCAGTAGAACCTCATGCCATCAGAGTGGGCAACCTGATCCCCTCCTTATTCCAGTCATCTCTGTCCTTCCCGATTCTCCGCACTTCCTGAAATACAAAACTATATTTATCATTACCTTCAATTCTTATTTATTTATTTATTTAGTCTTCATGCTTTATTTAATCCAATCCAATCCAGTCTTTTGGGGATCATCTCTCCATTGAAACAGCTCTTGCTGAGGTCATGAATAATCTCCCATTGTTAAGGCTCTTGACCCTCATCTTCCACGGTTTTCCAGCAACATGTGGCACCATTAATTAATCCTCCTTAGTACACTTTTATTACTTGGCTTTCAGATAGTGAATTCTCCTGTTTTTTTTCTTCTACTTCACTGGGTGCTCTTTTTTTTCCACCCTCTTCTGCCTATTTCCCTTAGCCTCCACCCCAGTTTTCTACTCTGTTTTTATGACTTTGACTGTTTTTTGTTTTGTTTTGTTTTCATTATAAGATTCTACTTATGAACCATGGATGCCTTGCAATATTTGCCTTTCCCTTTCTGGCTTATTTCACTTAGCATTATGTCCTTAGGATCTATTCATGTTGTGGTAAATGGCAGGATTTCCTTCCTTCTCACGGCTGAATAATTCCATTGTGTGTGTGTACGTGTGAGTGATGTGATATATATACATATATATACACACATACATGTATGATGCAATTATATAGATGATGTGGCATATATATGATGTGATATATATATATAATGCCACACATGATATATATGAGATATATATCACATCTTCATCCATCCATTCATTGATAGACACTTAGGTTGCTTCCATAGTTTGGCTACTGTGAATAATGTTGCAATAAACATGGGAGGAAGACTCCATTTTTGTTTATGCTCAATCATGAAATGAACAGTACTTGCTCAGGTGAGTGCATTCCATCTCAGGTCTTTAAATGCCTCTATAAGTTGACAACTCTCCAATCTCTGTATCATTCAGAGACATTTCCTCTGAGCTCCAGCCTCATACATCCAATAACCTCTTTAACATCTGTGAACTGAATTTCTCATCTCCTGAGCCTGAGACTGTAGGGTGAGGACTACAGTCCTTCTCTCATAGTAAATGGCAACTCAATCCTTCCCTTCGCTCCGGACAAAAACCTCTCTACAATCCTTGACATGTCTCTTTCTCTTCTACCCCATATCCAGGTCCTTGACAAAGCTTAGCAATTCTGCCTTCAAATATATGTCCAGATTATGACCACTTCTTACCACTTTACTATTGCTATCTCAGGAAGCCATCTTCATCTCTCACCCGGATGACTTTAAGAGTTTCCACTCTTGCCCCTGGTCAATTCATAATACAGTAAGCTGTCAGAGTCACCCTGATACAGGATAAATTGAATCATGTCCTTCTGCTCACAGACCACTAATGGTTTCCTGTGCAGACAAGATTTTGAGCCCTTACAATCATCTGTAAGGCCCTATATTACATTCTTTGTCCTCTCTGATTTTATTGCATACCGTGCTCTCTGTCCTGACCCCAGCCTTCTTTGTCCCAATGTTCCAGGCACACTTCAGGCTTCGTGTATCTCTAATCAGACATCGTCTTATGTGTGAGGTCTCCTGCATCCCTGTGTTTTAAACTGCACCTGTGCACACATGCACACACACACACACACACACACAGTACTCCATATCCTGTCTTCTTTGTATTTATTGTGGTTATCCCCTTTTGAGAGAGTACATATTTAACTTTTTGTTTATTCTCTCTTCCTACACTCGAGTGTATGGTATATGGGGGAAGAATTTTTCTCCATTTTGTTCACTGCTGTACCTCCAGTATTGAGAACTACAATGTTGTAGGCACTCAAAAATTTTTACTTACTGATTGGAAGAACTAGCAAATTCTTAGGCCATTCTGAATATATCCAAAAAGAGATACCTCACTGGTAACTTTAGTGGGATTGTCTATGTATAGATGAATTTGGTGTGATATACATATTCAAATTTAAAAACATTTCTCAGGACACATTTTTCCCAGTGAAGCTTTTTGAGAAGAGGTATTCTCTCTCTTTTTTTTCATCAGTGGGCTTCACAGACAAGTTGAAAAGTTGCAGCTTTAAAATTCCACGTATAGGGGCACCTGGGTGGCTCAGTTGGTTGAGCGACTGCCTTCGGCTCGGGTCGTGATCCCGGAGTCCCGGGATCGAGTCCCATATCGGACTCCCGGCTCTGCGGGAAGTCTGCTTCTCCCTCTGACCTTCTCCCCTCTCATTCTCAGTCTCTGTCTCTAATAAAATTTAAAAAAAAAAAAAATCTTTAAAAAAAAAAATTCCACCTATAAACAAATGCTATCTATTCATTTTATGTTTGTCCCCACTAACAAGCTCTCTCTTAATGTGTCAATGTTAAGTTATTCTCCATTCACTCAGCAACTATTTATTGAGTACCTCCTAGTTGCCAGCCACTGTGCTAATTGGTGGGGATATAGGGTTCCTGTTCTCAGGGAATTCACAATTCTTTATTTCTTCACAGTGTATGATAGTACCTCTAATCTACAGCTTCAGTAACATCAGGAAAAATTATGTGGTTATTTGTAGAAATCCTGATACATATGTCATTGATCTTAATTGCTTTGGATCTATCCCAAAATAAATACCCAATTTATTGACCAGATGATGTGATCTAATGTAAATGACAGCAGTTCAACACAGAAGACCTCAATCCTATTTCCTATAATGTGACTAATCTTTGCAGCAAGTCAGAGGATCTCCCTGACAAGTTTCACCTCAGTTTACCTCAGGTTCTTCATCTTTAAGAAAAAGTTAATCCCTATTAAGCACAAAAGATTTTTGTGAGGATAGGTAACAAAATGCAGAAGTTAATGTAAATGAACACTGAGTATACTACTTAAATTTGTAATAAAAGTATTATTTCAGTACTATTTTCAAAAAAGTATTATTTTAAGCAGCCCTGTGTAATGTCACAGAGATCAAACTCTAGGAAGGAGACAAGCTTGGGATCAAATCCTAATCCTAGAACTTAGCAGCAAATAAAAACAATGCCATTTAATTTAGGAAGTTAACGTGAGCATCAGAACTGGCACCCTTCAAAAGCCTAGCACCCAGCACAGGACTGGGCACAGAATAGATGCTATTCTCAGCTCTTTTAATTTATTGTAATACTGTGGCCCCTGACCATTATAATTGCTACTTTCTTCCATTTTAAAAATATGCCTCAGATTTTCAATCTGTAGCATGAGGAAACTGTATCAGATTGGACTCTTAGAAAAGGGCTCCTCAGAAGTAGGACATTAATAATGGACTGGGATGCTTAGGCAGAAGTCACTATTTTCCCATCCTCGAGGGCAATGCTTTGACATGCTCAATTAGATTTTTGCATGGTCAATTCTGAGTGGAGAGACAGAAAAGTCATATTCAGGAAAAGCTCTTCAAGGCAGGACACCAGAGGAAAATAAGAATAATGAGGTAACACTAACTGTAAAGTAAACCAGGCAAAAAGCCAAGAATTTCCATGCAGAGGGAGACCAGAGACAATCAGCTCTCACATACCTACAGCTTCCAGCACCTTTCAAATGGCAAGAGACAAAGAACACTCTTCTCAGGCAATTTTTGAGAAGTCAAAGCCAAACAAGGTCCCTCACCTCCACTGCTGTGAGAGGACATCCCCTCAGAGGTCACCGAGGGCCTCAGATGACTGGCTCTCCCACCACCATTCTAGTCACATGGTGGGATGGTCACAGTTTGTACACATTTCAATTTTACTCTACATTAATCTCGGGGTGGGGTTACTCTCCCAAGCAAAATGAAAGTGGAAGAATGAAACATTCAAGTCATTTGATCACAATTGGACTGAATAGACGTGCCTTCTCCCAAAGTTCCCAGAACTGGGAGGGTTCTCTATCCCCTCTCATTTCAAGTACTTTTGGTCTTTCAAAATGAACAAAAAAGCTGCCTATGCCAACAGCTAGAAATGAGCGGATGTTCCGGCACATGCGGAGACTGTCTTCTGACAGCATTGCACAACGGCCTCTAAACCGGCAGCTCTTGCTCCATTTCAGGAGGCCTGGAGCCAACACTGTTCCTTGATCTATCACTCGGTGCCTTAGAGACAAAGAGCGTCACTTTATGAACCAATACTTCATGAACCAATCGACAAACCCAGTTGCATTACCTACTGGAACATTCTATTGATTTCATGGCACCTCACTTAAAAACCAATTTGTAGGGATTTAGGTCACGTTGATAACTCAGCCTGTGAAAGCCCAACCTCTTGTTATTCTCTGGTCATAGCTGAACATCCAAGAGGATAACAGAGTCATATGCTTCCCTATCCCAAGCTAGAAGTGAGATTCACTGTCTTAAAACCAAAATTTTACTATTGCCCTTCAAAGTGATAGGGTTACCATGAACTGGTACCAGAAACAGGACCCAGAGAATAGCTGTCATTTACGTATATATTTATTTTTAACATTATTGCAAAAAGCCCATCCCTCCTGAAGACATTAAATACTGGGCAGTTTCCTAACTCAAGAATACAGGGCAGTTGATATTTTACCACTGTGTTCAATAGGCGCATTTTTAAATGTAAATTTGGCTGTGCTCTTTGCCTGGTTGTTTGGGGCTTTGCCCATCTGCTGGGCATTTGCTGCCAATCTGAGGCTTGTTTTTGATGACTGATTCCGAGTCAAACTGGTTTCTTCTCTCTCATCCATCTCTTGCCCAGCCTGTCTTTTTTTTTTAAGATTTTTTATTTATTTATTTTATTAGAGCGAGAGACTGAGAATGAGAGGAGAGAAGGTTAGAGGGAGAAGCAGACTTCCCGCAGAGCCGGGAGTCCGATATGGGACTTGATCCCGGGACTCCGGGATCATGACCCGAGCCGAAGGCAGTCGCTCAACCAACTGAGCCACCCAGGCGCCCCTCGCCCAGCCTGTCTTATGCTCATTAATTTTGCGGCCCAGTGACCTTCGAGCAGATCCATCTTTCCTCCTGAGACATCCAATTACGAAATTTAAAATCTATATTATATACTTCGGGTCAAGATAAAGTTTTCTAAAAAGTGCTCGTGAACTGTTTTCTCACTAGAATAGAAAAACAGCTGTGATTTTCTACACGGCGCAGAGACACGAGAAGCTAGGGATATTTTCCTCTGCTGCTTCCAGAGAAGAGGGCTGAAGACTTGAGGGTTTCTTTTTGTCTCGCTAAGATCACACACGTATAGCTAATGGCCCGGGGCCCTGGTACATTTCAGGGAGCTCTCCAGCCTTCTCTTGAACTAATTCCTTCCAGAGCCTCTGTTCAAGTGTGACTCATCACTTTACAAAGCCGCTGCCTCTCTGTCCTCCTCCTGCCAAATGTGGAGGGCATGTCTTTCCCATTGGATTCCTGCCATTTCTTTCATACATTTGACGTAATCTTCTTTCCCATTGTTTTTGTGTATCAGATTGTGCAAAACTGCAGGAAAAAAAAAGTAGAGAAAGCCTAAAAACCTGTAAAAATGACTCTGTTGAGATGCCTTCGGTTATCCCGGGGTGTTTTTCGGCTATGAAAAATCTTCACCAGTTTGAAGAGGGAGTTTTAATTTCATTCTGTTTGTCTCTGTTTGGTGGGAAAGTGGCGTATTTTGAGACTTCGTGTGATTGAGGAAAGTCGGAGAGGTTAGAGGAGACATAAAAATATAACTAGACTTAAAGAAGTTAAAACAATTTTTTAGGGATGCCTGGGTGGCTCGGTGGGTCAAAACAATTTTTTAAATAAAGAAAAAAGAATACTCGTAGTCAAACTGATCATCTGACCAGACACTGGACCTTACTAGAGATTTCATGGCAACAGAAATATTCATCACATCCTGCCCCTGCCTTGACTTTCCTCCATTAATGACTCCCTCTCTTCTCAGTACTGTCAACCTTTTCCTTTCCACTGGGCCCATTCTCATAAGATAGAAACATGCTCAAGTCTCTCCCATCTTAGGAATAAATACTTCCTTAACTGTCTCCACCCTAGCTACTGCACCTTCTGCTGTAAGATGTTTTTTCTTTTCATTCAACTTCTAGAACAAGCAATCTACATGAACGGTCTCATAATATTTAATTCTTTCCCTTGTTGATTACAAACCCTCTATCCCTACATTATCGCATGCCAGAGTGAGTATCTATGCTACTAATTCCAACTTTATTAGTCTTCTCAGATATAAGTGAATGAAACCTTATTTCAGTCTGGGCCTAGCCAAAAGAGAAGTTATTTTTATTATTGTGGTTATTGTTATTTAGCTCCTTTACCAAAAAAGTACATAGTCAGAGCTAACTTTACTTAAGTGGACCCAGGACTTACTGTCACTTTCCCGACTGCCTCTTGTTTTAGCTTTACTTCTTGGCCAGTTCATGCTCCGTGGTGGCAAATAGCGACAAGGATCTCTAGATTCATCTTCTCAGGGCTCCAAATGTGGCAGAAAAAGAAAGTTTGTTTGACCAGATCTCAGGGTTAACTTTGGTCAGTATGCGTTACATACCTACGGTTAAGCGAAGCTGTGACACTCTGACTGGTTAAGGCCTGTGTCTTGTGCGTACGGAGGAATTGAGCAGGGCTTTGAATTTCAGCTCTCAGAGTGTTTATTCTTAGTAACAATACCACCTACCACGTCCGATCCTCTCCAGCGAACATCGGTTCCTTACCACAGCCATGCAAGCTATGTGTGAAATGTTATGAAGATGATCGATGTTTGAATAACTTCATTGAACCTGCTCTAAAAATTAACAAAAAGGATTTGGGATCTAAACTCAAGTTTGTTCAGTTTCAAAATTGTGCTCTTCCCAGTGCATCATGCCAAAATACTCTACCCGAAGCCCTCATCACAGAGCCAGGACGTGCTTAACTGATGTTAGTTACTCCTCTTTTCTCTGCCGCAATTCAGAGCGCATTGTAATTCTCGAATATTTCATCTTGCAGGCCCCTCCGTAACCTGGCTCCTGCCTACTTTGAATGGTTTCTTCTCTGTGTTCCCCAAGTTGTTCTGAACCATTTATTCTTCCCTCAACATACCAGGTTCCCCTTACTTGTCTGAAACTTAGAATATAAAATATATTCATTCCATCTGGCTCCCTTTCCTTACAGCAAACTATTCATTTCTCAACTCTGACCTCAAACGTTGACTTTCTTCTGTGTTCCTCTGCTGTTCATACATGCCTCCATATGGAAATGAGCAGAGTGTAGTGGTTCCTATATGATCTCCCCACTGCAATGGGAAATCTCTAAGTCCAGGCCATGAATCAGGTCACTTTCTTTTCCCATTCCCAGGGACACATGGCAGGTACTACATAAATGTTTGTTGAATGAATAAATGCACATACAAAGAAATGAATTTCTTTTTCCCAAAATGGCCCAAACTCCCTTTCCCAGCATAAACTTTGCTGGATACAAGCAGCAATGAATCAAAGTGACACACAGAGAGAGAGAGGAAGGTAGAGAAATACTGCCGAACACTGCCTAAAAACCCCCCTGCCATACAGAGGAACTACAGAGAAAATCTTTTCTTATCTTTTAGATCATTAAATGATCACTGATACACAGCCAATTGTTATAAGGAAGTAGAGAATTTTGGCTGCTTGCCTTCTAAAACAATTCTTGATAGCTCCTTGAATTACCTTCATTTTGTGCTCCTTCATCTATCTTTTTCTTTTTTTAGTGTTTTAACTGCTCTGGTCTCTAGATCTTCATCAGCCTGGACTGTGGAAATAGTCTTTCCCCACGCCCTTCCATCTGCACGGGTCTCTCAGCGAACCACCTTCCATGTGGCTGCAAAAATGGTATTACTAAAACAGAACAAAACAAGAAATCCTTCTACAGGTTTCTATTTTCTGCGGTACAAACTCCAGACTGCATGCACCCATTATTTCAAGTCTCTTACTTTTCTTGTGCTGCTGCTTCTACCTGGAATACTCTTCTCACTTTGTCTACTTGGTGAATACTAGCTCATAATCATTGCAACCATCACTTTATCTGTGAAGACTTGTCAGATCTCCCCACATAAAACTAACTGCTTCTTTCCTTTTCCCTAGGGGAACATACTTTTATCAAAAAGTCTACAATACTTAATTTCTTATATTTATGTATTTCTATCTTTCCCACTAGATGATAAAGCTTATTAACAGGGACTATGTCTTATTTATCTTGTTCCCTGGTACCTAGCCCAGTGCACAGAACATAAATATTTGGTGGTTGGGATGAAAAGAAGGAAGAAAAAAAAAAAGACAGAAATACAGAAAGAATTAAATCTACTTTCACTTTTGTTTTAGGCCTCTGAGATTCAAATCCCTAGAGAGAAAAATTTCTAATGGAATAAAGGAGAAATGACGCCTATATCAAAATTGCTTTTGCCAACAATAGATTTTGTTGCAATACCGGGAAGTATATAGACTCATGGATTCTTTGGTCTTGAGTCTCACTTGTAAGACTTTAATTCTCTGAGGAACTGCCTTTTCTTTAGTTAGCTTGAAAACCCATTAAAAATTCTTGGGGAATAAAATCCAAAAAGACAATATTCTTACTCTATGTGCTAAAATAAATAAATAGGTAAATATGAATAGATGAATTATCTTTGTTAGCTATATAATTCTTTCCCCAATAAGTTGACTTGATTTTTAATGAGGAACAAATGGTAACACATAAAAAATATTTTGTCCTAAAGTCAATGTAAATTATTTTACTATTTCTTCAATAAATATTTTGTCTCTGTATCTAGTAGACACTACTGAATTCTTTTTCTTTTTTCTTTTTTCCTAGAAAATCTTTTCTCTTTTAGCATCTGTGATGTTACTTTCCTGGTCGATGAAAGACGGTCCAAGATTGTTGGGGGATGCCTGTGAGGACTGACCCTATTCCTCCTGGCCTGAAGAATTTAATTTGACCACTGATGCTAGGCTCAGAGTCTCTGGGACCAGAGATATGAGGGATGAGGCCAATTCTTCTGGTTGTTTTCACAGGGAAATAGAACCCCCTACTCAGATACTGAACCCTAGGACACCAAAAGGTCATCCAGATCCGGAGCACTGAACAAAAATTTATTCCCTCTTTTATTTTTTATTTTTTGGATGACAGATCATGAGGAAATCATGTAAGTTCACTGTTTTATCACTCAAAAAGTGGATTTAATACATATCCAATAAATTGAATGATAGTTTAATATATCATTTTTCATATTTATTTGTTATATTTTTAAAATATGGTGCTCCTTAGAAGCAAATTTACTAGTTTTACATATTTCTATATATCTTTAAAAGGAAACCCTCTGAGATGAAGCATATATACCACAAGTACCTGAACACATACATAAATACGTAAATTATTACGTATGGACCTATAGTATTCATCAGAACATGTATTTAAAAACTAATTTTCTGAGTCAATTTTCAAAATGATCAAAAGATATGTGATATCTATGTGATCTGCTATATATGTGTGTATACACACACACACATCTATGTATGCCTAAACGATCATAGGATAGTTTTAAAACATGGCATCCAAAATATATCAGATGTTATCATTATTAAAAATGTTGATTATGTATAAATGCTTTAAAAGAGAAAATTAGAAATATTTATCTTGGAAGCACTTCTAATCACTTCCAGTTTGGAACTGCCCCATTCAAATCAATTTTTGCTTAAATTCTTAAAACTTTAAAAAAAAAAAAAAAGGAAATACTTAGCTCTTTTTTTGTGCAAAATGCTAATATACATTCATTTCAATTTTCTTAATTTCAAAAGTAATGTTTCTCACCAGTTTTCTCACGACTGAAACATTGGAGAAATATCACAAAATAATTTGTTTCAACAGACTATTTGGTATTCTGTAGACTGAAAAGTCGGTGAAACTAAATTTAAACATTTTGAAACCCTACTTCTGTCAAACTGATTTACCACTGAGACTTTATGTGTTCTTCTCTCTCAGGTCTATCTCCTCCAGCAAAACAAGCCCTTTGATTGAGCACCCATAGTTGTACACATAACTTTAAGATTTCTTTTAAAAGTGCTTCCAAACACAGTTAATCTTAAATTTTACTTCTCATGCAGTTTGTATCAAATACTAACAGAAGAGATTGCTTTCCACCAGCAGCTCTTGACCTGAAACTCTACTTAGTAACTTTGAGTACAATTAAGTAATTGTCTCTTCAATTTCACATGCTCAAAGAAAAAGTACAGACGGGAAGAATTATCTATGTGAAATTAGTGTTAGATTTCACATTGAAGCATTTCTAGTTTCCTGTGAAAATCCACTTCTCAAACGAATAGAAAAACAGCGCACGAATCCACACATTAATACAAGTACCCACAGAAATGAATACCAACCAACAGGATACCTTCTCAATTTAGTTTTAAAGGAGCCATGGGGAGCACTTTATAGGCTCAGGAGTGAAGGCAATAGACAGGCCACTTTACTATTTTGGAACAGGTACCACGTATTCTGAAATGGTAGCATTTTCATGATTTCAGCAAAGACAAAGTACACCCTATGTGTATCTCATGGGGACTTGGATTAAAGCCAAAGTCCACAGCGCTGGGTTAAATCATCATATACTATCAACCAGAACAACACAGCGATTCAAATCATTTGCCCCAAAAGCAACTTGGAAATAAACTCAAGGAAATCTGGTTAGAACAAGTCTATCCCTATTTTTAGGAAGTCAGAAAATGTGGAAATTTAGTTTTTCAGATGCACTCCCAAGTATGTATGTAAACAAATGCAGTGTCTAATTATTAAAAATAAGTTTCTTTAATAATAGGTCATTTAGGTTCTTTGAGGTAGGTTTTCTGCCACATATTTAAAACACTTAGTGCTAACTTGGGAAAAAGCAACATTACAAATCATACAAGTGAGTCAATCCTTAACTCCAAGAGAAGCTGCATGCTGAAAACATCAGTTAATATTTTTTAGATAATTTATAAATTTGGATTTATATTTAAAGAGAAGTCAGTCTTGCTCAGAAAGTCTGAGAAATCTTGGCTTAATAACTATTTTTTTAAGTCAGTTAACGGGGAGCAACTGGAACAGACTACAAATGGCTGATGGTAATCACATAAACACACCTATTAAAAATCCAGGTACCCATAGCTCTGAGGGATTTTGGTATTCATCAGGGAAATCCCTTTTAACAACTACATTTGATTCCCCACAGTCCTTCATGCTCACAAACATCCAAACCAAAAGTGGACAAATATTTTCATCCTGTATTAAGCGAGATTATAAAGGCCTGGGCATGATAATGAAGTGAGAAACATTTACTGGCATACGACGGTGGTGTAAAAATAGTAATAACCTCGACAAGAGAAAGCTGAGTCCGCTCAGAGGGATGGTCGCTCTCTGAACTAGAAATGAAATCAATATCTGCAAAATCAGAAGAGGATGCAAACTAAAATATTTACCTTGAAATTTATAAAACAGAAAGCATTTCTGGTGTAAAGTCTTTAATCTTTTCAAAGGCATAACGGCATCCTATTTGCATTGTGGGCATGTTGAAATATTTAGCTCTGTTTAATTGCTCAAACTATACTTCTGAAAGAGGCAAATATTACAGATATTTGTTGAAATCAGTTGAAATGTGTGGTATTTAACTAGTTTAAACTAATTAGCCACTCGGTCATAACCATTTCCATTCACCTTATTTCTCTAGGAAAAAAAACAACATTGTAATAAAACTGGAAGGATGATTACACAACTCATGTTGATGTCTTGAAAACCCCCTACTCATCTACAGGGCCATAACCGTGGGCTTTGCCCTTTGATAAGTAACGTGGTAATTCTTATAGGCTTTTCGTGTGATAACTTCTGGGAGTCAGTGTGAAGACAATTTTTACTTTATGCTGCTTGAACTGCAGAACAGATACAGAAAAGCACTTCATTTATTATAGCGATGGAATGCAAATAGAGCCACTGGCCTAAGTGTCGCTGGGCTGAGACCACAAAGACACTTAAGTTTAAGCTCCTATGCTTTTTGGCGATTATACTTGAAACTAGGTACAATATTTAGCAATTTCATTATATTTTCTGAAATAATGACTATTTTTGCATAGAAAATTTCTTTAAGTCTTGTTTCACTGTCCTTAAAAAAAAGAAGACTTTTTTTAGTCAAAGCTTATTTACTAGAATATAATCAAGGGTCCTATAATTCAAAGATATTTAATCCTACCTCTACACGTGCCTTTGTTGACAACTAGGAGTGAACCGAAGAAGTTGTTAAATCCTTTAACTGCCAGATTCTTTTACTTCATTAATTATGTGAAGTAAAGTAAATATATATATATATATATTTATATATATATAAAGTATGTTGAGATTCTTATAAGAAACTGTGTAAAATGCTGTAGAAATCAATGATAAGAAAATGTTTACTCTATTTGGACAAGGACATACTGACAGAAATACTTTTAAAAAATTGATATACTCCCCCCAAAAATGAAGTATACATTTGAACCAAATAAAATAGGTTTTCAAGAGAAATATGGAAAAAAGTTTAAGGTTCTGATATTGGTGTCATCGCCTTATCTTCTTTAATGGTATGTGATACAAATAAAGAACACAGGGGAATAAATGCCTGACTTCTGAAAATTAAAAAAAGGGAATTGCTGAGTGAAAGTAAAAAGCCCTAAAAAATTCATGGGTCAGGAAGTGTGCCATTATTAACATGTCACTTCTCCCCAAATTGATCTATAATCCCATGCAATCGTATCAAAATCTCAACAGGATTTTCCTTTTGTTTCTGTTTTGTTTTGGCTAGGACTTGACAAGCACTGAAAATTCACATGGAAATATAAAGAACATAAAATAGCCAAAAATATTCAAAAACAACAAAATTGGAGGGTTCATACTACTTGATTCCAAAACATATTGTAAAGGTGTGGTACTCTAAGGTAGAATGGCACTGGCATTAAGATAGACAAATATATCAATGGAGCAGAATAAGCTGTCCAGAAATAGCGCCCCCCCCTTACATAAGCAAATGGTTTTTGACAAAGCTGCAAAGGCAATTCAATGCAGAAAGAATAGGCTTTCGACCAAAGGTGCTTAGATGTTTGAAAATCCAGATGCAAGAAAATGAACCTAGATACATATTTAGTGCCATATAAGAAAAATACTCAAAATGGATTATAGATTTGAATGTAAAAATCTAAAACTATAAAATTTCTAGAAAAAAACTCAAGAGAAGACCTTTATCACCTTGGGTTGTCAAAGATTTCTTAGGACAACAAAAGCATGATCCATAGAAGAAAAAAATACTTTGGGCTCAAAATTAGAAACTTCTGTTCTTCAAAAGACACTTTTAGGACAATAAAAAGATAAGCCGCAGTAGAGAAAAAGCATGTAGCTCATAAAGAACTTATATAAAGTACTCTCAAAACTGAATTAAAAGAGAAAGAAAATGGGCCAAATATTGAACATGCACTTTACCAAAGAAGAAATAATGAATGATATGGTAGGTGGATTATGGCTTTGCCAAATTTATCCATGTCCTAATCCCTAATCTCTGGCCAAAAAAAAAAAAAAGACTTTGTAGATGTGAGGTAAATTAAGGATTTTGATGTGAGATTATTCTGGATTATATGGGTGGATCCTAAATGTAATCACATGTTCTTTATAAGAGGAAAGCAGAGGAAGCTTTGACCATAGAAGAGAAGGCCATGTGATGGAAACAGAGGGAAACAGTCAGAGAGAGATGATGTTAGGCCCCAACTGGCTTTGAAGATGGAGGAAAGCAGAGGATCATGAGCCAAAGAATTCAAGAAGTTCAGCTATAGATGCTGGAAAGGGCAAGGAACAGGATTTTCTGTTAGCAGCTTGGTTTTAGCTAAGTAAGACTGATTTTGGATATCTAGCTTCCATAACTATGAGGGAATAACCTGTTGTTTCAAGCCAAGTTTGTGATAATATATTGCAGCAGCCAAAGGAGACTAATAGAGATGGCGTAAAAGCACCTGAAAAGATGCCCAACATCATTAGTCATAAGGAAAATAATTAACAAACCAACTATAACAAGCATTGGTGAAAATGTGAAGGAACTAGAACTGACACGCCAACGGTGGGAATATGAAATGGTTCCACCACTTTCGAAGACAGTTAGCAGTTTCTTAAAAGGTTCATCAACATGGACCATATGGTGCAGTCATTCTAATCCTAGGTATTTATTCAAGAGAAAAGTTAACCTCCATACAAAGATTTGCATGTGAATGTTTATAGCAACTTTATCTGTAGTAGCTAAAAACTGGCAATGGCCCAAAGGTCCATAAAGAAGTAATTGAATAAAAAAATGGTGGTATGCCCAAACAATGGAATGAAACTCAGAAATAAGAAAAAAGGAATGCATAATACACGAAAAGCATGGGTGAATCTCAAAATAATTCTGAGAGAAAGAGGCCAGACCAATAAAAGAGCGTCTGTACTGCAAGATTCCATTTCTATAAAACTGTATAAAATGAAAACTAATCAACAGTGACAGAGCAAATAAGTGGCTTCCTGGGAAGAGGGCATAGGAAGGACAGACAGGAGGAATTTGAAAGGGGTATGAACAAACTTTGGGGATGACAGATGGCTTCACAATTGTATACACAAGTCAAAACTTATCGAATTGTACCCATGTGCAGTTCATTGTATATCAATGATACTCCAAACTATTAACAATAAATAAATAAAAGCATATTTTTGGTGATCTATTTTCACTCCAGAAGCTGGATCTAAATGTCAAATTCATAGACTATTAATCTTGAAGGCATTTGTTTTTTCAGAGTATATAAGACCACCAAAAGCTTGTAGATGCCTCAACTTGTTTACTCGTATGATTTGTAGTCAAGTTTTATATTATATATTATGTCTTAGTAAACTCTTCTGCTATGAAATAATACCTTGTAGGTAACATTTATTAATTTACAAGCAGTGTTTAATTTTCTGATTCAATAAAACTACCTCAAGGAGAAACAAATGGTTCAGTTTAATAGAAAAAGAAAATATGAATTATACTATCTTCAAGATGTCTAAAATGAGTGGTAGAATTACAGTAAAGAAAACATTAAAGGTATAAGGAAAATTAATATGAAATATAATTATGGGAAATATTTGTGCAGACAAGAACGAGTCACCTAGTTTCTATTCCATTTTCAATTCTGATATTTCATGCTTGATTCAGCAGCACACATACTGAAACTGGAACAATACAAAGAAAATTAGCATGCTCTTGTGCAAGGATGACATACAGGTTGTGAAGCTTCCATATTTAAAAAAAAAATTAAAATAAAAAAATAATTTTGAAGAGAAGTCTATGCTCTCTTCATCTTTTAAGATATTTATAAAACACATTTATGGAGGTACCTGGGTGGCTCAGTTGGTTAAGTGTCTGCCTTCAGCTCAGGTCATGATCCCAAGCCCCTGGGATCAAGCCCCACATCAGGCTCCCCGCTCAGTGGGGAGTCTGCTTTTCCCTCTCCTTCTCCCCTCCCCCCACTCATGCATGTACGCGCTCTCTCTCTCCCTCTCAAATAAAGTCTTTTTTTAAAAAATATTTTTAAAAACCATATTTATGGAGTACCAACTTATATTTAACTTATATTTAAATACACTATTTAGCTTCCTTAGAAGCTTACTTAAAGAGAAATAAGAAAGTCCCTGCCCTAAGGAAGCTGACAGGTTAGGAGGTAAGCTCAACCATTTAAGAAAAAGAGAAACTAGACCATAAATAAATGCTATGACGCCTACATAAATGGACTTGCGGATGATAAGGGAATCATGAATGGATAATAAAAATGGGAATCATGATTAAAGCACACCCTTTGGCTTAATTTAAACAAAACCGAATTTTCTTGATTATATCAGATAATAATAAAATAAAATGTTAAAAAGACCACTTCTCTATTTCCTCCGTCTATCTTTCGGTTCTGTATGTACAGGTGTTTTGTCTACTGCAGGTGGAATCTGGATGCCTGATGGATGTGGCCAAGTCGTGGCTGCCCACTGTTGTGAAAAACTGCTGGGTTCTAGACCAAATCTACATGGTTCAAAAACATTCTTTCATAATGAATACCGAGCATGCATTTCAAACATTTAAACCATTCATGCAGACTCACTTTTCAAACAGCAAACAACAGCAATGTTCACGACGCCATTAAAATAAGAGAACACAAAACCATTCTCATTTTGCATTTCCGTTGTCAAAATATTTCCCCAAACACAATTCTAACCAGAACTTCAAAACCATTTATAATGTGCAAACCTACTACTGAATTATAGAAATCATTACCAGATTTCCTGCCAAGAATTTAAAAATCTTCAAGGCACTTTCCCGCATGAACCATGTAAAATGGGGGCTGCCCAACCCAAGCTGAGCTCATGTGTCCCTTGTCAGAAAATTCCAACAACCCAAAGCCAAAAATTGAGATTCGTTTCAATCTGGTGGCTAAGGCCCTAACATAAAAATCCTGAGCTGCCGGCAGCCATATTTCCCACCATGAGAATAAGAATCTTGACAGAATCCTGACTCATTGAGAGAGACAGAGCCCGAGGTAGAAGGAAAGGCATTCCTATTTCTTGTTAATAAGAGAACCGCTCTGCGGCCTTGACGGTTTTCTTAAAACAAAGTTGCCAAAACTTTCTTGGATTCTAGGAGCTTAAAGCTTTTGGCTTAAGCTAATTTGAGTTATAATTTTTAAAAAATGGCAAAATTTTTGCAAAATCAAAAAGAAACACTATGAAAGGCAAAAATTTATTAATAAACATTCTTTCTCTAAGGTATAAATTATCATATAGCTACAATAATTAAAGCAGTAGGATTCTAAGGATAGAATATAGAGACAGATTAATATAAGAGTACTCAAAACCAGAATTAGACCAACTATCTATCAATGAGATAGATATTTATCTTTAAAAAATGCTACTGGGTCAAGGGCTTCTCTAATTGGAAATAGGTATGTTCAGATATCTTCTTGACAGCTGACATTAAAAATATATCTCAGATGTATTAAAACTTTTTTCTGTGAAAAATGAATATAAGAGTACTCGAAAGGGACACCCGAGTGGCTCAGTCAGTTAAGCGCCTGCTTTCCGCTCAGGTCATGATCCCAGGGAGCTGGGATGGAGCCCTGCATCGGGCTCCTTGCTCAGCAGGGAGCCTGCTTCTCCTTTTCCCTCTGCCTGATGCTCCCCCTGCTTGTGCAGTCTCTCTCTCAGTCTCTCTCTCTCTCTCTGAAAAATAAATAAATAAAATCTTAAAAAAGTACTAGAAAGAAATTTATCTGGTTATTCATGTGAGAATGCGGCAAGCCTTTTAAAGCATAAGACCACAGCTTGAAGAAAGGAAGATAAACTTGAAGTTGAAAAATTCAAATTTTGAAAAGTTGACTTAAAATAAAAACTTCTATATGAAAAAATGGCAAAAAAAAAATAACATGTCAACTGAGACAGACTAAATGTTCTTGACATATAAAATGCTTTTTTTAAAAAAAAAGGACAAAAATACATACAGAGAAATAGACTAGGAACACAAGGATATAATTTTACCAAAAAAAAAGAAAGAAAGAAAGAAAAGGAAGAAAGAAAACAAATTTGTAAAAAACACAGGGCAAAATAGTCAACTTCATTTTAAAAGGGGATATAATTTTCAACTGTGAGATTGACAGAGATGAATAAATGACTAAAGACAGTATTAGTGAGAGTATAGAACATTCTTACATGGTTTTAACTTAGATATAAATTACATTGTTTTCCTGGAGAACAATTTGGTAACTTAAAACTTTAAATATAGACTCTCTCACTCACTAAGAACTAGTGAGTGAGAGAACTTAATATAAAGAAATAATTCTACTTCAAAGAACTACTTCTACTTCTAAGAACTTAATATAAAGAAATAATTGTGTAAGTCTATAGTAAAAGGACTAGGAGAATCACCAAAAACTTTAATTTAATACAGAATCAAATAATATAATAAGAGCTCAAATGCAGAGGATTTGTTAATTATGACAAAAACATAGAGTGGAATACAAGTAGTCATTAAAAGTGATAATTTAGACACATATTTATTGACATAGGAATAAATTATATGTTATTAACTAAAAATGGAAATTTATAAAATGCCATACTATTTCTTAGACATACATACATATGTATATGTGATATTCGATATCCTAAGAATTGAAAGGAGCAGGAAAAACTTCTTTTCAGGATATAAGCTACATGGCAAATATCCAAGCAGTCTCGGTTTCTGCTTAAATGTATGCTAATAGTTTTACTGTTAACTTTTTTCTACAAAGAAGAGTGTACCTGTTTATTCCTCTTAATTCTGATGAATTAGTTGCTGACCTAACAGATGTTAAGCTCTGCGTTAAAATTAAGACTCTAGAAAAATGGTGTATCTTGTATGTGAGAATGGCAAGCCTTTTCTACATTATCCCATCAGCTCTGACAGGCTCTGTTAAGTCTCAGACTTAAGTTTTTCCAAGTCAGCTAAGAGGATTAAAATATAGACACAGAAATATTAGCACCAAGGCCTGAGTTTCAGTATTACGTAGGACCAAGAATCATGGGGTCAGACACAGCTGCTCACTGCTACCATTTGCTTTTTACCCCCAACGAGGAGGAAATAAAAGGTGCTACTCCACAAACAACTGCCATGCTCCCTTTAACACTGCAACTAAAATCTGTGAAACCAGATGGCTTCAAGACTGTGGGGGGTAGACAATATTCCTCATTCCTCTTTTCCTCATTACCTTTCATCCCATAAATCTCTGTTTCTCTGTCTTCTCCTATGTTCTAATACTCATAATATTCTGGACTTCCTTTGCCCTGACCCAAATTTCTACTCCATTACTTCTCCCAGATTCTTGATTTTATCCTCTTGAACTTTAAACTCGTGGAAAAAAGTTCCTATCTTCACTAAACCTTTGCTTCCTTTTCTCAACAGAAACCTTTCTCTGCCCAGCAACTGTGACAGAAGCAGATCTCCTTCAAAGAAGAGCTTACTCACCAACTGAGGGGAGCATGGTAAGCCACCATCTACAGCTGTTAACTCCTTCCTGGTTGGCCACAACTGAAGAGAGTCTCCTTTAAAGTCACACTTTTCTTGGGGGCAGGTTGCTCACTGAGTGAGGTAAGGTCAGCCATTTTAACCCAAATATGGGACACTCTGGTGGGCTATCCTCACTCAAGGGCTCCCTGCAGAGTTGGTAAGATTGTATCCACTCTTCCTTGCAATTTAACTTCTTCCTTTGCCAAATTTGACTTCTTCCCTCCTTCCTTCCACAGGTGTTAATCCCTAATAAACAGTTTGCCTTTTGAACTCCATTCAGTGTCTGCTTCCAGAAACACAACCTGTGATCATTGGTATTAGTAGTGCTCCAACCAGCCATCAATAGAATGGTACCTGGGAGCTGATCATTCATCACCTGGCTGACAATGAGGATCTCTGATGGCAGATAGAACACAGCTCCTGGCACAAAATGGCCTTTCAATTGTTAAAACTGTCACTGGCAGTGTCTTGGAAGGGTACGAGTGAAATGGGCCATGAATCTGGTGAGAATATATATATATGCTCACGGGCAGTGGTGAATGTCCTGGCCAGTCGTTCAGAAGGGAAAAGATAAGAAATTGAGGAGGAGGAGGTGTCCTGTTTCGCAGGCATAATTGCTCCTGATCATGAGGAGAAGAAACGTTCCTATACATAGCCGCCAGTACAGTGGGAGCAGGGAGGGATATGCGTGGAATCTAGATGATCCTCATTGTGCCTTTTTGTACTTCTCTGCCCAATTTTGAATGCAAATAAACAAATTCAGTGACCCCAACCTGAGAAGAACATAGTTAACATGAAGCTCAGGCCCTGGAGATTAGTAGGGCTTGGGTCATGCCACCAAGTGAGCCAGCAAGGACGAAGTGAGTCATTTTGGTTCCTGGATACACAAGAATCATGGTGGAGGTCTTGCCCCACTCTGAGTCACAATTTCACAATACCTAGTTCTGAATTGGTTATTACAGAGGGAAAACTAGACATATAGCATTATAAGGATTTACTAAATTGAGGAAATAGTAAACATTTCCTCATTATATCATCATTAGAAATTGCTTTACAGTCTAACTACAACAGCCTCCCAAATTCCTGAGACATAATTTGACTTCTACAAGGAGAGAAGTTGATAGTGAATGTGTTAAAAACATTTATCTTTCTCATTTGAGAGTCAAGATCTGTTGGAGTTTTGATTTCTACAGTAGGGTTTTCAATTTCAATTGAATTTCAATTTCCATTTCAACTTTCAGAACATTCAAAATACTGCAGAAATCTATGGAAGGTACTGTGCTAGGGTTGGTAGAACAATGAATCTGAGCCGGCATTAGGGTGAGCTGTTAAAATGGAATATGGATGTTAAGTTCTCAACCAAAGATGCCTCTTGGTGATCTCTCTAAACTCTTCTGCTTCTCTGCAGCTGAGAGAATCTTTTCCTTGTGAAGAGAGACTGCCAAAGAAAAGGCCTGTTCTCCAGTTAGTGTCATTTGAACATATAAGCTAAGTATATGGCACCTTTGTGGGCGGCCTCTAAAGCAGTAGATGATCATCCATTTTCCTGCCATTTCCCAAGCAGCTGCCTCAGGTCAAGTATGACCCAGCACATCAGTTAACAGTCTGAACAAACGTGGCCACAGTATATTTGATGCTGCCACCATCTTTTGCACTCTATCTTGATATTTCTCTCCATTCCAATGCCAACTAATCTACATTTGCAATTGACAGTTGAGGTAAAATACACAATTTCTTTATGTTAATTTAATATTTCTAATGCAGAGAAAGCATCTCCATTTCTTGGATATTGTTTTAAGTCATAATCATGTTTACTAGATCTCTCAGCTTTGTGTCATCTGCAAATCTTAACCTAGACATAGACATTTTCTTTTAAAGAAAGATTTACAAGAAGCCTGCCTAGAGGAAGTGAGATGCTCCAGATGACCTCTGAAAGTCCCTGCCAGGCTTATGTTTTGAATTTTCCATAACATTTCATTATGTAAAACAGACCCATTAGCTGTGTTTACTCAGGCACATGGAAGAAGATTGAGACAATTACCTAAAAATCCACTGTGACTTTTCAGTAAATGTTATTAAAGAAAAAGTGGGAAATGGGGCTTGAATTATCCAGGGTGTTTATTTCCATTGATCAAAGTCACAAAATAATTACCTCATTTCACTTTGCCTGATTACTTATAAGTTCATGATACATTTTATCTTAGGACATAAAGGGAAATAGAGTGAAACTACATAAAAAATGACATAGCAGAGAGCTGTTTATTAAGGTTCTCTTATTTAAAGTGAAAGAACACCTCCATCAAATCAGGATTGTTTAAAGTGTACTTTAGGTTGATGACGATCAGTGCACTAATTTATATTTGGTAAATCCTACCAAGAAATGGTGGTCAAAATATAACATTTCATACCAAAATCTTACTAACTTTCCTATAAAATTATGAAGTGGCTCTTCTTAGTGCTTAGTCAGAATCAAGCTCATAATACTGAGCTTTCCTGAAGATCATAAACAAGGGGTAAATAATATATGAGATACTCTCTAGAGGGTGCTTCAATGATCAGAAGAAAGAGACATTTTAAAACTTTACTTAGAATGATTAAAATTTCGCCTGTGAAGTTAAAATTCACCTAGGAAAACGAGGTAATTCTCATGATGATAATAAAGAAAATAAAGTAACTACTAAGAAAAATTGAACTGTTATGATTCAAGACAGTGATTTAACATGAAACCTAACTTTTCTTTTCCCATGGTTGATGGAGAAGTATCAAGTCACAAACCATGCTCATCATAATTTTCTTTTTTTTTTTTTTCATCATAATTTTCTATATATGGTACTGGTGAGGCTATTTTCTTTCGGGCAAAGATCAGGAAACATTCCATGGCAATGAGATCTCTTTATCTGTGAAACATTATCTCAGGGGAAATGGTAGCATCCCCTTCACTGGTCACTCACTGTTTACTTAGGAAGTATAGTGGACAAAATATGATAAGAAATATCATGGGAAGCAAATCCTTTTTAAAGGGAGAGGTAAGAACAGGAGATAAAAAAAAGGAACAAGTTCTGCTCAGTGCCCACTCTGTGAAGAAAGCATTTCTACACACTTATTTCATAGCCATAGCTACTCTGGGAAAGCATGTTACGAACATTTTACAGATCAGAAAACTGAAGCTAAGGGGGAGCGTGCTGAAGGCAAGAGAACTGAGTGACAAAGCATAGGTCTGTCTTACTCTGTGATTGGTAATTTTAAGTGTCAACTTGACTAGGGTGTGGGTTGGCCAGATAATTTGGTTAAACATTATTCTGGGTGTGTCTGCGAGGGGATGAGATTAACATTTTATATGCAAGACTCAGTAAATCAGTTTGCGCTCCAGAATGTGGGTGGGCCTCACCCAGTCTGTTTGAGGCCTAAATAGAACAAAAGATAGAGTAAAAAGTTATTCATTCTCTCCAGCTGTTTTTGAGCTGGGATTGGTCCTCTGTACTTGAATTAGAACTTACACCATCAGCCGTCTTGGGTTTCCAGCTTGTAGAAGGCAGATCACAGAACTCAGCCTCCATAATCATGTGATCCAATTCATCAACCATCATCACTGCAGAAGGAGAAAGGGGGTACTTTGGTTTTTCCTAGGTTGATGGCTCAGAGAGAGGAGATATGACCAAAATAGCAATGCTGCAAGTGAGAATAGAATTGAAATGGAAAGTCAAGGAGCCCCAGCCAGATGGGGAAAAAGAAAAATCAATGTATTTGGGACTAACACTTGGAAATGAATGAGAAGTTAGGCCCTGGAAACCGACATGAAATGAAGAGAATCTCGGTGAAAGTGGAGTAATGGCAAAGACAGAAACATAAGAGGCCAGGAGAACTTCAGTTAAAACTTGTTTAAAATTACTTTTGGATGAGAACGAGCTCTAAGTGTAGCCAAATATGTGGGTCGCTAACAGGTACAGGAAGGAATGACCACTAAAAGAAAGGAGGTCACAGGAATGAAAGGATTAGGTATTAAACGGATCCGTTGCAGACACCTCAAAAGCTACTCAGATTCATGGAGTAGAGAAGGTTCTAGTGAGTTAGCTGTTAATGTCCCTGAGAAGTCAGAAGGGGGCTGCACATAAATCACTGTGGTAAAGATGAAGTTGCCAAGGGGCAGCTGCCATCAAAAGGTATGAATTTTATAGATTAGAGAATGGTTATGGAGAATAGCAAGCAGTGGTGGTATAATCAGGTGAAGTCCAAGTACCAGTTTAATGAAAAAGGTGGAAAGATTATTTAGAGGAAAACCAAATGCTGAGGTGGATGAGAAAATTGATTACCAGCAACATGGAGGTTTCTAAAAGCTCTGGGAAAGATGGTTAAAGGGCATAGCGTGAGGAGCCAGCAGAGAAGAAAGATAATTGAAGCTAATTGCAATAAGGCTGTGGAGGAACAGGGCCTTGGGAGTGGGAAGTGTACAATGGATTGGGATTGCAGAGACTAAAGAAAAATGCCAAGGGTTGGAAGGTGAAAGGTCATGATGGGGAAAAGGTTTGTATCCAATCCCAAAGCAGAAATGATTAACCAGTACCAAATCATATTGTTGTATTTTATCTGATAATTTGTGATTTCTATCTGAGAGTGGCCAAAAAATGGATACAAAGTCTAGGAACTTAAGATTAAAAATCATTCTTCAGTTTGTAGCCCAGGTACAATTTAACTTGGTAATCACTACAAATACCAACAAAAATCAGTAATCTTTAAAACTTTTTGAACGTATTTCATTTCCAAACCCCATCAAACACAAACACACACACACACACACACACACAAATACACACACATTCACAAAATGTCTTCCTTCTCTTAATATATCATTGTCAATAAAAACACTTACCACTCTCCAACTCAGAAAATCTCAATTTTCCTCTACTCTTGCTCACCTACTTTCTCCCCTCCTTCTCTCCCTTTCTCTTTCTCTCTTTCTTTCCATCCTGCCTTCCTTCCTTCCTCAGCCCGGGACATAGTATAGTGACCATGAGCTCACTGACCTGGATCCTGATTTATTTCATTTTCAGTCTTGATCTATTCATTTATTGGCCTCACAGCACCTAATATCAGATTCTTTCTCAGTTTTTTTTCAGGAACATCTTCATCTTTCCCTTAATCTAATTGATATTTATAGACTATTCCATTTAACTACAGAAGTTATAGTATATAGCATATAGTATATAGTATAGTTGGGAGTGGGAAGTGTACAATGTATACATTGTACAAGTATAGTGGAAGTTTACAACTTTTGGGAATACAGTAATTGGGAAGTATATAATTCCCAATATATATACTGTATATAGTATGTATATACAGTATATATACATACTATATACAGTAGAATATATATTCTTCTTAAGCTTAGATGGAACATTCACCCAGGTAGACCATATTTTGGGCCATAAAACACTCAACAAATTCAAAGGATAAAAATCATACAATGTACACTCTCAGACCACAATGGAATCAAACTAGAAATCTATGACTAAAAGATAGTTGAGAAAAAAAAAATGGAAGTTTATGAACTTATGTCTATGTAACTAATGGGATGCAGAATTCTCAAGAGAAATTTATCACATTAAAGGCATAGATATTTAAAATGAAGAACCATCTAAAATTGATAACCTAAGCTTCACCTTAGGAAACTGAAGAAAAAAGAGCAATATAGGTCTGAATCAAGCAAAATAAAAGAAATGATAAAAAAAATAGAGAAGTCAGTGAAATGGAAAATAGGGAAAAAATAGAGATGTCAATAAAACCAAAAGTTGGTTTGTTAGAAAGACCCATAAAACAGTCTAACTAGAAAAGACAGAGACAGATTGATATACCATACACACAGACACACACACACACTCACAATACTTTCAATATCAGACATGAAAGAAGGATCATCTTTATTGATCTTATAGACATTAAAAATATAAGGAAATGCAAATTAATTTAATAACGTAGTTGAAATGCACTAATTCTTTGAAAGACAAACTACTAAAACTCCCTTAAAGTGAAAAAATAACCTTAATAGCCCTGTGTCTATTAAACAGATTGAGTCAATAATTCCTTCCCAAAAATAATGCCCACGTGAATGCCTAGTGAATTCTCCTGAACATTTAAAGAAGAAATAATGGCAGTTATCCAAAATCTCTTCCATAAAATAGAAGCAGAGGGAACACTTCCTAACTCATAAGGTCAGCCATTTACTATTAGAACAAAAACCAGTTAAGGACATTCCAAGAAAATTAAAGAATGATAAAATTAAAGAAAAACCAATGCAAAAAGTCTGAACAAAATATTAGGAAATCAAATACAGTATTGTATAAAGACAGTTATATACCACAACCAAGTGGAATTTATTCCAGGTATGAAAGGCTGCTTCAGCATGATAATACCATTTTATGTGGTCTATCATATTAACAAGTTAAAGAAGAAAAATCACATGATCATGCCAACTGACACAGAAAAATTACTAGACAAAATCCAATTAATTCATGATAAAACTCTCAACAAACTAAAAATAGACAAAAGCTTCCTGAACTTGATAAAGAACATCTACAAAAAACTCATAGCTAACATCATACTTAATGGTGACAGACTAGACACTTTCCTCCTCAGATAAGAAATAAGCTAAGTATACTCCTTCTAACCACTCCTACTTAACAACACACTGGAGGTTCTAGGAGTACATTGGGCAGGGGTCGGGGAGAGGGAAGGCACACGGATTGAAAAGGAGGAAATAAAACTGTTATTAGAAGATGACATGACTCTCTATGTAGAAAACACCAAAGAATCTACAAAACAATCTCCTGGAACCGATATGGAAAAGTCAATTGTTTTTTTTTTTATATGCCAACAATAAATAATTAACATTTGAAATTTAAGTAAAAACATTTACAATAACCCTGAATAACATGAAATGTGTACGTATTAATCTAATAAAATATGTATAGGATCTATATACAGAAAATGAAAATATTTAATGAAAGAAATGAAGTAAGATCTAAAGAAATGGAGAGAGATGGATTGGAAGACACAATGTTGTTAAGATGTCAGTTTTTCCCATCTTAATCTATAGATTCAACACATTCAAATAAAAATCTCAGCAAACTACTTTGTAGGAATGAACAAGCTGATTCTAAAATGTTTATGGAAAGGCAAATACCTGAAGAATCACACAAAACTGCAGAAAAACAAAGAGGACTCATACTAAATTTCAAGACCTACTATGAAGCTACAATACTGAAGGTAGCATAGTACTGGTAAAAGAATAGGTATATACATCAATAGAAGAGAATGGACCCTACCCATAAACTCATACAAATATAGTCAACTGATTTTTAACAAAGGTACAAAGGTAATTCATTGCAAATAAGATAGCCTTTCCAACAGATGGTGCTGGAACGATTAGATGTCCATAAGCAAAATAATGAACTTAGACACAGACTTTACATCTTACATCAAAATCAACTCAAAATGGATTATGCACCTAAATGTGAAATGCATATAACTTCTAGAAAAAACCAGGAGAAAATCTATTCAATCTTGTTTGGTGATAAACTTTTAGGCAGAGCACTGAAAGCATGATTTATGAGGGGAAAAAAGTTCTAAATTATACCTCATTAAAATTAAAAACTTCCTTTTCTGCAAAAGATGCTGTTAAAGAATGAAAAGACAGGCTGCGCCACAATATATATTATAGAATATTCAAAAAGGATGAAATTTTACCATGACATGGACAGAACTGGAGGGAATTATTCTCAGTGAAATAACTCAGTCAGAGAAAGACAATTATGATATGGTTTCACTCATATGTGGAATATAGAAACAGCGCAGAGGATCAAAGGTGAAGGTAGGAAAAACTGGGAAGAAATCAGAGAGGGAGACAAACCATGAGAGACTCTTAACTATAGGAAATAAACTGAGAGTTGCTGGTGGGGGGAGGTAGGTGAGAGTATAGGGTAATTGGGTGATGGGCTTTAAGGAGGGTATGATGAGTACTGGTATTATATACAACTGATGATTAACTGAACTCTACATCTGAAAACGATGTACTATATGTTGGCTAATTGAAATTAAATTAAAAAAAAGAAAAAGCAAGCTGCAGACTAGGAGAAAATATGTTCACAACACATCTGGTAAAGGAATTATATTCAAAATATAAAATGTACCCTTAAAATTAAACAATAAGAAAACAACTCCTTTAAAATAGGCAAAAAATCTGATTAGACACAGCAGGATATATAGATGGTAAAAAAGTATATGAAAAGATGCTCAACATTTGTTATTAGAGAAATGCAAACAAAAAAATGGGATATCTCTATGTATCTATTAGAATGGACAAAATAACATTTTGAAAACCTAAGAATACCTAAGAAAACCTAAGAAACTTTTATTCATTGCTAGTGGGAACGGAAAACAGTATTGCCACTTTGGAAGATTCTTTGAAAGCTAAACATAGTCTTATAACAAACAACTGCCTTCTTAAGTATTTACCTAGCTGGTTTGAAAACTCAATGTCTACACAAAAGCCTGCATGTATAAGTTTACAGGAGCTTTATTCATAATTATCAAAAACTAGGAACAACCAAGATGTCTTTCAACAGGTGAACAGATAAACTGTGGTACATCCATACAATGAATTATCATTCAGTGATACAAAGAAACAGGCTGTTAAGCCACAAAAAGGCATGGAGGAAACTTAAATGCATAACGCTAAGTGACAGAAGCTAAGCACGGTGTATTCTGTAATACTGATGAATCACAGAACTTACCCCTGAAACAAATAATACATTATATGTTGATAATAACAATAAAAAAAAAAAGTACTCAGGAAGAAAAAAAAAAATAGAAGCAGCAGCAGCAGTAGCAGCAGCTAAGCTGGATATAGGAAGTCTGAAAAGAAATCATGCTATATGATTCCAATTATAAGACATTCTGGAAAAGGCACAACTGTAGAGATGATAAATAGATCAGTGGTTGCCGAGGGCTCAGGGTTCTGGGGAGAGTTGAATAGGTGAAGTTCAGGGATTTTTTAGTTTGATGAAACTATTCTGTGGTATATGATACTGTAATGATGGATACAGACACTATGTATTTTTAGAACCTGCAAAACTTTACAGCAGAAAAAGCGAACATTAATTGATATAAGTTTAAACAAGTCATTTAGAAGAAAAAGAAGGGTGAGGAATGTGGACTGGATGCGTATCACGACAAAAGAATCTAACTGTATAACAATGAATGAAGGAACGCCACTGAAATGGATGGGAGGGAAGAGGTGATGAACTAAGTACTTAGAGAGATGGAGTCTATAAGACTAAAGGCAAAAGGAACTGCACATTAGCACTATCTTCTAGTTAATAAAGTTGTTTCCCAAAAGTGTGCAGGTTAGCCATTCTGAAACCAGTACACATATATATGAGGATAAACAGTTACATAAATGGATGGCAAAGGGTGGGAATCAAGTTTCTTTTGTTGGAGTGGGAGGTTACAGACAAGCAAGGGGGAAAGGTTAGAATGGCCCATGTGGTAATTATCCAATAACATTAGATATGTTAACTTAATATAGATGTTAACTTAATATAGATACTGATGAATATAATACAAGTATTTATGGATATGTATATACCTATGGGTTAGTGTGTATACCTACTTCCTTGCTCTCTTATAAAAGAGGCCAGGGTTCCTTGGAAAAAAATAGCTGAATCTAGGACAGGGACAGGAAATAAAATGAGTCTAGAGTATTTTATAATTTCAGAAAGTAAAGAAGTACTCAAAAAAAAAATCAATGATGTAGGTATGTCAATGGGATATAGGTGCCAATCAAAAGGGTTTTTAATGACAAAAGAGGAAACAATTTGAGCAAAAAAAAAAAAAAGTATTGGATTATAAACCAAAATACAAACTAAACATACAAGGGTCTATACTGATAGAAATAAATTATATAATAATTAAATGGGGAGAAGAGACAAGTATGTTCCACATATTTTATGTAGATACTCTGTCCTCAAAGACATGTAGTGAAATTTCCCACTCCCTAAGTGTGGGCTGTGACTAATGACCTTTTTTTTTAAAGAGTAGAGTATAAAAAGGCGTTGTGGTGTGGGAAGTAATTTTACAGTGGACTATAGTTGACTATAACCTGAAAAACACTACTTCACCCAGGTGATCAAAGTTAGTAGTAACTATCATTGTTGCTTATCATGACTTATCACTAGTCATGTTGATATCAAACGATACAATATCATGAGAATAGCACTTTACCTGTGTGGTCTTCCCCAAACCTCTTAACCTCAGTAAAATCATGAGAAAAAAGACATTAGACAAACCCCAGTGGAGGTATGTTCTACAAAAATACATCTATGCCAGAAATCTAGATGTATTTTTGACTTTCTCCTTCCTCCATCCAGCTCATTTAAATAATCACTAAGTTTGGTCAATTATTCTTCCTTAATAATTTACAAACTCATTTCTACTCCTTCATTCCCACTGCCTTAGTCCAGTATTTTTCACCAAACTCCTTAAAAGAATTATAGTTAATGCCCCAGCTTGTTTTTTCCCTACTTCAATCCATTGTGTCATGCTATAACCACAGCAAACCTTCAGAAATGGCAAAAAAAAATTTTTTTAAACTGCTCAAAATCCTTACTGACTCCCTTGTGCCTTCAGCATGGAGTCAAAATAGCTTAATCACTTCATAGAAGACTCTGTGATAACTACTTTTGCCTACTTTTCCTGCACCATCTCTCTATATATCCATCCTATCATATTGAATTACTTATAGTTATTTGAGTGGTTTGACACTCACATCATTATACAATATTTTCCTTCTGCAGCTGAAATGTTACCTTTTTTGAGAAATCCTCTCTTTTAGCTTGTTAGATGCTCTACTTTTTCCTAGCCTTCTGGGTATAACTCAGTGAAAACACTTATTACACTGCCAAGTAATTTCTTTGTCATTTTTTACTCACATACCCTCGCCTTGAGCTTTCTGAGGGAAAGGACAACATCTTCTCTCTGAATTCTAGAATCGAGCAGAGTGTCTGAATATAATATTCAGCAAATATCTGTGTAAAAATTTCTGCAAGTCAAATTCTGAAACCACAGCTGGGTCCAAAGAAACTGTCTCTTTTCTTTTAGAGGAAGCATAGTGTATATTTGGGTGGAGAAAGTGGGAGCTGCTAGTATTTGTTAAGTAAATATTACATACTAGGTATTAGGATGGGAAATATATACACATACATACATACAAATACACATATACATATACATATATATATATTGGAGAGAGAGACAGAAAGAGTGGGGTACAGGGAGAGGGAAAGAGAATCCTAAGCAGGCTCCATGTTCAGCATGGAGCCTGATACCAGGCTCAATCTCATGATCCTAAGATCATGACCTGAGCCAAAATCAAGAGTCAGACACTCAACCAACTGAGTCACCCAGGTGCCCCTATATATATTATTAAATCCCCTTTACATTTGATAGAACTGAAGCTGGGGTGGAAGAATTTACAGGTGACAAGAGTTTTAAAGATCAGAGGTATCATTCTCACTTTGCCTCTCATAGCCAAATAAGTTCAGAAACAACTGAGAAATGTGAGTCTGACAGATCCAAATGCTAGCTTAATTATAGGTAAGCTGGATTGGAGATCAGAGTTTGGATCTATGGTAACAAGACTAGATCTCTGAATTTCATATACAAATAAGAGTTGGATCTGCAAAGCAGAGAGACCTACCGAAACTACTGCTTCAAACACACCTCTATATCACTAACACCATTATTATCAATACTGGGGAGAGAAAAAGATAAACTTTCAGATCTGCTCTAAGTTTGTGGAAATAAGATCTTTCAACATCAGTAAGGAACTAAGTATTCTGGGATATCAGACACTACTGAGCACTCACTGCTGGTTCCTAGAACCTCATATAGTTTTTTGTTTTTGCTGAGCTTGACTTAAGAAAAAGAAAGATCCCTGTACTCATCTTACCTGAAAATAAAGTGCATAGTATTCCCCTAAGTTTTTCATGAGAAACACAGCCTGGGACATTGAAAACTTAAAAAAAGAAGTAAAAAACTGTAAAAGTTTTGGAGAGAAATGATAGAAAAAGAAGTTAAAGTAAAGGAGTTCCAATATATCGACATTCCCTAATTTAGGATGATTCGACTTAAGTTGTTTGTTTGTTTGTTTTTTTAAGATTTTGTTTATTTCACAGAGAGAGAGAGAGAGAGATCAGAAGTAGGCAGAGAGGCAGGCAGAAAGGGTGGGGAAAGCAGGCTCCCCGCTGAGCAGAGAGCCTGATGTGGGGCTCAATCCCAGGACCCTGAGATCATGACCTGAGCCGAAGGCAGAGGCTTTAACCCACTGAGCCACCCAGGTGCCCCTCGACTTAAGATTTTTTAACTTTACAACGGTGTGAAAGCAATACGCATTCAATAGAAGCTGAACTTTGAAACAAATTTGGATCTTTTCTGAGACTAGCAAGTGGCGTGATTCTCTCTTGTGATACTGAGCAGTAATTGAGCCACAGCTCCTGGTCAGCCACACAATCACGAGGGTAAACAACCCATTTATTCTTTTCACTTTCAGCACTGTATTCAGTAAATGACACGAGATAGGTAACACTTTATTTTTAAATAGTCTTTGTGTTGGATGATTTTTGCCCAACCATACACTAATGTAAGGGTTGTGAGCGCAATTTAAAGGAGGCTAGGCTAAGCTGTGGTGTTCAGTAGGGTAGGTGTATTAAATGCATTTTCGATTTTTTGGTATTTTCAAGTCACAGTGGGGTTATCAGGAAATAATCCATCATGTAGGAAGATCTGTATATAACTAAGTTTCAAAGACACACAGAGTAATGGACCAGAAAAAAATTTAAATTTATAGTAAAAATTTCATTAAATAAACAAAGATGTTAATTTATATAATGAAAGAACACCCTGACTACCAAGCAAAACTGACCAGAATGATCGACCCAAGATATCCTTTCAAAGATGCTAGACTTCAAAAATGAAGAAAGAATCCTTAAGGAAGCCAGAGAAAGACACCAAGTCACTTGTAAAGGGAAAAACAGGCTGGCCTTACATTTCTCCACCACAATATTTAAAGCTACAGGATAATAAGTTTCTTGAGTACAAGATACATACACAAGAAAAGAAAGTTTACATCTTTTACAATAATAAATATTATAAATTTATAATAATAAATTAAATTCTATAATAAATTAAAAATTAAAAAGGTTTTATTTTTTAATTTACTATTTTTTAAAGATTTTATTTATTTATTTGACATAAAGAGAGGGAACACAAGCAGGGGGAGTGGGAGGGGGAGAAGCAGGCTTCCCGCAGAACAGGGAGCCCAATGCGGGGCTTGATCCCAGGACCCCAGGATCATGACCTGAGCTGAAGGCAGATGCTTAATGACTGAGCCACCCCTAAAGGTGCCCCTACACAAAGGTTTTAATATGTAGCCAAATTATCTTTCAAAAGATGCCTACAAAAACTCAGGATAAATACTTCTTGAGAAGTACGTTGGGCAGTGAAGAGATACATAGGGAAACTGTGTCAAAGAAAGTGGCAATAAACACAAAGGCTAAAACAGAGGAAGAGATTGGAGGGACAGAATAAAATATAACTGTACTCTGAAAATGTAGAAATGATGGAACTAATAAAAATTTGTCAGGAAAGAGGGGGAAGGTTGAAGGTAAAGTAGTTTTACTCATTACCTCATCTGTAATTTCTGGAGACAAAGAGTATCATTTAATGCTGGCAGATCAATTAATAGATGTTTAAGCATGTTTAACAGTACAAAAGTAAATATGAAGAAAGATAGCACTATTGACTGAAGTCTGTTGATGGAGAAAGAGAAAAGTGGAAATATGTTAAATATATCCTTGTTTACATGAATTAGTAGAAACGGGCTAAATAAACATTAAATAAGTCATTCTCAGAGTAGTCATCAGGGGACATTTAGGGGTCCTGGAAACACTTTGAGAAAGTTCGGGAGATCAAAAATACTTTCATAATACTACTAAAATGTTATTTGGTCTTTTCACCGTGCAGATATTTATGGTGGTGCTGCCAAATAATAATGGGTAAAATCCTTTTAATTTTAGAAATCAAGGCACTGATACCTAACTATAATAGCAATCATTGCATCCTTCTCTGTCACACAGTTTTCAAAAACAAACAAAAATTTCCAGCTTTACTTAAGTATGTCCTTGTTGAAGTGGTAAAAAAAAAATCTTAATTTTATTATACTGCACCCCCGGAAGATGTTGTTTTGTTTTGTTTTTTAGTTCTATATAACAAAATAGAAGGTACAAAGAACAGTTCTATTCACCATAGAGGGATGATTGTCCAGTGAAAGCACTTGTGCAATTGTTTCAGCTGTGAGTGGAACCAGCTGCTTTTTACTTAAAAAAATAATTGACAATCTATGGTAATCTGATTTTGGTACTTAGCAGACATGTTTTTGTTTTTGTTTTAAGATTATTTATTTATTTATTTGGCAGAGGGAGAGAGATCACAAGTAGCCTGAGAGGCAGGCAGAGAGAGAGGGGGAAGCAGGCTCCCTGCCGAGCAGAAAGCCCCACATGGGGTTCGATCCCAGGACCCTGGGATCATGACCTGAGCTGAAGGCAGAGGCTTTAACCCACTGAGCCACCCAGGCGCCCCAGCAGACATGTTTTTGAAAATGTACAAAGTAAGCTTATTCATTCAAGGAAAACCACTGAAAAGCAAAAAATTAGAATCTTGGAAAAATTGTATCTGCTACACTGAGCTTGACAGCTCTCTAATAGTTAAACGATTTTTCTAATGAGAACTGTGATGATTCTAATAAATGTGTCCTTTACACTACTTGATAAAATGTGTCAATATTTGAAAGACATGTAAAAGTCAGTGAACCAGAATTTTCCAAATGACCAATGCATGATTTTACAAAAGTACAAATGGAAAGATCCATATGAAGAGACAAATAGATTTTAATGCAACAGAATACAACCACTCCATTGATATGGTTTAAAATTCCACATTGTGGCTAATATCTTAAAAATTATGTGTTTTTTGAACTTTGATTAAGTGTCAAAGAAGGATATTGACAATTTTCTGAAAAATTAAAATACTTAGTGCTTTCCAACTATATATCTGTGTGAAATCAGACTTTCTACATGCACTTCAACCAAATCTGTTGTCGTAACAGATTGAATGCAGAAGCATATGAAACTCCATCTGTGTTCTATTAAGCCAGATATTGAAATGATTTGCAAAACAATACCAAACTTCTCATAAGCAATATTTGTTTTGAAGATAATTATACTTATAAATATATGCTATTTATGTTAACATATAATGGGCTTATTATTCTGTTATTCTGAAATAAAATATTTTTAAAACATCTCAACTCTAACTTCTAGCATAGGAAATATTGTTAACTATAGCTCACATAAACATACCCTTTGGGGTTCTCAATAATTTTTAAGACTGTAAACAGTTCCTAAGACAAAGTCTGAGAACCACAGCATCAAAGTGTGTTATATAGTTTGGCAATTAAAAGTCTATCTTGGAAATAATCCTTTAAAATGCAAGATTAAGTAGACTCACTTCAAAATGATAAAATATTTCTTAAATATATTTAAAAGTTTGCATTATATACTTGCTAGATATAGAATTCTGAGGAAAATGCTGTGCCACCTACTCGAGTTTTCATGATTCCTGACTAGAAATTTACCTTCATTGAAACTGTTTTTCCCCTATAGATGAAGTGTTATTTTGCTTTTTCAAGATTTTTTTCTTTACCTTTAGCTTTCATAAGTTTGATTATGTGTCTTTGGTGTGGACTTCTTTGAGTTTATCCTATTTGGATTTCACAAAGCTTCCTGTTTCTGTAGGCTCAGGTCTTTTGCCAAATTTACGACATTTTAAGCTATTATTTCTAAAGTATTTTTCAGCCTTGCCTTTACCCCACCCCCCTATTCCAGGACTCTGATAACATGAATGTTAGATCTCTTTTTACTATAGTTTCATAGGTTCCCCAGAGGCTCTGTTAATCTTTTTCCCCAGTCTATTTTCTATTGTTCAGATTTAGAAATTTCTGTTGTACTACATTCTATATTTAACTTCACATATTCTTTCTTACCCGCTCCTTTCTGCTATTAAACCCATCCAATGAGTTCTTAATTATGTTTTTTCAATTCTAGAATTTCCATTTAGCTCTTCTTAATGCCGTCTATCTCTTTTTTGTAATGTTCTATTTCTTTGCGGAGATTTTTTTTTTTTTTTTTGAGATTCATTTATTTTAGAGAGAATGATAGAGAAAGTGCATAAGTAGGGGGAGGGGCATAGAGAGAGAGAGAGAGAGAGAGAATCTCAAGCAGACTTCCTGCTGAATATGAAGCCCAGTGCAGGGCTCAATCTCACAACCCTGAGATCACAATCTGAGCTGAAACCAGGAGCCGGACCCATAACCAACTGAACCACACAGATACTTTAACTTTCTATTTATAAACTTAATCATGTTTTAAATTTAAGCATGTTCATAATTATTTGTTGAAACATTTTTATGATGGTTGCTTTAAAATGTTTGTCAGATAATTCTAACATCCCTATCATCTCAGCGTTGGCATCTTTTCCATTTAAGGTGAGATTTTCCTAGTTTTTAGTGTGATAAGTGACTTTCTTTTGAAACCTGAACATTTGGGAGTATTATGTCATGAGACTCTAGATCTTATTTAAACCTTCCGTTTTAGTTAGCTTCCTTTGACAGAACTCAGTTAGAGGAAGAGGAGTAGCCACGTCTGCAGGTATAGGTAAAGACCAGGTTCCAATTCAGTCTCTGTTAACACCAGAGGGACTGGGGGAGGGGTTGGAGGTTGGTGGTCCTTGTTACTGGAGGTGTTAGTGAAAGTTCTAGCTCCACAATAAGCTTCTGCTGATACTACCCTATGTGAGAGGGGTAGAAGTGCCTCATTATTACTTTTGTGGTCTCCACTAACACTACACATGAGTGGTAGACTCTTCAATGCTGGTGGGGGTGAGACTCCTGATTCTCTATTGGACCTTCTCTGATATCATGGGTTGTGGGGAAAGGGTAGATTGGGGAGCCTCAGACTTTGGTGACAAAGGTAGAGGTTGGGCCACATTTTTCCTGTGGCATTTGGCTAGAGTTTCATTGTCTTTTTAGGCTTCCCTTTTCCTGGTCATTTGGTTAGAAAGACTGGGAATTTGTAGGGTTGTTGTTGTCATTGTTGTTGTTATTATTACTATTATTATTATTATTTTTGTCTGTGCCTATTGACAGTTTTGAGTTTCCTAATTTTTCAGTTCCAAGTCTCAGTTAAATAAGCTCAAAACAAAACCCAAAGAACTCACCACGGAGTTGTTCCTTGGGTCCCAAGGTCCTCAGGGGTCTTCTTTTCATTGTTCCGAGCTTTCTCAGATTTGTTTTACATACGATGCCCAGAGTTTCTAGTTGTCCTTAGAGGGGGAAAGAGAGAAAAGTACATCTATCCCTTCTTCTCAAGAGTGGAAGTCTCTAAAAGATGAACTCTGTAGTAAGACCAGAGAATAGGTATACATGGATAGCCAAATAGAAGAATAAAGTTGGATAAATATCACTTAATATATACTATATACCAGAAGAAAATTCTAAGTGGACTAAGTATTTTAATGTGAACTACAAAAATATAAAGAGAGCACTGAAGAATTATTTTTATAAGCTGAGACTAGGGGAAAAATCATAATCGTAATATAATATTTAGGAAATGGGTGCATTTGACTATGTAAAAATTAAATCTATTGCATGGCAAAAAATAAAACATATAAGCACAGTCAAGAAATCAAATGGCAATCTAAAAAGTATACATTACCAATTTATGTCATAGGGAGTTAATCTCTTTGGCATATAAAGAGCTACTAATTGGTAAGAAAATCAGCAATAACCCAATGGAAAAAAAAGGTAAAGAATATGAAAAGAAACACTCACAGGAAAGCAAATACAAATAGTTTTAAAATATTTTCAAATTTAAAATAAATTTAAAAATTTAAAATAATATTTTAAATAAAACCTTATTCACCTTAGAGAAATACAAATACAAACAGCACTGGGAAACACTGTTCTCCATTCCTTTCAGACTAGCAAAAATCCAAAAGTTTGGAGCACATTTGATCAGTAAAAATTTTAGAAAATACAGACTTCCATCTGCTGTTGATGGGAATATAAACTGGTAGAGCCCTTTGGAAAGCATTTTGATAATATTAAAATTACTTCTAGGAATTTATCCTAAGGTATAATTGCATGTGTGGGAAAGGATGCATTTATGTGGTTATTCATTGCAACTTTTTTAATAGCAAAAGGTTGAAAATAATCTGTTGTTAAATGAAAAAAATGTAATATGCTATCACTTATATTTTAAAAGAGGGAACAAAATCTACAATTTTATTGGCTTGTACTTACATACAATCTCTTTCAAACAACAAACAGAAAATTAGTAATAATGATTAGTTGAGGCATGGGAGAGGCAGGATATTTACTGAGCAAATAGAGGGACTCATGGAGAAGGTAAATTTTCATTAAATAACTTTTTACATTTTTGATTTTTGAGTCATGTGAAACAAGGAAGCAAGAGAAGGAGAAAGGAAGGGAGGAGGGATAGAGAGAGAAAGAAAGACTTGAGAGACTTATGGGTGGGGAAAATCAAGAGGACAAAAAAAATATCTAGCATAAAGAGACAGCTGTAGAATCCAATTAGTAATTATTTAGTCATCATAAAGGAGAACAAAAGGATGACCTTAACAGGAGAGTACAGTACAAAAGTTTGCTAAAAGGATAATACATGCTTTTTAACGTATTGTATGCTGACCAATACAAATTATGTTAGCTGTACATTCAGTTTTATTCTTCCACTAAGTGATAAGCGCAAGATGACTTCGTTTTCACAGGCAATGAAACCTTTTATTTTTTTTTTTATTTTTTAAAGATTTTATTTATTTATTAGAGAGAGAGAGACTGAGAATGAGAGGGGAGAAGGTCAAGGGAGAAGCAGACTTCCCGCAGAGCCGGGAGTCCGATGTGGGACTCGATCCCGGGACTCCGGGATCATGACCTGAGCTGAAGGCAGTCGCTCAACCAACTGAGCCACCCAGGCGCCCCAATGAAACCTTTTAAAAGCAGTTGTGTAAGAGGTTATTAACTCTAAAAGTCAGAAGTGTAAAAATTTTGGTACTGAGACTTAATCTGTCATGGAACATATCTATTTCATGAGAAGATACTCCAGGTATCAGAGTTAGACTGTGGATTAGATTATGTAGGATGTATCTGGACCTAAGGAGAGAAACCAATCAGGGATGCCCCAACACTAACTTTCTCCTCATAGGATAAAAACATGGTCTTGATGCTGGGGTTGACTTGAGAACCAGGAGACTCTCGTTGCCTGTAAATATTTCCTTTAAAAGAAATAACAAGTCCATATGCTATCTTAAAGAACACTGTCAGCCTCAAGTGAAGAAGAACTGTGGCACAGCCATAAATTACTCTTTATCCAGAGTAATGAGACCATGCCTTACTCATGGAATCTTCCTAGCCACTGCATTCCTATTAGAAATCTGGCCAGCCTCAAGAAGCTCTGTCAAGGCATACTACCTTTGTGCCGGCTCTTTGAGGCTCCCTGGTTTTAGCTGAATAACTGTATCCTTTGTTAAACAGAGTGGGAAAACTTTATCAGATCTATAAATGAGTGAGTGAGGAGAGTGGTGAGGAGAGAGGACCAAGAAGAGATGAGGGTGAGAGAGAAGGCAGGAGGGAGGGAAGGAGAGAGGGAGGGAAATGTCCATACTATACTGGTTGTTACGGTCTGCTCTACCACTGTGGACACACTCCTCTAATCCACCCAGTATACTACGTAGCAACTGTGGTTTTCTTCTCTTCAAATGCTGAGCTGCCTCTGGGCAGGACTTTTTCAAGCTACCTTTTTTTCTTACTTCATCATTTCAAAGTACTTTAATTTTTTCTAAGTCCCTGACAATTTTTTTTTTCAATTTCCACTGAAGGTAAATATGACCTCTACAAAAGTTTTATTTTAATATCTAGAAGACTGAAGTTTCTTGATATTTTTGCAATGCCTCTAAGAATGCCATTAGTCAGCAACCTAGGGTCAAACAGTTCAATGTAGTAGTGGACACACCCGTACACGCACACATCCACACCAACACTGAAAACATTAAAAATGCTTCTGAGACAACCAGCCCAGACACAGAGAATGTGTATAAAGGCTGGCGCTTTCCCAATATCCTGTTACTCCTCACAGTGTCCTAAAGGACAACTTTCTTGACTTCAGGTGACACAGGAGCCCACGAGACTCAACAGGATGAATTATGCTAGTTGGCGAGCAAAGAGGTATTTCATGTTTAGGACTTCTTATTTTAGAACTCCTCTCCTTCCACAACACCAACAACTTGCCTAGGCATTGCTTTTCTTCTGCTTTTCTTTTTTAACCCTTGCTCCACTGTGACCTAATAGCCCACCATCAATTCAGTCTCATGTGCAGGTCATACGGCTGAGTTGGTCTTCCAACTTCATCTCAGGAAGGAACTAAATTTTCATAAATAAGCAATCAACGGGTCATTGTTACTTGTTCCTCCGTGGATTCAGTCAGAGGCTATCTGCCATATCTTTGACATCTTTGTTTGCAGAGCTCCTGAGAACAGAAGCTAGGATTTATTTCTAAGCTTCCAGAATTACATATCCTTGAACTGTACAGATTACTATACCTCCGTTCTCAGTCCTGTGCTGAAACCTGTAACTGCAAAATACAACTCACAACTTTTAAAAATCCTGCACCAGAATTGTTGAAGAAGGACAGGACAGTTCAATACCAATTTAGCTGGGAAAGGTTAAAAAAAAAAAATTCGATTTGCTATACACATTTGATTTGCAGTGTGCAACAGATTCCAGGAATAATCACAGGATTTGTTTAATGAAAGCTATGACAACAAAATGAAATATTGACTTATGCTACCTCAGGCCCATTTTTCATTTATACATCCAATAAGCATTTATTGAACCTCTGCTAAGTTTCAGAATTTTGCTGAATATAATCTAGATAATATAAAACAAAACCTAATAACATGTAATTCCTACCAGGGAATGCAGAGAGAACATTGCGCTGGATACTCCGAAACCTGGGTTTAAAACCTTCTGCAAATAACTGCTGTGTGATTTGGGGTAAATCATTAATTTAGTTCTTTTTTTCTCACTTAAAAAATTAATTATACTATATCCTCTTTTGAGTCTCTTTCAAGATTCAAAGTTGTGTGGTCTGTGACAGGCCCTGATGACAAAGTTGAAAAATATAGATAATGCCTAACTCTCCAGAAGCAATTCAGTAGAAAGATAAAAATATATATATATTTGTATGTGTGTATATATATATATATATATATATGGACCCACTTTGAGTATTTTCCCTAAATTATTTGATTCTTTGGAATATTTATCTCCCTTTTTAAGTCATTTACCTGGTTTTGATACAGGCTCTTTTGATAGAGATTGCTACCACATATAATTACACTAGACATAGATATTAAAGAACCACAATCATGACTGCTCTAAAAAGAGCCATAAAAATGAAACAGTAACAAAAAAAACTGACCATCACCCTCTATTAGCAAGATTACTTTGTATTTGTCTGTTTTACATTGCAAAAATGGTCTAATTTAATTTCCCTTCTTTCTTTGGTAATATTATTTTGTCAGTTCACATCTTTGTTTTCTGCTACCAGCATCCTTTGGCATCTCAATCCACATTTGGAGTTTTCTAATATCATTATAAAAAAAGTGTTTTTTCATAGACGTTGTTACTGGTAAACTTAAAAAAACAGTTGGGACATAATGATCATTCCTAGACTTTAGGTAAGATACATTCCTATTAGTATTTCTTACAGACAGTCTCTCATTTTTTCTGTTTACTTTGAACCTTTCCAACCACTTTTCTTTTGTCAATTGTATTTTGAATTGTATGTAGGATTATTAAGTAACGTATCAAAGAACCTGTATTGAAAAATTTCTAGTCTGTTCTTCTCTATATAGAACACTAATGATGAGATCAAGTCTTGCTTGCATCATCAACATTGTGAGTGACAAACTGATTCCAAGTAAAAATGTTTATCCATTAAAACCGAAAAATTCAAACATGTCATTTGTCAAGATAACTGACTCAATAAAATATACTTCTACTCCCAAACAGATAGTTTTGTCAGGAGGGTTCCTATTCCACAGACAGCAAAGTTTATAAGAATAGGCCAAAACATCAGCAAAGTGTATTATTTCATCTGTAAGAAAGTGGGAATAAATTAGTCCTACAACTGGAGTCATGAAAAACAAGGATTTAAATCATGTTAGTCCGGGGGCGCCTGGGTGGCTCAGTTGGTTGAGCAACTGCCTTTGGCTCAGGTCATGATCCTTGAGTTCCGGGATCGAGTCCCACATCAGGCTCCCAGCTTCACGGGGAGTCTGCTTCTTCCTCTGGCCTTCTTTCCTCTCATGCTCTCTCTCACTTTCTCTCTCTCAAATAAATAAATAAAATATTAAAAAAAAAAAAAATCATGTTAGTCCTTTTCCAAGTCACTGAAGAAATCAAGGTGAACCTGGAAAGTAGATGGCAGCCAGAAAAGGAAAGGAGTAATTTTAAACAAATAGTATATTAGCAAAAGCAGAAAAGTTATGTTGGGAATGAGTTTGAAGATATTGCCTTGAGTATTGTTATTGTTCAAAGTATGCATTTAAAAATACATCCTTTCCACATACACACTCACAGGCAAACAAAAGCATTGCTCTTAGAAATTGTTTGACACACCAGTCTCATCCTAGTGCTTCTTTCTCTCTGTTTTTAAACAAATCATCAAGTAGAATCCTCTAGCTTTACTTTTCCTCCTTTGGTTGGGACATGAATATAGCAAAACCATAAAATCCAAAAATTTATATTATTTTCTTTTTTCACCTTGAAGGGATTCCTTTCTCACACAGACTATATAGTTAGATAATACATAGGGGAAGAAACAGGCTCATGCTAAGTCATTTTAAAAATCCAATTACTTAAATAACTTACATTTTCTCACTAATAATGTAAAGGAGAGCTTATATTCCAGGTATAAAGAAAAGTATTTACTTTCACACAGCAATCCACTTTTGCTGAATTTAGCATAACTACCAATATAAAATAAATGACAAATCTTCATTTCAAATGCTTGATAAAATATGAGCACAGGGATAATTGTTAGTCTTGATCATCAGCATAATTCTAGTTATCTTACCTACATCATTATTTTAGAAAGATCTGAAGCATTTCACTGATACAGTAACTGAAAGAGAGAAAATAGTATCCTCTCTCACCACGAAAGACTATTGACATCAGAACTTTAAAATGACTTTAAGCAAAAAGCTGACCACATTTTTAGAAATATCTTTTTTTTTAAAGATTTTATTTATTTATTTGACAGAGAGAGAGATCACAAGTAGGCAGGGAGGCAGGCAGAGAGAGAGAGGGGGAAGCAGGCTCCCTGCCAAGCAGAGAGCCCGATGCAGGGCTCGATCCCAAGACCCTGAGATCATGACCTGAGCTGAAGGCAGAGGCTTTAACCCACTGAGCCACCCAGGCGCCCTTAGAAATATCTTGACAGCTACTAGACAATGAAATTCAAAATGTATACATACAAGATTCTGATTTTAAGAAAAAAATAACTGTGTGAGCAGTAAATTGAAAACATAATGATGATAATAATGATAATGCTGTTCTTGCTGCTAATATTTATTTAGAGCTTATTTCTTCCTAGAACTGTGCTAAGAATTGTGTATGTGTTGTTCTAGAACTCTGTCTCTATATGTCTATATCTATGAGAGTACTGTTCATGTTTCTAGACTGTGGTACTGAAAGGATTCCCATTTTTCAAATGATGAAACTACAACTATTAAAAAGCTTGTTGAAAGTCAAATTTCTTGGAATTGGAAAAGCCTGAATTTGAACTCATAAAAACAGATCCCAGAGGCAGTATTTTTAACCACTGTGGAGAAAAGTCACCACGAGAGCCCTTCATGTGAAAAAGAACGGGGCAGATTGATTAATACATGGCAGTAGTAAAATAGGATTTATAAAAATACAAAATGAGATCATCTTAGGCTGCCTTATGAGCTTTTCAGTATTTAAATATATGGAGACAATAGTACTCTTACTGGAGCTCTGGGTTTAGTTCTAGACATGACAAAGAGAGACAATAAGTAATTGGAGTAAATGCACAAAACCTAATAGTGCAATGTATCAGCCTGAAGTCACGCTGGAGAAGGAGTGGATAGGAGAAACCAGAGGAGGTTGTCCTAAAAAAGAAGAAGGGAGAAATGACTACTTATTGTGTACCTTCCATATAGAAGCATGCTGCTAGATAATTTAAGGTAACCAGGAAAAAATGCTAAACCACATCTGCTTTTCCAAGGGGTTTATGATCACTAAGAGAAGGCTTTTTCATCAGCTGGCCACTTTGCTCAGCTGGAATATGTAAAATGAACTAGGAGCTGAGTTTGGAAACAGGGCCTGGAAAGCACTGTATTGATTATGTAGAGTTATTAATAAAACAGAATGAGTTTTGAAATACCAAAGACAATTACAGATGGAAAGAGTAGGAGAAAGAGGGAAAAAGGAGCTGAGAGGCAGAAGACACAGAAGCCAAGGAGGCAGAGCTGAGACAAAGTAAAAAAGTAGGCATGATTTAAGCAAAGACAATCTATTGGGGGGCAGGGGTAAAGCTGGGAAGAATGATGAGAAATGGGACTACATAGTTAAGCAGGATCTAGTCATATAGGGAAGTTAAGGCACATTAAGGACTCTGAACTTTATCCAAAGGCTGGTCAGACAACATTAGCAGGGAAGTTGCATGAAGTTTTAAATTTTAGAAGGGTCTCTCTGTAGAGAAGGAGGAAAATCGAGTGGAGGCATGGAGAACAGGCAGAAGTGTCAGGTGAAAGATCACGGTGGCATGAACTGAGGTCATTGCAGTGGCAGTGGGGACAAAGTCAAAGATCTGACAGTCCAGGATAATTGACAGAAAAGGTGGTATCAAGGTTGACACTGAGGTTTCTGGATTCAGCACATAGCTAGATGGTTGTGTAATTCACTATGCTAGATGAAAAATAAGATGAATTCTGTTTTGTACATATTGAGTTTGTGGTTCCTGTAAACTCACTCCAAATGTTCAATATGCAGGTGGGCCCATGGGTTTGTTGCTCTGGGCCAGAGATACCCATTTGGGACTTAGGAGCAGGATGGGTAGTGAATGGAGATATGAGTGTGAATAACTTCATACAAGGAATGTTTGGAGAAGAGATTGCTGAGAATAGAAGCAAAGAACACAAGCAGTTAGGGGCCACGGAAAGGCTGAAGCTCTGCACAGGAAAGAAAAACAAGTGGGACGAGAAACTCAGACAAAAAGGAAAAAACATTCTGGAGGAGAGAGTGGTTCCAAGGGTCTAACAGTGATGAGATTTCAAGTAGGATAAGAATATCTTTTTGAATTAGTAACCAGAAAGTTTTTTTTTTTTAATTTTATTTATTTTATTTTAACAGAGAGAGAACACAAGCAGGCAAAGAGGCAGGCAGAGGCAGAGAGAGGAGCAGGCTCCCTGCTGAGCAAGGAGCCCGATGTGGGACTCGATCCCAGGACGCTGGGACCATGACCCGAGCCAAAGGCAGCAGCTCAACCAACTGAGCCACCCAGGCATCCCCAGAAAGTTTTTGATAAGAGTTTTGATGAAAAGTCTGAGTACATTTTCAGTGGAACATGAGTGTTATTCCTTAAAAGTCCCTGTGACCCTTATAGAAGTATGATTAACAGTGTTTTTAAAATTAAAGTTAACATTGAAAGAGAATTGCATAAACCCTGCTTAACATTTAAACTATTCTGAAAAGGAGAGAATTGAGCAATATTGTAAACTATGTAAGTTCGAGTGTTTCTGCATAAGCACAGTAAATGTGCAAAACACGGCAAGGCCAAAAGGATACAACGTATTTTTTAAGAATCAGATCAGGAATGTTGAAATCTATTGCTCATATTGGCTTGAAAGAAGTAACAGAAAGCTGAGATTCTGAAGTAGAGTCTTTGTTCTTGACTGATTTTCTCTGGTGCCCTTTCGAAGCTGTTGGTTAAATAACTGGAGGTCCACCAATGAAGAACTAAACCACCTGATAAATTGACACAGTTTAGGGGACAAATGTAGTCATTACTTCAGAATAAATTACAATAAAATATTCAGACCACAGGAAAAGATGTAATATCCTCAACTCCTTTTATTATCATGGTAAGTAGAGTATGAAAAGAAAGGAAAAGGAAAAGAAATGAAGAAAGGAAGATAAGGAGGAAAAATAACTCTAAAAACCAATCTCACTAATAAAAATAGAAGCAGAAATTTTAGGCAAAATATTCGATTATAGAATTCTTCACTGTGGGAAAAAAATCCTATGATAATATGAGGTCTATTTGAGGATGCAAGAATAATTTAATGTCAAGAAGTTATCAATATAATCACTTAAACTAAAGTAGAAAAATAACATAATCATGGTAACATACTGAAACTTAAGCAGCCATTTTTACTAAGGTATTATAAACTAAATATAAATAGAAGGAATTAAATAGGCGAAAACCTAAGTGAAAAAAGAAAGAAACCATCAGTCCAAGCAAAGATATACCAAAGCTGTTTTTAAAGATTTTTTTTTTTTTTTATTAGAGAGCGAGAGACTGAGAATGAGAGGGGAGAAAGTCAGAGGGAGAAGCAGACCTCCCGCAGAGCCGGGAGTCCGATATGGGACTTGATCCCAGGAGTCCGGGATCATGACCTGAGCCAAAGGCAGTTGCTCAACCAACTGAGCCACCCAGGCGCCCCCCAAAGCTGTTTTTAATTAGATGCAAGGGGGGGGGGGCAGAAAACAGATATGTTTGTTATTATCATCATTATCCAAACTTTTCAGGAGGTTTTATTAAATTTAACAACCAGGATTATGTAATAATATAAATATTATAATGAGATACAATAACTATTTTGATTATATAACTACATTTTAAAAAATGTAATAAATAGTATATATTAATGAAAAATTTGGTAAGGTATTTGGATAAAAGGTAAATATGTAAAAGTTCTTTTCATATTTGCAATACTTAAAAAAATACTAATGGTAAAAATATTCCAATATAATAGTAGCACAACAAAAATTCATGTCTCACTGGAGGTCATAAAATGTGATCACGACAAAAGGAATGATGCTGTTGGAAAAAAAAAATCAATTGTCCCAAAATTAATATAAAAATGTAAAGTTTTTCAAATTTCAGTCCCAACTGACTTATTTTGGAAGGGGGATGGGAGAAAAGTTAGATAGAATTATCTTAAGGTTTATATAAGGAATAAATTTTAAAAGTAACAAAAAAAATTCAACTCTAAGCCTATTAAAGAATAACTTGCTATACCAGTTAAAAATAAAGCCAGTACAATCAGAAATAAATATATGAAAAATTAGTTGTGAAAAAAAGAATTTATATAATAAATGATGATGGCACAGTTGGCTATCTTTATTCTTTACCCTACCTTATACCATATATAAGAAAACTCCAAATGAAATACAAAATAATGCAAAACCTAAAATAGAAAAAATTTATAAGCATAATGTCGGAGTTGGGATGATACTTTAAAACCAAACTAAGAAATTGAAGCAAAAAAAAGATAGACATACTTAACATATTTTTAAAGTATACATTTTCAAAAAGTCATTAAAAAGTCAAAAGGCAAATCAAAGTTTAGGAAAATATATTTGTAATGTTTGCTAAAGATAAAGGGTTCATAAGACTAAAAAGCTTTGCCAAAATGTTTTTGTAATTGGCCATGGATATGAATTTGCAATTCTGACAAGTGCCAATCCAAATGTCCAATAAATTTGGAAATCCAGTTAACCTCTTACTATTCACTCATTCATTTAACAAATATCTGTTGGGTTTTGTCTAGATTGTTAATGAGATAAAACCTGGTTTTTAAAAGGATTCCTCTGTTGAGAGTAAACCAAAAGAGGGTAAGTATAGAAGCAACCAAATGCACTAGGAGAGTATTGCAATAATCTAGAAAACACATGATGGTGGCATGAATTTAGCTGTTAATCAAAAGTTGAATTCTGAGTATTTGTGAAAGGAGGTCCAACAGGGTTAGCTAATAGAAGGGGAGTATTCTGGAGGAGTAGGTTTGGAAGAAAATCAGAAATTCTGTTTTATACATGTTACATTTGTAGTGCCTATCAGACATATAAAAGTAAACAGTTTGAAAAAGTTTCTAGAATTTGGGCAAGAAGTCCTGTTTGGAAATATAAATATAGGAGTCAGCAGATAGAGTGAGCTATGAAACTGAACAATATCACAAAAAGAGTTAGTGTGCATAGGAAAATGTCCAAGAGCTGAATCCTGGGTCACTTCCATAGCTGGAAACTGAGCAAGGGTCACCAACAAAAGAAAACTTAGTAGTGTTCAGTGATAGGAAGAAAATCTGTAGGATGTGATATCCTGGCTATCAAATGAAGAGAGGGTTCAAAAAGGAAAGTGTAAGCAACTGTGAAAAGATAAATAAGAGGACTCATAATGCATTAGAAGATTTACTCACATCGAGGTCATTGGTGATTTCAGCAAAAGATGTGTCTAGGGAGTGGTAGTTAGCCAGTACCTACTCAAGGCTAATCTTGAGTGGGCTAGTTTCAAAGGAGAACGGTTGTAGTTTTAAGACACTACATCTTGGGGATCATCTGTTATATAGTCAAAGTTCGCTGATAGAGAGAATGTGGTATCAAGAAAGTTTTATTTTTTTTAATGAGTAGTGTATTTTATGCTGACCCTAACGTTCATAAAGAGGGAAAACTTGCTGTAATGAAGCCCTTGAACAAAGGGAGAGGGGTGAGATCTAGCTCAGATAGAAATGTCAGGCTTGGAAAGGGGCAGGACAGTCTTTTCACAGTTCACAGGAAAACAGGAGTAATGGGGTAATGGGTACAGACCCACATTGGGAAATGTGGCTCTAGGTCATGTGCTCTTTTTAATGGCCTCTATTTTTTTCAGCGAAATTGAAAGCAAGATCACCAGCTAAAAGTGAGGTGGGAGAGGAAGTGCTATAGATTTGAGCAGAGGAAAGATACGAAATAGAAATCTAGCATAGTAAGCAATGAATGGTTTAGAGAAATGTTTTAAGATTGTGAACTGCTCTAATATGCATGGGGTTCTGAGGTCATGAATTTAAAGTGAGAGCAGTCAACATGGTTTTGTATTTTTTCCAGCCATATTCACCTGGACATGTGATGAACAAGCAGAGAGCAGAGGATTATGCCCAGTAGGCACAACAAAGGAACAGAAACATAGAGTGAATGACAATTGAATTTAGGGCAAATAAGGAGAAAAATGAGAACTTGAGGAGAGCAAGGGATAGTAAAATGTGGTAGATTGAGCTGGAGTAGAATAATTTTAACAGTTTATGTAATCACAGAAATAAATTAGAATGATGGGATGTCGTGGTCAGAGAACTGAACACAAGAAATTGAGATTATGGAGGTTTGAGTTGCTGGTGATGACAAGATTTCAGTTATGGTTGTAAAGAGTACAGTAGAGGATGAAGGCAGAATGTGGGAGAAGATCATTTGGGGAAAGGAGATTTATGAACTGAGAAGCCAGTGTATGTGAAGGATTATTTTTATAGCTATTGAAAACACTATGAAGGATGAGAAAGCAGTGTTGGAGACAACACCCTTGTGCCTGATATTTAGGCCTTCACGAAAGGAAGAAGAGTGACTTCAGAGTTCTCCAGGTGTCTCCAACAAGGTGAAGTAGAATGTGGTTTAGTTGATGGATTTAAAGGTAGTGCCTTCTAGGGTAAGAATGAGACAGAAGTAGAAGTAAAAAAAAAAAAAAAAAAATCAAAATGAAGCTATGCTATTTCAACACCATTTGAGGTTGGCAGTGAGGAATTCTCCACTTAGGAGAGCTTTAAGAGAAGGAGTGTCTTCAAGTAAATAAATATACGGTAGGTGTCTTAGTCGCTCCAGATCAAATTTCTCTAATGCCATCCCTTACTCTTTTTCAGGTCATCTATCATCATAAGCATTGAAGAAATTAGCCCCAAATCACTGTCATTTTTTTTCCTACCAGCTCTGATTCTTACTGATTTCAATATCCACCTACAATGTCCACTTTAGGCTCTGTCCTTTCAGTTCCTTGGCTTTCTTACTTTCAGTGACCTTTTGTGCTATCTCACCTCAGTCATCCACTTTCCTTGTTAAAACCTACATATTGTCAGCACCAATAACTGTTGTAGTAGATATCGACGGTTAGCTACCCAAAATCATTTCCAACTCTCCCTAGCCTGCATCTACAGTAGAGAGGGCAAAAGCTACACACTTTTCTCCAGGACCCCACATGGTGGCCACATGAAATATAAATAAACGTTTTGTTGCTTTCACTTATACTTTCTTCTTGCCTCGAACACAGACTTGTGGCCTAGAGATACAGTGACCAACTAGAAGCCATAAGTTGAGAAATATAAGGATCCAAGGCCCAAAGTCAATATATTGAGAGTAGTAGAAGGAAGCATAGAAAATGCCTAAGCATTCTTTGATAAGATGGGGAACAAAAAGACAAGGAAGGGAAAATTTGAGGAGTCACGATCCCTGGAAAAACAGAAGCCACCAATGCAAGAAATACTATATTCTCAAGTATGATACACACAAAGAAAATATAATAAAATTACATCAAACCAAGGGCAAAGAGAAAAATCTTAAAACCAGTGAAAGCAGACATACTATCTTTAAGGAAGCAATAATAAATGATAGCTGATTTCTCTAGAGAAACAATGGAAAAACACAATCTGATTAAAAGATAGGCAGATGGGGTGACTGGGTGGCTCAGTTAGTTAAGCGTCTGCCTTTGGCACAGGTCATGATCCTGGAGTCCGAGGTTAAAGCCCCGCATTGGGCTTCCAGCTCAGCAGGGAGTCTGCCTCTCCCTCTGCCCTTACCTCTGCTCATATTCTCTCTCTCAAATAAATAAAATCTTTAAAAAATAATAAAATAAAAAATAAAAGATAGACGTTTTCCAAGGAAGACAGACAGATGGCTAACAGGTACATGAAAAGGTGCTCAACATCACTAATTATCAGGGAAATGCAAATCAAAACCACAATGAAATATCGTCTCAACATTAAAATGGCTATTATCAAAAAGACAAAAAAAAATAAGTGTTGATGAGAATGTAGGAAAAAAGGAACCCTTATGCAATGTTGGTGGAAATATAAATTGGTGCAGCCACCATAAGAAACAGTATGGAGTTTCCTCAGATAATTAAAAATAGAACTGCCATATGATCAAACAATTATACTTCTGGATATTTATCCAAAGGAAACAAAAACACTAACTCAAAAGATATATAAGCATCCCCACATTCATTGCAGCATTATTGACAATAGCCAAGATATGGCTATACAAGTGTTCATTGATGAGTGAATGGATAAAGGAATTGTGGTGTATGTAAGATTTTAACATAGCGATCTCAAAAAAAGATATAACAAGCAAGCAGTATATATGTATATGTATATACTCACACAATGGGATATTATTTAGCCATAAAAAATGAAATCTTGCCAATTGCAAAAACATGAATGTATCTTGAGGGCATTATCCTAAGTGAAATAAGTCAGTGAAAGATGAATACCACATGATCTCAGTTATGTGTGGAATCTAAAAGCAGAAACAAAATAAATTTACAGATACAGAGAACAGATTGGTGGTCACCAGAGGAAGAGGTGGGGGCCTGAAATGAGTGAAGTGAAGCTAAAGTACAACTTTTAGCTATAAAATAAATAAATCTTGGAATATAATGTACAGCATAGTGACTAGAGTTAATAGTACTGTGTTATATATTTGAAAGTTGCTAATAGGGATTTTAAAAGTTCTCATCACAAGAAAGAAAACATTTTAAACTATATGTGGTTATGTTAACTAGACTTATTGTGGTGATCATTTTGCAATATATGCAAATATCAAATCATTACGTTTTACACCTGAAACTAATGTAAGTTTAAAAAAAGAAACTAATGTAATGTTGTATGTCACTTATATCTCAATAGAGAAAGAAACAATGGAAGCCAGAAGAGAAATATATAATGTATCACAAATGATTAAAGATAATAATTGCCAACCTAGAAATCTACACTCAGCAAAACTATCTCTAAAACATGATCTTTTAATCTTTAAAATTTGCAGATAAAGAAATACTGATAGAATTTGTCCAGAGCAAAATGGCTCTGAAGAAAATACTAAAGGGAATTCTCATGGGATGCAGAGATAAAGATTAATAGAAAGGGTTAATATGCAGTGTATCTAAATAAATACTGTACAAAACATGAATGCCTTATAGAGTGTAAAATGTGAGTAGAATTAAATTATAAGAATAGTGCAAACATTTTCAAATGGATAAGGATAGTACTTAAAGTTCTTACATTTTCTGAAATTGATTAAGTATCAATATAGGGAAGATTCTAGTAAGTCAAGAACTCATGCTGCAATAGGTTAACCACTAAAAGAGTTTTCAAAAAATGCAAAACTATAAGCTCATAGAACAGAAGGAATAGAATTAGGAAAAAAACAAGTAATCCAAAATAGACAAAAAAGGGGAAAGAAAGGTACATAGGGCAGGTGGAATTAATGGAAAATACAAATACAAAAGCATAGATTTATGAACACAAAATAAAAGATGTGATTAAAAGACACAATTTTCAATCCCGAAAAAACCAAAACCTAATTACATGCTGCCTTCAAGAAACATGCTTTAATTATAACGACATGCTGAATTTAAAAGAAATAAAGTTTTGAAAAGATAAGCAATGCAAACACTGTGCAAAGAAGCTCGCTTGGCTACATTAACATCAGGTGAGGTAGAAAGAAGTAAGGCAAATGCATGCTTCGAGATAAAAAGAACCATTTCAATGATAAAATTGGTCAGTCAACTAACAAGATAGGACAATTCTAAATTTTATGCATTGAATAATATAGCCTTAAAAGTAAGCAACATTTAACAGAATTAAAATCAGAAAGACACATCCACAATCATAATGAAAGATTTTAACATAGCAACCTCAAAAAAAGAGAAAGCAAGCGGTGAGCATTTCTAAGATTTGAACATGCTTCACAAACGACCTAATTAATATACATAGACACTGCACACAACTGTAGAATATACATTCTTTTCGAGTTTATGTGAAATCTTTACCAAAAACAGATGTACACCAGGCCATAGTTAAGAGAAATTTCAAAAGACTAACGTCATATAAAACACATCTTCTGAACACAGTGAAATTAAGTTAGAAACCCAGACACAACAAACTCCAAATATTTAGAAATTAAGCAAAACTCACCAAAATCACCCTATGTTAAAGAAGAAATTCCCGTGAAAAATTAATATTGAAAGAAGAAAAATAGAATACATTGGTAACAGAAAATGGCATCCCAGAGTTGCGGGAATGCCCCTACAGCTTAACTTAGAGCAGCGGCTCTCAAACATCAGCAAACATCGGAATCACCTGGCGGTCTTCTTAAAACACAGGCTGTGGGGCTGAGCCCTAGGACTTCACTATCTCTGGGATCAGAGGAGAATTTGCATTTCTAACAATGTTCCAGGTGAGACTGAGGCTGCTGGTCCAGGAACCACAACTTGTACTAAGATACTAAGAACAACTTCATGACAATAAATTTGATAAACAAATACCTTTTTAGAAATACAATTCACTGAAGTTAGCACAAGAACAGATACAAAATCTGAATGGTTTCCTATTTAAAAATTTTTTTTAATTTGTGAATTTCATTTATTTTATCCTAATGCCGTCTTCAGATTGCATTACCTTCCCATTACTGATAACATGATGGATTTTTTAAATTTAAATTCAATTAGCATATAATGTATTATTAGTTTCAGAGGTGGAGGTCAGTGATTCATCAGTCTTCTAGAACACCAAGTGCTCATTACATCATGTGCCCTCCTTAATGCCCATCCCCCAGCCACCCCATCCCTTCACCCTGCTCCCTTCCAGCAACCCTCAGTTTGTCTGCTGAGATTCAGAGTCTCTTATGGTTTGTCTCCCTTTCTGATTTTGTCTTGTTTTATTTTTTCCTCTCTTCCCCTATGATCTTCTGCTTTGTTTCTTAAATTCCACATACCACTGAGACCATATAATTGTCTTTCTCTGTTTACTTATTTCTCTTAGCATATACCCTCAGTTCCAACTACATCATTGCAAATGGCAAGATTTCATTTTTTTGACGACTGAGTAGTATTCCTTTGTATATATATACCACATCGTCTTTATCCATTCATCTGTTGGTGGACATCTTGGCTCTTTTTCCATAGTTTGGCTATTGTGGACACTGCTGCTATAAACATTACAGTGCATGTGTCCCTTCGGATCACTACATCTGTACCTTTCAGGTAAATACCCAGTAGTGTGATTGCTGGGTGATAGGATAACTCTATTTTCAACTTTTTGAGGAATCTCCATACTGTTTTCCAGAGTGGCTACACCAGCTTACATTCCCACCAGCAGTGTGAGAGGGTTCCCCTTTCTCCGCATCCTCACCAACATCTGTCTATTTAAAATTTTGAATCTTTAATTAAGAAAACCTATACAAAGCAAACTTCACACTCCAATGGCTTCACCAGGGTATTCTTCTGTTCACATAAGGGAAAAAATGATACCAATCTTACACAAAGCCTTCCAGAGAATAGCAAGAAAAAAACTCCAAAAAAAACCCACCAATAACAAAAATCTCAATTACTTTTATGAGGTCAACATATTATTAAATATTAAATCAAAACCTTAAGATATTAAAAGAAATGGGGGAAGGGCTATTCAACCACTCTCATGAACATAGACTCTGGGATCTTAAAAATAAATAAAATAAAATAAACACGAAAACAAACTGCATCCTTCACTGTATGAGAGAGAGAGAGAAGCTGAGTCCTTGATGACAGTGATGAGTAAACTGCACCAGCCCTGGATTATCTCCCTGGGACTTCTTGATAAGCAACAACATTAAATTAACCACTCAGGCAGGCAGCCAATCTTAGGTTTGTTATTAATGCTACTAAACAATTTGTTTACTGATATTACCCAATCACCTACAAAATCTCAGTCTAATGTGTGCTTAGATGCTCACTCCTATATTTCCCATATCCTAATTCCAGTAATTGTTCATCCCAAGCCTCAATATAATCCATTAAACTTGGAAACCTCTTCACCGCCTACTCAGACCTCTCATCATGTCCTTGTGTATAATGTCAACTCTGACATCCATCCTTCACTGCATTATGGGACAAACCCTCAAATCTAGTGAGGTTAAATCTCTGCATACTTCATGATTGCATCTGAGTAGCTCACGCCGTGACTACAAACCAGCTGGATTGCTAACCCGTCTCACTTTAAACCACTAACCATGCACCTTCACCAAAGCCCAGAAAACTTAACACATTTTCTCATCAGTTGGCTCTCCCTCTCTCCATGGTAACAAAGTTGTTGCTCTATTTTCAAATAATCAGTACTTCTCCCTGCCCTCCTCACTCTCAGCAGATGACCCCCTATTTTACTCTGATAATAAGCAGCCTCGGCTTCTCCCACCTGATTTACCAATATTCTGCAGTTGTACAAACCCTATCTTGTTACTGGTTAAAACTGCATTTTCGGGGCGCCTGGGTGATTCAGTCCGTTGAGCATCCCCCTCTTGATTTCTGCTCAAGTCATGATCTCAGGGTCATGGGATCAAGCCCGGAGTAGGACTCCTCGCTTAGTGGGGAGTCTGCTCAAGATTCTCTCCCTCACCCTCTGCCCCTCCCCATCCCCTCTCTCTAAAATAAATAAACAAATCTTTGAGGGGGGGGAAGTGCATCATCACACAAGAACATTATATCGTCCTAGGTCAAAATCCAAATCGGGAAGATGCTTAGAAAACATGTACTTACAGCGGCGTTCCTCAAAGTGTGGTAGACCGGCAGCAGCAGCATTGCCTTGAAAACGTGCTAGAAATGCAAATTCCCAGAACTACTGAATTAGAAACTCCTGAGGTTGGGACCCAGCACTCAATGTTTATCAAGCCCTCCAGCTGATTCTGATATGCACTAAGGTTTGAGAGCTACTACTCTAGAATGTGCTGATCTAATTATCTTGTTTTAACTCCTGTTCAAAACAGAGTAGGGTATAATAATTACTTTATTATTAAGGAGGGAAGAAAGGAGAGGAGCACATCTAAGCACATGCAGTTTTTGCTTTTAAGAAGTCTAAGGAAACTTTAAATTGCCTCTATGTTCTAACATTACTTTTCTAGGTGAAACTGAAGCCCAGTAATCTGCCCAAGTTCATATAGCTAACCTTGATTCTGCCTTTTAATAATGATGTGTAATGGGCAAATCAATTAACTTTCTCCCAAAATAGAGAGCTAATCTCTACTGCTCTGTACTAATTTCCTAAGGCTGCCATAACAAATTACCCCAGACTAAGTGGCCTAAAACAACAGAAATTCATTCTCTCATAGTTGTGGAGGCTAGAATCTGAAAGCTAGGTTTGTCAGCAGGGTTGGTTACTTTGGGATATTCTGAGAGAGAACGTTACACCTGTCTCCCAGCTTCTGGGGAGTACTGGCAAGGCTTGATGTTCCTTGGTTCGTAAGTGTATCATTCCAATCTCTGTCTCCCATCTTCTGTGGATTTCTTCCTCACTTGTTTTTTTTTTTTAAAGATTTTTTAATTTATTTACTTGATAGAGAGGGAGCACAAGCAAGTGGAGCCACAGGCAGAGAGGGAGGGAGAAGCAGGCTCCCCACTGAGCAGAGAGCCCAATGTGGGCTCAATCCCAGGACCCTGGGATCACAACCTGAGCCAAAGGCAATCGCTTAGCCAACTGAGCCACCCAGGCGGCCCTCACATGTCTATCTTTGCCTCCAAATTTTCCTCTTGAAATCTTGCCATTTGAGACACTGTGGATGAACATTAAGGATATTATGCTAAGTGAAATAAGCCAGATAGAAAAAACAAATACTGTCTTATATCACTTATATGTGGAATCTAAAAAAATCTGAACTCACAGAAAGAGAACGTAGCATGGTAGTTACCAGGAGCTGGGGGTTGTGGTGAATAGGGAGATGTTGGTTATATGATACATACTTCCAGGTATAAAATAAATAAGTTATAAGGATCTAGTGTATAGCATGGTGATTATAGTTAATAATACTTATAATACTAGTATATAGCATGGTGATTATAGTTAATAATACTTCATATTTGAAAGTTGGCAAGAAAGTAGATCTTAAATGTTCTTGCCACTCTCTCTTCCAAAAGTAATTATATGACACAATGGAAGATTAGCGAACACTGTGGTGGAAATAATTTTGAAATATGTAAGTGTATCAAATCAATACTTTGTATACCCTAAACTTATAAAATGTTGTATGTCAATTATATCTCATTGAAGCTGAAAAAACCCCCAAAGCCTAAATTTTTCTTTTCTCATAAGGACATCCATCATTTGATTAGGGCCCATACTAATCCAGTATAATCCCATCTTAACTTGATTACATCTACACAGAAAAGACCATATTTCTAAATAATGTCACATTCACAGGATTTGTGGATTAGGATTTGCACCTATCTTTTGGTGGAAATGGGGAACATAATTCAACCTAGTATACCTTCCTTCCATCTTCCAAAGATCTTGGAAGGGGAAAGTGAAGTAAGGAATTAGTCTCATCCAATAAATAGAAATCCAAACTTCTCATACAATCCACTGGTGACCCTCTGTGAAGCACTGACCCATGATATCCCAAGCTGAGAACCACTGTCTACACCTCAGCTGGGCCCATTTGAGAAATGTTGTGTCCTGCCTTCTTGCTCTTCACTGGCCATTTCCAGCACCTACACCACTTGCTGGACCAAGGAGGCTGATTCCTGAAATCTGCCTCCACGACTGCCACAGCCCATGGGATCATCCCAATGTGAGATGCTTTAGTCTCATCCTGTATCTCTCAGGCCTCCCTCTGAGGATACAGTTTAATTCTAAACCTAAAGAGGAAAGAAAATGATATAAATTCATATTATGTCATTTTTTTATGTACAGAAAGTTTAGCGAGAGCAATGTGGTGTAAGTATGTTAGTGTGACCAATGATCCTTATTTTACTTTATAATGTGCTTAGGGATGGAAAGGGCAGCAGCTCTTCTGTTGTGTTCCCTGCTTATTCTTGCATTATACATTTTTTCAATCTATGGTTTTTTGTTTTTTGGGTTTTTTGTTTTTTTGCAGAAATCTGTTAGAACCATTTGTCAATTTGGAAGGCTGGTGCCATTAAGACTTGACACTATAATCCATAAATCCACGTCCCTAGGTGCAAGTAAACTGTGAGACACTGTTAGTTCCCTCTGTGTTGTGAAATTTCTGTGCTTCTTTCAGGATGTATTGGGAAATGTGCATTACATAGGATTGTCTCATGTACATTCAAGTGAAGAAGCCAGAATCAATCCATATATTTAATATTAGGAAAATAACATATTTTTGATAAGTATTATGTAACTAGATTAGATTACCATTCTAACATTTTCTTCATACTTTAATGGCTCAGCTTACGTATCGGTTTTGAGAGCACCGTTTCAGGAGAAGCCAAATTCATCTGAAGGAAGCACCAAATATCCGGCTCTTTGTGTTCCTCCATGATCTCCTCTCATCTCACTGGCCCTCTGTTTGGTTTTGTCATCGTTAACACTTCACATGTGACCTCAGGCTTCTGGGCTTCTCGACTGCCTGTTCGACTACTCTTTTCAACCTAATCTTCCATTTCACAGAGACATCCAGTCTTACTCCTACATATCACCTCTTTCATCTATTCACCTCCTCCTCAAGGTAATATAAGAGAGACAGCAAAGCACATTGGTTAAATCTAGGATTCTAGAGTCAGAATGGGCATGTGATGTGGAGAGCTGCTTTACCTCTCTGTGCCTCGATCTCTTCAACAGGGAAAGTGGAGGTAAAACAGGAGCTGGCAAAGTCTTCCTGGGAACAGTAAATAAACTAAGGTGTGCAAGGTGTCATCCCAAAGGTTTATGGTTCTAACAGGTCAACCAATGCTATGAAATGTGACTGAGTGATCAGGATAGATGGGAGTGTAACTGGTGAATTATGCCATAGTAATGTACATGCACCTAACGTCATCGGGAAATGTGTCATAGGCAAATGTAATGTAAATGTGTAAATGTATTGGGTCATAGTATTATCACCATCACGATCATGCCTGTTGATTTCCTGGTTGTCTATTCGTCCCTCTCTGGACTCTGTATCACTCTATCACATCTGAATGTGGAAATCACCACCAAATGCCTACACTTGGTTACTGTCTGCTCTCCTTACATCCTGTCATTCTATTATTGATCCTTGGTACTCCTCTAGATCTTGACGATGTCTCTTCCCCTTTTTCCTACTGCTGACTCTCCCAGCGGCACAACTGAGACCTCAATTTGGACACTGTCGGCAGTGTTAAAGATACTGAGGCACAGAAAAGAGGAAAAGAAATGCAGAGGGGTAGGATGGCATTATATGTATCCTAAAGTCTACCCCCAGGGCCGTCGCCATAACCTATCATTTTCAAAACTGGAATTTAGCATCATTGAGGAACTTGGTTCAGAAAATAATAAATGTTTGGTGAAAAACCAAGGTGTGGGCTTGGAAATTTCACTCCACTTCTGCCTAAATCAGGTCATCATCACCTTGATGACACATGCTTTAGCATTATCCTTCACGACATGCCTGGGATCTCGGGTCTGCGTCACCTACCCGTAGCTCGCCAAACACCTTGAAAGGACAATGCTTCATTTTCCAGTTTTTGGTGCATCTGTTCACTCTAGGCTTGATTTGGAGTGCACGGTCGGGCTGAAATAACTTAAGCACATGTGTCTTAAGCTGTCACTTTGAGTGACACTTTCTCATATTTATGCTCCCAACATCTCTGCAACTAGAAACTGCAGAGGTGGAACAAACGGAGCAGTCATGGCCAAAAAACACAGGAAAGTTTCTCCCTCGGTTGCTCTCATTTCTCTAGTTTCCAGGCAGTGTTCCCCCCATTCATCTGCCTCAGGCTGTTTCCCCTCCATTAGTCAAAACTTCTAAGTCAAGAAGCATTTCTGTGAAACCAGTCATTCTTTCCAAAATTCCAGAGATGAGCTAAAACTAATGAAAACCGAACCTGTGCATAAAAGGCAAAGAGTCTGATACCTCCAGTACACAAAATGTCAATCTTCGAAGCTTATGAAACTTTATATCTTATACTACTGGAACCTAAAATAGAATCCTGAGGATTTAAATTAGGCTTCTAGGATTCTATTAGAGGTTAATTATACTGGAAGTATCTAGGACATTTAATTTTATAAACTTTGAAGCTGGGAAAATATTCTTAGTATATAGAGCTTGGGGGAAAACAAGGGGGGAAAAGTGGTAATAAAAAGGAAGTACCCTGTTTATGCTTTCTTTTGGATTATATGTAGAATTACATTTTGATAGTCTGCCCAGAATTTCAAAACCTTGGATGTATACATCAAAGGTACTCCGTACATGCTTTCCCCTTTCCTTCTATTATTGCAGACACCCAAGTGCCCTTAAGCAGAGACTGAGCGTCAGAATTTCCTGTCCACAGCGTGCACACCAAGTCAGCGCGGCCTGACCTGAATCAGGAATTGTCATGCTCTTCTCAGCTCTTCATATTTTCTCAAATGTCCAACAGACACAGCTCATCTGGAAGACAGCTCCGCTTCATAAGACAATGGCTAAGGGCGAACCCATCTTGTCCTTGTAAGATGTGACATACGGTATAGAAGAACACTGAAACGGACAATTTCTGTTAGCCCACACAATATAAGCACCATTTTTATTCAGCTCCCAACAAATTCTTCCAAGTTCTCACCTTCTTCTTATCATTTTAGGCTCCAGGATTGTGTTGCACACGGTTTTAAAAACTCAGCTATTGCTGAGTAAAGCAGGAATATTGTGCTTTGTGGAATGTTTATACCAAGCATGTTTTTGCATTTCAGCATCATGTTGGCTCTTAAAACATGCAACATATTTAATATATTCTAAACTTGTTCTCTTAAGTGGGTCAGAAAGCATTTACATTCTGTAGTGGTTTGAATCACAGCAAGAAGTACCTAAAAAAGAGGAGGAACGGACCTAAATTTCACTCAAGCAGCCCTCGTTATCACAAGCAAGAAAGGCCAACACATTATTATTCAGGTACTGCAAGTGATAAATAAACATTTTTAAATTTTTGATAGTAAATGTAAAATGCAAAGCTATAAAACACCTAGAAGATAAAATAGGAGAAAACCTATATGACCTTGGGTATGGCAGTGACTTCTCAGATATAACACCAAACGCACAACTGATGAAGGAAGAATTGATAAATTGGACTTCATTAAAAGGACAAATGAAAAGCAATGTAAAGAGAACGAGAGAACAAAGCACACATGGGAAGAAAATATTTACTGAAGATCCAGCTAATAAAGGACTGTGGTACAAAATTTACAAAGAACTCTAAGTCAACATTAAGAAAGGAAACAATCTAAAAAAAAAAAAAAAAAAAAAAAGGAAACAATCTAATTAAAATATGGGCCAAAGACCTTGCCAGACATCTCACCAAAGAAGAATATATAGACTGCAAATAAACACATGAAGAGACGCGCCTCATCATATGTCATCAAGAGAATGAAAATTAAAACAACGATGAGATACTACTGTATACCTATTAGAGTGGCCAGGTTCTGGAACACTGACAATATGGTTATGTAGAGCCACAGGAACTCTTTCATTGATAGTGGGAGTGCAAAATAGTACAGCCACTTTGGAATACAGTAGGGTGGTTTCTTACCAATGTGAACATATGTTTTTTATATAATCCAGCAAGCATGCTCCTTGGCATTTACCCAAAGAAGTTGAAAATTCCTATCTACACAAACATCTGCACATGGATGTTTGTATCAGCTTTATTCATAATTGCCAAAACTTGGAAGTAACCAACTTATCCTTCAGTAGGTAAATGGATAAACAAACTGGGGTACATATAGACAATGGAACATGATTCAGCACTAAAAGAAATGAGGAATCAAGCTATAAAAGATAAGGAGGAATCCTAGTAAAAGAAGTCAATATGGAAAAACTACATATGCATGATTCCAACTATATGTCATTCTTAAAATGGCAAAACTATGAAGATATTAAAAAGATTAGTGGTTCTCAGGGGTGGGGGAAATGGGAGGGATGAACAGGCAGAGCACAGAGGATTTTTAGGACAGTGAAAATACTTTGAATGATCCCATAATGATGGGTACATGTCATTATATATTTGTCCAAACCCATGGAATGTACAGTACCAAGAGTGAATCCTAATGTAAACTATAGGCTTTGGGTGATTATAATGTGTCAGTGTGAGTTTGTCAATTGTGACAAATGTACCATTCTGATGGGGGATGTTGATAAAAGAGAAGGCTGTGCATGTATGGACGCAGAGGGTAATGTGGAAAACTTCCGTACTGTCCTCTCAATTTTGCTGTGGATCTAAAACTACTCTTAAAGAAAAACTAGTCATTAAAAATAATAATGACAAAAAAAAAATAATAATGACATTTTTTTAAAAAGTAAAAAGCATAGGGGGAAAATGATTGTCCTGACATAATTCCTAAAAAATTCAAAGCAAGGAGTTTTGCTTCTTCTGTCTCCCTTCCTCTCATCAATATAAAGAATACATAGGGATTCTGATGCTGGTGGATGAAGCAGACCTGGGATTCTAGATTTCTCCCAAACTCCTGGTAATGCTGCTGCTGCTGGTCTGTAGACCATGCTTTGTAGAGCAAGCTGTACACCCCCTGAGGGCCAAGGTGTGCTGGGTTTGTAAGGAATTACCTTATAATCATTATGAGTGGAGCACAGACACTTGTTTTGGCCTCCCTTTTTGACAACTTGCTGCTGGGTAAGATGAAGAAAAAAAAATTACCAGAAGGAGAACCTGAGTTAACTTGGGAATCTGCCCATTTGTGCTAGGACTAAAAAGAGAACTATAGGTAGAAATACAACTGGAATGAATGTAAATAGACCAAGATTATGTCTACTCATTACCCAAATGACTTTGGCAAACTAACTTCTGTAGAACTTCACTTATTTAGCTTTCAAATTAAGAGGCTGGACTTATGAAAGTCTTGGTCACAGAGCAAAAAAAGCCAACTGGGGTAGGGGTGTGGCGGTGGGCAGCAGTCAGTGAAGAGCTAAGGATGTGTCAGGATATGAGGGTATCAAGGAGGATTGGTTGAATGTGGAGAGCAGAGTATGGTCACAGCCAAAGCTTTAATATAAATATCAAGTTCAGAGTATAAGACAGAGGTAGAAATAGGGTAGTAAAAAATGAAGTTTAAGAGCAGCATATAGAGAAAAACTAGCTGAGTGCATACTTGCCTGAAGGGCACTGTGCTTGGAGATCAGGACAAAAGTGCCATCATCAGGGGCACCTGGGTGTTTCAGGGGGTTAAAGCCTCTGCCTTTGGCTCAGGTCATGATCTCAGGGTCCTAGGATCAAGCCCCGCATTAGGCTCTCTGCTCAGCGGGGAGCCTGCTTCCCACTCTCTGCCTGCCTGCCTCTCTGCCTACTTGTGATCTCTCTTTCCCCCACTCTGTGTCAAAAAAAAAAAAAAAAAAAAAGCCATTATCAGAAAAGCTAAGTTTGCTGTATAGTAAGGATCAGAAGATCTGACCCTGATTGCAGAACCATCCCTGATTATAGAATCTGGGTTGTGTCTCCAACCTCATCCTTCTGGACCATCCCAGCAGATCTAGGAGGTTCCACCAGGGAAAACACTAGGAGTTCTTGAAAGGGAAAGAAGGAAGAGGATTATTGGTTAGAATAAAAACAGGGTTGACTGAGTTCTAAAAAGCAGGGTTCTCAAACTCGTGGACAACAATCTGCAGAAGTAGACAACTTAAAAAAACCAACTAGAAGCAATATAAGGAGAAGTAAGATAAGAGGGGCTTCCTCAGGAAAGGAAACTGCTGGTCCACAGCAGAAGAATCTGGAACTGGCTCTCTGAGGCAGTTGGAGGGGGGGCATTTTGCAGAGAACCCCTGTCAGGATCTGTGAGGAAGACAAGAAAGAACAAGCAGAAGGCTCCTAGAAACAGAGATGGTAGTAGTATCAGAAAAGTAGTAGTACCAAGCCACCTCAGGAGGAAAGGGCCCCAGGCAGACGCCATTGTTGAAAATGAGAAGGCATTTAAGAATAGAATGGAAGGGGGGCACCCAGGTGGCTCAGTCAGTTAAGCGTCTGCCTTAGGCTCAGGTCATGACCTCCAGGTCCTGGGATCAAGTCCCATGTTGGGCTCCCCACCCAGTGGAGGGTCTGCTTCTCCCTTTCCCTCTCCCCCTTTGCTTTCCCTCTCTCTCTCCCCCCTTCTCCTTCTCTCTTTCTAATAATAATAAAAAAAAAGAATAGAATGGAAGTTAAAGATTCCTGAAGAATTAAAACCATGGCTTGTTGAGGACTGGGACTTAGTTACCAGGCAAGAAACAGCTGTTTCAAGTCCCTGCAAAGGAAAATGTAGATGCCATTCTGGAAGAGTATGCAAATTGCAAGAAGTTGCAGGGAAATGTTGATAATAAAGGAGTATGCAGTTAATGAAGTTGCGGCAGAAATAAAAGAATATTTCAATGTGATGTTGGGCACTCAGCTGCTCTACAAATTTAGGAGGTCCTAGTATGCACAAATCCTCTTGGCTCACCCTGATAAACCCATGTCCCAGTTTATGGAGCCCCAGACCTACAGAGATTATTTGTAAGAATCAGAGCAATACTGGCATATATGCCCCTTGATAAGAAGAGCCTTGAATTATTGTTGGGGTATTTTCGTGACTTCCTAAAATACCTGGCAAAGAATGCTGCATCTCTATTTACTGCCAGTGATTACAAAGTGGCTTTGGCTGAGAACCACCACAAAGCCCAATGAGGGTCTACTGACCACTCACTGTGATGTCTGTATCTATAAACACTCGTTTTGTTCTTAGTCTTTTTCTCGTATAATTGATGTTCTTTAAAATTGATAATGCAGAACAGGGCTTATGTTTCAGTTTGTTTTCTGTTTTGTTTTAAACAGAAAATGAAAGGAGTGCCAGCTCCTTTTCTCATTTCAAAGCTGCTACCAGTGTACGCAGTAATCAGACGAAGAAGAAACATTCAGTAGAACGTTTCATTGCCTAGGTGACAATGTTGCTTGAATGCTGGTGGTTCTATCCCTTTAACACTACACAATCTTCTAGTATGTGTTAATACTATGTGATAAAATGTCCTGATTCCTAGTGCCAAAGGTTCAACTTAATGTATGTACCTAAAAACCCATGCATTTGTGCTTTCTTTTTTAAATGGGGCTTGAAGTGAAACAGCCCATCCTCTGCAAGTCCATCTACTTTGTTCCTTAGCATTCTATCTTAGCTCAGATTGTTGAAGGATGGTGATTTGTTTCATGGTTTTTGTATTTGAGTCTAATGTACATTCTAACAGGACAGAGGTAATGCATTATTGTGTAGCCACAGTTTTCTGGAGAAGTTAATATTTTAGGTATTATATTTCAGATCTTAAATAAAATTTGTTTCTAAATTTCAAAGCAAAAAAAAAAAAAAAAAAAAACCAGCAGGAGGTAGAGTAGAACAAGGTACAAGATATAAAAAATGAGTCAAGGGAGACTATTAAAGATGTATCCTATGACCCATGAACAGGGACCAGAAAGGCTGTTCTATGTGGGATCATGACCTGAGCTGAAGTCCAAAGTTGGAGGTTTAACCAAATGTGCCACCCAGGCACCCTGTGACTAATCTTTCAAATCCCTTCCAGATCTATGATTTTATGATCATTGCTTCCCTTTTTCCTCATCCAGGCCTCTCCTTAGAATCATCTTGGACCATTTGTCCCATGGGTTTCAGAGAGCTTCTTAAGCTCCCTGTGGAAACTTAGAAGGTTATTCTCGTAAATCGTGTCTTTTATTGGCCTGATTTCTTGTATTTACTAATTTTGTCTATCAGCAAACATTCCATTTTTCCCTACAGCATATTGTATTAGGCCATGTTCGATTTTATTCTTTAACATTTCTTATTTCACTATCACACCATTCTATTCTTTTGAATTTCCATTGGAAGCAATTTTAGTGGTATATATAATAATATTCTTCAAAACTCTTGTCCTGTTTTCTTTTCCATAATGAAAAAGTCACATTATAAGAGCTTGCTATGTATTTCTGGTGTGTTGATTTTTTTCTCACTTTAGTAATGTTATAATTAAGTCAATAAATTTGAGTCCACAGACTATTACTAGCTTGAGAACTCTTTTTTGATTATTAATGTTCAGAAAGCTATGTGGTAACTTTATATTTAGTTACTGTTTTCAACTTTTTAAGAAGCAGCACTTTTGTTTTATGAACAATAAGCAAATATTTTTAAAAAATACTAAATATTTTCCTCAGAGAATCTTTAGTAGAAATAGATATACTTTGTAAATGCAGATATAGAAGTATCTCTATATTTATATATTCTATTAAAATGACATCCTCAAATACTATCTCTGTGGGTGGATGTTCACAATACTCAAAATTTTATCTATTTGTATATTCTAACACTTGTATTTGACAAAACACCTCTAAAATTCCCCCACCAACCATTAGTAATAATGATATGATCAAGGGAGACATTTCAAAATATAAACAATATCTTAAAAACAATCCCTCTAGGAAGAAAAAAGATAAGCTTTACTTCCTTGTAATATATATTTTTTTCTTTCAAAGAGAAATCCTCCTTCTATCAGCTTTCACAATATGGACAAATATTTTTACTCAGCTGCTTGCAATTCCTTTCTGGCTCTCCACTCCAATTCACTGTCTTAAATTTTAGACTCTGAAGCTGTGTCACACACAGTTAAGAGCCTGATGAACAAAAGAGGAGTTCTGTGCTTTGTGGACCTAGAATCAGCACATTCTCTCAAGGCCACGTGCTTTGGAATCTCCTGGAAGCTTGTTAAGAAATAAAATACCTGGACTCTCTTAGACCCACCAAATCAGAATTTCTGCTGATGGAACATACAAATCCATATTTTTTTTACACTACTTCTGCTGAACCTTATAAGGACTAAAGGTCAGGGTATACTGTACTAGAGTAAAAAGTCCTAAAATCGTCATTTCCAAACATCTTTTAAAAAGTCTTTAAAAGACTTACCTCTACTGGCTCTTCTCTTTGATAAACTATGGATGAGAGTTGATTTATGAGAAAAAAATTTTTTGTCTTCCAGGACCAAAGGCCATTTCTACTTTCTCTTACTTTTTCTTTTTTCAAGGCTTAGGTGGGTTGATGTGTCTACGCCAAAATATGTTCCACCTCAACGCTCCAAATCACAAATGTATTACCTAAACAGAGGATGCACTTACTATCTGACATCATCAGGTTAGCTTAGACTCATTTCTCCCAGACATTTTTCATAAGTTTACATTTTGGGCAGCTGGGCTCCCAGTAAGGTAGGTGGAAAAGGAACTTCTAGAGCAAACTTCTGTCTACTTTTGTTTTTTTGTTTGTTTCTTCTGGGCTGCCTTCCCTTACCTCCTTCTTTCCTCTTGTCCTGAAGAACAGAAGAGTAGCTGTATCTGTCTGTTCCTATTTTTACTTCTCTTCATGCATTTCTCCACGGCCATATCCACTGGAATATGCATGCCACATAATGAGTTATGTTATTTCTTATTTCAGACTGATTTTTATCATAGAAGATATTACCTTTCAAGAGATGGTGAATATTCCTAGGTCTTTACCATCCATTAAGTGTGCCAACACATACATGCACAAAAAACTTAAGTTTGGAAAGCATCCACTCTCCTATATATCAGAGTCCTCAGTGATTCTGATCCCTTGAAATTCTAAGGCATTACTGGACCGCGGGCTACATTTGTTTGCAGTGTGTGTCTGTGAATCACTATTTAATATTTGTCATTTCTTGAATCACTAAGTTTGTTTTCAAAGTTCTGTGTATTTCTACAATATGAATTGAATTATAACAAAATTCAAATCTATACTTATCTTTCTTATGGACTCTTTTCCAAGCCCTGAAGAGTATGTGACAAAGGACAGAAAACTCAGGACAACACCTAAATTTTTTTTAGTCACAAATCCAGGGCCACCACATTTAGCCAGGCTGGCCAAGCACACCCAACATTATAGCGAGGCCCTGAGTTGACAGTCCAGTGGATGGAGGGGCCTCCCTAACTCCACAACTTACAGCCCATAATATGCAACCACTCAACTGGCTGTCCCAGTAGCAGCCAGGGTTTCACAGTGCAGTTGCATTGTGAAAGCATTTCATAAATTAGATGCTCAGTACAAATGAATTAAGACTTTGCCTTTGATAAATCTCAAATATAAAGAGCTTACAATGGATATATATTATTTTTTCACTATATTTCTTCTCTAAAACTGCCACTGTATTTCCTGACATTTCAGTTCAATATCTAGGCTCAATCAATAGATATGGCTGTGTTTTAGATCCTGAGTCACCTAATACCTAAGTGCTCTGAACAGGTGTCTACTAAGAAACATATAATCCATTTAGTGGAGACCTATAATACTCATTTTGTTTTCACAGATGGTGTTGGATTATTAAAGTGGAAACATGCCAAGAAGTTTTTAGGGTACGATTCCATTTAAGTTGGACTTTGCATTATTTTTTTTTAAGATATTATTTTTTTTTAAGATTTTATTTATTTATTTGCCAGAGAGAGAGAGAGAGAGAGCACAAGCAGGGGGAGCAGCAGGCAGAAGGAGAAGCAGGCTCCCCACTGTGCAAGGAGCCCGATGTGGGGCTCAATCCCAGGACCCCGGGGTCACGACCTGAGTGGAAGGTAGACAGACACTTAACCGCCTGAGCCACCCAGGCACCCCTGGACTTTGCATTATTTAAAGCTGTGATAATTTAACTAGGCTCTAATCCTCTCATAGTCCAGTCTGATCAAATCCATTATTTTCTGTAACTCCCAAATTTCAGTTTTCCTGCTACTGACTCCTCCTCCCCCTACATCAAGGAAAAGCCTGGGGGAGGAAAGCATATGATCCAGTTTCTTTGTAGCCATATCTTTTTCTTTTCAGAGGGCAGGTAATGAAACAGTCAGGAAAAACAAATGATAAATCTACTATCGACTATTTGCATGGGGAAGTCATTTAGCTTCTCTTTATCTCAGGTTGGTCATCTGTTACATAAAGTAATAAATTCTTCAAACCACTAAATTTTTTTAAGGGCAAACAAGTGTCAAAGTGGTTCTAGGTTGGTTTGTTTGTCGAGAAATACTATAAATCCAAAATATTATCACTGTTTACCTAATTGTACACAATATCTACCCTGGGTCTTAGAGCAGAAAGATTTGGAGTTAGTGAATTCAGCTCTTTCAGTTAGCTCTGGAACTTTGGGCGAATTACTCTTGTGTTCCTTTGGCTGCCTAGAATCTGAACTACCTCTGTATATTTGGATAATTCCCCATCATATGCATTCGTTGAACTATCTCCCACTATAGGAACTGAAAAGACCAAAAATCCACTCCTCTGTATGTCTCCCACTGCCAGCACTTAGAGGTTTTTTTTGTTTTGTTTTTGTTTTTGTTTTTTTTTTTAAGATTTTATTTATTTATGTGACAGAGAAACAGATCACAAGTTGGCAGAGAGGCAGGCGGAGGGAGAGGGGGAAGCTGGCTCCCTGCTGAGCAGGGAGCCTGATGCGGGGCTCAATCTCAGGACCCTGAGTTCATGACCTGAGCAAAAGGCAGAGGCTTTAACCCACTGAGCCACCCAGGTGCCCCCCACCTAGAGTTTTGTCACAAATCCGAGGCTTCTCCAAATAGAGGCTTCCATATGAAACTCCGAGCTTGGATTGAGCAAAATAGGCGGAGAGAGTGGAATTTATTTTGTCAGCAGAAATTGCAGCGGGGCTACTATTTTGGTGGGCACGGGAGCTCCAGGAGTTTCTATTTGGCTGTTCCTACTAAATGGTGCTTCCTGTATTGATCAAGATGTTGCTGTGAGGACCCAGTTGGTTGTTCATGATAGCTATCTCAGCTTAATAGGGAAGAATGGAGAAAATCCAGAGAATGGATTTAGGATATGATGATATGATGTTTCATATCAGAATGCCATTCAAAAACTCTCACTCAAGTGGACTCTGTGGTGTAGGTTCCCAGAAATTAGTTTTAGCCCAGCCTTGGTGTCCATTAAGTACAAAAAGATCTGTGTATTTTTTTTGAAGCTTCCCTAGAATATGGGGTCGGGTAGAGGCTGTGTTTACCCTAAGGACTTGTAGCCATGCTCTACTGCCCACCCTCAAGCCAGTTACCTCCCCTCCGAGGACACCAGATCTGTGAAAATTCAGTCAGCAAGTTACAGTGATTTTCCTCAGTCTTCTCTAGGCAAACCAACGTATCAGAAACAACTTTGAATTTACCCTTAACTTAAAGCTTCTAATGTGCTGAAACTTAATTGCCTAGAATAGATTAAAATCTCAAGTATAGTCAAATGCTAAGTATCACTTTATTAGAAAATGTTAAATCTGTAATTTTTATCACTGAACAATTCACTTTGAGGTGTAAGCTGCAATAGGCTCATTTTATACTTAGAGAAACAAGTAGCAACCTGTAAGTATCTTCAGTGAATGCTAACCTTGAATTTGAAACTTGTGGTTCTTTCATTTAAATATGCTAACTCTGTAAATAAAATCCCATATGTACCAATACTAAGAGGACATTTTTATTTCTTCTGTATTATAATATTTAATAAATGTCTGGTTTCAGAATTAATTAATTCTACTCCTTTCAAAAACATATACTTTAAAAGGAAAATATTTAAAATGGATAATAACACATGCAAAATATACTTTATCCACAGATACCATTTTTTTAACTTAAAGCTTTTTTAACCTAAAAAATTACTTAAGGGAATTTAATAACCAGGGCTTATGATGAAACTATGATAATTAATATAATGGCTGGCATAGTAATAGAGACAAATTGAGCAGTAGAGTAGATAGAGTTCAGAAGCCCCGAAAGAGAACTACTTCAGGGTGCAAATTTGGTATATGCAGAGGTGGGAGGAAGGATCTGTTTAATAAATGGAGCTGGGAAAAAAAGTTATCCATTTCGGAAAAAGATGAAACTTGATCCCTACCACATGACATAAGAAGAAGAATGCTATTATTAGTATTATTAATAAAACAATTCTATGAAATAAGGATTGAAAATGCAAAAATAAAAATATAAAACTTGTAGAAGATAATATAGGTGAACATTTTAAGACCTTACCATAAGGAAAGACCTTAATTTAGAAAAACCAAGACCAAAAAAAAGTAAACTTTACTATATCAAACATAAGAAATTTTGTTTATCCAAAACACCTTAAGAAAAATTGTGGGGGGATGGGGAAGTCTATAATGAAGGAGAAAATATTTGCAGATTTACAACAACAAAATATTGCTATAAAGAATATATCTTTGTGGTGCCTGGGTGGCTCAGTTGGTTAAGCATTTGCCTTTGGCTCAGGTCATGATCCCAGGGTGCTAGGACTGAGCCCCACGTCAGGCTCCCTGTGCAGTGGGGAGTCTGCTTCTCCCTCTCCACCTGCTACTCCCCCTGCCTGTGCTCTCTCCCCCTTTCTCTGTCAGATAAATAAATAAAATCTTTCTTAAAAAAGGAATAGATCTTTGAAAACTTTAAAATTCAATAAGAAAAGCAGGAACTGTATGGATAAAAGACATAGACATTTAACTGAAGATAAAATGCATGTGCACAATAAATATATGATAATCAATATTATTAATGATCAAGGAAAGGCTAATTAAGACCATAATGAGATACCGTTTTAAGGCCATTAAATTTGCACAACTTAAAAAAATCTGACAATGTCAAGTGACAGGAAGGATGTCGACTCCCAAAATCTCTGATGCATTACCATTGTAAAGGCGTATTAGTGAAACCATTCTGTAAGACAGTTTGACATTGCCTCCAAAATTTGAACATTTCCATGTGCCATGACCAGCATTGTTATTCCTAGGTGCATATGCTAGAAAAGCTTATCGGCATGTATAATAGGAGACATGAACAAGAACCTTCTAACAGCACTACTTATAATAGCAGAGAGCTGAAAACAACCAAGATGCCCATCAGTATAAATAAACTGCTATATTTCCACAATGAAATATTACACAGAAATCGTAATGTTATAGCAATACAATTTGTGGCAGGCTGAAAAATGGCCCCCCAAGATATACTCACTTCCTTATGCCCGGAACCTGTGACTGTTCCCTTATATGGCAACATGTGTGATTAAGTGTGATTAAGGATAAGAACTTATCAAGAGAGGAGCAAGATGGCAGAGAAGTAGGAGGCTGAGATAGAGTCAGATCCCACAAGTTCATCTAGATAGTTAATAAATCATTCTAAAAGCCAGCATACTCAACAGGAGGGAGAAGAGAGGAAGAAGAGCAATTCTAGGAGCAGAAAATCGACCACCTTCGGAAAGGTAGGACGTTTGGAAAAGTGATTCCAAAGCAACCGGAAGAGAGACCGCGGGTGGAGGGGCCGGCTCCCTGCAGCCCCAGAGCCGCGGAGCACAAAATCGGAACTTTTAGAGTCTGCTCCGCTGAGGGACATTGCTCCAGAGGCTAGGCCAGAGGTCTGGCCCTCGCGGGAACAGAGCGGTTTCAGGACCCGCGAGATCATAAAGAGACCAGGGGGTGTCTGAGTGTGGCAGAGCTCCCAGATATCAGGGCGGAGAAGCCGGAGGCAGAGAAAGAGCCACGCAGTGCGTTTTCAGCTGGGGCTTACCCTAGACCGTGGCCGCGGCCCTTCGAGCGGGGACCACATAAGGCATTCCAGAGAGACCCCCTCCTTCCTCCTTGGGGAGGAGCGGCTGGACAGCGTGCAGCAGGAATCTGCTGGGTTTGGAGACTCCAGACGGGGCCGTGCGCCAGAGATAGAGGCACGCTGCCACAGGTGGCTGAGCTCGGAGCTTGTGCGGACCCTGGAGACGGGAGTGATTGACTGCTGTCCTCTGATGGCACGCTGAGGAGCAGGGACTCCAGCGCTCAGCTCCTCCGGCAGAGACTGAGAGCCGCCATTTGCATTCTCGGCCTCCAGGGCGGTACGGAAAGCGCTAAGGGAATAAAGACTCCCGAGAGCGAATCTGAGTGAATTGCTTGGCCCCTCCCTGGGCAAGGGTGGGGCAATTCCGCCTCAGGCAAAGACATCTGAGAAACAAACTGTAAAGGCCCCTCCCCAGAAGATCAGTGAGAATATGCGGCCAAGACCAAGTTCATCAATCAGTGAGAACTGTGGAACTCCAGAGTACTTTTCTCTCTCACTCATCTATTCTTAGCTCAATAAAATGACAAGGCAGAAAAACTCACCACAAAAAAAAAAGAACAAGAGACAGTACCGACGGATAGAGACCTAGTTAGTA